>JAIXND010000807.1:1200000-1789399 GCA_023646645.1 Varanus salvator macromaculatus
CTATAGCAAATCTAGACAGCATACTAAAGACCAGAGACATCACCCTGCCAGCAAAAGTTCATATAGTCAAGGCCATGATTTTTCTAGTTGCAATGTATGCCTATGAAAGCTGGACCATAAGGAAAACGCCTAAGAATTGAGGCCTTTGAATTGTGGTGCTAGAGAAGATTCCTGCAAGTCCCATGGACTGCAAGGAGATCAAACCAGTCAGCCTTACATGGGGTGCAGACCAGTATACATTGTAGGCTAATGCAGCAGATTATGCTTATGCCCATTATTCCCAATATGAAAACATGTGTCCCAACTGCATATAGTTGGGGAGCCATTTTGTCAGTCATTCTCCTATTCCTGACTCCTGCCTTATTTTGATTCCTGGTATTACCGGTTGGATTGCTCTTAAGTCGTAATTGACATCTGTTGTGTTGACATCCATCTTGCAGGTCTGTCCAATCACCCACAGGCCCCTCCTTTGGTACTAAAACCTAATGCAGAGCCACCCTATTTTGCAGTGTATATACCTCCATTTGTTGCATGTCTCCAGCCGGCTTCCCTAGTGCGCACATAGTAGCATTTCCAAGAGCCACTATTTCACAGGCCATTTGCTCCTGAACAGATGCTAAATATACATGAGTAGATACTGAAAAAGAGGCCATTCCAATCCCTATCACCCCTCCTTTTGTTGGGATTATTTCCTTTCCCAGCATTTCTTGAGTTACCTGTATGTCCCTGGCACACCTCTGTGAATAATGAATGACCCTAGTAGGGCACATCTCCCAATTTTATTATTCCTACTGCCACTCCTGCACCTTCCTCATGATAACTGGAGAATCTCTCCCACACCCCTAATCAAGAAAAAAAAAAAACATTCAGGAAGGGTTACACACCCATCCTTACATATATAGGTGCCAACCCAGTGTAGCACAACTGCTTTCCGCTATCCATTGGGCCTCCTCTTGTGATCTGAGATGTATCACACTTCCATCCAGTCATGTTAACCAGCAAAAGACTCCATTCTCCTCAAACTGGAGCACTGAGCACACACTCATTTCCCTTCATGGTCCACCTGTAACAGTCCCTGGTACATCCCCATTTTACACATTTAGGTTCGTTCTTCCCAAACGCTCCTCTCTCACCATAGATCCTCTAACCTTTGAAAAAGGCTCTCTATCCAAGCCACCATTGACTGCCTGGAGCAGTCCTCATCTCCGGTTCATTCCCCCATTTCCTGCTCATTTGGAGTGCAGTATACACAGCTCCTTCCAGATCAAGCGCATACTGAGCACAATGCAGAAGTCTAACATGACTGTTGGCAGGAATGCTAGAATAGGGTCAATGACGTCTGGGACAGGGGGTGCTGTCAGGAATGCAGGCAATCATATATGCCCTTCCGCCCCCTACGATCTGCAGCTGATGCCCTCCTCCGGGAGCCCTCTGTGAGAGAAATAAGGAGGGTGAGTACCCGGAGGAGGGCTTTCTCTGCAGTGGCGTCCCACCTATGGAATGCGCTCCCCAGAGTGGCTCGCCTGGCGCCGTCATTATTTGCTTTTCGGCGTCAGGTGAAGACCTTTTTATTTAAGAGCTATTTTAATTGTTAATTTATTAATTTTATTCTTGTTATATTTATATATTTGTATTTTTTATAGTTTGACTTTGAGATGGGCCAGTTTTTAAATAGTGCATTATCTTTAATTGTATTTATTTATTGTTGTTAGCTGCCCCGAGGCTTTTTGGCAAGGGGGCAGCATACAAATGTGTAAAATAAATAAATAAATAAAATCACTACACAGATTTGTCGAAAAATGAGAAACCTCAAAACTTCACCGTGTTCAGATGGGAAGAGCAGAGAACCATGGAAATCCACCAGCTGGCTGAAGAAACGTAGCTGGGGATTTAGGGGCGCAGTTTAGAGTCACCCCCCAGAGGTCACGGAGCCCCTCAGGGCCCTGGATGTTACAAAAGTGCCAGGCCCTGATGGTTTACACCTGGGGGAACTTATGGAGTTGGCAGGGGAACTCTCACATCCCCTGGACCCCTTTTTGAGGCCTTGTGGAGAACGGGTGAGATTCCATACAAGGGGAGGATGATGTCAGTGGTCCTACTCTTCACAACTAAACAGTAGAGGCGACAAATTGATTTAAGGCGCCAGATCTGGCAGGCAGAGTGCCTGAAGAACTTTTGACGGAGGTTCATAAAACTGTACAGGACGCAGCAGCGAAAACCATCCCAAAGAAAGGCAAAAGCAAGAGAGCAAACTGCCTGCCTGATGAGGCTCTACACATTGCTGGTGAAAGAGGGGAAGCAAAGGGCAAGAGAAAGGCAGAGAAAGGCTAGAGACATAACAGAAGCAGAAGAAATTAAGAAAAGATGACAAGAATACACAGAGAAACTTATACAGGAAAGATCTCAACATCCCTGATAACCAAGATGCTGTGGCCACAACCCTCAAACCAGGCATCCTGGACTGGGAAGTCAAATGGCTTTGGGAAGCATTACTAACCACAAAGCTAGCAGAGGTGACGGGATTAAGCAGAGCTATTCCAAATCCTAAAAGACAATGAAGTTCAAGTGCTGCACTCAATATGCTGGCAAATTTGGAAAACCCAGCAGCAGACACAGGAATGAAAAGGACAGTTTACATTCCAATCCCAGAGAAAGACAAGTTTTTCTGCTTAGCTGACATGTTTGGATCTGGGCCCCTCCCTCCCTCCTTTGGACCACCTGCCGCGCTGACGACAACGAGGAAGGCTGAAGACGCACCGCCAGACCCAGGGCTGGCTGACGCTGCTCCTGCGGCCATCGCTGGACTTCCCGGGGCCGGAGGACGCTGACGCTGACACTGACACTGAGGAGGAGTCGCCATCTTGCTGGCCGGCGAGTTCTCCACGTCTGCTCTTGCGCCCCCCCCCACCACGCTGGCGTCAGTGAGAGTGACGCCAGATTGGGGGCGGGGCGCAGTGACGACTTCCGGCTTAACTCACCGGACACGGCCGGGCCGAAGCCAGATCTGGGCCCCCTCCCTCCCTCCTTTGGACCACCTGCCACGCTGACAATGACAACGTGGAAGGCTGGAGGCAATCTGGTCAGAGCAACACTGGATTGGGGGCAGGGGAGCAGGGACGGCCACCGGCTTAACTTGCCAGATGCGGCTGGGGCCAGCAGCCTCGGGCCAGCAGCCGAAGGATGAAGGCCAAAGGATGGTCACCGCCGTTTGGGACCATTTGGGACCATGCGGGAGCTGAGCTGGCCAGGGACCCTTGCAGTGAGGCGGAATTTCGGGTTTGGGGGTAGACAGGGAGTTTTAAATTGTTTCAAATTTTTGTTGTATTTTTGACTTATTTTATGGATTCATTCCTGGCCATGTTGACTGTGAGGTTGCCTGGGGAGCACGGGGGTGCCGCCATTGAGGTGGTCTTGGGCAATGGACAATACAGCACTGGGGGTCTAACTTGTCTGTGTAGAAGGAGGGACAGATGGGCGACACCTGTCCCACCTTCTGGTTCTAGCCCCAATCGTAGGGTTCCTGGTAGCCTTGTCAACTGCCCCCTGGGCCTGTCGGTGCTGCTGCTTAATGCCCGGTCAGTCCATAATAAAACATCCCTCATCCACGACTTAATTGTGGATGAGGGGGCCGACCTGGCTTGCATAACAGAGACCTGTGCGGGAGGGGGGGATGTCTCCCTCTTTCAAATGTGCCCACCTGGGTATCTGGTTCAGCACCATCCATGCCTGGAGGGGAGGGGAGGGGGGGTCGCTTTGGTTTACCAGGCCTCCCTCACGGAGCTTCCAGTCCCTTTGAGGCCGGGTCTAGAGTGCCTCCACTTGGTGTTGGGTGATTGAGACAGATTGGGGATTCTGTTGGTGTACCGTGCACCCTTCTGCCCAACAGACTCCCCACCTGAGATGACGGAGATTGTCTCAGGCCTCGTGCTGGGCACTCCCAAGATGTTGGTCCTGGGAGACTTCAATATCCATGCCAAGACTTTTCTGAGCGGGGCTGCTCAGGACTTCATGGCCTCCATGGTGGCCATTGGGCTGTCTCAACATATCGTTGGCCTGACCCATGAACGTGGACACACTCTGAACCTGGTTTTCTCAATGGGGCAGGAAGAGGGTGAGGAATTTGTGTCTGACACCCCTGTCATGGTCAGATCACTTCCTCGTGAGGTTTGAACTCGAGTGCGGCCTTTCCCTCTTTAAGGGTGCGGACCCAATCCTGTTGGTCCATCCCCGGAGCCAGACGGATCCGGATGGATTCCTGAAGGCCCTGGGGGAATTCCTGGTTGACAAGACTGGCGCTCCTGTCGATGCTTTGGTCGAATTATGGAATGGGGAAATGACCAGGGCTGTTGACACGATCACTCCTAATCGTCCTCTCCTGCCAGGCAGAGCCCACTCTTCCCCTTGGTATGCACCTGAATTGTGGGCAATGAAGCGGTTTGGAAGATGTCTAGAGCGTAGGTGGAGGAAATCACAGGATTAATCTGACTGAACACACTTGAGATCTCACTATCAAGTCTATGCTGTGGCGGTGAGGGCGGCGAACAAGAAATTCTTCTCCATTTCCATTGCCTCCTCACAATGCCATCCAGCAGAGCTTTTTTGGGTGGTACAACGGCTGGTTCATCCTGGCCCTAAGAAAGACCCTGTACCGCCCTCGAAGGCCCACTGTGATGACTTTGCCAAGCATTTTAAGGAGAAAATCGCTCAGATTCGTCACAAGCCGGACTCCACTAGTGACCTAGAGTCTCCTGGAGAGATGCTAATGCCGCCGTCTGGTCCGAAATTGATGGATGAGTTTCAGTTATTGCAGCCTGATGATGTGGACAAGGTGCTTGGAGAAGTACGTTCCACCACCTGCCTATTGGACCCTTGGCCTTCTTGGCTACTTAACAACGCCAAGCACGGGATAGGCACCTGGATCCTGGAGGTTGTCAACACCACTCTGAGGGATGGCCAGGTAACTTCCCCCTTAAGGGAGGCGGTAGTCCGAACAGTCCTAAAGAAGGCATCCCTGGATCCAGAGATGGCCACCAATTATAGACCGGTGGCCAACATCCCATTTTTGGGCAAGGTGGGTGGTGGCGGGACAACTCCAATCACTCTTGGATGAGACTGATTATCTGGACCAATTTCAGTCCAACTTCAGACCCGGGTACAGTACTGAATCTGCCTTGGTCGCCCTGTATGATGATCTCTGCAGGGAGAAGGACAGGGGGAGTGCGCTCTTGTTGGTTCTCCTGGACCTCTCAGCGGCTTCGATACCATCAACCATGGTATCCTTCTGGATAGGCTAGCAGGACTAGGGAATGGAGGCACTGCTCTGCAGTGGTTCCACTCCTATCTCAATGGCCGATTCCAAAAGGTGGTGCTGGGGGACTATGGCTCTGCAGCACAGCAGTTATGCTATGGAGTCCCGCAGGGATCCATTTTGTCCCCCATGCTATTTAACATCTACATGCAACCGCTGGGAGAGGTCATTAGGAGGTGTGAGCTGTGGAATCATCAGTACGCTGATGATACCCAGCTCTACCTCTCTTTTTCAACCGATCCAGGTGAGGCAATGGCTGTACTAATCCGATGCCTGGCCGAGGTTATGGGCTGGATGAGGGCCAATAAACTGAAGCTCAATCCAGCCAAGATGGTGGTCTTGTTGGTAGGTGGGTCGGGCTTCGGGGTGGGGGATCAGGACCTTGTCCTGAATGGGGTCCTGAATGGGGTGGCACTCCCTCTTAAGGACAAGGTCCGCAGCTTGGGAGTGCTCCTCAATCCAAAGCTTTTGCTGGAAGCTCAAGTAACAGTGGTGGTGAGGAGCGCTTTCTTTCAGCTTCGGCTGATCCATCAGCTGCGCCCCTACCTGGAGAACTGCCTGGTGACAGTGACACACACATTGGTAACTTCCCAACTAGACTTCTGTAACGTGCTCTACATGGGACTGCCCTTGAAGACAGTCCGGATACTTCAGATGTTACAAAATAGAGCTGCCAGGTTGCTGATGGGGACTGGGCATTGTGCTCATATGACTCCAGTCCTCCATCAGCTTCACTGGCTCCCTACTGAAGTCTGGGCCCAATTCAAGGTATTGGTTATCACCTATAAAAGCCTAAACGACTTGGGACCTGGTTACCTAAAGGAGCGCTTACGTCCATATGTGCCTTCCTGCCCCTTGAGATCAGTGGCAGAGGCCCTTCTCTGGGTGCCCTCCATAAAGGGCATTAGGAGGGTGAGTACACGGAGGAGGGCTTTCTCTGTGGTGGTGCCCAACCTATGAAATGCACTCCCTCCCCAGAGAGGTCCGCCTGGCGCTGTCATTATTTGCTTTTTGGCGCCAGGCCAAGACCTTTTTATTTAAACATCATTTTAATTGTAAATTTTATTTATTGGGTTTTTTAAAACTTTGGCCAAGATGTCTCCAATTTTATATAACAGTTTTAAGGTATTTATTTATGTTGTAAGCCACCCCAAGGTTTCGGCGAATGGGGTGGCATATAACCTTGCTAAATAAATAAATAAATGTTGCTAATTTCTGTTAATAAATCCCTCTGTTCTAAACTTAATTTTGATACAGAATTTTGGATAGCCTCTTGGGATGCTTGCATAGCTGTTAAAGATGTTTGTACCACCAAAAGAGTCATTTGCAGGTCTTTTTGATATTTTTCGCCATCTTCGGCTTTGAACTGATGAGTTGAACTCTGAGCAGCTGATGTAGATGCCGAAGAGGAGGAAGAGTGTATTTTTTCCATAATGATGATAGTTTTTTGCCAGAAATTGCAAAGCAGGAACAAGAAACGAAAGAGAAGGAGAAAAAAGAAAAAAAAATCTCCCCCCTCCAAAAAAGAGGAAGGAGACCTGTTATAAGTCCAATAGCCACAGGATGGCAGCAAAGAGTTATTTTGTCTTTATATGACGTCACAAAGAAGACTAAATAGAAATTTAACAAGAAAATGGCCATTCGTCAGAAATAAGTAATAATTTGTCCTTCAATCACTTAATCCACAATAGTTTTTATTCAGATGCTTCACCCTTGAGGAGTTAGGAAAAGGAAATCTTACTTTCCAGCCTTGTACTTTCAAAAATCCTCAGTTCTTCTCCCTAAATTAATCTCCGCTTAGACTCCGCGGGGGAAAGGGGAATTCCTCCCTCCGTGGAAGGGGCTTTTCTTTCTTTGTTGCAATTAATATCCACTTCAGTTCTTTCATGGGTAGTATTGAAAAAGTAGAAATGCTCACCCAGCAGGTCCGATGAACTCCAAGCCATTATTCTGTGCTATATCCGGTCGTCTATGGCTTGCAGGGAGCTGATCTCTCCCGTGTTGTTGCATTGAGAAAAATACAAATTTCTCCCAGTAAATGTGGAGTCACCGCCCCACATTGTCCAGAAGAGTCTTGGGCATCTAATCCCTCCCCCAACAGGGCTTGCAGGAGCCTCTAGCAGCTCACTGTCAAACAAATACCAGCGTGATTACAAGAGCCCGTTCTTCACAGCCGTCTTGCCACAACGCCAACCAGAAGTCCCTGTATTGTTATATTTTATATCGACCTTTGATGGGTTCTTTTTCTTTATCCATAACCATATTATAATCACCCACCATTATCACATATCCTCTTTTTATTTCTTCTATTTCTTTTTGCACTCGATTATAGAACTCTCTTTGATTTATATTAAAAGATAAAGGGAAAGGGAAAGGTTTCCCCTTGACCAGGGGTCGGCAACCTGTGACTTCAGAGCCGCACGTGGCTCTTGAACCCCTCTGCTATGACTCCGTTGCTCAAAAAACGCGCCGGCACAGCCGCTGATCTGCTCTAAGTTCCACTCAGGAATGCAGCGCTACCTAGTTAAGTAAATCAGCTAGTTAAGTAAATCGCTACCTTCGTCTGCTAAACAAGCTTCCTATAGGCTCTCATGTTACATGAAACAAAACAATGAAGATATACATGGCATTACAGTGAAAAACGATATTTGCAGTGTTATCTTTATTTTACATGTCAAAAGGGTTTTGCAGCTCCCAGTGTTTTCTTTTGTGTGGGAAATGGGTCCAAATGGCTGTTTGAATGTTAAAGTTTGCAGACCCCTGCCCTTGACATTAAAGTCGTCATGTCTGATTCTAGGGGGCAGTGCTTATCCCCGTTTCCTAGCCGAGGGAGCCAGCGTTTGTCCACAGACAGTTTCCGTGGTCATGTGGTCAGCATGACTAAACACCCAAGTGCACGGAATGCTGTTACCTGCCCACCAAAGTGGTACCTTTTTATCTACTTGCATTTGCATGCTTTCAAACTGCAAGACTGGCAGGAGCTGGGACGGAGCAACAGGAACTCACCCCGTTGTGCAGATTCAAACCAGCGACCTTTCGATCAACCAGCCCAGCAGCACAGCAGTTTAAACCCCTGTGCCACCTGCATCCACTTGATTTATATAAGCTGTGTATAAATTAGCCAGTCACATGTTATCCATAAATCAAAGCTTGTATTATACGAAATCTCCCCATATGAGCTTTTCCATTAAATTCACATCTTTTACCTAAAAGAATTGCTACCCCTCTTGCTTTTGATATAACATTAATAATGTACATCTGCCCAAAATAATGTTAATTCATTCACTCCAGCTTTCTTTTGATGTGCTTCTTGTAAAAATATAATATTGGCTTTTTCCTTGTGAATAGATTTTTCAATTCTAGCTTGTTTCTTCCTGGTCTCCACATGCAACTAAATGACCACTCCAACAAAAACGTAACAAACACACAATTATACTTACACCTGCTCCCACCATATTCCCCACCACATTCATATATGAAAGCCCCTCTACCCATCTTCTGGAGATTTTCTCCTCCCCGCCACTTCGGCCTTCCAAAGGGGGGTGGGGAGAGGAGCCACCCCTGTATGGACCCCACACACGCACTCCACTCTCCCCAACCATCTATACCCTTTTGTTCTATACTCAAAATTCTATTGTATTCCTCACTAATTGATATTTAGTATTTAAAAGTTTCTATAACCACTCCAACACTCCCAAATGCAATATATTTCTATATCTATTGCATATAAATCTCCTTGTCTCTTCTAAGTTCCTTCTTCTGCATTTCCTCTCCTTTCTAGCTCTATGTAGAGCCTAAACCTCCTGCTGCTATATCCAACTCCTTTGCCTCTGACAGGTCTTTTCTCTTTCTGTCATGTTTCTAGAGAACGTAGACATATCTGCATTGTTTCTGCATTTGTGCTGCATATTCATCATCATCATTATCATCGATTCCAAATGCTTTTAATAACTTTAGTGCTTCCTCCTTTGTATCAACTCTGTAATACTTTCCATTGTATGAAAACCATTAAAAAATCAGAAACCCCCAACTATATTTTATAGAATTCTTCTTTAATATTTGCAGACTTGGAACATATCTCTCCTCCACTGCAAAGTCTCGTTACAATAATCAGGAAAGACTTGAATTTGATGACCTTCGAACAGAATTGATGTCATATCCCATAATTTCTGCATCGATTGTCCACTTTTTGCATATGACCACAATAAAACCACAAGGGGTCTCAGCATTTTTCTTCCAGCTCTTCTTCGGCCAGCTCTAATTATTGCATCAATATGTCTTGTAAAAGAAACATCTGGAAGGATAGATTTAGCCCAGTTCCCTAATGATTGAATCAATTTATCTTCATTCTCATTCCCAACCTCTGGATATCCTTTAAGGCGTACATTTGATCTTCATTGTCCATCCCGGATCTCAGTCATGCTTTTAGAGACCTGGTCTACCTGGAACATCTGATTTCTAAACTCTTCTGATTGCTCTCCCATCTGAGCTTGCACTTCCCTAATTGCTTGCTTATACTCTTGAGTTTGTTTAGTTCAATCTTACATTCTTCCACCCATATTATGTATTTTGATATTTAGTGTCTTCTTAGCATCTTCCATCTCTTTCAGATCTGTCTTTCCTTCTCTGAATTCCTGTACAAGAATATCAAGCTTGCCTGGTTGTGTTGATGATAAGAGATATTGGTAAGGTCATTGAGCTTTCCAGTGATGATCCTTTCTTTTCATCCATTTCGCATCTTTTCTCTACTCTTTTCAGACGCAAATGAGAAAGGCCTTCTTTCTCTTTAGCTCTTTGCCAGATGCTTTCTGCACTCTTGCTACGTTTTGACATCAGTTGCCAGAGAAAATCGCAAATTGGTCATTTACAGTCCAAAATTATTGTTCTTACAGACCACACTTGCATTTTAACTTTCCATCATCACATAGATATCTTAATTTTAATATAATTGCTCAGTTATTATCAATGACTGGCATTTGAAGGTTATTATTCAAGAATTACTATTAGCAAAAATACAATCTATATTCTCAATGCATCACTTCTTTTTTTCGTTCCCTTTGTTTCCATAACAGCAAGATAACACAAAAAAATTAATCCTGAGACATTAAATAACTTTAATACACATTCCTAAAGGCTCTGTCCCAATATTTCTGCATTTTCCCTTTCAGCACCTTTTCGGTTTTCCAACTGTGTGGCAGGATAGGGAAAGTCTCATGCGCTAATTATCTACATATTAGAGCTATTTGACTTTATTCCAGGTCTTCAACAGCTCACAACAGACACCCTCCCCTCACCCCCCACCCCCCACCCCCACTCTTCAAGCTGCTTTTCAAGTGAGCAGCGAAGCTGCAAGTTTTCTCTAGAATAAATCCAGCAGTTTCAGATTATACAAACAGATTCTTTGTGGATCCCACAGTCCACACCTGTGATTCAAATCTTCCCAGGAGAGACAAATAAATGGACTCAAGTTTCATGTGAATTTCAATGTGTCTTCAACTTGAGGACATTTTAATCATATGTTTCCCAATGGTCAGGAGGAGCAAGAATCCAGAGTCCAGAGACCATCCGAGCTAGCTCCACCCCCACCCGCAAACCTGATCCTGTCCTGAGCAGCTGCATCTGAGCCTTCCTCCTGAGAGGCCCCTTCCCTGAGTGGGCCTTTACTCATTCGTATGCTGTGGGCGAAAGGGTATTCGGGGAATCAGGAGGGCTTCCCCATCACGGCTCTCTGTGTCCCACCTGATACACTGCCACTGCTGCTGTCCAGAGCCACTGATAGTCGAAAGAGAGTCTGGAGTTACGGCTGGACACCGAAAAGGGTTGGATGATTTGCTGGGAACCCAAGGTAAGGCATTGCTGACAACAGATCCCTCGGGATTGTGCAGCACTACTGTAGGAAGTGATTTGTCTGTGGAATCGGACCCCTTCTCTTCCAAAGAGGTCTTGCTGTGAGTTTTTAGATGACACACAAGGTATTCTCTTTGACTGAAGCTCTTTCCACACTCCAGGCATTTAAAGGGTTTCTCTCCTGTGTGGATTCTTTGATGGAAAATGAGAGAATCTTCATATGAAAAGCCTCTTCCACACTCTAGGCATTTAAATGGTTTCTCCCCTGTGTGGGTTCCTTGATGGGAAAGGAGACCAAATTTCTGTGAAAAGCCTCTCCCACACTCCAGGCATTTAAAGGGTTTCTCCCCTGTGTGGATTCGTTGGTGTACTTGAAGGGCACTATTGCGGGAGAACCTCTTTCCACACTCCAGGCATTTAAAGGGTTTCTCCCCTGTGTGAATTCGTTGGTGTACTTGAAGGGCACTACTGCAGTAGAAATTCTTTCCACACTCCTGGCATTTAAAGGGTTTCTCCCCTGTGTGGGTTCTTTGATGGGAAAGGAGACCAGATTTCCGTGAAAACCCTCTTCCACACTCCTGGCATTTAAAGGGTTTCTCCCCTGCGTGGATTCGTTGGTGTACTTGAAGGGCACCATGGTGGGAGAACCTCTTTCCACATTCCAGGCATTTAAATGGTTTCTCACCAGTGTGGATTCGTTGGTGTACTTGAAGAGAACCGCTGCGGGAGAAACTCTGTCCACATTCCATGCATTTAAATGGTTTATACCCTGTGTGGATTCGTTGGTGTCCCTGAAGGGCACTACTGCAGTAGAAACTTTTTCCACACTCCAGGCATTTAAAGGGTTTCTCCCCTGTGTGGATTCGTTGATGGTAAAAGAGATGAGATTTATGTGAAAAGCTTCTTCCACACTCCAGGCATTTAAAGGGTTTCTCCCCTGTGTGGGTTCTTTGATGGGAAAGGAGTTGAGATTTTTGTGAAAAGCCTCTTCCACACTCCAAGCATTTAAATGGTTTCTCCCCTGTGTGGATTACTTGATGCTTACGACGAATTGACTTAGATGAGAAGCACTTTCCGCATTCCAGGCATTTAAAGGGTTTCTCACCTGTGTGGATTCGTTGGTGTTCTTGAAGGGCACCATTGCAGGAGAAACTCTTTCCACATTCCGTGCATTTAAACGGTTTCTCACCAGTGTGGATTCGTTGGTGTACTTGAAGGGCACCATTGCAGTAGAAACTCTTTCCACATTCCAGGCACTTAAAAGGTTTCTCCCCTGTGTGGATTCGTTGATGGTAAAAGAGATGAGATTTCTGTGAAAAGCCTCTTCCACACTCCAGGCATTTAAAGGGTCTCTCCCCTGTGTGGGTTCTTTGATGGGAAAGGAGATGAGATTTCTGTGAAAAGCCTCTTCCACACTCCAGGCATTTAAAGGGTTTCACCCCTGTGTGGATTCCTTGATGCTTAAGACAATCTGACTTAGATGAGAAGCCCTTTCCACACTCCAGGCATTTAAAGGGTTTCTCCCCTGTGTGGAATCGTTGGTGTACTTGAAGGGCACCACTGCGGGAGAAACTCTTTCCACATTCCACGCATTTAAATGGTTTCTCCACTCGGTCATTCACGCAATTGTCATCCATGGTTTATTTATATGCAAGCCTCTTTCCACCTACAGGGCACTTTTTGTTTCACTGGAGTTGCACAGATGCTGGCATCCAGACATGCCTCCAATTTCTTCCGCTCCTTACTTCTTTCATTTCCCCCAGCTGGTTTGTGCCACCTTGATTCTCAACATCCTCCTCTATGCAGAATCAGTCATAACACTCGTTGGGAGCTTGACATACCATTTCCATGTTTTCATCCACTTGTTCTCAGCTGGGAGAGAAAGGGAAACAGACAGTGAGCACGAAAAGGAAAGGCACCTCCCCAGCAGGAGCCAGACAGTGTTCTTCAGAACATCAAACATTATCTCCACTAGTAGGACCGGGAGCAGGACACACCCCAAACTGGAAGCTGACTAGGAAGGCCACAGTCCCATTCCTTCCGAAAGTTACATACTGCACTGCCATGGTGAAAAAAAGCAAACACAAAAAATCAAGTGTTTAAAGAGGATGATCAAATAAGTATTCTATACACCACTGTAACTGTGTTCAGGAAGGACAAATGGAGCAGATGCGTCCCTGCGCCACCCTGGGAGCAGGGCTACTCCGCAGTCTCTGAGCAGTGCTTCCTGGCAGAGAAAAAGTTAACAGCTAAACGGACCAGTGGTCCTGTGACTGTCTCCTGCACTCCTAGTGAACCTCCAACCATATTGGCATCATATGCTTTAAACAAAGGTCAATTGCAGCAGCCTGGAAACAGCAATCATCAACAAGTACAATATACACAGGTCCCTCAAGTTCAAGCGCATCCTGAGCACAATGCAGAAGTCTAACATGACGGTTGGTAGGGATGGGAGGATAGGGTCAATGACGTATGGGGCAGGGGGTGCTGTCAGGAATGCAGGCAATCACTACACAGATTTGTCAAAAAATGAGAAACCTCAAAACTTCACCGTGTTCAGATGGGAAGAGCAGAGAACCATGGAAATCCACCAGCTGGCTGAAGAAACGTAGCTGGGGATTTAGGGGCGCAGTTTAGAGTCACCCCCCAGAGGTCACGGAGCCCCTCAGGGCCCTGGATGTTACAAAAGTGCCAGGCCCTGATGGTTTACACCTGGGGGAACTTATGGAGTTGGCAGGGGAACTCTCACATCCCCTGGACCCCTTTTTGAGGCCTTGTGGAGAACGGGTGAGATTCCATACAAGGGGAGGATGATGTCAGTGGTCCTACTCTTCACAACTAAACAGTAGAGGCGACAAATATATTTAAGGCGCCAGATCTGGCAGGCAGAGTGCCTGAAGAACTTTTGACGGAGGTTCATAAAACTGTACAGGACGCAACAGCGAAAACCATCCCAAAGAAAAGCAAAAGCCAGAAAGCAAACTGCCTGCCTGATGAGGCTCTACACATTGCTGGTGAAAGAGGGGAAGCAAAAGGCAAGAGAAAGGCAGAGAAAGGCTAGAGACATAACAGAAGCAGAAGAAATTAAGAAAAGATGACAAGAATACACAGAGAAACTTATACAAGAAAGATCTCATCATCCCTGATAACCAAGATGCTGCGGCCACAACACTCAAACCAGGCATCCTGGACTGGGAAGTCAAATGGCCTTGGGAAGCATTACTAACCACAAAGCTAGCAGAGGTGATGGGATTAAGCAGAGCTATTCCAAATCCTAAAAGACAATGAAGTTCAAGTGCTGCACTCAATATGCTGGCAAATTTGGAAAACCCAGCAGTGGACACAGGAGTAAAAAGGACAGTTTACAATCCAATCCCAGAGAAGGGCAATGCCCAAAGAATGGTCAAACTACCGAACCACTGAGCTCACTTCACATGCCAGTCAGTGTATGCTCAAAATCCCACACGCTAGGCTTCCGCAGTATGTGGACCGAGAACTGCCAGAAATACAAGGTGGGTTTTGAAGAGGCAGCAAAATTAGAGGTCAAATTGCCAGCAGTTGCTGGAATATGAAGGAAGCAAGAGAGTTCCAAAAACAATTCTACTTTTGCTTCATTGACTACACTAGAAGCTTTGATTGTGTGGATCGCAATAAACTGTGGCAAGTTCTTCAAGAGATGGTAGTGCCAGACCACCTTACCTGTTTCCTGCGATACCTGTATGCAGGTCAAGAAGCAAAGGTGAAAACTGGACATGGAACAACTGAGTGGTTCCAAACTGAGAAAGGAGAATGGCAGGTCTGTATTCTGTCCACCTGCTTATTTAACTCATGCACAGAATACATCATCCAAAACGCCAGGCTGGATGAATCACAAGCCAGAATTAAGACTGCGGGGAGAAATCGCAACAGTCTCAGACAAGCAGATGATACCAGCCTAATGGCAGAAAGGGAAGAGGAACCAAAGAGCATCTTGATGAGCATAAAAGGGGAGAGCGCACACGTTGGCTTGAAACTCAACAGTAAGTGAAACAAAGATCGTGCGATCTGGTCCCATCGCTTCCTAACACACAGAAGAACTGGAAGAACTGGAAGCTGGAACAGAGTGCATTTTCTTAGTCTGCAGTATCACTGCAGATGGGGGCTGCGGCCATGAAATTGAAGGACACTTGCTTCTTGGCAAGAAAGCTGTGGCAGACCTAGGTAGCATATTAAACATCAGACCCACATCAATCAGTCACACAGGAAATCAACCCCAATTGGTCACTGGGAGGACAGGTGCAGAAGCTAACGCTCGGATACTCTGGCCAACTCATGAGGAGAGAGGGCCCACTGGAGAAGACCCTGATGCTGGGAAGGCAGGCAGGCAGGCAAAACGGCTGGCTCATGGTTTCCTGCTTTGCATTCAGACATAATCACCTGGCAAAGTTTCTTCTCAGCTGCTCTTAAGGAGCTGAAGTTACAGACCACCTTCCTTCCTCCAATCTGGTTCCCTCCACTGCTGCTGGACTACAACCCCCCTAATCCTCAGCTAGCTTGGCCAGTGGGCACCCCAGCCGTCTGTGTTGTGCTGCCCTGGTTTGGCCCGGGGCAACGGTCGGGCCTTTCAGCAGCTGGGCCACGCGGGGTCTTCCTGCTCATATGCTCCCCGCGAAACACTCCCTTGCAGAAGCAGTGCAGGTCCCCTTTTCTGTTTCGGGGCCTTCTCGGCGCTGCTGTGATCATTCTTCCGGGGGCGACGACAAAAACTGTGACCCGCGAGGGGCATCGGGGCAGCCGTCTCCAACCGGGAACCACCTCGCCGTGTTGGACTGCAATGCCCATCCGCGATGAGGGCCGGGGAGAGGGGAGCTGCAGGCTGGCCCATCTGCACGGCCCCCTCCGCGGTGCTCCCCCCTTCCCTCTGCTCCCCACCCGCCCCCAGCCAGGCTCTCCGCTGGCCCCGAGGCCCCCACGTGCCCCCCTCGCCACAGCGCCGGGAGGGGTCGCTGGGCCGCCTGCCCCGGCCAACAACCGGCTCCTCTCGCCGCCCCTCACCGCTTCGCCGCCGCCGCCGCCGCTGCTCCTCCGGCCGCCCCGCGCCGCCGGGAACGCGCCTCGCCGACTCCTCTCCCGCAACGCTTCCCCCGCCTCCCTGCCCCGGCGGGGAACTTCCTGCCGCTCTAGGAAGCGCGGCTCGGGGCTCTTAACCCTTGGAGGGCTGAGGAGCCCGGGCTGGCGCTCCCCTTCCGTGCACCGCGCCAGGCGCGGCTACTCCCCAAGGAGGGGCCAGACCAGGGCGGGGGGGCGAAGGCGGCTGCGTTTCCGCGCCTTCTCTTCGGGAACCAGCAGGCACGTTGCAAGACAACACCCATCTTTCGCATCCGGCGTGGCCACTGGCAGAGATACGTTGGGACCCATCTCTGGGAAGGCTGAGCACCCGGCTCCTCTCTGGAGAACTCTGGCATGGGCCCAAGGAATCTCCAAAGGAGCTCCTGCTTGAGCTGGGTGTGCTTTGGGGGCTCCTGCTGGCTCAGGCCAGGTGGCTAAGACTGCTCTGCTGCTCCTGGAGGACTTGCAGCAGCCCTGCACTGACAATATCATGCCTGCGTCCTACAATTCCCACCTTCCCCTGCTGTGCATTTTGGGCATGGGCTCAGTGTCACACAGATACGCAATACAAAGGCTCGGAAAAAGTTTCCTGTCAGGGCAAACAGGTTTATTTACAATTGAATGCATAGATCCATGGGTGCCTAACTAGGAATACCTCAATGTTAATTTTGCTAGTGTTATACAGAATACATGAAAGGGGAGTGAATGCAATACACAGGAAGGTGATTTGATACTTTGATATGCATAGAACTCTAAGTAGATGCCTTTGACAAGCCTTCTAAACTAAAATTATCTTGAACAGGCGTGCTAGAAAAGGTTGCATTTGTGAGCTTTATAGGGTCAAGGAGGCACTTTGGCAAACCCATTAAAAACAAAGATTGCATTTGACAGTTACCCACTAAGGGAGTGAGGTCATTTGCTCTTCACCACCAGACACTGAGGCCCCCTTTGTGATCTGTTTATGGCAAGGCAGTGAGGTGGGATGATAAATCTTGTTTTTCAGTGTACATCTTTCCCCCCTTTTTATTATCCCGCCAAACTGCTAGGTGAAACATAATTCTGTGCATGTCTGATTTAGCACACTCTGGCTTTTCTATGAGTTGGGAAATATCCTGTGTAAGTGGCTTTAAGACCATGATTTGGCCCATTGAAGACTCCTGGGGTGAGGCATTCACAGGGGTGGCCACCATATGAGTACCTTGTATAACTGATTGAATAAGCTTGATAAAGCATGGCATACAACAGGGTAAGATGAGAATAGCTCCTAATACACAACTCATGACAAAGCATCTGTTTCTGCCATGCCTTACCAAAATGCTATCCCATCAGTGCATGTATATAACTGTGGTGTTTTTACTATGTGGCCTCCCTATGGCCAACCATTCTTGAAGTATTTTGGGGTGCTGCAATTGGCTACAGCTTCTATCAAAAGACAGATTCCTCCTGACCAGGGAGACAGGCCGCCAAGCCCCTGCAGCTTCACCTTGAAGGTGCAGACTGCCTGTGCAGGTGAAGGCCATTTGGATAGACACAGAAGCACAAAAGCAGAGCAATTCTGAAGGGACCTCCTGGGGCAACCAGTCTGACCCCTGGCTCCAGCCAGTTCTGTTCATGACATGCCTACCTTAAGCATGTCTGAGAAATACTAGAATAATTGTTGGCACGCTCTGCCAGTAACAGCTTCAGTTGGAGAACCAAGGAAGCAATCCTCCCAAGCCACTCTTACCAGAATGAAATGTAAAGCAGCTTATAAAGCATTGAGCTTTTCAATGTGATGCTCCAAAGAAACAGTCTTGTGTTCCACAAGTGTTGCAAACCCTGTCCTGCCTTGCCAGCAATGCACTGTCTAGCAACTTTGTATGGCAAGTTGCTGTAGTTGAGCTTTGTATGTCTGAAATGGCACCACCTGTTTCACTACAAACACTGAATGCAGATACTAGCACTCTAACGTCATGGTGATTCGGGAAAACTCCAAATGGTGGAAGGATGGCACAGAGGAATGAATACCCTACCCGCCTTTTTGACAATGTCTTCCACCACTGTTTGAACTACTTCTCTGCAGTTAGGGCAAGTGCCCCTGGGGAATCCTGTAATAATTCAGAGATTGGGGACAAGGTATCCAGTGCCCTATCCTTCTGTAGGGAAAGTCATGAAAGCCTTCTGGCTACTAACCCTATAAGTCCCATGGGTGATTTCCATGGTTAGAAGGCAAATCCATGTTGTGAAACTGAGTCCAGAGATCCCCTGTAGAGGGTTTTCTCCTGTGGAGTTTTGCATATGCCAATGTGAGCCACTGAGCTAGGCATGTTTGCTGACCTCCGTCTTTTGGCCAGCACCAAGATGTCTTGCACCCATAGTGTGTATTCCAGGCAGTACCAAGTTGCACTTGCCAGCCGCATTTGTGTGAATAGTGCATAGCAGTCAGCTTCCACATGTGGTTGCCCATCTAAGCTGCAGGCCAGGGCCTTTCCAGCTTAGCAAAAACAAAGCCACATGCTAGCCACCACACCAAATTCTCTCTCACACACAGGGACCCTATTCCAGCATAAGCCAATTGGCTGTAAGGTTGCTGCTCATCCACCATCTTCACCCCAACTGGTAGACTGCTTTCAGTGGTCCTTACCTGTAGTGGCTTCACATGGAAATTGTTTTCCCTAGGGACCTGTGAAATCATATTTTTTTTAAAACAAATATGATTTCTTTCCTTTTTACTCTCCTTTAGCAGATCTGGGATAGCAAGTGCAAGCCCTTCTGTAATCCACATGTCTGTTTTACCTGGTCCTTGGTGGGAATCCAGACATATAACCTGTTCCAGTTGTAAGAAATCCATGCTGAGTTTTCACCAGTGTTACTAAAGCATAAACATTCTATTCCCCAATAGGCTGCTTTTCTTCGGGGCTCTTCTCCCTTGCCCCCTCCAGTTGCGGGTCCTTGGCTGACCCTGATGTCACTTCTCATTCTGGTCGGTTATGCTGCCAGTCCTCCCTTGCAGGCTTGGTGTTTGAGCAGGAACTTCAGGTCGTCCATGAGTTCCATGGTCCTCTGGTCTCCCTGTGGTTTTTGGAGCTTTTCTCAGCCTGGTGTAATGTTTCCCACGTAGGCACTTCCTCAGATCTCACTGCTGCATGTGTCAAGGGGCACCTGGGTGCAGTCCTCCCACTGCATCAATGATCTCCAGGCGGTCCAGTCTCAGCAAGTCACCTGGCATAAGACAGCAGCCCCCTTCCCTTGTGCCATTGCAAGCCGGAGCCAGCAACCAGCCAGTGGCCACAGCTTCACACACTGCAGGAAGTCAGTTAATCAGGCACGGCTGCTTTGGCCTTGCCGGGCAGCCAGCATGGCCACTCTGGGCTCGGAGAAAGAGTGATGCTGGCCAGCTAGCCATTGCCGCAGTAGGACGGGAAGAAAGGCCTGTCGAGTCTGGTGCTGGAGAGGACCGGCTCCAGCCCCGCTCCCTCCTTTTTCCCATGTCAGTAGTTGGGGAGCAGCCATGAGCATCCCAAGAAAGCGCTGGCTGCCAGTTTTCCAAGCCTGGATATATATATAGAACTATAGATATATAGATATAGTGGGAGTCTGACAAACCGCCTTCTTCCTTTCCGGAGGCAGCTGAAATTTCCCCCCCTTGAAAGTCAGAAAGCCAGATGCTGCACCTGTCCTTGTGAGGTTTGCATCTTTTTCCTTCGTGACATCAGCTTCATTGACTATGCTAAAGCCTTTGATTGTGTGGGTCACAAATAGTGGTACGTTCTTAAAGAAATGGGAGTACCAGACCATCTTATTGGTCTCTTGGGAAACCTGTATGTGGATCAAGAAGCAACAGTGAGAACTGGACATGGAACCACTGATTGGTTCAAAATTGAGAAAGGAGTTCAGCAAGGTTGTAGTGTATACTATCACCCAGCCTATTTAACACATATGCAGGGCACATCATGAGAAAGGTGGGGCTAGATGAATCACAAGTTGGAATTAAGATTGCTGGGAGAAATATCAACAACCTCAGAGATGCAGATGATACCACTCTAATGTCAGAAATTGAAGAGGAACTAATCAGCCTCTTGATGCGGGTGAAAAAGGAGAGCACAAAAGTTGGCTTGAAACTCCACAATAAGAAAACTAATCTTATGGCATCCGATCCCATCCCTTCCTGGCAAACTTGGTTATTTGAGATGGGCCAGTTTTAAACAGTTTTAAATTGTTGTTTTGTATTGTTGTGAGCCACCCCGAGGGTTTGTTGCAAGGGGGCGGCATACAACAAATGTTTAAATAAACAAACAAACAAACATTAAAAGCTGAGCTTGGGACCTGTCACAATTCATAGCACTTGACTGTTTATATGCTAATCAGTCACGAAGCACACCTGTATATCAGGCACAATCACCAATCTGCAGACCCGCACCGATTTACTAGCTCCGCCCCCCCCACCCCCCCGTAGGCCAACCATGCATAAATCAAGGAAAAGTTGCTGAAGAAAACTAATCGTTTAATGGTATGTGAATTCATTTGCTTTTATTTCTGATGAACTTATGCTTTGCTGTTTAACGCATGCAGTCTTTTAGCACTGACTTTGACTCGTCAGGAAGCTGTTTTCCTATTCAAAATATATGAAAGGTGTCCTACTAGTTTATAATGTAAGATAAAAATAACAGTTTTTAGTGACTAAACAAGAGCTGCAGCTAAAGTATAATGAAGATATACATGGCATTATGGGGAAAAACGATATCTGCAGTTTTATCTTCATTTTTCAAGTCAAAAGGGTTTTGCGGCTCCTGGTGTTTTGTGTGGGAAATCGGTCCAAATTGCTTTGAGTGTTAAAGGTCGTGGACCTGTGCCCCTGACAGTAAAGTCCAGCCATGTCTGATTCTAGGGGGCAGTGCTCATCCCCATTTCCTAGCCGAGGGAGCCAGCTTTTGTCCACAGTCAGTCTCCGTGGTCATGTGGCCGGCATGACTAAACACCCAAGTGCACGGAATGCTGTTACCTGCCCACCAAAGTGGTACCTTTTTTCTACTTGCATTTGCATGCTTTCAAACTGCAAGGCTGGCAGGAGCTGGCATGGAGCAACGGGAACTCAACTCATTGTGCAGATTCAAACCGGTGACCTTTCGATCAACCAGCCCAGCAGCACAGCAGTTTAAACCCCTGTGCCACCTGCATCCACTTGATTTATATTAGTTGTGTATAAATTAGCCGAAGTCACTTTATCTATAAATCAAAGCTTGTATTATACAAAATCTCCCCATATGAGCTTTTCCTTTTAATTCACATCTTTTACCTACAAGAATTGCTACCCGTGGAATCTCAAATAATTAAATGCCTTCTCCATCTGTAATATAGCCAATAAATCCCATAATGACTTGCTTGTTTGCTTTATTAATTGTGTTTCTTTCTCTACTGTTTCAATTTTATCATGCGCTTGTTGTATTTTTTGTGTATTCTGTTCAGTTTTAAGTCGAACATCTGCTAGTTGAGTAGATACATCCTTAACAGGGCTACCCAGTTTGTCAAGACGTTCTCTTTGTTCATTTGCAAAATTTTTCTGCTTAGCTTATATGTTCCTCATTTCTGTTAATAAATCCCTCTGTTCTAAACTTAATTTTGATATAGAATTTTGGATGGCCTCTTGGGGTGCTTGCATAGCTGTTAAAGATGTTTGTATCGCCAAAAGAGTCATTTTTTTGGTATGTTTCGGCATCTTCGGCTTTGAACTGATGAGTTGAACTCTGAGCAGCTGATGTAGATGCCGAAGAGGAGGAAGAGTGTATTTTTTCCATAATGATGATAGTTTTTTGCCAGTAATTGCAAAGCAGGAACAAGAAAAGAAAGAGGAGAAAAAAGAAAAAAAATCTCCAAAAAAAAAAAAAAGAGGAAGGAGACTTGTTAAAAGTCCAATAGCCACAGGATGGCGGCAAAGAGTTATTCATATCAGAAAGCCCCCCTACCCATCTTCTGGAGAGTTTCTCCTCCCCACCACTTCGGCCTTCCAAAGGGGGGTGGAGCCACCCCTATGCAGACCCCAGACACGCACTCCACTCTCCCCAACCACCTACCCTTTTGTTCTATACTTAAATTTCTATTATATTTCTCACTAATCAATACTTAGAATTTAAAACAATGTCTATAACAACTCCAACATTACCAAATACAATATATTCCTTCATCTATTGCATATAAATCTCCTTGTATCTTCTTAGTTCCGCCTTCTGCATTTCCTCTTCTTTCTATCTCTACGCAGAGCCTGAACCTCCTGCTGCTATATCCAACTCCTTTGACCGGTCTTTTCTCTCCTTCTCCGTTATCCTTCTGGAGAACGTAGACATATCTGCACAGGTTCTGCATTTGTGCTGCATATTCATCATCATCATCATCGATTCCAAGCGCTTTTAATAACTTCAGTGCTTCCTCCGTTGTATCAACTCTGTCATACTTTCCATTGTATGCAAACCATTAAAAAATCAGAAACCCCCAACTATATTTTATAGAACTCTTCTTTAATATTTGGCAGACTTCGAACATATCTCTCCTCCATTGCAAAGTCTCGTTACACAAATCAGGAAAGTCTTCAATCTGATGACCTTTATGTCATATCCCATAATTTCTGCATCGATTGTGCACTTTTTGCATATGACTACAATAAAACCACAAGCGCTCTCAGCATTTTATTTCCAGCTCTTCTTCAGCCAGCTTTAATGATTGCATCAATATGTCTTTTTTTTTTAATATATATAAATTTTATTTAAAAAAATTTTTAAACTAACACTAAAAACATCAACCATCAATTACATCAAAGACACTGGGTCGGCCCCCTACTCATTCTTTTTTTCTTTTTAACATTCCTTAGTCATATTCAAATCCATTTATAATAACTTAAAAACATATTTAAATCTAAGCCAAGTCCAAAAAACAAACATGTTTAAATCTATGCAAAGTTCTGTTTCTCTAGCCAATAATAAAGGAAAAAATCTCCAACTTTGATAGAAGTCAGTATCTTCTTTCTCCTTGAATGGTAAATTCAGCCTGACCATTTCTGCACAGTTCAGGATCTGCTAATCAAATCATCAATGGGTAATTCTTCATTTTTCTAGTATTAAGCAAATAGACTCCTCACCACAATGATTACAAGTAAAATCAAATACATTTCTCATTTGCTAATGTTCCAGTATAATGCCTACTAAAAAAGAAATTTTAGGTTTAAGAAACTATGGATTTTTGTACCACTTCCTCTACTCTATGTAATAAAAATACCCAATTTATGTTAACATATCCAACATCCATTTGACATCTTTAGAAGCATCTTAGCCAATCTATTTGGCGACAGCTACTACCTATAATACATTTTAAACAAGCTTTCTTTAAACTAAGTTGCTAATGTTTCATCTAACTTAAGCATCACTTAGACAAATACTATTAACTCCTTATAAAAGCCCCACTCTTTACAATCTTTAACAAATCTCGATTGTATCTACACCTTATGTCACCAACCAAAAAAACCATCAACACCCTGTTCTTCTATTTCTTAGCTCAATTTCAATTCTCCATCTTTATCCAAAATGCAGATCATATCTTATAGTCCCTTCAAAATTCAATGCATTTGGATACAGAGAAGCTTCCTTGGGTCGAAAAAAACCCATCTTAGTATAACTTTTCCTGCACCAACCATAATGATTTTCAAGTATAGTAACGTACAGAAAGAATCATGTAACTTAGCCTTCCCATACCACATATAAACGTGCCAACCCATTGAAATCATTCCTTTTAAGGTAGAAAATTCTCTTATTTCTTCTTTACACCCCTGCCCTATCTCTCTTCCTTTGTTTTCAGTAGCTGTAGTGCTTCTTGTAAATCAATATCCATTTCCAGTGTCTGTACTTCTTGTTGCAAATCAGTATTCACTATTTCTCCTTCCTCAAAAGAATATGTAGTTAGTTCGCGGTCCATCCCTCCTCCTTTTAAGGCACCCAATTCTTCCTCTTCAAACATACTTCTAAGTTCTTCATATGACTCTTGTGCCTTAAAAATCGGGTCCAGTTTGTGTCTTGTAACGTTCCCAGTAAGAGATGTTCCTTCTGTTGATAACCACGTAAACACAGTCTCTCTCAAATATTTGGATACCTTCTCCATCTCTAATATAACAAGCAAATCCCATGATGACTTGTGATTAAATGTAGCATCAAATACATTTCTTGCTTGCTAATATTTTCCGCTATAATGCCTAACAAGAAAATTTCAGGTTTAAAAGCTGAGGGTTTTTGTAGCATTTCCTCAAGCCATTTATGTATTTTAATCCAATACTTCACAGTATTTCACAGTACTTTCACAAAAAGTACTCACATCATGTTTACATTTCCAACATCCATTTAACATATTTGGAAACATCTTAGCTAATTGACTTGGTGACAAATACCATGTATAAAACATTTTATATAAATTTTTTTATACGAAGTTGCTAAAGTTACCTTAATGTTTCTCTCCCATAGCTTTTGCCACTTTTCTAATTCAATATTGTATCCAAAATTTTGTGCCCATGATATCATAGTTTCCTTAACCTGTTCCCCTTCCATTTTCCTGTCAAGTAAGAACTCATAAATTCTTTTAATCATTTTCTCATCTGTTTCTAGCATCACTTGATCAAAGGCTGTTAGGTCTTTATAAAACCCCCATATTTTACAATCTTTAGCATCTCTTGATTGCATCTGCACCTTATACCACCAAGAGATATTCAGTCCCTGTTCTTGTATTTCTTGATCTAGTTTCAGGCCTCCATCCTTATCCAAAATATCATATCCTATGATCCATTCAAAATTCAATACATCTGGATACACAAAAGCTTCCATAGGTGAAAGCCATCTTGGTAATTTATTATACAATGTTGACTTTAACTTTTCCCACACTGACATTAATGATCTTCTAATAAAGTGACCTTCAAAAGTCCCATGAGACTTAACCTTCTCGTACCACATATAAGCATGCCAACCCATTTGCAAATCATGACCTTCAAGATACAAAATTCTCTTATTTCACGTGGTTATCCATTCTTTTAGCCAAGTTCAAATAGACGCTTGTTAGTACAACATCCAATCAAGAAGACCAAAACTCCTGTTCTTTTTGGTTTCCTGAAGCATTTTTAATTTAATGCTTGATTTCTTTTTTCTCCAAATAAATCTCGAAATTTGAAGATTTAAATCCTTCAAAAAAAAAATTATCATTTTTTACAGGAATCATATGGAACAAAAGCAAAAGTTATGGTAGTATATTCATTGTAACAAGTGCTATTCTTCCCATCAAAGACAATTGTAAATTGGCCCATTTTTCCAGATCACCTTTAATATCCTTCAATAATTTATCATAATTGTCTTCTTTCAAAGTTGTCCATTTAGCTGTAAGATAGATTCCCAAGGATTTAACCTTTTTAACAATCTGCAAGTCCGCTTGTTCTTGGAGTCTTTTTTTCTGATCTTGCATAAGATTTTCAACTAAAAGTTTCATTTTTTCTTTATTTATTTTCATCCCCGTAACCTCATCATATTCTTAAATCCGTTGTAAAAGTTTAGGGATTTTTACATAAGGTTCCTCTGTTATGAACACCAAATCATCTCCAAATGCTTGCAATTTATACATGTTATCCCTAATTTTAGTACCTTTAATGTTCTCGTCATCTCTTACATTTCTATTCAAGACCTCTAAAGTCAAAATGAACAATAGGGGTGACAACGGGCATCCTTGCCTTGTACCCTTTTGTATCTCTATAGCCCTTGTACGTTCTCCATTAATTAAAATCCTGGCTGATTATTTTTGATACTTGATATCGCATTCATGAATTATCCAGCAAACTCCATTTGAGCCATCTGTTGCTTCATGAATTGCCAATTAACATTATCAAAGGCTTTCTGGGCATCCAAAAACAGTAGAGCCATTGATTTTTCCGTATGTGTCTCATAGTATTCTAGGATATCCAAGATAGTCCTCAGATTGTTCTTCATTTGTCTTTTAGGCAGGAAACCATTTTGGTCTGGATGAATTGTTGTTGTTAGTTGCAAAGTCGTGTCCGACCCATCGCGACCCCATGGACAACATTCCTCCAGGCCTTCCTGTCCTCCACCATCTCCCGAAGTCCACTCAAGCTCAGACCAACTGCCTCAGTGACTCCATCAAGCCACCTCATCCTCTGTCGTCCCGCTTCTTTTGCCATCTATTGTTCCCAGCATTAGACTCTTCTCCAGGGAGTCCTTCCTTCTCATTAGGTGGCCAAAGTATTTGAGTTTTGTCTTCACTATCTGGCCTTCTAAAGAACACTCAGGGTTGATCTCCTCTAGGACAGACCGGTTTGATCGCCTTGCAGTCCAAGGGACTCGCAGGAGTCTTCTGCAGCACCACAACACAAAGGCCTCAATCCTTTTGCACTCGGCCTTCCTTATTGTCCAGCTTTCACAGCCATACATTGCAACTGGGAAAACCATAGCCTTGACTATACGCACTTTTGTTAGCAGAGTGATGTCTCTGCTTTTTACTATGCTGTCTAGATTTGCCAAAGCTTTCCTCCCCAGGAGGAAGCGTCTTTTAATTTCTTGGCTACAGTCCCCATCTGCGGTGATCTTGGAGCCCAGGAAAGTAAAATCTATCACTACCTCCATTTCTTCCCCATCTATTTGCCAGGAAGTGAGAGGAACGGATGCCATGATCTTAGTTTTCGTAATGTTGAGTATCAAGCCAACTTTTGCGCTCTCCTCCTTCACTCGCGTCAAGAGGCTCTTTAGTTCTTCACTTTCTGCCATGAGAGTGGTATCATCTGCATATCTGAGGATGTTATTTCTCCCAGCAATCTTAATTCCAATGGTGATTCATCAAGCCCTGCCTTTCTCATGATGTGCTCTGCATATAAGTTAAATAGGCAGGGTGACAGTATACAGCCTTGCCGAACTCCTTTCTCAATTTTGAACCAATCAGTGGTTCCGTGTCCAGTTCTCACTGTTGCTTCTTGACCCACATATAGGTTTCTCAAGAGACAAATAAGATGGCCTGGTACTCCCATCTCTTTAAGAACTTGCCACAATTTGTTGTGATCCACACAATCAAAGGCTTTAGCGTAGTCAATGAAGCAGAAGTAGATGTTTTTCTGGAACTCCCTAGCTTTCTCCATGATCCAGCGTATGTTGGCAATTTGATCTCTAGTTCCTCTCCCTCTTCGAAATCCTACCTGCACTTCTGGTAGTTCTCGGTCCACATACTGCTGGAGCCAAGCTTGTAGGATTTTGAGCATCACTTTGCTAGCATGTGAAATGAGTGCAATGGTGCGGTAGTTTGAACATTCTTTGGCATTGCCCTTCTTGGGGATCGGAATGTAAACTGACCTTTTCCAATCCTGTGGCCACTGTTGTGTTTTCCAAATTTGCTGGCATATTGAGTGTAGCACTTTAACTGCATCGTCTTTCAGGATTTTGAATAGCTCAGCTGGAATGCTGTCACCTCCACTAGCTTTGTTGTTGCTCAGACTTCCTAAGGCCCATTTGACTTCACATTCCAGGATGTATGACTCGAGGTCCGTGACCACCCCATCGTGCTTATCAGGGATGTTAAGCTCTTTCTTGTATAGTTCTTCTGTGTAATCTTGCCACCTCTTCTTAATCTCTTCTGCCTCTGTTAGGTCCCTGCCATTTTGGTCCTTTATTGTGCCCATCTTTGCATGAAATGTTCCCTTCATATCTCCAATTTTCTTGAAGAGATCTCTGGTCCTCCGTATTCTATTGTTTTTTTCTATTTCTTTGCACTGTTCATTTAAGAAGGCATTCTTATCTCTTCTAGTTGTTCTCTGGAATTCTGCATTCAATTGTTTCTATCTCTTTCTCCCTTGCCTTTCGCTTCCCTTCTTTCATCAGCTATTTGTAAAGCTTCCTCAGACAGCCATTTTGCTTTCTTGCATTTCTTTTTCTTTGGGATGGTTTTAGTTGCTGCCTCTTGTACAATGTTGTGAACCTCCGTCCATAGTTCTTCAGGCACTCTATCAGATGTAATTCCTTAAATCTATTTGTCACCTCTACTGTATATTCATCAGGGATATGATTTAGGTCATACCTGAGTGGCCTGGTGCTTTTCCGTCTTTGGTGACCCTGCACGGCATAGCTCATAGCTTCATTGAACTATGTAAGCCCCTTCACCATGACAAGGCAGTGATCCATGAAGGAGTCTGGATGCATAAAGTCTAGTAAAAACTTCTTCAACCTTTCTGCAAATATAGAGGCCAAAATTTTATAGTCCACATTTACTAATGATATAGGTCTGTAATTCTGAATCTGTGTTAAGTCCATATCTTCCTTCGGTATTAATGTGATATTTGCCTCTGTCCAACTATCTGGTATTTTAGCATTTAACAATGCTTGATTACATGTATCTTTTAAAAATGTAGCAAACACTCCCTCAAAAGGTTTGTAAAATTCCACTGGTAGCCCATCCGGACCAGGGGTTTTATCGTTCTTTTGTCGCGTGATTGCCTCTGTTATTTCCATAGTTGTTACTGCTTGATTCAATAATTTGATACGTTTCTCGCAGCTTTGGTAAGTCTTCCTTTCGAATGTATTCTTTTACCTTCTCGATCAAAATCTCCTCCTTCCGGTATAACCTTGCAAAAAAAGTCTTGAGCTATTTTCTTGATTTGTGTATTTTGTATCTGTAGTCATCCTTCTCCATCTTTCAGTTTCAAAATCAGTCCCTTCTTTCTTTTTTGACTTTATATGCTAGCCATCTCCCCGGTATATTAGCATGTTCAAAAAAATTCTGTTTGGACAGTTTCATTTGCTTAGCAATTTCATTTGTATCCAAGAGATTCAATTTATGCTTTAAAGTATTCATTTGGACCCTAAGATTTCTTTTTGTTGGATCCTCCTGCAGTTCTTGTTCCCATTTCCTCAGTTCTTCTACTAATGTTGTTCGCTCTTGCTTTTTTTTTCTTTTTGCTGAGTAGGTTATTATCAGTCCCCTGACATAGGCTTTAGCTGTATCCCAGACATTCTGTGAAGAAGTTTCTTCTGCTTTGTTTATTTGAAAGAATAATTGCATGTCTTTGCTTATCTCTTCTGTAATTTTTTTATCCTTTAGTAATGCTTTATCTAGGCTTCATCTGGGCATCCTTGCAGCTCCTTTCAGTGATATAGATACAAGGTTATGATCTGCCCAGACATTTGTCTCCATTTCAGCTCCTCTCAAATCTGGAACTAAATCTGGAGTTATCCAAACCATATCAGTTCTAGACCATGACCTATTTCTGTTTGAAGAGAAAGAATTGGCAGAAGTTGGGTTTTTATGCCTCCAGGCATCTATCAATCTGAGTTCTTCAATCATGTTGGAACAAGACTTTAGAAGCATTCTCCTACTCTTTTTTCCCTTACTTTCACTCTTCCAATAGATTCCCTTAGCCACAATTGCATTAAAATCACCCATTACACACACAGTCTGATAGTCCACTTGCAAAAATAACGTATGTAATTTTTGGTAAAGTTTCCTGATGGTCATTTGGTGCGTATATGGCCACTAAGAGCACCTTTTTAAGTTTAATTGTAATTTCTACCATCAAGATCCTACCATCCTCATCAACAAGAATTATTTAGGGTCCAATTTTTCTTTAGCATATACTGCTAAACCTCTTTTCTTTTGCGATGCAGAAGATACAAACAGTTTTCCCAGTTTTAAGCATTCTAGAAGTTTAACACATTGTTTCTTAATATGTGTTTCTTGTAAACAGATTATATCTAACTTTCGTTTTTGAAGTTGAGCAAAAATCCTTCTTCTCTTAGATGGTCCATTTAGTCCATTAACATTTAAAGAGAACAATTCAATTTTCCCTTCCTTTTTAAGAGCCATATTTAATAAAATTATCTACTTATTCTTTGCCTTTAGAGTTCTACCTTTTTTTTCCTCCGTTGACTCCAAAGACTGTACCTCTTGTGAATCAACCTTCAGTATTTCCCCTTCTTCAGAATGGTACACTGTTATTTCCATTGCTTCGGCACCTTCTTCTCCTTCTTTAGAGACGACAGGATCCTCCTCTTCCAACATGGCTCTGAATTTCTCATAGAACTCTTTATATCTTACAGCATTTCATGTGAAAATATTCCTTCTGGTGTTAGCCACTTAAAGATAATCTTTTTCTTGATCAGCTTCGTAGTAAGGAATAGGTATTTCTTTCATCCCAATCTAATCCTCCATGGTACCTGTTTCAGGACCGTCACCTCCTGAAGATCATCTCTCTTTAACGGCGTCTCCCGTACGGCCTTCAAAACATTCTCTCTTAGAGCAAATTTCACATGAACTTCTCTCGGAAGTTTGTTTTTTCTGGTATATGTGGAATTGACCCTAAAAAAAAAGGTCAATTCCCATACCCATGACCTCATTCTCGAGTTCTAAAAGCTCTGCCAATATGCCACTTATAACGTCTCGCAGTCTTCGTTTTTCTCGTCAGGTATATTCTGAAATCTTAGGTAGTAAGATGCCTTCTCCATCTCTAATGCAGCCATTGAGTCCCATGTTGACTTGTTTGCTTAATTAAATGTATTTATCTACTGTCTCCAATTCTTCACATACTTGTTGCATTTTTTGTGTATTCTGTTCCGCTTTCACTCTTTTTCTTCGGCTTCAACTCAGATAAAAGCCTTCATTTTCTCTCCATATCAGTCACCACTTAAAGATTTGGGAGAGCTTTTTCTTTTTTTCTTTAAGCCAATTATGAACAAATGCAGCTTTTCCATGGGTAGTTTTGCGAACAGAAATAAGAATGCTTACCAGCCATCCAATGTTTATCTGGCTAAAATAAGCTAATTAATCCATCAGATGTCAAGAACTTGTAGGGGCTAAAAAAAACCCCCTGTGTTGCCCGGTTGAGAAATGCCTGAATTTCTCCCAGTAGATATTGGATTGAGTCCCACACCAACCAAAAGAGTGCCAGGCAATCTGTCTGTGCCCCGACAGGGCTTAGATGAGTCTCTGCTGAGCAATAGCAGCGTGATAACAGGAGCTCCATTAATCACAGCCATCTCGATCCAACGCCATCCTGAATCCCCTTCTCTAGATTCCAGTACAAGTATATCAAGCATGCCTGGTTGTGTTGAAGACAGAGATATTGGTAAGGTCGTTGAGCTTTCCGGTGATGATACTTTCTTCCCATCCATTTCGCATCTTTTCTCTACTCTTTTCAGACACAAATGAGAAAGGCCTTCTTTCTCTTTAGCTCTTTGCCAGCAGCTTTCTGCTCTCTTGCTACGTTTTGACATCAGTTGCCAGAGAAAATCATTTATTCATCATTTACAGTCCACAATTATTGTTCTTACAGACCACAATTGCACTTTAACTTTCAATCCTCAGATAGATCTAATATAATTGCTAAGTTATTATCAATAACTGCCATTTGACAGTTATTATTCAAGGATTACTACTTGCAAAAATACAGTCTATATATTCTCAATACGTCACTTCCTCATTTTTTCTTTCCCTTTGTTTCCATAACAGCAAGATAACACAAAAAAAACTATTCCTGAGACATTAAATAACTTTAATACACATTCCTGGAGGCTCTGTCCCAATATTTCTGCGTTTTCCCCTTCGACACCTTTTCGGCTTTCCAGCTGCGTGGCAGGATAAGGAAAGTCTCATCCATTAATTATCTACGTATTAGAGCTTTTTGATTTTATTCCAGGTCTTCAACAACACACAACAGACACCCTCCACCACTCTTCAAGCTGTTGTTAAGCTTTTAAAGCGAGCAGCCAAGCTGCAAGCTTACTCTGGAATAAATCCAGCAGTTTCAGATTATACAAACAGACTCTTTGTGGGTCTCACACCCACACCTGTGACTCAAATCATCCCAAGAGAGAGACAAAAAAAATGGACTCAAGTTTCATGTGAATTTCAATGTGCCTTCAACTTAATTTGAGTACATTTTAATTGTATGTTTCCCAAAGGTCAGGAGGTACAAGAATCCAATGTCCAGAGACCATCCGAGCTAGCTCCACCCCCACCCCCAAACCTGATCCTGTCCTGAGCAGCTGCATCTGAGCCTTCCTCCTGAGAGGCCCCTTCCCTGAGTGGGCCTTTACTCATGCGTATGCTGTGGGCGAAAGGGTATTCGGGGAATCAGGAGGGTTTCCCCATCACGGCTCTCAGTTTCCCACTTGATACACTGCCGCTGCTGCTGTCCAGAGCCATTGGTGGTGGAAAGAGAGTCTGGAGTCACGGCTGGACACAGCAAGGGCTTGGATGGTTTGTTGGGAAACCAAGGTAAGGCTTTGCTGACAACAGATCCCTCAGGAATCTCCAGCACTACTGTAGGAAGTGGCTTGTCTGTGGAATCGGATCCCTCCTCTTCCAAAGAGGTCTCGCTGTGAGTTTGAAGATGAGAAATAAGGTATTCTCTTTGACTGAAGCTCTTTCCACACTCCAGGCATTTAAACATTTTCTCCGCTCTGTGGGTTCTTTGATGGGAAAGGAGATCAGATTTATCTGAAAAGCCTCTTCCAGACTCCAGGCATTTAAAGGGTTACTCCCCTGTGTGGAGGCTTTGATAGGAAAGGAGATTAGGTTTCAATGAAAAGAATCTTTCACACTCCAGGAATTTAAAGGCTTTCTCCCCTGTGTGGGTTCTTTGATGGGAAAGGAGACCAGATTTATGTGAAAAGCCTCTTCCACACTCCAGGCATTTAAAAGGTTTCTCCCCTGTGTGGAGTCTTTCATGGGAAAGGAGATGAGTTTTCTGTGAAAAGGCTTTTCCACACTCCAGGCATTTAAAGGGTCTCTCCCCTGTGTGGATTCGTTGGTGTCCTTGAAGGGCACCACTTTGGGAGAAACTCTTTCCACATTCCATGCATTTAAATGGTTTCTCCCCTGTGTGGATTCGTTGGTGTACTCGAAGGGCATTATTGCGGGAGAAACTCTTTCCGCACTCCAGGCATTTAAAGGGTCTCTCCCCTGTGTGGATTTGGTGGTGTTCGTGCAGGGCACCACTGTGGGAGAAACTCTTTCCACATTCCATGCATTTAAATGGTTTCTCCCCTGTGTGGATTCGTTGATGTACATGAAGTGCATTATTGTGGGAGAAACACTTTCCGCACTCCAGGCATTTAAAGGGTCTCTCTCCTGTGTGGATTACTTGATGCTTAAGACGATCAGACTTAGATGAGAAGCCCGTTCCACATTCCAGGCATTTAAACGGTTTCTCCCCTGTGTGGATTTGGTGGTGTACATGAAGGGCACCACTTTGGGAGAAACTCTTTCCACATTCCATGCATTTAAAAGGTTTCTCCCCTGTGTGGATTCGTTGGTGTACTTGAAGGGCATTATTGCGGGAGAAACTCTTCCCGCACTCCAGGCATTTAAAGGGTTTCTCCCCTGTGTGGACTACCTGATGCTTAAGACTTTCTGACTTAGATGAGAAGCCTTTTCCACATTCCAGGCATTCAAACCGGTTCTCACAAGTGTGGATGGTTTGATGGGAAAGGAGATTAGATTTCTTTACAAACCCTCTTCCACACTCCAGGCATTTAAAGTGTTTCTCCCCTGTGTGGGTTCTTTGATGCAAAAAAAGGCCAGATTTCTGTGAAAAGCCTCTTCCACACTCCAGGCATTTAAAGGGTTTCTCCTCTGTGTGGATTCGTTGGTGTATTTTAAGGGCACCATGGTGCGAGAAACTCTTTCCACAATCCATGCATTTAAACGGTTTCTCACCAGTGTGGAGTCTTTGATGAAAAAGGAGAATATATTTACGTGAAAAGCCTCTTCCGCACTCCAGGCATTTAAACGGTTTCTCTCCTGTGTGGACTACTTGATGCTTAAGACGACCTGACTTAGATGAGAAACCCTTTCCACACTCCAGGCATTGAAAGGGTTTCTCCGCTGTGTGGATTCGTTGGTGTACTTGAAGGCCACCATTGTGGGGGAAACACTTCCCACACTCTGTGCATTTAAAGGGCTTCTCCCCTGTGTGGATTTGGTGATGAACTTGAAGGGCACCACTGTAGGAGAAACACTTCCCACATTCCATGCATTTAAATGGTTTCTTCCCTGTGTGGATACGTTGGTGTACTTGAAGGGTACTGTTGCAGTAGAAACTCTTTCCGCACTCCAGGCATTTAAAAGATCTCTCCCCTGTGTGGATTCGTTTGTGTACTTGAAGGGTACTGTTGCAGTAGAAACTCTTTCCGCACTCCAGGCATTTAAAGGGTCTCTCCCCTGTGTGGATTCGTTGGTGTACTTGAAGGTCACAACTGCGGGAGAAACACTTTCCACATTCTGTGCATTTCAATGGTTTCTCCCCTGTGTGGGTTCCTTGATGGTAAAGGAGATGAGATTTCAGAGAAAAGCCTCTTCCACACTCCAGGCATTTAAAGGGTCTCTCGCCTGTGTGGATTCGTTGGTGTCCTTGAAGAGCACCACTGTGGGACAAACTCTTTCCACACTCAACACATTTAAAGGGTTTCTCGCCTGTGTGGATTCGTTGGTGTACTTGAAGGGCATTATTGCGGGAGAAACTCTTTCCGCACTCCAGGCATTTAAAGGGTCTCTCCCCTGTGTGGACTACTTGATGCTTAAGAAGATCTGACTTAGATGAGAAGTCCTTTCCACATTCCAGGCATTTAAACGGTTTCTCCCCTGTGTGGATTTGGTGGTGTACATGAAGGGCACCACTTTGGGAGAAACTCTTTCCGCATTCCATGCATTTAAAGGGTTTCACCCCTGTGTGGATTCGTTGGTGTACTTGAAGGGCATTATTGCGGGGAAAACTCTTTCCGCACTCCAGGCATTTAAAGGGTTTCTCCCCTGTGTGGATTACTTGATGCTTAAGACTTTCTGACTTAGATGAGAAGCCCTTTCCACATTCCAGGCATTTAAATGGTTTCTCACCAGTGTGGACGGTTTGATGAGAATGGAGATTAGATTTCTTTGAAAAGCCTTTTCCACACTCCAGGCATTTAAAGGGTTTCTCCCCTGTGTGGGTTCTTTGATGCAAAAGGAGACCAGATTTCTGTGAAAAGCCTCTTCCACACTCCAGGCATTTAAAGGGTTTCTCCCCTGTGTGGAGGCTTTGATGGGAAAGGAGATTAACTTTCTGTGAAAAGCCTCTTCCACATTCCAGGCATTTAAAGGGTTTCTCCCCTGTGTGTGTTTTTTGATGGGAAAGGAGATGAGATTTTTGTGAAAAGCCTCTTCCACACTCCAGGCATTTAAAGGGTTTCTCCCCTGTGTGTGTTTTTTGATGGGAAAGGAGACCAGATTTCTGTGAAAATCCTCTTCCACACTCGAGGCATTTAAAGGGTTTCTCCCCTGTGTGGATTCGTTGGTGTATTTGAAGGGCACCATTGTGGGAGAAACTCTTTCCACAATCCATGCATTTAAATGGTTTCTCACCAGTGTGGAGTCGTTGATGGAAAAGGAGAATATATTTACGTGAAAAGCCTCGTCCACACTGCAGGCATTTAAACGGTTTCTCTCCTGTGTGGATTATGTGATGCTTAAGACGATCTGACTTAGATGAGAAGCCCTTTCCACACTCCAGGCAATGAAAGGGTTTCTCCCCTGTGTGGATTCGTTGGTGTACTTTAAGGTCACCATTGCGGGAGAAACTCTTTCCACACTCCAGGCATTTAAAGGGTCTCTCCCCTGTGTGGATTCGTTGGTGTCGTTGAAGGGCATTATTGCGGGAGAAACTCTTTCCGCACTCCAGGCATTTAAAGGGTCTCTCCCCTGTGTGGACTACTTGATGCTTAAGACAATCTGATTTAGATGAGAAGCCCTTTCCACACTCCAGGCATTGAAAGGGTTTCTCCCCTGTGTGAAATTGTTGTTGTACTTGAAGGGCACTATTGTGGGAGAAACTCTCTCCACTTTCCGTGCATTTAAATGGTTTCTCTACTCCATCATTCACACCATTGTCATCCATGGTTTATTTATATGCAAGCCTCTTTCCATCTACAGGGGACTTTTTGTTTCATTGGAGTTGCACAGATCCAGACATACCTCCAATTTCTTCTGCTCCTTACTTCTTTCATTTACCCCCAAGCTGGTTTGTGCCACCTTGATTCCCAACATCCTCCTCCATGCATGGTCACTCATCACGCTCGTTCGGAGCTTGACACACCATTTCCATATTTTCATCCACTTGTTCTCAGCTGGGAGGGAAACGGAAAAGGACAGTGAGCATGAAAAAGAGAGGCATGTCCCATAAGCAGCCAGACAGTGTTCTTCAGAACATCAAACATTATCTCCACTAATAGGACCGGGAGCTGGACACACCCCAAACTGGAAGCTAACTAGGAAGGCCACAGCCCTGTTCCTTCTCAAAGTTACACACTGCCCTGCCAGGGAGAAAAAAGCAGATACAGAAAATCAAGTGTTTAAAGAGGATGTTCAAATAGGTATTCGCTACACCAATGTAGCTGCGCTCAGGAAGGATAAATGGAGATGTGTCCCTGCAGGGCCTGGGAGAAGGGCTACGCTGCACTCTCTGAGCAGGACTTCCTGGCAGAGGAAATGCTACAAGGTAAATGGACCAGTGGTACTGTGACTGTCTCCTGCATTCCTTGTAAACCTCCAACCGTATTGGCATCATGTGCTTTGAACAAAGATCAATCGCACCAGCCTGGAAGAAGCAATCATCAACAAGTGCAGTACACACACCTCCTTCCAGATCAAGCGCATACTGAGCACAATGCAGAAGTCTAACATGATGGTTGGCAGGGATGGGAGAATAGGGTCAACGATGTCTGGAGCAGGGGGTGCTGTCAGGAATGCAGGCAATCACTACACAGATTTGTCAAAAAATGAGAAACCTCAAAACTCCACCGATTCGCAGAGCAGAGAACCATGGAAAGCCACCAGCTGGCTGAAGGAACGTAGCTGGGGATTTTGGGGCGCACTTTAGAGTCACCCCCCAGAGGTCAAGGAGCCCCTCAGGGCCCTGGATGTTACAAAAGTGCCAGGCCCTGATGGTTTACACCTGGGGGAACTTATGGAGTTGGCAGGGGAACTCTCACATCCCCTGGACCCCTTTTTGAGGCCTTGTGGAGAACGGGTGAGATTCCATACAAGGGGAGGATGATGTCAGTGGTCCTACTCTTCACAACTAAACAGTAGAGGCGACAAATATATTTAAGGCGCCAGATCTGGCAGGCAGAGTGCCTGAAGAACTTTTGACGGAGGTTCATAAAACTGTACAGGACGCAGCAGCGAAAACCATCCCAAAGAAAGGCAAAAGCAAGAGAGCAAACTGCCTGCCTGAGGCTCTACACATTGCTGGTGAAAGAGGGGAAGCAAAGGGCAAGAGAAAGGTAGAGAAATGCTAGAGACATAACAGAAGCAGAAGAAATTAAGAAAAGATGACAAGAATACACAGAGAAACTTATACAGGAAAGATCTCAACATCCCTGAAAACCAATATGGTGCGGCCACAACCCTCAAACCAGGCATCCTGGACTGGGAAGTCAAATGGCCTTGGAAAGCATTACTAACCACAAAGCCAGCAGAGGTGACGGGATTAAGAACTGATATTCCAAATCCTAAAAGACAATGAAGTTCAAGTGCTGCACTCAAGTGCTGCACTCAAATTTGGAAAACACAGCAGTGGACACAGGAGTAAAAAGGACAGTTTACATTTCAATCCCACAAAGAATGGTCAAACTACCGAACCACTGAGCTCACTTCACATGCCAGTCAGTGTATGCTCAAAATCCCACACGCTAGGCTTCCACAGTATGTGGACCGAGAACTGCCAGAAATACAAGGTGGGTTTTGAAGAGGCAGCAGAACTAGAGGTCAAATTGCCAGCAGTTGCTGGAATATGAAGGAAGCAAGAGAGTTCCAAAAACAAATCTATTTTGCTTCATTGGCTACGCTAGAAGCTTTGATTGTGTGGATCGCAATAAACTGTGGCAAGTTCTTCAAGAGATGGGAGTGCCAGACCACCTTACCTGTTTCCTGGGATACCTGTATGCAGGTCAAGAAGCAAACATGAAAACTGGACGTGGAACAACTGAATGGTTCCAAACTGAGAAAGGAGAATGGCAGGTCTGTATACTGTCAACCTGCTTATTTAACTGATGCACAGAATACATCATGCAAAAGGCCAGGCTGGATGAATCACAAGCCAGAATTAAGACTGCAGGGAGAAATCGCAACAGTCTCAGACAAGCAGATGATACCAGCCTAATGGCAGAAAGGGAAGAGGAACCAAAGAGCATCTTGATGAGCATAAAAGGGGAGAGCGCACACGTTGGCTTGAAACTCAACAGTAAGTGAAACAAAGATCGTGCGATCTGGTCCCATCGCTTCCTAACACACAGAAGAACTGGAAGCGGGAACAGAGTGCATTTTCTTAGTCTCCGGTATCCCTGCAGATGGGGGCTGCGGCCATGAAATTGAAGGACACTTGCTTCTTGGCAAGAAAGCTATGGCAGACCTAGGTAGCATATTAAACATCAGATCATCACCCTGCCGACAAAAGACCACATACTCAAAGCTCTGTTTTCCCAGTAGCGATATATGGCTGTGTGCGCTGAACCATAAGGAAGGCCAAGTGCCTAAGAACTGATGCCTGTGAACTGTGGGGTTGGAGGAGACCCACATCAATCAGTCCCACAGGAAATCAACCCCGATTGGTCACTGGGAGGACAGGTGCAGAAGCTAATGCTCGGATACTCTGGCCACCTCATCAGGAGAGAGGGCCCACTGGAGAAGACCCTGATGCTGGCAAGGAGGCAGGCAAAACGGCTGGCTCATGGTCTGCTGCTTTGCATTCAGACAATCACGCGGCAAAGTTTCTTCTCAGCTGCTCTTAAAAAGCTGAGGTGACAGACCACCTTCCTTCCCCCAATCTGATTCTCTCCACTGCTGCTGGACTACAACCCCCCTAATCCTCAGCTAGCTTGGCCAGTGGGCACCCCAGCCGTCTGTGTTGTGCTGCCCTGGTTTGGCCCGGGGCAACGGTCGGGCCTTTCAGCAGCTGGGCCACGCGGGGTCTTCCTGCTCATATGCTCCCCGCGAAACACTCCCTTGCAGAAGCAGTGCAGGGCCCCTTTTCTGTTTCGGGGCCTTCTCGGCGCTGCTGTGATCATTCTTCCGGGGGCGACGACAAAAACTATGACCCGCGAGGGGCATCGGGGCAGCCGTCTCCAACCGGGAACCACCTCGCCGTGTTGGACTGCAATGCCCATCCGCGATGAGGGCCGGGGAGAGGGGAGTTGCAGGCTGGCCCATCTGCACGGCCCCCTCCGCGGTGCTCCCCCCTTCCCTCTGCTCCCCACCCGCCCCCAGCCAGGCTCTCCGCTGGCCCCGAGGCCCCCCCGGCCAACAACCGGCTCCTCTCGCCGCCCCTCACCGCTTCGCCGCCGCCGCTGCTCCTCCGGCCGCCCCGCGCCGCCGGGAACGCGCCTCGCCGACTCCTCTCCCGCAACGCTTCCCCCGCCTCCCTGCCCCGGCGGGGACCTTCCTGCCGCTCTAGGAAGCGCGGCTCGGTGCTCTTAACGCTTGGAGGGCTGAGGAGCGCTCCCCGAAGAGGGGCCAGGCGGGCGGGGCTGGGGGGCGGCTGCGTTTCCGCGCTTCCTCTTCGGCGCTCGGCAGGTTCATTTCGCAGCACGCATCGTTCCCACCCGGCGTGGCCAGTGGCAGAGATACGTGGGGGTCAAGCTCGGGGAAGGCTGAGCACCCGGCTCCTCTCTGGAGAACTCAGGCATGGGCCCAAGGAATCCCCAAAGCAGCTCCCGCTGGACCTGGGTGTGCTTGGGGGCTCCTGCTGGCTCAGGCCAGGTGGCTAAGACTGCTCTGCAGTCACCCACTAAGGGAGTGCGGTCATGTGGCCTTCTCCACCAGACACGGAGGCCCCCTTTGTGATCTGTTTATGGCCAGGCAGTGAGGTGGGGTGATAAATCTTGTTTTTCTGTGTACAGCTTTCCCCCCTTTTTATTATCGCGCCAAACTGCTAGGTGAAACATAATTCTGTGCATGTCTGAGTTAGCACACTCTGGCTTTTCTATGAGTTGGGAAATATCCTGTGTAAGTGGCTTTAAGACCATGATTTGGCCCATTGAAGACACCTGGGGTGAGGCATTCACAGGGGTGGCCACCATATGAGTACCTTGTATAACTGATTGAATAAGCTTGATAAAGCATGGCATACAACAGGGTAGGATGAGAATAGCTCCTAATACACAACTCATGACAAAGCATCTGTTTCCGCCATGCCTTACCAAAATGCTATCCCATCAGTGCATGTATATAACTGTGGTGTTTTTACTATGTGGCCTCCCTATGGCCAACCATTCTTGAGGTATTTTGGGGTGCTGCAATTGGCTACAGCTTCTATCAAAAGACAGATTCCTCCTGACCAGGGAGACAGGCCGCCAAGCCCCTGCAGCTTCACCTTGAAGGTGCAGACTGCCTGTGCAGGTGAAGGCCATTTGGATAGACACAGAAGCACAAAAGCAGAGCAATTCTGAAGGGACCTCCTGGGGCAACCAGTCTGACCCCTGGCTCCAGCCAGCTCTGTTCATGACATGCCTACTTATGCATGTATGAGAAATACTAGAAAATTTGTTTAATAATAATTTAAACACCAAATCGCAACCTCAAACAATGAGGCCTATGGCTTTCCCAAGAGGAGCTAATTGAAGCACAGACGAACAGTTCTCATAGCAAGCTGAGTGTCTCTCTCTCTCTGTGAGGGAACAACTTGCTAGCCCAAACCCCTGCTCTCTTTTCTTTCCTGGGCCCTAAAGGTAGCCAGTTTGAAGGGCTGGTGATTCCAAACCGTAGCCACTGGGCTAGGATTCAGCTGCCCATTCATGCCCCCCTGGCCATGAAAAACATTATTGCACTCAGACCTGGAGACAGAATCCCAAGATCCCCCCCCCCCCGCCGCCCTCATCCCCGCCAAACCCATGCTCACGCTGCGCTGCCAGCTTTTGGAGGGAAGAGAGTGAGTTCTAGTCTCCCTCTTCTTTTGTGTCCTCCCGCAGTAGAAACCAGTCTGCAATCTTCCAGCAAGTTCAGACTGTCAATGCACAAATGCTTGTGCAGGAGCTCGAGCTGTTAACCAGTAACTTGCTGATAGTAAGTTGCAACTGTTCTGAAAAGAGTCCGAAAATTGACAGACCCTCGAGGTGGCCACTTTGCCCCACTGTCCAATTGATGCTGGGGCCAAATAGAATTACAGTCGACATTTAGTTTCTTTTTCTTTGAGATGGAATCTCTTTTGAACTTCTTCCCATTTCCCAAAAGACAACCCAGAGGTGTGCACATCTGCTTTGACTTACCTTGACCCATTGAACTAGTGGTGGAGACAGTATTCCAGATGAGATATTCAAACTCCTGAAAGATGATGCAGTTAAAGTGCCAGACTCAGCATGCCCAAAGAGGGGCAATGCCAAAGATTGTTCCTACAAGCTAGGCTCCAGCAGTAGGCGGACCAAGAACTACCTGAAGTACATACAGGGTTTCAAAGAGGCAGAGGAACTATAGATCAAATTGCCAACATACGCTGGATCATGGAGGAAGCTAGGGAGTTCCCAGAAAAGCATCTACTTCTGCTTCATTGATCATGCTAAAGCCTTTGATTGATTGATCACAACAGATTGTGATAAACTCTTAAAGACATGGGAGTACCAGACCATCTTATTTGTTCATTGAGAAACTTGTCAAGAAGCAATAGTGAGAATTAGACATAGAACCACAGACAGGTTCAAAATTGGGAAGGAATACAGCAAGGCTGTATTTTGTCCCCCTGCCTATTTAACTTACATGCAGAGGACATCATGCGAAAGGCTGGGCTAGATGGATCACAAGGTGGAATAAAGATTCCTGGGAGAAATATCAACAACCTCAGATATGCAGATTATACCACTCTAATGACAGAAAGTGAAGAGCCTCTTGATGCAGGTGAAAGAAGAGAGAACAAAAGTTGACTTGAAACTTAACATCCAGAAAACTCAGATCATACCATGTGGTCCTACCAATTCCTGGCAAATAGATGGGGAAGAAATGGGGGCAGTGACAGATTTTATTTTCCTGGGCTCCAAGATCACTGCAGACTAATTTCAACCAAGAAATTAAAAGACGGTTCCTCCTTGGGAGTAAAGCTATAGCAAATCTAGCTAACATACTAAAAAGCAGAGACATCACCCTGCCAGCAAAAGTTCATATAGTCAAGGCCATGATTTTTCTAGTTGCAATGTATGCCTATGAAAGCTGGACCATAAGGAAAATGCCTTAGAATTGAAGCCTTTGAATTGTGGTGCTAGAGAAAATTCCTGCAAGTCCCATGGACTGCAAGGAGATCAAACCAGTCAGTCTTAGAGGAGATCAACCCTGACTGCTCTTGAAAAAGCCAGATACTGAAGATGAAACTCAAATACTTTAGCCATCCAATGAGAAGCAAGGATTCACTGGAGAATAGCCTAATGCTGGGAACAACTGAGGGCAATAGAAATGGCAGAGAATGCAATGGGGTCACTAAAGCAATCAGAGTGCGCTTGAGTGTGGGGGGGGGCTCTCACACTTATGTGGGATCTCCTTCTCTCAGACCAAAACCAGGTCTGGATCCTGGCCAGACTTCACTGTATCTGTACCAACATGAATTTCCAAAAACCTCCTTCCATCCAAGGAGTCCCCTTCTACTTTGTTCGAACTAGCCTCTTCCCATAGATTTCAAGTGTATTCAGGACTCACTGGTTGTCAGGCAGGGAAGGGCAGCTTGCCAGACTCTAACCAGAGGCTTTGTCTCTCTACCTGTGGTGGAATGTGATTGTTTGCATTCCTATATGCTAGAAAGACTTCACCCTGTGCCTTATCCTAAATGGAGCTTAATTTTACTTCTATAAAGACCATCTCAGCCATGACTTTGACATCCCCCTATGAAGATTTGAGTGGTCTGAAAAAGCAAGCTCAAGCAGGCTGTTGACGCTGCCTGAAGCACCCTCCAGACATTTCCTATATTTTGGCCAAGTCCAACAGAGTATGATGGGGGAAGCTCTCGTGGGAGTGTTATTTCTGAAAGCAAAAGGGACCCTGTTTCAGTGTGTCCCTGCTCTGTGATTTGGTCTGCTTTGCTGTCAAAGTTACAGTCCTTTAATCTGCATGGAATGGAATGAAATGTAGATATACAGAAGTGGCAAAGCAAAACACCTCCATATAATTTGCCTCAGAAAATCATCAATCATGCAGGCATGCCAATTTTGGATGAGGATGTAGTCAAATGATCTGGTACATGGCCATAGATCGATACCCTGAACTCTGTATTGAGGCCATTCAAATGTGCAGAGCCAGGTCAAAAATCTTTTATTTATTCCTTTCCCTACCACATCCCAGTATTTCAAAACACAATACAACGGCGTTAAGTCTCCATTGGCAGCAATAGAGCTTAAGCCACCCATCCGATTCGTCAGCCGTCGCCAAGTAGTGGATGGGACAATACAAAACAAATCAGAACCAGTTTCTCTCCCCGGCGTCCAATCACACTTCGTCCACACAGTACAACAGTCGCTGCGAGGCTGGGTTTCTCAGTCCAATCTCGCCCTTGCTTTCGACCTTTCGGCAGTTTCCCAAGGATCAGTGCGGCTGCACAAGAATCAGTTGAGAGGGACCCTGGGAGCCTCCGGGTCACACAACAGACAACTCTCACACCGGCCAAACCCGTACCCAAAAAGACCTGATCAGATACTTACATTCCTGGAATTCAGTAATACCAGCCAAAAGGGGTTCCCCTTAGGCAATTGCCAACCAAAAACCGTTGCCCCGCAGGAGTTGAAGGCCTCCCTTCACAGCTGGTATCTTGCCAGGATACCCAAAGATCCTCTACGCTAAAAAGAGCGTGTGCCGGCTAGAGAGGATCAAAGGGTCCTGCCTCACCGTTGTCCCTTGTGTGGAAGCACAGCATCTCCCCGATTCCGTACTGTCGGCTGTGACCCCGGGATCAGAAGGAGGACTCGTGTCCCTTCTCCCCGCCTTCTCCACCAGAAAGCTGTCACACCGATCCACAATACAAAGGCTCAGAATCAGTTTCTTGTCAGGGTGAACAGGTTTATTTACAATTGAATGCATGGATCCATGGGTGAAAGGTAGGAACACCTCCACGTTAATTTCCTTAGGGTTATATAGAATTCTCAAAAGGGGAGAGAATACAGTACACAGGAAGGTGATTGGAGACTTTGATATGGATAGGAAAGTGATTGGATACACATCACAACACCATAAAGAAAAGTTACATTTCACTCTTAAGTAGATGCCTTTGACAAGCCTTCTAAACTAAAGTTACCTTGAACAGGCCTGCTAGAAAAGGTTACATTTGTGAACTTTATAGGGTCAAGGAGGCACTTTGGCAGACTCAAGATGGCGTTGGAACAAGACGGACGTGATTAATATGGGCTCCTATTATCACGCCAGTAATGCTCGATACTAAGTCGTGGGAGACTTAACTGAGCCCTTTCGGGGCGAAGATAGATTGCCTGGCATTATCTCTCCTGGTTGATGTAGGACAGCAATCCTATATCATACTGGAAGAGGTTCAGGCATTTCTCAATTGGGCTACACAGGGGGTTTGCTAGCCCCTGCCAGTTCTTGGCATCAGATGGACTAATTAGCTTATTTTAGCCAGATGTGCATCGGACGGCTGGTAAGCATTCTTATGTCCTATTTCTTTTTGCAATATTACCTGTGTGAAAGCTGCTGTCTATAATTTGATCCAGAGAAGATAGGGAAAGCCTGTTTGAAGGCCTTTTACACGGAGAATGACATCGAGAGAGGTGAAGATTATTACCTGGGAAGCTGAAGAAAAAGATTTTTCTTCTAATCTCTCTATGGGCAAAGACAAAGATTAATGACTATGAAATGATTAGAGGATAGCGAAGCTAGAAGTTAAAGTGAATACTTGGATATCTACTTGGACTTTTGCCAAGGCTAAGTGGATTCTTGCCAGGGAAGTTCGTATTATTTTTATTATCCATACGTGGCATTTTCTCGCTACTGTGAGGTTTTGCTGGTGAACACTCTTGTTTTCTTTATTTAACCCTTTTTTTCTTTTGCAATATTGTTTGTGAAAAGACTATATTCTGTTGTTACTTGGCATATAGAAGAAGAAAAAGCCTCTAATCTGCTGGTGGCCATTTTTCCCCCTCATTACGCTTCTTCTTTGTTCTCCTTGGCTAGCTTCCTCTTTTTTTTTTTTTTTTTGGCTTGCTGCCAAAGAAAGGTCTACTTTTTATTATTTAATTTTTTATTATTTTTAAATAGAATTTTGCTGCCACCCGGTGGTGACTGAAATTATTGCAAGTTATTTTCTCTCTCTCTCTCTCTCTCTCTCTCTCTCTCTCTCTCTCTCTTTTTCTTCTCTTTTGTTTCTGTTCCTCTTTTTTGTTTTTCTTTTTTCCCTCTCTTCTCTTTATCTTTTTAAATATCTTATTCAACTTATATTTTTCTCCCCGGCTTTTTGCTGTTGATATACTGAAATCTCTTCGGTGAACAACCTTCATCATGAGGAAAACTCAGCCATCCTCAGTGCCCTCCTCTGTGGGACAAAGTCCAATACATCATTCCAAGACAGAAGATGTTGCAAAAACTTTAATGGCAATACAGGCGACTCTGACAACCGTACAAGCATCTCAAGAGGCATTGATATTATGGCTGGAAACTCTATCAAATAAACAGCAGGAGCGAATTGATAAATTGGAAAAACTGTTTGAAGAAATGACAACGCAACTATCGGAAGTGAGACTTAAAGCAGAACAGAATACAAAAAAAAAAAAAAAGAAATACAAGTATCTGAAAAATTGGAGACAGTAGACAAATCAACATGGGACTCAATGGCCGTGCTAGAGATGGAAAAGGCATCGTATTATCTAAGATTCCAGAACATAACGGAAAAAAAAGATGAAAATTTACGAGAGATCATAACTACTATCTTGGCGGAGCTTTTGGAGATATAGGATATAACCATGACGATGGGAATTGATCTCGTTTATAGGGTCAATTCCTCCTATACCAGAAAAAATAAACTACCAGGAGACGTTCATGTCAAGTTTGCTTTGAGATCCGTAAAAGATAACATCTTGAAGGCAGTACAGGAGAAACCATTAAAGAGAGACGATCACCAGGAGGTGACGGTCCTGAAACAGATACCATGGAGGATTAGAGAGGGACGAAAGAAATACCTATTCCTTCCTACAAAACTGATCAAGAAAAAGATCATCTTTAAATGGCTAATACCAGAAGGAATATTTCTTACCTGGAATTTGTAAGAAATAAATTGGATTCAATTCTTAAAGCACAAGAGTTCTATGAAAAATTTAGAGCTGAGTTGGGAGAGGAGGACCCTGTTGTATCTGAGGAAGGAGAAAAAGATGCTGAAGCGATGGAATTAATAGTGTACCAATCTGAACAAGGAGAATTGCTGAGGGTTGGTCCACAACAAGAAGTACAGACTTTGGACCCAAAGGAGAAGAGAAAATGTAGAATTGTAAAGGCAAAGAATAAGTAAATAACCTTACTAAATATGGCTAGCAAAAAGGAAGGAAAAATTGAACTTTTCTCCCTAAATGTTAATGGACTAAATGGACCATATAAGAAAAGAAGAATTTTTGCTCAGCTTCAAAAATGAAACCTAGAGATAATCTGTTTACAAGAAACACATATTAAGAAACAACATGATAAATTTCTGGAATGTTCAGAACTGGGGAAATTGTTTGTGTCTTCTGCATCACAAAAGAAAAGAGGTTTAGCACTGTATGTTAAAGAAAAATTGGACCCCAAGTATATTCTTGCTGATGAGGATGGTAGGATCTTGATGGTGGAAATCACAATTAAACTTTAAAAGGTGCTCTTAGTGGCAATATATGCACCGAATGATCATCAGGAAACTTTCTATCAAAAGCTACACAGATTACTCTTGCAAATGGATTATCAGACTATGTGTCTAATGGGCGATTTTAATGCAATTGTGAACGAGGAAATCAGCTACAAGGCTGAAAATAAGGGGGGAAAGGGTAGAAAGAGTCTTCCAAAATCATGTTCTAATTTGATTGAAGAATTCAGTTTGATAGATACCTGGAGACATAAAAACCCATCTTCGGCCAACTACTCTTTCTATTCAAGCAGGCATAGGTCATGGTCCAGAATTGATATGGTTTGGGTAACGGCAGACCTAATCCCAGATCTGATAGAAGCTGAAATGGAGGCAAATGTCTGGGCTGATCACAATCCTGTATTTATATCACTGAAAGGAGTCGCAAGGATGCCCAGATGGAGTCTAGATAAAGCATTACTGAAAGATAAAAAGTTTCTAGAAAAGATAAGCAAAGAGATGCAAATATTTTTTCAAATAAAGCCGAAGAAGGTTCTTTACAAAATGTCTGGGATACAGCTAAAGCCTATGTCAGGGGACTGATAATAACCTATTCAGCAAGAATAAATAAAAAGAAAAGGCAAGAGCGAGCAACGTTAATAGAAGAATTGAGGAAACAGGAACAAGAATTGCAGGCAGATCCAACAAAGAGTAATCTTAGGGTTCAAATGAACACTTTGAAGCACAAATTAAATCTCTTGGATATGAGCGAGCTCACTAAGCAAATGAAATTGACTAAACAGAACTTTTTTGAAAATGCTAATAAGCTGGGGAGATGGTTAGCATATAAAGTCAAGAAGGAAAGAGAGAAGAGAGTGATTCCAAAATTGAGAGATGGAGAAGGACGACTGCAGGTGAAAGGGAAACGGACAGTGAGCACAAAAAAGGAAGGCACCTCCCCAGCAGGAGCCAGACAGTGTTCTTCAGAACATCAAACATATTCTCCACTAGTAGGACCGGGAGCAGGACACACCCCAAACTGGAAGCTGACTAGGAAGGCCGCAGCCCTATTCCTTCCGAAAGTTACACACTGCCCTGCCATGGTGAAAAAGGCAGACACAGAAAATCAAGTGTTTAAAGGGGATGTTCAAATAGGTATTCACTACACCAGTGCAGCTGCATTCAGGAAGGATAAATGGAGGAAATGTTTCCCTGCCCCATCCTGGGAGCAGGGCTACGCCACACTCTCTGAGCAGGGCTTCCTGTCAGAGGAAAAGCTACCAGGTAAATGGACAAGTGGTCCTTTGCCTGTCTCCTGCATGCCTAGTGAACCTCGAACCATATTGGCATCATGTGCTTTGAAGAAAGATCAATCACACCAGCCTGGAAGAAGCAATCATCAACAAGCGCGCTATACACAGCTCCTTCCAGATCAAGCGCATACTGAGCACAATGCAGAAGTCTAAAATGACAGTTGGCAGGGATGGGAGAATAGGGTCAGCTTGTAAAGATTTCTACGCTAATCTAATAAGATGCCGTGAACTTGCAGAAGCTAGAAAAACCTCCTGTATTATCCAGCTGAGACACCTTGATTGTTCTTGACTGATATGGGATCGCCACCCCACATCCAGCCAAAACATGCCCAGGTAATCTGTCTTCACCCCTACAGGGTTTGACTGGGTCCCCCGACCCCACTGCTTGAATAATACTGGAATAATTAGCAGAGATAGCTAATCACATCCGTCTCATTCTGACGCCATCTTGGAATCCTAAAAGAACTTTTGACGGAGGTTCATAAAACTGTACAGGTGGCAGCAGCAAAAACCATCCCAAAGAAAGGCAAAAGCAAGAGAGCAAACTGCCAGGCTGATGAGGCTCTACACATTGCTGGTGAAAGAAGGGAAGCAAAGGGCAAGAGAAAGGTAGAGAAATGCTAGAGCTTTAACAGAAGCAGAAGAAATTAAGAAAAGGTGACAAGAATACAGAGAAACTTATACAAGAAAGATCTCAACATCCCTGATAACCAAGATGTTGTGGCCACAACCCTCACCAGGCATCCTGGACTGGGAAGTCAAATGGCCTTGGGAAGCATACTAACCACAAAGCCAGCAGAGGTGATGGGATTAAGCAGAGCTATTCCAAATCCTAAAAGACAACGCGGTTCAAGTGCTGCACTCAATATGCTGGCAAATTTGGAAAACCCAGCAGCAGACACAGGCGTGAAAAGGACATTTTATATTCCAATCCCAGAGAAAGGCAAGTTTTTCTGCTTAGCTGACATGTTCGGATCTGGGGCCCCTCCCTCCCTCCTTTGGACCACCTGCCGCACTGACGACGACAACAAGGAAGGCCAGAGATGCACCACCAGACCCAGGGGTGGCTGACGCCACTCCCGCGGCCATCGCTGGACTTCCCGGGGCCAGAGGACGCTGACACTGAAGCTGAGGAGCAGTCACCATCTTGCCAGCCGGCGAATTCTCCACGTCTGCCCTTGTGCCCCCCCGCCCGCTGGTGTTGGTGAGAGCAATGCCAAATTGGGGTCAGGGTGCGGGGACGACCTCCGGCTTAACTCGCCGGACACGGCTGGGCCGAAGCCGGATCTGGGCCCCCTCCCTCCCTCCCTCCCTTGAACCAACTGCTGCACCACCATCACCACTGATGAGGAAGGGGGGAGGTGCACCACCGGACCTGGGGGCAGTTGACGCCGCTCCCGCGGCCATCGCTGGACTTCCTGGGGCTGGAGGGCGTCAATGCTGACGCTGAGGAGGAGTTGCCAACTTGTTGGCCGGCGAGTTCCCCACGTCACCCCTTGTGCCCCCCCCCGCCAGCATCGATGAGAGCAACACCGGATTGGGGGTGGGGACGGCCGCAGGCTTAACTTGCCAGACGCGGCTGGGCTGGAGCTGGATCTGGGCCCCCTCCCTCTCTCCCTCCCTTGGACCATCTGCCGTGCTGCTGCCACCGCCAACCATGACGAGGAAGGCTGGAGATGCACCACCAGACCTGGGGGTGGCTGACGCCGCTTCCATGGCCATCACTGGACTTAGCGGGGCCGGAGGATGCCAACGCCGCCAACGCCACTGAGAAATCACCATCTTGCTGGCTGGTGAGTTGCCCGTGCCCGCCCTTGCGCCTCCCTCACGGTGTCGGTCAGAGCAACACCGGATTGGGGGCAGGGGGCAGGGGCGGCCACTGGTTTAACTTGCCGGATGCGGCTGGGGCCAGCAGCCTCAGGCCAGCAGCCGAAGGATGAAGGCCAAAGGATGGTCGCCCCCATTTGGGACCATTTGGGGCCGTGCGGGAGCTGAGCTGGCCAGGGACCCTTGCAGTGGGGCGGGATTTCGGGATTGGGGGTAGACAGGGAGTTTTAAATTGTTTTAACTTTTTATTGTTATGCGCCCACTCCACCTGAGCCATCAGTCAGGCCCCCCCCGTGCCGTGCACGGCACCCGCGGGCGCCGCTGCCACCTGACGCCACCACCTGTCACCGCGGAGCCCAGCCGAGCTGAGCTGAGCCGTCGCCGCCACGCGGCCAGGACCATCGCCGGCCTCGGGACTCGCCCTCAGCCTGCCTCCCCGGCGCGCGTGAGAGACGTGCCAGGCGGGGCACGCTAGGGGAGCAGCCCCGCAGGCCCACAAGAGGCCACCGCCGACAGGTGAGGGGACCAGCGCCCACGCGCCCACTCCACCTGCGTCAGTCAGGCCCCCCCCATGCTGTGCACGGCACCCATGGGCGCCGCCGCCTGACACCACCGCCTGTCACCGCAGAGCCCAGCCAAGCCAGCCGAGCTGAGTCGAGCTATCGCCGTCGCGCGGCCAGGACCATTGCTGGCCCCGGGACTCGCCCCCGGCCTGCCTCCCCGGCGTGCGTGAGAGGCGTGCCGGGCAGGGCGAGCTAGGGGAGGAGCCCTGTGGGCCCACAAGAGGTCGCCACCGACGGGGGCCGGTGGCCTCGGGCCAGCAGCCGAAGGGCGGTGTCCAAAGGGCACCGCCGTTTGGGGCGCCGTTCGGGGGGGCCGTGCGGGGGCTGGGCTGGCCAGGGACCTTGGCTTGTGGGGGACTGATGGTAGTGGCGGGTAGGTTGTTAATAGGGGATTTTAATGGGGTTTAGATTTTAATATAATTTTTGTGTTGGTGCATCTCGGCGGTTGTTTTTGCATGTTGTTATGTCTTTGCCTGGGGAGCGCGGGGGCGCCGCCATTGGAGTGATGATGGGCAGGGGGCATTACAGCGGTGGGAGATTAACACATCCGTCTAGAAGAAGGAGGGACAGATGGTTGACACCTGTCCCTCGTTCTGGTTATTCTCCCAGCCGGCAGGTTCCTGGTAGCCGTGTCAGCTGCCCCCCGGGCCTGTCGGTGCTGTTGTTAAATGCCAGGTCGGTCCATAATAAATCTGTCCTCATCCATGACTTGATCGTGGATGAGGGGGCCAACCTGGCTTGTATCACCGAGACCTGGGAGGGGAGGGGGGGATGTCTCCCTCTCACAACTTTGCCTGCCCGAGTACCTAATTCAGCACCGCCCACGCCCAGAGGGGGGGTTGCTCTGGTTTATCGGGCATCAATTTCCCTTGTGGGGCTTCCTGTTCCCTCGAGACCAGGGCTGGAGCGCCTCCACTTGGTGTTGGGTGACCGAGACAGATTGGGGATTCTGTTGGTGTACCGTGCACCCTTCTGCCCAACAGACTTCCTGCCTGAGCTGACGGAGGTTGTCTCGGATCTGGTGTGGAAGACCCCCAGGATGGTGGTCCTGGGGGACTTCAATCTCCATGCTGAGACGGCTCTTACCGGGGCGGCTCAGGACTTCATGGCCTCCATGACGGCCATGGGGCTGTCTCAACACGTCATCGGCCTGACCCATGAACGTGGACACACTCTGGACCTGGTTTTCTCGACGGGGCAGGAAGAGGGTGAGAAATTTGTGTCTGACACCCGTCATGGTCAGATCACTTCCTCATGAGGTTTGAACTCGAGTGTGGCCTTTCCCTCTTTAAGGGTGTGATCCCGATTCTGTTGGTCCGTCCCTGGAGCCGAATCGATCCGGATGGATTCCTGAAGGCCCTGGGGGAATTCCCGGTTGACAAGACTGGTGCTCCTGCAGATGCTCTGGTCAAACTATGGAATGGGGTAATGACAAGGGCTGTTGACACAATCGCTCCTAAGCAGCCTCTCCTGCCAGGTAGAGCCCACTCTTCCCCTTGGTATGCACCTGAATTGTGGGCAATGAAGTGGGTTGGGAGACGTCTAGAGCACAGGTTGAGGAAATCACAGGATGAATCTGACTGAACACACTTGAGAGCTCACTATCGAGCCTATGCTGTGGTGGTGAGGGAGGCAAAAAAGAAATTCTTCTCCATTTCCATTGCCTCCTCACAATGCCGTCCGGCGGAGCTTTTTTGGGTGGTACAACGGCTGGTTCATCCTGGCCCTAAGAAAGACCCTGTACTGCCCTTGAAGGACTGCTGTGACAACTTTGCCAAGCATTTTAAGAAGAAAATTGCTCAGATTTGACACGAGCTGGATTCCACTAGTTACCCAGAATCTTCTGGAGAGATACCAATGCCGCCGTCTGGTCCGAAATTGATGGATGCGTTTCAGTTATTGCGGCCTGATGATGTGGACATGGTGCTTGGAGAAGTACGTTCCACCACCTGCCTATTGGACCCTTGCCCTTCTTGGTTACTTAACAACACCAAGCACGGGATAGGGACCTGGATCCTGGAGGTTGTCAACGCCTCTCTGAGGGATGGCCGGGTACCTTCCCCCTTAAGGGAGGCGGTAGTCCGAACACTCCTAAAGAAGGCATCCCTGGATCCAGAGATGGCCACCAATTATAGACCGGTGGCCAACATCCCATTTTTGGGCAAGGTGTTGGAGTGGGTGGTGGTGGGACAACTCCAATCACTCGGATGAGACTGATTATCTGGACCACTTACAGTCCAGTTTCAGACCTGGGTACGGTACTGAATCTGCCTTGGTCGCCCTGTATGATAACCTGTGCAGGGAGAGACACAGGGGGAGTGTGTCCCTGTTGGTGTTCCTGGACCTCAGCGGCTTTCGATACCATCGACCATGGTATCCTTCTGGATAGGCTAGCGGGACTGGGGGTTGGGAGGCACTGCTCTGCAGAGGTTCCGTTCCTATCTCAATGGACGATTCCAGAAAGTGGTGCTGGGGGACTATGGCTCTGCGGCATGGCAGTTATGCTATGGCGTCCTGCAGGGATCCATTTTGTCCCCCATGCTATTTAACATCTACATGCAACTGCTGGGAGAGGTCATTAGAAGGTGTGAGCTGCAGAATCATCAGTACGATGATACCCAGCTCTATCTCTCTTTTTCAACCGATCCAGGTGAGGCAGTGGCTGTACTAAACTGGTGCCTGGCCGAAGATATGGGCTGGATGAGGGCCAATAAACTGAAGCTCAATCCAGCCAAGATGGTGGTCTTGTTGGTAGGTGGGTCAGGCTTCGGGGTGGGGGATCAGGACCTTGTCCTGAATGGGGTTGCACTGCCTCTTAAGGACAAGGTCCGCAGCTTGGGAATGCTCCTCAATCCAGAGCTTTCACTGGAAGTTCAAGTAACAGCGGTGGTGAGGAGAGCTTTCTTTCAGCTTCAGCTGATCCATCAGCTGCACCCCTACCTGGAGAACGACTGCCTGGAGACAGTGACAGACACATTGGTAACTTCCCGACTAGACTTCTGTAACACCTCTATGTGGGGCTGCCCTTGAAGACAGTCTGGATACTTCAGATGGTACAAAATAGAGCTGCCAGGTTGCTGACGGGGACTGGGCGTTGTGCTCATATGACTCCAGTCCTCCGTCAGCTTCACTGGCTCCCCACTGAAGTCCAGGCCCAATTCAAGGTATTGGTTATCACCTATAAAAGCCTAAACGGCTTGGGACCTGGTTACCTAAAGGAGCATTTATGTCCATATGTGCCCTCCTGCCCCTTGAGATCGGCGGCAGAGGTCCTTCTCTGGGAGCCCTCCATGAAGGACATTAGGAGGGTGAGTACCCAGAGGAGGGCTTTCTCGGCGGTGGCGCCCAACCTATGGAATGCACTTCCCAGAGAGGTCTGCCTGGCGCTGTCATTATTTGCTTTTTGGCGCAGGCCAAGACCTTTTTATTTAAATGTCATTTTAATTGTTAATTTTATTTATTGGGTTTTTAATAACTTTGGCCAGGATGTCTCCGATTTTATACAACTATTTTATGATATTTATTTATGTTGTAAGCCGCCCTGAGTCTTCGGTGAATGGGGTGGCATATAAGCTTGCTAAATAAATAACTAAATAAATGTTCCTCATTTCTATTTATTTATTTAAACATTTCTATGCCGCCCCATCGCAACAAAGCCTCAGGGCGGCTCACAACATATAAAAATACAATAATCAATTTAAAACCTATCTATCCTGCTCCCACCCCGGTGCATCTTGGCAAACCCAAAATACAATCAAAATTAAATATTCACAAAATGTAAAAAATAACCCCACCAATTAAATAAATAACACAATTAAACTATAAACAAATAATAACCATTAACTGAATAATAAATACATAAATAGATAACAATACACTAAAAACAAATAAACAATATAACAATTAAAATAAGCCGCCCCAAGGCTTAATTGCAATGGGGCAGCCTATAAATGTTTTAATAAATAAATAAATAAAGTACAATTTGAATAAAAAGGTCTTCGCCTGGCACCGAAAAACAAATGACGGTGCCTGGCGGACCTCTCTGGGGAGCGCATTCCACAATTTGGGCGCCACCGCCGAGAAACCCCTCCTCTGGGTACTCACCCTCTTAATCTCATTCACTGAGGGTTCCCGGAGGAGGGCCTCTGTTGCAGATCTCAGAGGGCAGCATATATGGGCATAAGTGTTCCATTAGGTATCCAGGTCCCAAGCCATTTAGTGCTTTATAGGTCAAAACCAACACCTTGAATTGGGCCCGGACTTCATTCAGGAGCCAGTGGAGCTGACAGAGAACTGGGGTTATGTGAGCATAAAGCCCAGTCCCCGTCAGCAACCTGGCAGCTCTATTTTGCACCAATTGAAGTATCCAGACTGTCTTCAAGGGCAGCCCCACGTAGAGTGTGTTGCAGAAGTCTAATCAGGCAGTCACCAGCGCGTGTGTCACTGTCGCCAGGCAGTCATAGTTCTGTTAATAAATCCCTCTGTTCTAAACTTAATTTTGATACAGAATTTTGGATAGCCTCTTGGGATGCTTGCACAGCTGTTAAAGATGTTTGTACCACCAAAAGAGTCATTTGCAGATCTTTTTGATATTTTTCGCCATCTTTGGCTTTGAACTGATGAGTTGAGCTCTGAGTAGCTGATGTAGATGCCAAAGAGGAGGAAGAGTGTATTTTGTCCATAATGATGATAATTTTTTGCCAGAAATTGCAAAGCAGGAACAAGAAACGAAAGAGAAGGAGAAAAAAGAAAAAAAAATCTCCCCCCTCCAAAAAAGAGGAAGGAGACCTGTTATAAGTCCAATAGCCACAGGATGGCAGCAAAGAGTTATTTTGTCTTTATATGACAAAATAGTTTTCACAAAGAAGACTAAATAGAAATCTAACAAGAAAATGGCCATTCATCAGAAATAAGTAATAATTTGTCCTTCTATCACTTAATCCACAATAGTTTTTTATTCGGCTGCTTCACCCTTGGGGAGTTAGGAAAAGGAAATCTTACTTTCCAGCCTCATACTTTCAAAAATCCTCAGTTCCTCTCCCCTAGATTAATCGCCACTTAGACTCCGTGGGGGGAGGGGGAATTCCTCCCTCCATGGAAGGGGCTTTTCTTTCTTCTTTGTCGCAATTATTATCCACTTCAGTTCTTTCACGGGTAGTATTGAAAAAGTGGAAATGCTCACCCAGCAGGTCCAATGAACTCCAAGCCATTATTCTGTGCTATGTCCGGTAGTCTATGGCTTGCAAGGAGCTGATCTCTCCCGTGTTGTTGCATTGAGAAAAATACAAATTTCTCCCAGTAAATGTGGAGCCGCCACCCCACATTGCCCAGAAGAGTGCTTGGGCATCTAATCCCTCCCCCAACAGGGCTTGCATGAGCCTCTAGCAGCTCACTGTCGAACAAATACAGACGTGATTACGGGAGCCTCCATTCTTCACAGCCGTCTTGCCACGACGCCAACCAGAAGTCACTGTATCGTTATATTTTATATCGATCTTTGATGGGCTGATTTATCTTTTTCTTTATCCATAACCATATTATAATCACCCACCGTTATCACATATCCTCTTTTTATTTCTTCTATTTCTTTTTACACCTGATGATACAACTCTCTTTGATTTACATTAAAAGATTAAGGGAAAGGGAAAGGTTTCCCCTTGACCAGGCATTGGCAACCTACGGCTCCGGAGCCAGACATAGCTCTTGAACCCCTCTGTTGTGGCTCCATCACTCAAAACATGCGCCTCACAGCCACTGATCTGCTCCAAGCTTCACTCAGGAATGCAGCGCTACCTAAAGTAAATCAGCTAGTTAAATAAATTGCTACCTTCCTCTGCTAAACGAGCTCCCTGCAGGCTCTCATGTTACATGAAACAAAAGGACTCTCTTTGTCCCAGTGTAATCTCCTTCATTTGAATATTAAAAGCTGAACTTGGGACCTGTCACAATTCATAGCACTTGACTATTTATCTGCGAATCAGTCACGGATCACACCTGTATCTCAGGCGCAGTCGCAGATCTGCAGGCCCGCACCGATTTACTAGCTCCACCCCCCCCCCATAGGCCAACCATGCATAAATCAAAGAAAAGTTGCTGAAGAAAACTGATCATTTAATGGTATGTGGGTAGATTCATTTGCTTTTACTTCTGATGAACTTATGTGCTTTGCTGTTGAATACATGCAGTCTTTTAGCACTAACTTTGAATCATCAGGAAGCTGTTCTATTCAAAATATATGAAAGAAATTCTACTAGTTTATAATGTAAGATTAAAAATAAGTTTTTAGTGACTGAACAAGAGCTGCAGCTAAATTTTAATGAAAATATGCATGACATTATGGGGATAAACGATATCTGCAGTGTTCTCTTCATTTTTCAAGTCAGAAGGGTTTTGCGGCTCCTGGTGTTTTGTGTGGGAAATCGGTCCAAATTGCTTTGAGTGTTAAAGGTTGCCGACCCCTGCCCCTGACATTAAAGTCCGGTCATGTCTGATTCTAGGGGATGGTGCTCGTCTCCGTTTCCTAGCCGAGGGAGCCAGCATTTGTCCACAGACCATCTCCGTGGTCATGTGGCCAGCATGACTAAACACCCAAGTACACGGAATGCTGTTACCTGCCCACCGAAGTGGTACCTTTTTATCTACTTGCATTTGCATGCTTTCAAACTGCAAGACTGGCAGGAGCTGGGACGGAGCAACGGGAACTCACCCCGTTGGGCAGATTCAAACTGGCGACCTTTCGATCAACCAGCCCAGCAGCACAGCAGTTTAAAGCCCTGTGCCACCTGCATCCACTTGATTTATATTAGCTGTGTATAAATTAGCAGAAGTCACGTTATCCATAAATCAAAGCTTGTATTATACAAAATCTCCCCATATGAGCTTTTCCATTAAATTCACATCTTTTACCTACAAGAATTGCTACCCCTCTTGCTTTTGATGTACCATATGAATTTTATATGCATCTGCCCAATATAATGTTAATTCATTCACTCCAGCTTTCTTTTGATGTGTTTCTTGTCATAAAATAGTATCTGCTTTTTCCTTGTGAATAGATTTTTCAATTCTAGCTTGTTTCTTCCTGGTCTCCACAAGCGACTAAATGACCACTCCAACAAAAATGTAACAAACACACAATTATACTTACCCCTGCTCCCACCATATTCCCCACCACATTCATATATGAAAGCCCCTCTACCCATCTTCTGGAGATTTTCTCCTCCCCGCCACTTCGGCCTTCCAAAGGGGGGGTGGGGAGAGGAGCCACCCCTGTATGGACCCCACACACACGCTCCACTCTCCCCAACCATCTACCCTTTTGTTCTATACTCAAATTTCTATTACATTCCTCAATAATCAATACTTAGTATTTAAACAATTTCTATAACCACTCCAACACTCCCAAATGCAATATATTTCTATATCTATTGCATATAAATCTCCTTGTATCTTCTTAGTTCCCCCTTCTGCATTTCCTCTCCTTTCTAGCTCTATGAAGAGCCTGAACCTCCTGCTGCTATATCCAACTCCTTTGCCTCTGACTGGTCTTTTCTCTTTCTGTCATGCTTCTGGATAACGTAGACATATCTGCATTGTTTCTGCATATTCATCATCATCATCAATTCCAAATGCTTTTAATAACTTCAGTGCTTCCTCCTTTGTATCAACTCTGTAATATTTTCCATTTTATGAAAACCATTAAAAAATCAGAAACCCCCAACTATATTTTATAGAATTCTTCTTTAATATTTGGCAGACTTGGAACATATCTCTCCTCCATTGCAAAGTCTCATTACACAAATCAGGAAAGACTGCATCGATTCTCCATTTATTGCATATGACATAGAAACATAGAAACAGAGCGAGGTAGAAGGGGCCTCCTGGGCCATCTAGTCTGACCTCCGGCACCAGCCGGCTCTGCTCATGACATGCCCACCATGTGCATGTCCAGCCTGTCTTTGAACACCCTCACCGATGGGGCCTCAACGACCTCTCGTGGAAGCCCATTCCACACCCTCGGGGTCCTGACTGTCAGGAAGTGCTTCCTGGCATCCAAATGGAAGCTTGGCTTCCTGAGATTTGCTCCATTGGAGCGTGTCCTGCCTTCCTCTGCAGGGGAGAACAGGTCTCTACCCATCTGCATGTGACACCCCCTCACATACCTGTATGTCGCCAACATATCCCCTCTGAGTCTCCTCTTCTCCAAGCTGAAGACACCCAGTTCTCTCAGTCTTGCCTCATACAGCATCCCCTGCAAACCAGCCACCATCCTTGTGGCCCTACGCTGCACTGACTCCAACCTGGCTATATCCTGTCTATAATGAGGGGCCCAAAACTGAACACAGTACTCCAGTTGTGGGCGCACCAGAGTCGTGTAGAGTGGTAGTAATACCTCTCTTGATCTTGAAGCCACACTCCTGGCTATGCAACCAAGGGTGGCATTCGCCCTCTTGACCACCACATCACACTGCTGACTCATGTTTAGCCTGCGGTCATTTATTGACCACAATAAAACCACAAGGGGTCTCAGCATTTTTCTTCCAGCTCTTCTTAAGCCAGCTCTAATTATTGCATCAATATGTCTTGTAAAAGAAACATCTGGAAGGATAGATTTAGCCCAGTCCCCTAATGACTGAATCAATTTATCTTCATTCTCATTCCCATCCTCTGGATATCCTTTAAGGTGTACCTTTGATCTTCGTTGTCCATCCCGGATCTCAGTCGCGCTTTTAGAGACCTGGTCTACCTGGAACATCTGATTTGTAAACTCTTCCGCTTGCTCTCCCATCTGAGCTTCCACTTCCCTAATTGCTTGCTTATTCTCTTTTGTTTAGTTCAATCTTACATTCTTCCACCCATATTATGTATTTTGATATTTAATGTTTTCATATCATCTTCCATATCTTTCAAATCTGTCTTTCTTTCTCTGAATTCCTGTACATCAAGCTTGCCTGGTTGTGCTGATGATAGAGATATTGGTAAGGTCGTTGAGCTTTCTGGTGATGATCCTTTCTTCCCATCCATTTTGCATCTTTTCTCCACTCTTTTCAGATGCAAATGAGAAAGGCCTTCTTTCTCTTTAGCTCTTTGCCAGATGCTTTCTGAACTCTTGCTACGTTTTGACATCAATTGCCAGAGGAAATCGCAAATTGGTCATTTACAGTCCACAATTATTGTTCTTACAGGCCACAATTGCACTTTAACTTTCAATCCTCAGATAGCTTTCCTAATTTTAATATAATTGCTCAGTTATTATCAATAACTGCCATTTGACAGTTATTATTCAAGGATTACTATTACCAAAAATACAGTCTATATCTTCTCAATACGTCACTTTCTTTCCCGTTGTTTCCATAACAGCAAGATAACACCAAAAAAACTATTCCTGAGACATTAAATAACTTTAATACACATTCCTGAAGGCTCTGTCCCAATATTTCTGCATTTCCCCCTTCGGCACCTTTTCGGCTTTCCAACTGTGTGGCAGGATAAGGAAAGTCTCATCCGTAAATTATCTGCATATTAGAACTTTTTGATTTTATTCCAGGTCTTCAACAGCACACAACAGACACCCTCCCTCACCACCCACCACCACTCTTCAAGCTGTTTTTAAGCTTTTAAAGCAAGCAGCCAAGCTGCAAGCTTACTCTGGAATAAATCCAGCAGTTTCAGATTATACAAACAGACTCTTTGCGGGTCCCACACCCCACACCTGTGATTCAAATCTTCCCAGGAGACAGAAAAAGAAATGGACTCAAGTTTCATGTGAATTTCAATGTGCCTTCAACTTAATTTGAGTACATTTTAATCGTATGTTTCTCAATGGTCAGGAGGAGCAAGAATTCAGAGTACAGAGTCCATCAGAGCTAGCTCCACCCCCACCCCCAAACCTGATCCTGCCCTGAGCAGTTGCTTCTGAGCTTCCTCGTGAGAGGCCCCTTCCCTGAGTGGGCCTTTACTCATACGTATGCTCTGGGCGAAAGGGTATTCGTGGAATCAGGAGGGCTTCCCCATCGCGGCTCTCCGTGTCCCACCTGATACACTGCCACTGCTGCTGTTCAGATCCATTGGTGGTGGAAAGAGAGTCTGGAGTCACGGCTGGACACAGCAAGGGGTTGGATGGTTTGCTGGGAACCGAAGGTAAGGCTTTGCGGACAACAGATCCCTTGGGATGCTCCAGCACTACTGTAGGAAGTGGCTCGTCTGTGGAATCGGACTCCTCCTCTTCCAAAGAGGTCTCTCCGTGAGTTTGAAGATGAGACACAAGGTATTCTCTTTGATTGAAGCTCTTTCCACACTCTAGGCATTTAAATGGTTTCTCCACTGTGTGAGTTCTTTCATGGGAAAGGAGACCAGATTTCTGTGAAAAGCCTCTTCCACACTCCAGGCATTTAAAGGGTCTCTCCCCTGTGTGGGTTCTTTGATGGGAAAGGAAATTAGATTTCTGTGAAAAGCCTCTTCCACACTCCAGGCATTTAAAGGGTTTCTGCCCTGTGTGGGTACTGTGATGGGAAAGGAGTTGACATTTCTGTGAAAAGCCTCTTCCACACTCCAGGCATTTAAAGGGTCTCGCCCCTGTGTGGGTTCTTTCATGGGAAAGGAGATGAGATTTCTGTGAAAAGCCTCTTCCACACTCCAGGCATTTAAAGGGTCTCTCCCCTGTGTGAGTTCTTTCATGGGAAAGGAGATGAGATTTCTGTGAAAAGTCTCTTCCACACTCCAGGCATTTAAAGGGTCTCTCCCCTGTGTGGGTTCTTCCATGGTAAAGGAGTTGAGATTTCTGTGAAAATTCTCTTCCACACTCCAGGCATTTAAAGGGTCTCTCCCCCGTGTGGGTTCTTTGATGCAAAAGGAGACCAGGTTTCTGTGAAAAGCCTCTTCCACACTCCAGGCATTTAAAGGGTCTCTCCCCTGTGTGGGTTCTTTGATGGGAAAGGAGACCAGGTTTCTGTGAAAAGCCTCTTCCACACTCCAGGCATTTAAAGGGTTTCACCCCTGTGTGGGTTCTATGATGGGAACGAAGACTTGATTTACATGAAAAGCCTCTACCACACTCCAGGCATTTAAAGGGTCTCTCCCCTGTGTGGGTTCTATGATGGGAACGGAGACTAGATTTACATGAAAAGCCTCTTCCACACTCCAGGCATTTAAAGGGTCTCTCCCCTGTGTGGATTCGTTGGTGTATTTGAAGGGCACCACTTTGGGAGAAACTCTTTCCACATTCCATGCATTTAAATGGTTTCTCCCATGTGTGGAATTGTTGGTGTACTTGAAGGGCACTATTGTGGGAGAACCTCTTTCCACATTCCGTGCATTTAAATGGTTTCTCTACTCCATCATTCACGCAATTGTCATCCATGGTTTATTTATATGCAAGCCTCTTTCCACCTACAGGGGACTCTTTGTTTCACTGGAGTTGCACAGATGCTGGCATCCAGACATGCCTCCAATTTCTTCCACTCCTTCTTTCATTTACCCCCAGCTGCTTTGTGCCACCTTGATTCCCAACATCCTTCTCCATGCATGGTCACTCATCACCCTCGTTGGGAGATTGACATACCATTCCGATGTTTTCATCCACTTGTTCTCAGCTGGGAGGGAAACGGAAACGGACAGTGAGCACAAAAAAGGAAGGCACCTCCCCAGCAGGAGCCAGTGTTCTTCAGAACATCAAACATTGTCTACACTAGTAGGACCGGGAGCAGGACACACCCCAAACTGGAAGCTGACTAGGAAGGCCACGCCCTATTGCTTCCGAAAGTTACACACTGTCCTGCCATGGTGAAAAAGGCAGACACAGAAAATCAAGTGTCTAAAGAGGATGTTCAAATAGGTATTCACTACACCAGTGTAGCTGCACTCAGGAAGGATAAATGGAGGAGATGTGTCCCTGCAGGGCCTGGAAGCAGGGCTACACCGCACTCTCTGAGCAGGGCTTCCTGGCAGAGAAAAAGTTAACAGCTAAACGGACCAGTGGTCCTGTGACTGTCTCCTGCACTCCTAGTGAACCTGCAACCATATTGGCATCATATGATTTGAACAACGGTCAATTGCACCAGCCTGGAAGCAGCAATCATCAGCAAGTGCAGTATACACAGCGCATACTAAGCACAGTATACACAGCACATACTGATCAAGCGCATACTGAGCACAATGCAGAAGTCTAACATGACAGATGGCAGGGATGGGAGAATAGGGTCAATGACGTCTGGGGCAGGGGGTGCTGTCAGGAATGCAGCCAATCACTACACAGATTTGTTGAAAAATGAGAAACCTCAAAACTCCACCGTGTTCAGATGGGCCGAGCAGAGAACCATGGAAAGCCACCAGCTGGCTGAAGGAACGTAGCTGGGGATTTAGGGGCGCAGTTTAGAGTCACCCCCCAGAGGTCAAGGAGCCCCTCAGGGCCCTGGATTTTACAAAAGTGCCAGGCCCTGATGGTTTACACCTGGGGTAACTTATGGAGTTGGCAGGGGAACTCTCACATCTCCTGGACCCCTTTTTGAGGCCTTGTGGAGAACGGGTGAAATTCCATACAAGAGGAGGAGGATGTCAGTGGTCCTAATCTTTACAACTAAACAGTAGAGGCAACAAATCAATTTAAGGCGATATCACTATTCAATGTGGATTATAAATTTTTGCTTCTATACTCACAGAAAGACTAAAGAAGTTATTAATAGACTTTATCCATCCAGACCAGAATGGTTTCTTCCCAAAAAGGCAAATGAAGAATAACCTGAGAACTATCCTGGATATTTTAGAATATTATGAGACACATACCGAAAAACCAATGGTGTTATTATTTCTGGAAGCCCAAAAAGCCTTTGATGTTAATTGGCAGTTTATGAAACAACGGATGATTCAAACGGAGTTTGGTGAAAGATTTATGAATGCGATATCAAGTATTTACCAAAAGCAATCGGCCAGGATCTTAATTAATGGAGAACTTTCAAACCCTATACAGATTCAAAAGGGCACACGACAAAGATGTCCCTTGTCACCCCTCTTGTTCATTTTGATTTTAGAAGTACTAAACAGATGTGTTGGGGTGATGAGGACATCAAAAGAACTAGAATTAGCGACAAAAATTATGAATTGCAAGCATTTGCAGATGATCTGGTTTTTATAATGGAGGAACCTTTTTCAACAATGCCCAAACTTCTACAACGGATCGAAGAATATGGGGAAGTTACGGGAATGAAAATAAATAAGAGAAAAAACGAAATTGATAGTTAAAAACCTTATACGAGAACAAAAAGAAAGACTTCAGGAACAAGTAGATTTGCAGATTGTTAAAAAGATTAAATACTTGAGAATCTATCTCACAGCCAAATGTATCACTTTGAAAGAAGGTAACTATAATAAATTATTGAATCATATTAAAGGTTTTTTTGAAAAATGGGCCAATTTACAATTATCTTTGATGACAAAAATAGCACTTGTTAAAATGAATATATTACCTAAACCTCTGTTTCTGTTTCAAATGATTCCCGTAAAAATTGATAAAAATATTATTTGATGACTTAAACTTTCACATCTCCAGATTTATCTGGAGAAAAAAGAAGCCAAGGATTAAATTAAAAATGCTTCAGGATGCTAAAAGGAATGGAGGTTTTGGTCTTCCTGATTGGATGTTGTATTACCAAGCGTCTGTCTTAACTTGGCCAAAAGAATGGGTAATGTTGCGAAATAAGAGAATTTTGTATCTTGAAGATCATGACTTGCAGATGGGTTGGCATGCTTATATGTGGTATGAAAAAGCTAAGGCACATGGGTCATTCCTGAGTCATTTTATTAGAAGATCTTTAATGTCAGTGTGGGAAAAACTAAAGCTAAAACTGTATAATAAATTACCAAGATGGCTGTAACCTATGGAAGCTTTTGTATATCCAAATGTACTGAACTTTGAAAAGATCATAAGATATTGCCATATCCTGGAAAAGGGTGGTGGCCTGAAACTGGAGCAAGAAATACAAGAACAGGGACTTAGTATTTCTGCCTGCCTGATGAGGCTCTACACATTGCTGGTGAAAGAGGGGAAGCAAAGGGCAAGAGAAAGGTAGAGAAATGCTAGAGCTATAACAGAAGCAGAAGAAATTAAGAAAAGGTGACTAGAATACAGAGAAACTTATACAGGAAAGATCTTAACATCCCTGAAAACCAAAATGGTGGGGCCACAACCCTCAAACCAGGCATCCTGGACTGGGAAGTCAAATGGCCTTGGGAAGCATTTGGTTTTCAGGGATGTTAAGATGGGATGTTTTCAGGGATGTTAAGAAGGGATGTTAAGAAGTCAGGGATGTTCCTGACTTCTTAACATTTTCAGGGATGTTAAGAAGTCAAATGGCCTTGGGAAGCATTACTAACCACAAAGCCAGCAGAGGTGACGGGATTAAGCAGAGCTATTGCAAATCCTAAAAGTCAATGCGGTTCAAGTGCTGCACTCAATATGCCGGCAAATTTGGAAAACCCAGCAGTGGACACAGGTGTGAAAAGGACAGTTTACAATCCAATCCCAGAGAAGGGCAATGCCCAAAGAATGGTCAAACTACCGAACCATTGAGCTCACTTCATATGCCAGTCAGTGTATGCTCAAAATCCCACACGCTAGGCTTCCGCAGTATGTGGACCGAGAACTGCCAGAAATACAAGGTGGGTTTGAAGAGGCAGCTGATCTAGAGGTCAAATTGCCAGCATTTGCTGCAATATGAAGGAAGCAAGGGGTTCCAAAAACAAATCTACTTTTGCTTCATTGACTATGCTAAAAGCTTTGATTGTGTGGATCGCATTAAACTGTGGCAAGTTCTTCAAGAGATGGGAGTGCCAGACCACCTTACCTGTTTCCTGGGATACCTGTATGCAGGTCAAGAAGCAAAGGTGAAAACTGGACGTGAAACAACTGAGTGGTTCCAAACTGAGAAAGGAGAATGGCAGGTCTGTATACTGTCAAACTGCTTATTTAACTCATGCACAGAATACATCATCCAAAACGCCAGGCTGGATGAATCACCAGCCAGAATTAAGACTGCAGGGAGAAATCGCAACAGTCTCAGACAAGCAGATGATACCAGCCTAATGGCAGAAAGGGAAGAGGAACCAAAGAGCATCTTGATGACCATGAAATGGGAGACCGCACACGTTGGCTTGAAACTCAACAGTAAGTGAAACAAAGATCGTGCGATTTGGTCCCATTGCTTCCTAACACACAGAAGGGGATGAACTGGAAGCTGGACCAGAGTGCATTTTCTTAGTCTCCAGTATCAGTGCAGTCAAAGCTCTGTTTTCCCAGTAGCGATATATGGCTGTGTGCGCTGAACCATAAGGAAGGCCAAGTGCCTAAGAACTGATGCCTGTGAACTGTGGGGTTGGAGGAGACCCACATCAATCAGTCCCACAGGAAATCAACCCCGATTGGTCACTGGGAGGACAGGTGCAGAAGCTAACGCTCGGATACTCTGGCCACCTCATCAGGAGAGAGGGCCCACTGGAGAAGACCCTGATGCTAGGCAGGCAGGCAGGCAGGCAGACAAAACGGCTGGCTCATGGTCTGCTGCTTTGCATTCAGACATAATCACGAGGCAAAGTTTCTCCTCAGCTGCTCTTAAGGAGCTGAAGTGACAGACCACCTTCCTTCCCCCAATCTGATTCTCTCCACTGCTGCTGGACTACAACCCCCCTAATCCTCAGCTAGCTTGGCCAGTGGGCACCCCAGCCGTCTGTGTTGTGCTGCCCTGGTTTGGCCCGGGGCAACGGTCGGGCCTTTCAGCAGCTGGGCCACGCGGGGTCTTCCTGCTCATATGCTCCCCGCGAAACACTCCCTTGCAGAAGCAGTGCAGGGCCCCTTTTCTGTTTCGGGGCCTTCTCGGCGCTGCTGTGATCATTCTTCCGGGGGCGACGACAAAAACTATGACCCGCGAGGGGCATCGGGGCAGCCGTCTCCAACCGGGAACCACCTCGCCGTGTTGGACTGCAATGCCCATCCGCGATGAGGGCCGGGGAGAGGGGAGCTGCAGGCTGGCCCATCTGCACGGCCCCCTCCGCGGTGCTCCCCCCTTCCCTCTGCTCCCCACCCGCCCCCAGCCAGGCTCTCCGCTGGCCCCGAGGCCCCCACGTGCCCCCCTCGCCACAGCGCCGGGAGGGGTCGCTGGGCCGCCTGCCCCGGCCAACAACCGGCTCCTCTCGCCGCCCCTCACCGCTTCCCCGCCGCCGCTGCTCCTCCGGCCGCCCCGCGCCGCCGGGAACGCGCCTCGCCGACTCCTCTCCCGCAACGCTTCCCCCGCCTCCCTGCCCCGGCGGGGAACTTCCTGCCGCTCTAGGAAGCGCGGCTCGGTGGCTACAGCTTCTATCAAAAGACAGATTCCTCCTGACAAGGGAGACAGGCCGCCAAGCCCCTGCAGCTTCACCTTGAAGGTGCGGACTGCCTCTGCAGGTGAAGGCCATTTGAATAGACACAGAAGCACAAAAGCAGAGTGATTCCAAAGGAACCTCCTGGGGCAACCAGTCTGACCCCTGGCTCCAGCCAGCTCTGTTCATGACATGCCTACCTTACGCATGTCTGAGAAATACTAGAAAAATTGCTTAATAATAATTTAAACACCAAATCGCAACCTCAAAAAATGAGGCTGGCTGATTTTTGGCTTTCCCAAGAGGAGCTAATTGAAGCACAGGCGAACAGTTCTCATAGCAAGCTGAGTGCCCCTCTCTCTCTGTAAGGGAGCAACTTGCTAGCCCAAGAAACCCCTGCTCTCTTTTCTTTCCTGGGTCCTAAAGGTAGCCAGTTTGAAGGGCTGGTGATTCCAAACCGTAGCCATTGGGCTAGGATTCAGCTGCCCATTCATGCCCCCCAGGCCATGAAAGACATTATTGCACCCAGACCTGGAGACAGAATCCCAAGATTCTCCCCCCCACCCCCCGCCCTCATGCCCACCAAACCCATACTCACGCTGCGCTGCCGGCTTTTGGAGGGAAGAGAGTGAGTTCTATTCTCCCTCTTCTTTTGTGTCCTCCCGCAGTAGAAACCAGTCTGCACTCTTCCAGCAAGTTCAGACTGTCAATGTACAAATGCTTGTGCAGGAGCTCGAGCTGTTAACCAGTAACTTGCTGATACTAAGTTGCAACTGTTCTGAAAAGAGTCCGAAAATTGACAGACCCTCGAGGTGGCCACTTTGCCCCACTGTCCAATTGATGCTGGGGCCAAATAGAATTACAGTCGACATTTAGTTTCTTTTTCTTTGAGATGGAATCTCTTTTGAACTTCTTCCCATTTCCCAAAAGACAACCCAGAGGTGTGCACATCTGCTTTGACTTACCTTGACCCATTGAACTAGTGGTGGAGACAGTATTCCAGATGAGATATTCAAACTCCTGAAAGATGATGCAGTTAAAGTGCCAGACTCAGCATGCCCAAAGAGGGGCAATGCCAAAGATTGTTCCTACAAGCTAGGCTCCAGCAGTAGGTGGACCAAGAACTACCTGAAGTACATACAGGGTTTCAAAGAGGCAGAGGAACTATAGATCAAATTGCCAACATACGCTGGATCATGGAGGAAGCTAGGGAGTTCCCAGAAAAGCATCTACTTCTGCTTCATTGATCATGCTAAAGCCTTTGATTGATTGATCACAACAGATTGTGATAAACTCTTAAAGACATGGGAGTACCAGACCATCTTATTTGTTCATTGAGAAACTTGTCAAGAAGCAATAGTGAGAATTAGACATAGAACCACAGACAGGTTCAAAATTGGGAAGGAATACAGCAAGGCTGTATTTTGTCCCCCTGCCTATTTAACTTATATGCAGAGGACATCATGCGAAAGGGTGGGCTAGATGGATCACAAGGTGGAATAAAGATTCCTGGGAGAAAAATCAACAACCTCAGATATGCAGATTATACCACTCTAATGACAGAAAGTGAAGAGCCTCTTGTTGCAGGTGAAAGAGGAGAGAACAAAAGTTCGCTTGAAACTTAACATCCAGAAAACTCAGATCATACCATGTGGTCCTATCAATTCCTGGCAAATGGATGGGGAAGAAATGGGGGCAGTGACTCATTTTATTTTCCAGACATTTCCTTTATTTTGGCCAAGTCCAACAGAGTATGATGGGGGAAGCTCTCGTGGGAGTGTTATTTCTGAAAGCAAAAGGGACCCTGTTTCAGTGTGTCCCTGCTCTGTGATTTGGTCTGCTTTGCTGTCAAATTTACAATCCTTTAGTCTGCATGGAATGGAATGGAATATAGATATACAGAAGTGGCAAAGCAAAACACCTCCATATAATTTGCCTCAGAAAATTTGCCAACATCAATCATGCAGGCATGCCAATTTTGGATGAGGATGTAGTCAAATGATCTGGTACATGGCCATAGATCAATACCCTGAACTCTGTATTGAGGCCATTCAAATGTGCAGAGCCAGGTCAAAAATCTCTTATTTATTCCTTTCCCTACCACATCCCAGTATTTCAAAACACAATGCAACGGCGTTAAGTCTCCATTGGCAGCAATAGAGCTTAAGGCACCCATCCGATTCGTCAGCCGTCGCCAAGTAGTGGATGGGACAATACAAAACAAATCAGAACCAGTTTCTCTCCCCTAGCGTCCAATCACACTTCGTCCACACAGTTTCCCGCCCTTGCTTTCGACCTTTCAGCAGTTTCCCGAGGATCAGTGCGGCTGCACAAGAATCAGTTGAGAGGGACCCTGGGAGCCTCCGGGTCACACAACAGACAACTCTCACACCGGCCAAACCCGTACCAAAAAAGACCTGATCAGATACTTACATTCCTGGAATTCAGTAATACCAGCTAAAAGGGGTTCCCCTTAGGCAATTGCCAACCAAAAACTGTTGCCCCACAGGAGTCGAAGGCCTCCCTTCACAGCTGGTATCTTGCTAGGATACCCAAAGATCCTCTACGCTAAAAAGAGCGTGTGCCGGCTAGAGAGGATCAAAGGGTCCTGCCTCACCGTTGTCCCTTGTGTGGAAGCACAGCATCTCCCCGATTCTGTCCTGTCGGCTGTGACCCCGGGATCAGAAGGAGGACTCGTATCCCTTCTCCCCGCCTTCTCCACCAGAAAGCTGTCACACCGATCCACAATACAAAGGCTCAGAATCAGTTTCTTGTCAGGACGAACAGGTTTATTTACAATTGAATGCATGGATCCATGGGTGAAAGGTAGGAACACCTCCACGTTAATTTCCTTATGGTTATACAGAATTCACAAAAGGGGAGAGAATACAGTACACAGGAAGGTGATTGGATACTTTGATATGGATAGGAAAGTGATTGGATACACATCACAACACCATAAAGAAAAGTTACATTTCACTCTAAGTAGATTCCTTTGACAAGCCTTCTAAACTAAAGCCTTCTACCTTCTAAATTAAAGCCTTTGTCAAGCCTTCTAAACTGTTATCCTGAACAGGCCTGCCAGAAAAGGTTACATTAGTGAAGTTTATAGGGTCAAGGAGGCACTTTGACAAACCCATAAAATACAAAGATTGCAATTGACAGTTCCCCACTAAGGGTTGAGGTCATTTGGTCTTCACCACCAGACACTGAGGGACCCTTCGTGCTCTGTTTGTGGCAAGGCAGCGAGGCAGGATGATAAATCTTCTTTTCCTGTGTACATAAGCGACAACATACTGCAACGTATGCAATGTGTTGCACCTGCTACATGAACCCTCCATTCACATGCCTGGAAGCGGGACCCCACTCACACAGCATGTGAGCAGGTCGAGCAGGACTGGCTCCCTCCTGGACACCGTTATGACACTCTTTCCTTTCCGTCGGAAGAGAAAAATATTCCAGGCATGCAGAGAGTTCTTCTTAAAACTTTATTGCAATGATGGGAACGGAAAGGAACGGTTTCTCCCCATTCTTCTGTTCACCTGAGCACATGTTCACACACCCCTTCCGGCCGCTTGTTCCCTCCTCCTTTCCCAATTGGCTAATAGTGTACTGAGAGTTACATTCTTTCTGCCTGCCTACTCCCTTCTTCCCAATCCAGCCCTGCCCCCTTTGCGCTACAATAGGCTCATTTTGTTCTGTCCACTTGTCAATAAACAATTGGTAAGTCGATTAGCTGTTTCCAAATATGTCAAACAGATGTTGGAAATGTAAACACGGTGTGGGTACATTTTATCATATGTGGTGGACCTGTGAATATGTGAAAAAGTATTGGATTAAAATACATAAATGGCTTGAGGAAATGCTACAAAAATCTTTAGCTTTTAAACCTGAAATTTTCTTGTTAGGCATTGTACCAGAAAATACTAGTAAACAAGAAATGTATTTGACTCTACATTTAATCATAGCGGCAAGGATCACACTTGCTCAATACTGGAAGAGTGAGGAACTACCCACTGAGGAACTGATTTTGAAAAAGATTCTGGATTGTGCAGAAATGGATAGACTGACCCTATCACTGAAGGAGAAGGAAGACACTGACTTTTACCAAACTTGGGACTTTTTTTACGATTGGCTAGAGAAACGGGACTTGGCTTAGATTTAAAGATGTTTTTAAACTTTTATACATTGATTTGATTATGATCATAGAATGCTAAAAGATATGTTATAGGGGGCTGACCCGATGTTTTTGATGATTGATGTTTTTAATTTGTAGTCTAAAATCTTAATAAAATCGTATTAAAAAAAATACACAGTCGGTAAGTACTTGGCCTTCCTGCCTGTGTCCCCATACCTTGTGCTGATTTTGGTCCCTCCCCTCCTTTGGACTAAGTAATTTTCTTTGTTACCTTTTTAAATCTCTTTACTACCTTGATTCAAATCATCCTTTCACACCTATCAATTCCTCCCTTTTCTTTCCTTCACTCTGATTTGAAACAATTCCTAATTCTTAAATCTTGATACCATCATCCTCATCATTTCCTGCTTGTCTGTGCATTTTTCCTCAAACGCATCCCCTTATTACATGGGGTGCAGACCAGTATACATTGTAGGCTAATGCAGCAGATTATGCTTATGCCCATTATCCCCAATATGAAAACGTGTGTCAATTTGAAAACATGTGTCTGGCATACAGTTGGGGAGCCATTTTGTCAGTCATTCTCCTATTCTTGACTCCTGCCTTATTTTGATCCCTGGTATTACCGGTTGGATTGCTCTTAAGTCGTCATTGATGTCTGTTGTGTTTAAATCCATCTTGCAGGTCTGTCCAATCACCTCACAGGCCCCTCCTTTGGTACTAAAACCTAATTCAGAGCCACCCTATTTTGCGGTGTATATACCTCCATTTGTTGCACCACTCCAGCCGGCTTCCCTAGTGCGCACATAGTAGCATTTCCAAGAGCCACTATTGCACAGGCCATTGGCTCCTGAAGAGATGCTAAATATACATGAGTAGATACTGAAAAAGAGGCCATTCCAATCCCTATCACCCCTTCTTTTGTTGGGATTATTTCCTTTCCCAGCATTTCTTGAGTTATCTGTATGTCCCTGGTACACCTCTGTGAATAATAACCCTAGTAGGGCACATCTCCCAATTTTATTATTCCTACTGCCACTCCTGCACCTTCCTCATGATAACTGGAGAACCTCTCCCACACCCTCAATCAAGAAAAAAAAAATTCAGGAAGGGTTACACACCCATCCTTACATACATAGGTGCCAACCCAGTGTAGCACAACTGCTTTCCAGTATCCATTGGGCCTACTCTTGTGATCTGAGATATAGCACACTTCCATCCAGTCATGTTAACCAGCAAAAGACTCCATTCTCCTCAAACTGGAGCACTGAGCACACACTCATTTCCCTTCATGGTCCACCTGTAACAGTCCCTGGTGCATCCCCATTTTACACATTTATCAACCCCCCTCTGCCAGGATTTTCTTATTTCTCCAACAGTTCCCCCATTTTGTGAGCAACCAAACAAATCAGCCAGTTCAGGTAACTCCTGGTGCTTCCTCTTTCTCCGGAAGCAGCTCCTATCCCTGCAGCTCAGATGGGGATTGTCTGAGTCAAACCCCTTGATCTCTTTGCCCCCTCCATTGGCTGCAAGGAACTCAGTGCCAGCCAGCTCTCACCTTTAACCTGCTCCCCTGCACTTTTGCAGTGCTGTTACCCAATCTGTTTCCGAGGCCTGATTCCTTTGCTCCCTAGGCCCCTCCTTTTGACCCATTGACCTAAAGATACCATCCTCATTGGAGCTGAGACCCCCACGATGATGAATACCCTGTCTAAGGCCACCATTCCTTTTGGTCAACAGACTTGGGTTAGCCTGCTAGTTAGCAAGGTGGGAGCAGTGTGAGATGAGGCAATGGCCTAATGTCCAGTTCAGTTATCTGCTTTGCCCTTTGAGGCGATTCTTTGAGATTTCATTATCTAGGCTTCACTCAACTTCTGGACTCAGCTGTACACTTGGCTGTAGGAGCTGCCTCTCACGGTTTGCCTGGCTAGTTCTTTGCTTCCTCGTGGGTGATACAAAGAGCAAGGCAGAACACAGGAATCACAGTCTTTGCACTTCATGTGGTGTCTGGAAAGTACAGCTCACAAAACAGGTGGATTAGAAAAAAACCTTTACATTTCTTCACAGACACTTGTTAACCACATTAGTTTGGAGAGAAAGTTGAGAAATCTTTGTCCCTTTTCAAGCCTGGTCCCTCCCCCCACCCCCCGCAAGTCTGTTCAGCCCAGTCTCAAGAAAAACGTCAGATGTTGAAATCAAATCCAACCCATGCCAAAAGCACACACAAGAGAAACCCCTTGTTGAACTTGCGTGCTTCAAACCCATTGCTTGCCTTGGTTAAAGCAAAATGTGCCTTCTGATGGTGTTTGCCCAGTGAGAACATGGTATCACACAAATTCTTAGAGATGGTACCCCCTCCCCCACATACATAAATACAAAAATGTCCCAAATCCATTACCTATACATGCAATTTGAACTAGCACCCTCTACAATCAAGTAAAACCGCTTTCCGGGCCTGTCGGTGCTGCTACTAAATGCCAGGTCGGTCCATAATAAATCATCCCTCATCTACGACTTGATTGCTAGTGGTTGCTACTCACCTGGGTAGAATTCAGATACCAGATGTAAAGTGGTGCAGCACAAGAGGAGCCACCCCGGTTTCCCTCACAGCCATGTTGCAGCCCAGGACAGGGAAGTCTAGAGAGGCGCACCCACTGAGACCCTCGCACCTCCACCAGCTGAGGGTGCCATCTGCTGCACCAAGGCTCGCTGATTCCCTCTCAGGGGCCCTGCACCCCACTGTGAATGCCAGAATGTTTGCTAGACCAGGGAGAAAAGCCATGAGACCAGGAGGCTTAGCCAAAATGGCGTGGGCTTACTGATTAGGAAAGGGTTAACTGGAACATTTGTAGAAACTGTTAACAAGAGAGTGTTAGTTCTGAACAAAATGGAAACTGCACTATGCAAACCCTCTTGGGAAAGGAAGTCACATGGATGTGCTACACCCAATATGCCAGCAAATCTGGAAAACTCAACAGTGGCCACTGGATAGGAAAAGGTCAGTTCATATTCCAATTCCAAAGAAGGGCAATGCCAATGAATGTTCAAACTACCACACTATTGCTCTCATTTCACATGCTAGCTTCACATGCTTCACGCAAAATCCTACAGGCAAGGAAGTTCCAGAAAAACATCAGCTTCATTGACTATGCTAAAGCCTTTGATTGATTGGCTCACAAATTATGGTAAGGTCTTAAAGAAATGGGAGTACCAGACCATCTTATTTGTCTCTTGGGAAACCTGTATGTGGACCAAGAAGCAACAGTGAGAACTGGACATGGAACCACTAATTGGTTCAAAATTGAAAAGGAGTTCAGCAAGGCTGTAGTGTACACTATCACCCTGCCTATTCAACACATATGCAGGGCACATCATGAGAAAGGCGGGGCTACATGAGTCACAAGTTGGACTTAAGATTGCTGGGAGAAATATCAACAACCTCAGAGATGCAGATGATACCACTCCAATGTCTGAAATTGAAGAGGAACTAATCAGCCTTTTTTTATTGTGGGTGAAAGAGAAGAGCACAAAAGTTGGCTTGGAACTCCACAATAAGAAAACTAATCTCACGGCATTCGATCCCATCACTTCCTGGCAAATAGATGGGGAAGAAATGGAGGTAGTGACAGATTTCATTTTCAGTCTTGTTCAGTCTTGTCATCTCTTGTTTGACCACGTCCAGCTTGCCTTGATTCATGGATCTTACATTCCAGGATCCTATGGAGTATAGATCTTTGCAGCATCGGACTCTCCTTTCACCACCAGATACATCGGCAACTGACTGTCCATTCGGCTTTGACCCAGTTGCTTCATTCTTTCTGGCACTAGTAGTACTAGCCCTCTGCTCTTCCCCAGTAGCATATTGGACACCTTCTGACCAGAGGGGCTCATCTTCCGATGTCATATCTTTTTACCTTTTGGTACTGTCCATGGGGTTTTCATGGAAAAGATACTGGAGTGAGTTGCCATTTCCTTCTCCAGTGGATCACATTTTGTCAGAGCTCTCTGCTATGACCTGTCCATCTTGGGTGGCCCTGCACGGCATAGCTCATAGTTTCATTGACCTACGCAAGCCCCTTCGCCACAACAAGGCAGTGATCCATGAAGGACTTTATTGATGGTATTTGTTGCCAAATAGGTTAGCTAAGATGTTTCCAAATACGTCAAATGGATGTTGGAAATGAAAAGACAGATCAGGTACATTTTATCATATGTGGTAGACTTGTGATAAAGCAAAAAAGTATTGGATTAAAATACACAAATGTCTTGAGGAAATGTTAGAAAAACCTTTAACATATAAACCTGAAGTTTTCTGATTAGGCATTGTACCTGATGATCTTAGTAAACAAGCAATGTATTTGGCTCTCCATGTAACTGCTGCGACGAGGATTGCATTTGCCCAACACTGAAAGTGTGAAGAACCACCTTCCGATGAACTGATTCTAAAAAAGGTTTTGGACTGTGCGGAAGTGGATAGACTGACTTTGTCTCTGAGAGAGAAAGAAGATACAGACTTCTACCAAACCTAGGATTCTTTTTATTACTGGTTAGAGAAACGGGAATATGCATAGACTTGAACATGTTTATAGTTTAACAGAAAAAGAAAAAATGTGGGGGGCTGACCAAGTAGGTCTGATGTTTTCGATGACTGATGCTTCTTAAGTTTCTTTTTGTTAGGGTTATTAACAATAAAACTTATTCAAAAAAGAAAAAGAAAAAAGAATTGAGGCCTTTGAAATGTGGTGCTGGAGAAGACTCCTGCGACTCCCTTGAACTGCAAGAATATCAAAGCAGTCAGTCTTGGAGGAGATCAACCCTGACTGCTCTTTAGAAGGCCAGATACTGAAGATGAAACACAAATACTTTGGCCACCTAATGAGAATAAAGGACTCACTGCAGAAGAGCCTAATGCTGGGAACTGACGGCAAAAGAAGGGGACATCAGAGGATGAGGTGACTAGATGGAGTTACTGAAGCAGTCGGCGTGAGCTTAAGTGGACTCCGGGGCATGGTGGAGGACAGGAAGGTCTGGAGAAATGTTGTGCATGGGCTTGTGTTGGGTTGGACGCAACTAGGCAACTAACAAAAAAATGACATATTATTTCCATTTGTTATCATTGCATGGTCTGATATTTTAATTATTTTATATCCACGTTTGTTAGACAATTTTTCTGGTAGTACAAATATATAAACTATTCCTTTAAAGTTTTAATCTCTATTTGAATAAAATGCATAGTTTTTCTGATTACCATCTCTCTCCAAAAACCCTTTAATGTTTTTTTTTATTAATAAAGCTACTTAGATCTGTATTTATTTTTTTTCTTTTTATAACACATTTTATTCAAAATTATAAACCTAACTAAAAGCAACATCAATCATCAAAAACATTGGACCTGCTGAGTCAGCCCCCACATTTTTTTCTCCATTTATGATGACTTCAAAACACATTTAAATCTATACAATGTCCCGTTTCTCTAGCCAATAATACAAAGAGTCCCAAGTTTGATAGAAAACAGTATCTTCCTTCTCCTTCAATGACAAAGTCAATCTATCCATTTCTGCACCGTCCAAGATATCTTTTAGGATCAGTTCATCAGTGGGTGGTTCTTCACTTTTCCAGCACTGAGCAAATACAATCTTCACTGCAGTAATTACATATAAAATCCAATACATTTCTTGTTTACTAATATCAATAGGTATAGTGCCTAATAAAAGGACTTCAGGTTTAAAAGCTGAAGATTTTTGTAACATTTCCTCAAGCCATTTATGTATTTGAATCCAATACTTTTTCACATTATCGCAAGTCCACCACCTATGATAGAAAGTACCAATTTATGTTTACATTTCCAACATCTATTTGACATATTTGAAGATATCTTAGCTAATATATTTGGTGACAGATTCCATCCATAAAACATTTTATACAGGTTTTCTTTATACAAAGTTACTAATGTTACCAATCCTCCATTATTATCCAGAAAGTCACCTTATCTTATGATCCCTTCAAATTTCAACGCATTTGGATATATGAGAGCTTCCATAAGTGAAAACCTTCTTGGTAATTATACAATTTTATCTCTAACTTTTCCCACCCCGACGTTAATAATTTCCTAATATACTGACTTAAGAAAGAGCCATGTGGCTTAGCCTTTTCATATTACATATAAGCATGCCAACCCATTTGCAAATCATGCCCTTCAAGATATAAAACCAAAGCCCCCATTCTCTTTAGCCTCCTGAAGTATTTTTAGTTTGATCCTTGGTTTCTTCTTTCTCTGTATAAGTCTTAAGATTTGAAAGATTAAATCATCAAAAGAATTTCTATCAATTTTTATGGGAATCATTTGAAATAAAAAGAAAAGCTTTGGTAATATATTTTATTTAGGAAGCTTCTATGCCGCCCCATTCGCCAAAACCTCGGGGCAGCTCACAACAATTCATTTTAACTAGTGCTATTCTTCCCAGTAATGGTAACTGCAAATTAGCCCATTTTTCCAAATCACTCTTAATATCCTTAGTTTATCATAATTTATTTATTTATTTATTTATTTATTTAAATATTTTTATGCCGCCCCTTGCAGCAGCCTCGGGGCGGCTCACAATATTAAACAAATATATTATTAAAAACATATACCATATTTAAATGGTATATTTATACCATATACCATAATTGTCTTCTTTCAGAGTGGTACACTTAACTGTAAGATAAATTCCCAAATACTTAACCTTTTTAACAATCTGCAAGTCTACTTGTTCCAACAGAGCATTTCTCTGTTCCTGTGTGAGATTTTTTACTGACAATAACATGTCAATAACTGAATCATTAATTCCCGCAGGACCTTATTCTTTCCTTTGGGTATATTCTGGAATCTCAAATAATTAAATGCCTTCTCCATCTGTTATATAGCCAATAAATCCCATAATGACTTGTTTGCTTTATTGTGTTTCTTTCTCTACTGTTTTAATTTTATCATGTGCTTGTTGTATTTTTTCTGTATTCTGTTCAGTTTTAATTTGAACATCTGCCAGTTGATACATTCTTAACAGGGCGACCCAGTTTGTCAAGACATTCTCTCTGTTAATTTGCAAAGTTCTTCTGCTTAGCTGACATGTTCCTCATTTCTGTTAATAAATCCCTCTATTCTAAATTAAATTTTGATATAGAATTTTGGATAGCCTCTTGGGATGCTTGCATAGCTGTTAAAGATGTTTGTATCGCCAAAAGAGTCATCTTTTTGATATTTTTTGGCATCTTCGGCTTTGAACTGATGAGTTGAACTCTGAGCAGCTGATGTAGATGCCGAAGAGGAGGAAGAGTGTATTTTTTCCATAATGGTGATAGTTTTTCACCAGTAATTGCAAAGCAGGAACAAGAAAAGGAGAAAAAAGAAAAAAAACCTACAAAAAAAAAAAAAAGAGGAAGGAGACTTGCTAAAAGTTCAATAGCCACAGGATGGTAGCAAAGAGCTATGTTGTCTTTATATGATGTCACAAAGAAGACTAAATAGAAATCTAACAAGATTTTACAAGCTGTTCGTCAGAAATAATTAAGAATTGTCCTTCTATCACTTAATTCACAATAGTTTTTTATTCAGATTCTTCACCCTTGGGGAGTTAGGAAAAGGAAATCTTACTTTCCAGCCTCTTTCTTTCTTTCTTTCTTTCTTTGCACATTTTTTATTAAGATTTTAAACTAAACACTAAAAAAAAAAAAAAAAAAAAAAATCAATCATCAAATACATCAGACGTACTGGGTCAAGCCCCCTATAACATATCTTTTAAACATTCTATAATCATATTCAAATCGATTTATAAACATTTAAAGACATCTTTAAATCTCAGCCAAGTCCCATTTCTCCAGCCGATCATAAAAAATGTCCCAAGTTTGATAGAAGTCAGTATCTTCTTTCTCCTTCAGTAATAGAGTCAATCCATCCATTTCTGCACAGTCCAGGATCTTTTTTAAAATCAGTTCAGTGGGTAATTCCTCACTCTTCCAGTATTGAGCAAGCGCAATCCTCGCCACTGTGATTAAATGTAGCATCAAATACATTTCTTGTTTGCTAATATTTTCTGGTATAATGCCTAACAAGAAAATTTCAGGTTTAAAAGCTAAGGGTTTTTGTAGCATTTCCTCAAGCCATTTATATATTTTAATCCAATACTTTTTCACATATTCACAGGTCCACCACATATGGTAAAAAGTACCCACATCATGTTTACATTTCCAACATCCGTTTGACATATTTGGAAACATCTTAGCTAATCGACTTGGTGACAAACACCATGTATAAAACATTTTATATAAATTTTCTTTATAGGAAGTTGCTAAAGTTACCTTAAAGTTTCTCTCCCATAGCTTTTGCCACTTTTCTAATTCAATATTGTATCCAAAATTTTGTGCCCATGTTATCATAGCTTCCTTAACCTGTTCCCCTTCCATTTTCCTGTCAAGTAAGAACTCTTAAATTCTTTTAATCATTTTCTCATCTGTTTTTAGCATCACTTGATCAAAGGCTGTTAGGTCTTTATAAAACCCCCATATTTTACAATCTTTAGCATCTCTTGATTGCATCTGCACCTTATACCATCAAGAGATATTGAGTCCCTGTTCTTGTATTTCTTGATCTAGTTTCAGGCCTCCATCCTTATCCAAAATATCATCATATCTTATGATCCCTTCAAAATTCAATACATCTGGATACACAAAAGCTTCCATAGGTGAAAGCCATCTTGGTAATTTATTATACAATTTTGACTTTAACTTTTCCCACACTGGCATTAATGATCTTCTAATAAAGTGACTTTAAAAAGTCCCATGAGACTTGACCTTCTCGTACCACATATAAGCATGCCAACCCATTTGCAAATCATGACCTTCAAGATACAAAATTCTCTTATTTCGCAAGGTTATCCATTCTTTTAGCCAAGTTACAATAGACGCTTGTTAGTACAACATCCAATCAGGAAGACCAAAACCCCCATTCTTTTTGGTTTCCTGAAGCATTTTTAAATTAATCCTTGATTTCTTTTTTCTCCAAATAAATCTCAAAATTTGAAGATTTTATCAATTTTTACGGGAATTATCTGGAACAAAAACAAAAGTTATGGTAGTATATTCATTTTAACAAGTGCTATTCTTCCCTCAAAGACAATTGTAAATTGGCCCATTTTTCCAGATCACCTTTAATATCCTTCAATAATTTATCATAATTGTCTTCTTTCAAAGTTGTCCATTTAGCTGTAAGATAGATTCCCAAGGATTTAACCTTTTTAACAATCTGCAAGTCTGCTTGTTCTTAGAGTCTTTTTTTCTGATCTTGCGTAAGATTTTCAACTAAAAGTTTTGTTTTTTCTTTATTTATTTTCATCCCCATAACCTCACCATATTCTTCAATCCATTGTAAAATTTTAGGGATTATTACACAAGGTTCCTCTGTTATGAAGACCAAATCATCTGCAAATGCTTGCAATTTATACATGTCATTCCTAATTTTAGTACCTTTAATGTTCTCGTCATCCCTGACATTTCTATTTAAGACCTCTAAAGTCAGAATGAACAATAGGGGTGACAACGGGCATCCTTGCCTTGTACCCTTTTGTATCTCTATAGCCCTTGTACGTTCTCCATTAATTAAAATCCTGGCCGATTGTCTTTGACAGATACTGGATATCGCATTCATGAATTTTCCCCCAAACTCCATTTGAGCCATCTGTTGCTTCATGAATTGCCAATTAACATTATCAAGGGCTTTCTGGGCATCCAAAAATAGTAGAGCCATTGATTTTTCTGTGTGTGTCTCATAGTATTCTAGGATATCCAAGATAGCCCTCAGATTGTTCTTCATTTATCTTTTAGGCAGGAAACCATTTTGGTCTGGATGAATAAAGTCTATTAAAAACTTCTTCAACCTTTCTGCCAATATAGAGGCAAAAATTTTATAGTGCACATTTAGTAACGATATAGGTTTGTAATTCTGAATCTGTGTTAAGTCCATATCTTCTTTCAGTATTAATGTGATATTTGCCTCTGTCCAAGTATCTGGTATTTTAGCATTTAACAATGCTTTATTACATATATCTTTTAAAAATGTAACAAAAACTCTCTCAAAAGATTTGTAAAATTCAGCTGGAAGCCCATCCGGACCAGGGGTTTTATCATTCTTTTGTAGCATGATTGCCTCTGTTATTTCCATAGTTGTTACTTCTTGATTCAATAATTTTTGATACTTTTCTGGCAGTTTTGGTAAGTCTTCCTTTCAAATGTATTTTTACCATCTTGATCAAAATCTCCTCCTTCCAGTATAACCTTGTGAAAAAGTCTTCAGCTATTTTCTTGATTTGTGTATATTGTACCTGTAGTTGTCCTTCTCCATCTTTCAGTTTCAAACTCAGTACCTTCTTTCTTTTTTTACTTTATATGCTAGCCATCTCCCCGGTTTATTAGCATTTTTAAAAAAATTCTGTTTGGCCAGTTTCATTTGCTTAGCAATTTCATTTGTATCCAAGAGATTCAATTTATGCTTTAAAGTATTCATTTGGACCCTAAGATTTCTTTTTGTTGGATCCTCCTGCAATTCTTGTTCCCATTTCCTCAGTTCTTCTACTAATGTTGTTCGCTCTTGCCTTTTCTTTTTCTTTATTTTTGCTGAGTAGGTTATTATCAGTCCCGACATAGGCTTTAGCTGTATCCCAGACATTCTGTGAAGAAGTTTCTTCCGCTTTGTGTATTTGAAACAATATTTGCATTTCTTTGCTCATCTCTTGTGTAAATTTTTTATCTTTTAGTAACGCTGTATCTAGGCTCCATCTGGGCGTCCTTGCAGCTCCTCTCAGTGATATAGATACAAGGTTATGCCCAGACATTTGTCTCCATTTCAGCTCCTCTCAAATCTGGAATTTAATCTGGAATTATCCAAACCATATCAATTCTAGACCATGACCTATGTCTCTTTGAATAGAAGGAATAATTGGCAGAAGTTAGGTTTTTATGCCTCCAGGTATCTATCAATCTGAGTTCTTCAATCATGTTGGAACAAGACTTTAGAAGAATCCTTCTACCCTTTTTTCCCTTACTTCCACTCTTGCAATAGATTCCCTTATCCACAATTGCATTAAAATCACCCATTACACACACAGTCTGGTAGTCCACTTGCAAAAGTAACGTATGTAATTTTTGGTAAAGTTTCCTGATGGTCATTTGGTGCGTATATTGCCACTAAGAGCACCTTTTTAAATTTAATTGTAATTTCTACCATCAAGATCCTACCATCCTCATCAGCAAGACTTATTTAGGGTCCAATTTTTCTTTAACATATAGTGGCAAACCTCTTTTCTTTTGCGATGCAGAAGATACAAACAGTTTTCCCAGTTTTAAGCATTCCAGAAGTTTTAACACATTGTTTCTTAATATGTGTTTCTTGTGGACAGATTATATCTAACTGTAGTATTTCGTAGGAAGGAACTTTAATATAACTGTATTTCATAGTAAGGAATAGGTATTTCTTTTGTCCCTCTCTAATCTTCCATGGTATCTGTTTCAGGACCGTCACCTCCTGAAGATCATCTCTCTTTAACAGCTTCTCCCATACGGCCTTCAAAACATTGTCTATTATACACCTTAGAGCAAATTTGACATGAACTTCTCTCGGAAGTTTGTTTTTTCTGGTATATGTGGAATTGACCCTAAAAACAAGGTCAATTCCCATACCCATGACCTCATTCTCGATTTCTAAAAGCTCCGCCAACATGCCACTTATAAGGTCTCGCAGTCTTCGTTTTTCTCTTCAGGTATATTCTGAAATTTTAGGTAGTAAGATGCCTTCTCCATCTCTAATGCAGCCATTGAGTCCCATGTTGACTTATTTGTTTTCTTAATTAAATGTATTTCTTTATAACTGTCTTCAATTTTTCACATACTTGTTGCATTTTTTGTGTATTCTGTTCCACTTTAAGTCAAACATCAGATAGTTGAGTTGTCACTTCTTTAATAGAGTTATCCAATTTGTCAAGTCGCTCTTTTTGCTCATTTGATAAGCTTTCCAGCCGTGTTGACATCGCCTCTTGGGATGCTTGCAAAGTTGTTAAAGCTGCCCATCTCGCCAAAGTCGTCATATGCAACTCTCTTAAACTTTTTGCAACATCTTCTGTCTTAGGCTGATGACTTGCACTCTGACCAGCTGAGGAGGGTGCTGAGGAGGACTGAGTTTTCCTCGTGATGAAAGTTGTTCACCAAAGAAGTTTCAATATACTAGCAAAAAAGCAACAGAAAAAGCACAGAGGAAAAAGAAGAAAAAATATAAATCGAATGAAATAGTAAAAAGAGGGGGAAAAAGAAAAAAATGGAAATAGCTTGCCATAATTCCAATGGCCACCGGTGGCAGCAAGAGGCTATTTTTTTAAAAAAGAAAAAAGTTTAGTTTCTTTTTGGCAGAGGTCCCAGAAAGAATGGAAACTGGCCAAACTTGACCACCACCAAATTATATCCTTCCGGGGCTTTTCCTTCTTCTTTATGCCAATTAACAACAGATATAGTTTTTCCACAAGTAATATTGCAAAAACAAAGTAAAAATGCTCACCAGAAAGTCATCACAGTAGAGAGGAAAACACCATGTAACACAAAAATTAACCTGGCAAGTGTCTAGTTAGTCTTGGCAGAAGTCCAAGCAGGTATCCAAAATGATCACTCTGTATTTTAACCTTCTGTCATTTCATTCCACAGTAATTATTCATCTTGATTCTTGATTCTTAGAGAGATTAGAAGAAAAATCTTTTTCTTCGGCTTCACCTCAGAAAGCCTTCATTTTCTCTCCATATCAGTCAGCACTTAAAGACTTTAGGAGGGCTTTTTCTTTTTTTCTTTAAACCAATTATGAACAAATGAAGCTTTTCCACGGGTAGTATTGCAAACAGAAATAAGAAATTAGAATGCTTACCATCCGTCCGATGTTTAACTGACTAAAATATGCTAACTAATCCATCACATGTCGAAAACTTGCAGGGGCTTAAAAAAAAAAACCCCTGTGTTGCCCAGTTGAGAAATGCCTGAATTTCTCCCAGTAGATATGGGATTGCCGTCCCACACAAACCAAAAGAGTGCCAGGCAATCTGTCTGTGCCCCGACAGGGCTTAGATGAGTCTCTCACGACTCTCTGCTGAGCAATACCAGCATAACAGGAGCTCCGTTAATCACAGCCGTCTCGTTCCGACACCATCATTTATCCCCTTCTCTGGATTCCTGTACAAGTATATCAAGCATGCCTGGTTGTTTTGCAGATAGAGATACTGGAAAGGTCGTTGAGCTTTCCAGTGATAGTCCTTTCTTCCCATCCATTTCGCATCTTTTCTCCACTCTATTCAGACGCAAATGAGAAAGGTCTTCTTTCTCTTTAGCTCTTTGCCAGATGCTTTCTGCACTCTTGCTACGTTTTGACATCAGTTGCCACAGAAAATCGCAAATTGGTCATTTACAGTCCACAATTATTGTTCTTACAGACCACAATTGCACTTTAACTTTCAATCCTCAGACAGATCTCTTAATTTTAATATAATTGCTCAGTTATTATCAATAACTGCCATTTGACAGTTATTATTCAAGGATTACTATTACCAAAAATACAGTCTGCATATTCTCAATACATCACTTCCTCATTTTTTCTTTCCCTTTGTTTCCATAACAGCAAGATAACATAAAAAATTAATCCTGAGTCATTAAATAACTTTAATAAACATTCCTGAAGGCTCTGTCCCAATATTTCTGCGTTTTGCACTTAGACACCTTTTCGGCTTTCCAACTGCATGGCAGGGTAAGGAAAGTCTCATCCGTTAATTATCTACATATTAGAGCTTTTTGATTTTATTCCATGTCCTAAACAACACACAACAGACAACCTCCCCTCACCACCCACCACCACTCTTCAAGCTGCTTCTAAGCTTTTAAAGCGAGCAGCCAAGCTGCAAGCTTACTCTGGAATAAATCCAGCAGTTTCAGATTGTACAAACAGATGCTTTGCGGGTCTCACAGTTCACGCAAGGGGTTAGATGGTTTGCTAGGAACCCAAGGTAAGGCTTTGCTGACAACAGATCCCTTGGATTGCTCCAGCACTACTGTAGGAAGTGGCTCGTCTGCGGAATCGGACTCCTCCTCCTCCAAAGAGGTCTCCGTGAGTTTGAAGATGAGACATAAGGTATTCTCTTTGATTGAAGCTCTTTCCACACTCCAGGCATTTAAATGGTTTCTTCCCTATGTGAGTTCTTTGATGGGAAAGGAGACCAATTTATTTGAAAAGCCTCTTCCACACTCCAGGCATTTAAAGGGTCTCTCCCCTGTGTGGGTTCTTTGATGGGAAAGGAGAACAGATTTCTGTGAAAAGTCTCTTCCACACTCCAGGCATTTAAAGAGTTTCTCCCCTGTGTGGGGTCATTGATGGGAAGGGAGGTGAGATTTCTGTGCAAAGGATTTTCCACATTCCAGGCATTTAAAGGGTCTCTCCCCTGTATGGATTTGGTGGTGCACTTCAAGGGCACCACTGCGGGAGAAACTCTTTCCACATTCCATGCATTTAAATGGTTTCTCCCCTGTGTGAATTCGTTGGTGTACTTGAAGGGCATTATTGCGGGAGAAACTCTTTCTGCACTCCAGGCATGTAAAGGGTCTCTCCCCTATGTGGACTACTTGATGCTTAAGACGAACACACTTAGATGAGAAGCCCTTGCCGCATTCCGGGCATTTAAACGGTTTCTCACCAGTATGGAGTCTTTGATGGGAAAGGAGACTACATTTATCTGACAAGACTTTTCCACACTCCAGGCATTCAAATGTTTCCTCCCGTGTGGGTTCTTTGATGGGAAAGGAGACCAGATTTCTGTGAAAAGCCTCTTCCACACTCCAGGCATTTAAAGGGTCTCTCCCGTGTGGATTCGTTGGTGCTTTACAAGGCCACCACTTCGGGAGAAACTCTTTCCACATTCCATGCATTTAAAGGGTTTCTCCCCTGTGTGGATTCGTTGATGTATTTGGAGGGCACCACTCTGGGAGAAACTCTTTCCACATTCCATGCATTTAAAGGGTTTCTCCCCTGTGTGGATTCGTTGGTGTATTTGGAGGCCACCATTTTGGGAGAAACTCTTCCCACATTCTATGCATTTAAAGGGTTTCTCCCCTGTGTGGATTCGTTGGTGTACTTGAAGGGCATTATTGTGGGAGAAACTCTTTCCGCATGCCAGGCATGAAAAGGGACTCTCCCCTGTGTGGGTTCTTTCATGGGAGGAGAGATGAGATTTCTGTGAAAAACCTCTTCCACACTCCAGGCATTTAAAGGGTTTCTCCCCTGTGTGGGTCTGTTGATGGGAAAGGAGATGAGATTTCAGAGAAAAGCCTCTTCCACACTCCACGCATGTAAAGGGTTTCTCCCCTGTGTGGGTTCGTTGGTGTATTTGAAGGCCACCACTTTGGGAGAAACTCTTTCCACATTCCATGCATTTAAATGGTTTCTCCCCTGTGTGGATTCGTTGGTGTACTTGAAGGGCATTATTGCGGGGGAAACTCTTTCCGCACTCCAGGCATGTAAAGGGTCTCTCCCTTGTGTGGACTACTTGATGCTTAAGATGAACCGACTTAGATGAGAAGCCCTTGCCGCATTCCGGGCATTTAAACAGTTTCTCACCAGTATGGAGTCTTTGATGGGAAAGGAGACTACATTTACCTGACAAGACTTTTCCACACTCCAGGCATTCAAATGTTTCCTCCCCTGTGTGGGTTCTTTGATGGGAAAGGAGACCAGATTTCTGTGAAAAGCCTCTTCCACACTCTAGGCATTTAAAAGGTTTCTCCCCTGTGTGGGTTCTTTGATGGGAAAGGAGATTAGATTTCAATGAAAACCATCTTCCACACTCCAGGCATTGAAAGGGTTTCTCCCCTGTGTGGGTTCGTTGATGGGAAAGGAGAACAGATTTCTCTGAAAAGCCTCTTCCACACTCCAGGCATTTAAATGGTTTCTGCCCTGTGTGGGTTCTTTGATGGGAAAGGAGATGAGATTTCAGAGAAAAGCCTCTTCCACACTCTAGGCATTTAAAGGGTCTCTCCCCTGTGTGGGTTCTTTCATGGGAAGAGAGATGAGATTTCTGTGAAAAGCCTCTTCCACACTCCAGGCATTTAAAGGGTTTCTCCCCTGTGTGGGTTCTTTGATGGGAAAAGAGATAAGATTTCTGTGAAAAAGCTTTTCCACACTCCAGGCATTTAAAGGGCCTCTCCCCTGTGTGGATTCGTTGGTGTTTTTGAAGGCCACCCCTTTGGGAGAAACTCTTTCCACATTCCATGCATTTAAATGGTTTCTCCCCAGTGTGGATTCGTTGGTGTACTTGAAGGTCACCATTGCGGGAGAAACTCTTTCCGCACTCCAAGCATGTAAGGGGACTCTTCCCTGTGTGGATTACTTGATGCTTAAGATGATCTGACTTAGATGAGAAGCCCTTTCCACATTCCGGGCATTTAAATGGTTTCTCACCAGTGTGGAGTCTTTGATGGGAAAGGAGACTACGTCTACCTGACAAGATTTTTCCACACTCCACACATTTAAAGGGTTTCTCCCCTGTGTGGATTCGTTGATGGGAAAGGAGATGAGATTTCAGAGAAAAGCCTCTTCCACACTCCAGGCATTTAAAGGGTCTCTCCCCCGTGTGGATTCGTTGGTGTATTTGAAGGCCACCACTTTGGGAGAAACTCTTTCCACATTCCATGCACTTAAATGGTTTCTCCCCTGTGTGGATTCGTTGGTGTACTTGAAGGGCATTATTGAGCGAGAAACTCTTTCCACAGTCCAGGCATTTAAAGGGTTTCTCCCCTGTGTGGGTTCGTTGGTGTACTTGAAGGGCATTACTGAGCGAGAAACTCTTTCCACACTCCATGCATTTAAATGGTTTCTCCCCTGTGTGGATTCGTTGGTGTGTTTGAAGCCCACCCCTTTGGGAGAAACTCTTTCCACATTCCATGCATTTAAATGGTTTCTCCCCTGTGTGGATTCGTTGGTGTTTCTGAAGGCCACCCCTTTGGAAGAAACTCTTTCCACATTCCATGCATTTAAAGGGTTTCTCCCCTGTATGGATTACTTGATGCTTAAGACAATCTGATTTAGATGAGAAGCTCTTTCCGCATTCCGGGCATTTAAAGAGTTTCTCCCCTTTGTGGATACGTTGGTGTACTTGAAGGGTACTATTGCAGTAGAAAATCTTTCCACAGTCCAGGCATTGAAAGGGTCGCTCCCCTGTGTGGATTCGTTGGTGTATTTGAAGGTCACAACTGCGGGAGAAACCCTTTCCACATTCCGTGCATTTCAATGGTTTCTCCCCTGTGTGAGTCCCTTGATGGTAAAGGAGATGAGATTTCAGAGAAAAGCCTCTTCCACACTCCAGGCATTTAAAGGGTCTCTCCCCTGTGTGGATTCGTTGGTGTCCTTGAAGGGCACCACTGTGGGAGAAACTCTTTCCACACTCCACGCATTTAAAGGGTCTCTCCCCTGTGTGGGTTCTGTGGTGGGAACGGAGATTAGATTTCCATGAAAAGCCTCTTCCACACTCCAGGCATTTAAAGGGTCTCTCCCCTGTGTGGATTACTTGATGCTTAAGACAATCTGACTTAGATGAGAAGCCCTTTCCACATTCCATGCATTTAAACGGTGTCTCACCAGTATGGAGTCTCTGATGGGAAAGGAGACTACGTTTACCTGACAAGAGTTTTCCACATTCCAGGCATTTAAATGCTTCCTCCCCTGTGTGGGTTCTTTGATGGGAAAGGAGACCAGAGTTCTGTGAAAAGCCTCTTCCACACTCCAGGCATTTAAAGGGTTTCTCCCCTGTGTGGATACGTTGGTGTACTTGAAGGGTACTATTGCAGTAGAAACTCTTTCCACACTCCAGACATTGAAAGGGTCTCTCCCCTGTGTGGATTCGTTGGTGTATTTGAAGGTCACAACTGCGAGAGAAACCCTTGCCACATTCCATGCATTTCAATGGTTTCTCCCCTGTGTGAGTTCCTTGATGGTAAAGGAGATGAGATTTCAGAGAAAAGCCTCTTCCACACTCCAGGCATTTAAAGGGTCTCTCCCCTGTGTGGATTCGTTGGTGTCCTTGAAGGGCACCACTGTGGGAAAAACTCTTTCCACACTCCACGCATTTAAAGGGTCTCTCCCCTGTGTGGGTTCTGTGATGGGAACGGAGATTAGATTTCCATGAAAAGCCTCTTCCACACTCCAGGCATTTAAATGGTTTCTCCCCTGTGTGGATTACTTGATGCTTAAGACTTTCTGACTTAGATGAGAAGCCCTTTCCACATTCCATGCATTTAAACGGTGTCTCACCAGTGTGGAGTGTTTGATGGGAAAGGAGACTACATTTACCTGACAAGAGTTGGAGTTGCACAGATCCAGACATGCCTCCAATTTCTTCCACTCCTTACTTCTTTCATTTCCCCCAGCTGGTTTCTGCCACCTTGATTCTCAACATCCTCTTCTATGCAGAGTCAGTCATAACGCTCGTTCGGAGCTTGACATACCATTTCCATGTTTTCATCCACTTGTTCTCAGCTGGGAGAGAAAGGGAAATGGACAGTGAGCACGAAAAGGAAAGGCACTTCCCCATAAGGAGCCAGTGTACTTCAGAACATCAAACACTGTCTCCACTAGTAGGACGGGGAGCAGGACACACCCCAAACTGGAAGCTAACTAGGAAGGCCACAGCCCTGTTCCTTCTGAAAGTTACACATTGCCCTGTCATGGAGAAAAAAGCAGGCACAGAAAATCAAGTGTTTAAAGAGGATGTTCAGATAGGTATTCTCTACACCAGTGTAGCTGCGCTCAAGAAGGATAAATGGAGGAGATGTCTCCCTGCAGGGCCTGGGAGCAGGGCTATGCCACACTCTCTGAGCAGGACTTCTTGTCAGAGGAAAATCTACCAGGGTAAATGGGCCAGTGGTCCTGTGACTGTCTCCTGCACTCCTTGTGAACCTGCAACCATATTGGCATCATGTGCTTTGAACAAACATCAATCGCACCTGCCTGGAAGCAGCAATCATCATCAAGTGCAGTATACACAGCTCCTTCCAGATCAAGCGCATGCTGAGCACAATGCAGAAGTCTAACATGACGGTTGGCAGGGATGGGAGAATAGGGTCAACGATGTCTGGAGCAGGGGGTGCTGTCAGGAATGCAGGCAATCACTACACAGATTTGTCAAAAAATGAGAAACCTCAAAACTCCACCGATTCGCAGAGCAGAGAACCATGGAAAGCCACCAGCTGGCTGAAGGAATGTAGCTGGGGATTTAGGGGCGCAGTTTAGAGTCACCCCCCAGAGGTCAAGGAGCCCCTCAGGGCCCTGGATGTTACAAAAGTGCCAGGCCCTGATGGTTTACACCTGGGGTAACTTATGGAGTTGGCAGGGGAACTCTCACATCCCCTGGACCCCTTTTTGAGGCCTTGTGGAGAACGGGGGAAATTCCATACAAGGGGAGGAGGATGTCAGTGGTCCTACTCTTCACAACTAAACAGTAGAGGTGACAAATTGATTTAAGGCGATATCACTATTAAATGTGGATTATAAAATTTTGGTTCTATACTCACAGAAAGACTAAAGAAGTTATTAATAGACTTTATCCATCCAGACCAGAATGGCTTCTTACCAAAAAGGCAAATGAAGAATAACCTGAGAACTATCCTGGATATTTTAGAATATTATGAGATACATACCAAAAAACCAATGGCGTTATTGCTTTTGGAAGCCCAAAAAGCCTTTGATAATGTTAATTGGCAGTTTATGAAACAACGGATGATTCAAATGGAGTTTGGTGAAAGATTTATGAATGCAATATCAAGTATTTACCAAAAGCAATCGGCCAGGATCTTAATTAATGGAGAACTTTCAAACCCTATAGAGATTCAGAAGGGCACATGACAAGGATGTCTCTTGTCACCCCTCTTGTTCATTTTGATTTTAGAAGTACTAAACAGATGTGTTAGGGGTGATGAGGACATCAAAGGAACTAGAATTAGTGACAAAAATTATAAATTGCAAGCATTTGCAGATGATCTGGTTTTTATAACGGAGGAACCTTTTCAACAATGCCCAAACTTCTACAACGGATCGAAGAATATGGTGAAGGTACGGGAATGAAAATGAATAGAGAAAAAACGAAATTGATAGTTAAAAACTTTATATGAGAACAAAAAGAAAGGCTGCAGGAACAAGTAGATTTGCAGATTGTTAAAAAGATTAAATACTTCGGAAGCTATCTCACAGCCAAATGTACCACTTTGAAAGAAGATATCTATGATAAATTATTGAATGATATTAAAGATTTTTTTGAAAAATGGGCCAATTTACAATTATCTTTGATGACAAAAATAGCACTTGTTAAAATGAATATATTACCTAAACCTCTGTTTCTGTTTCAAATGATTCCCGTAAAAATTGATAAAAATATTATTTGATGACTTAAATTTTCACATCTCCAGATTTATCTGGAGAAAAAAGAAGCCAAGGATTAAATTAAAAATGCTTCAGGATGCTAAAAGGAATGGAGGTTTTGGTCTTCCTGATTGGATGTTGTATTACCAAGCGTCTGTCTTAACTTGGCCAAAAGAATGGGTAATGTTGCGAAATAAGAGAATTTTGTATCTTGAAGATCATGACTTGCAGATGGGTTGGCATGCTTATATGTGGTATGAAAAAGCTAAGGCACATGGGTCATTCCTGAGTCATTTTATTAGAAGATCTTTAATGTCAGTGTGGGAAAAACTAAAGCTAAAACTGTATAATAAATTACCAAGATGGCTGTAACCTATGGAAGCTTTTGTATATCCAAATGTACTGAACTTTGAAAAGATCATAAGATATTGCCATATCCTGGAAAAGGGTGGTGGCCTGAAACTGGAGCAAGAAATACAAGAACAGGGACTTAGTATTTCCTGGTGGTATAAGGTGCAGATGCAATCAAGATATGCCAAGGATTGTAAAACATGGGAGTTCTATAGAGACCTAACAGAATTTGATCAAGTGATACTTAAAACAGATGAGAAAATTATTAAAAGACTGTATGATTTTGTACTTGACAGGAAAATGGAACGGGTTAAGAAAACTATGATAACATGGGCTCAAAACTTTGGAGTTAATGCTGAACTAGAAAAGTGGCAAAAACTATGGGAAAGTAACATTAAAGTAACATTAGCAACTTCGTATAAAGAAAAGTTATATAACATGTTTTATAGAGGGCATTTGTCACCAAGTCAACTAGCTAATATGTATCCAAATATGTCAAATAGATGTTGGAAATGTAAACATAAAGTGGGTACTTTTTATCATATGTGGTGGACTTGTGATAATGCAAAAAAGTACTGAATTAAAATACACAGATGGATGGAGGAAATATTACAAAAACCCCTTGCTTTTAAACCCAAAGTTTTCTTATTAAGCATTATACCAGAAGAGGTTCACAGACAGGAAATGTATTTGATGTTGCATCTAATTACAGCGGCGAGGACTGCATTTGCCCAATATTGGAAAAGTGAGGAGTTGCCCACTGATGGACTGATTGTAGGAAAAATCTTGGACTGTGCAGAAATGGATAGATTGACTTTATCGTTGAAGGAGAAAGAGGATACTGATTTCTATCGAACTTGGGACTCTTTTTATAATTCGCTGGAGAAACGGAACTTGGTGTAAATTTAGAGATTTTTTTAAACTATGATAAATTAATTTGAATTTGATATTAGAATGTTAAAAAAATATGTAGTAGGAGGTTGACCCAGTGAATCCAATGTATGATGGGGGTTTTTTGTTTAGTGTTCGTTTTAAAATTTTAATAAAATATATATACATTAAAAAAATCGATTTAAGGCGCCAGATCTGGTAGGCAGATTGCCTGAAGAACTTTTGACGGAGGTTCATAAAACTGTACAGGTGGCAGCAGCAAAAACCATCCCAAAGAAAGGCAAAAGCAAGAGAGCAAACTGCCAGGCTGATGAGGCTCTACACATTGCTGGTGAAAGAAGGGAAGCAAAGGGCAAGAGAAAGGTAGAGAAATGCTAGAGCTATAACAGAAGCAGAAGAAATTAAGAAAAGGTGACAAGAATACAGAGAAACTTATACAGGAAAGATCTCAACATCCCTGAAAACCAAAATGGTGGGGCCACAACCCTCAAACCAGGCATCCTGGACTGGGAAGTCAAATGGCCTTGGGAAGCATTACTAACCACAAAGCCAGCAGAGGTGACGGGATTAAGCAGAGCTACTGCAAATCCTAAAAGTCAATGCGGTTCAAGTGCTGCACTCAATATGCCGGCAAATTTGGAAAACCCAGCAGTGGACACAGGCGTGAAAAGGACAGTTTACAATCCAATCCCAGAGAAGGGCAATGCCCAAAGAATGGTCAAACTACCGAACCATTGAGCTCACTTCACATGCCAGTCAGTGTATGCTCAAAATCCCACACGCTAGGCTTCCGCAGTATGTGGACCGAGAACTGCCAGAAATACAAGGTGGGTTCGAAGAGGCAGCTGATCTAGAGGTCAAATTGCCAGCATTTGCTGCAATATGAAGGAAGCAAGGGGGTTCCAAAAACAAATCTACTTTTGCTTCATTGACTATGCTAAAAGCTTTGATTGTGTGGATCGCATTAAACTGTGGCAAGTTCTTCAAGAGATGGGAGTGCCAGACCACCTTACCTGTTTCCTGCGATACCTGTATGCAGGTCAAGAAGCAAACGTGAAAACTGGACGTGGAACAACTGAGTGGTTCCAAACTGAGAAAGGAGAATGGCAGGTCTGTATTCTGTCCACCTGCTTATTTAACTCATGCACAGAATACATCATCCAAAACGCCAGGCTGGATGAATCACAAGCCAGAATTAAGACTGCAGGGAGAAATCGCAACAGTCTCAGACAAGCAGATGATACCAGCCTAATGGCAGAAAGGGAAGAGGAACCAAAGAGCATCTTGATGAGCATAAAAGGGGAGAGCGCACACGTTGGCTTGAAACTCAACAGTAAGTGAAACAAAGATCGTGCGATCTGGTCCCATCGCTTCCTAACACACAGAAGAACTGGAAGAACTGGAAGCTGGAACAGAGTGCATTTTCTTAGTCTCCGGTATCCCTGCAGATGGGGGCTGCGGCCATGAAATTGAAGGACACTTGCTTCTTGGCAAGAAAGCTATGGCAGACCTAGGTAGCATATTAAACATCAGACCCACATCAATCAGTCACACAGGAAATCAACCCCGATTGGTCACTGGGAGGATAGGTGCAGAAGCTAACACTCGGATACTCTGGCCAACTCATGAGGAGAAAGGGCCCACTGGAGAAGACGCTGATGCTGGGAAGGCAGGCAGGCAGGCAGGCAAAACGGCTGGCTCATGGTCTGCTGCTTTGCATTCAGACATAATCACGCGGCAAAGTTTCTCCTCAGCAGCTCCTAAGGAGCTGAAGTGACAGACCACCTTCCTTCCCCCAATCTGGTTCCCTCCACTGCTGCTGGACTACAACCCCCCTAATCCTCAGCTAGCTTGGCCAGTGGGCACAGCAGCCGCCTGTGTTGTGCTGCCCTGGTTTGGCCCGGGGCAACGGTCGGCCTTTCAGCAGTTGCGCCACGCGGGGTCTTCCTGCTCATATGCTCCCCGCGAAACACTCCCTTGCAGAAGCAGTGCAGGGCCCCTTTTCTGTTTCGGGGCCTTCTCGGCGCTGCTGTGATCATTCTTCCGGGGGCGACGACAAAAACTATGACCCGCGAGGGGGATCGGAGCAGCCGTCTCCAACCTGGAACCACCTCGCCGTGTTGGACTGCAATGCCCATCCGCGATGAGGGCCGGGGAGAGGGGAGCTGCAGGCTGGCCCATCTGCACGGCCCCCTCCGCGGTGCTCCCCCCTTCCCTCTGCTCCCCACCCGCCCCAGCCAGGCTCTCCGCTGGCCCCGAGGCCCCCACGTGCCCCCCTCGCCACAGCGCCGGGAGGGGTCGCTGGGCCGCCTGCCCCGGCCAACAACCGGCTCCTCTCGCCGCCCCTCACCGCTTCGCCGCCGCCGCTGCTCCTCCGGCCGCCCCGCGCCGCCGGGAACGCGCCTCGCCGACTCCTCTCCCGCAACGCTTCCCCCGCCTCCCTGCCCCGGCGGGGACCTTCCTGCCGCTCTAGGAAGCGCGGCTCGCTGCTCTTAACGCTTGGAGGGCTGAGGAGCGCTCCCCGAAGAGGGGCCAGGCGGGCGGGGCTGGGGGGCGGCTGCGTTTCCGCGCTTCCTCTTTGGCAGGTTCATTTCGCAGCACGCATCGTTCCCACCCGGCGTGGCCAGTGGCAGAGATACGTGGGGGTCAAGCTCGGGGAAGGCTGAGCACCCGGCTCCTCTCTGGAGAACTCAGGCATGGGCCCAAGGAATCCCCAAAGCAGCTCCCGCTGGACCTGGGTGTGCTTGGGGGGCTCCTGCTGGCTCAGGCCAGGTGGCTCTGCAGTCACCCACTAAGGGAGTGCGGTCATGTGGTCTTCTCCACCAGGCACGGAGGCCCCCTTTGTGATCTGTTTATGGCAAGGCAGTGAGGAGGGATTATAAATCTTGTTTTTCCCCCTTTTTTTTTATTATTATCATCATCATCATCATCATCATCTTATTATTATCCCGCCAAACTGCTAGGTGAAACATAATTCTGCGCATATCTGATTTAGCACACTCTGGCTTTTCTATGAGTTGGGAAATATCCTGTGTAAGTGGCTTTAAGACCATGATTTGGCCCATTGAAGACTCCTGGGGTGAGGCATTCACAGGGGTGGCCACCATATGAGTACCTTGTATAACTGATTGAATAAGCTTGATAAAGCATGGCATACAACAGGGTAGGATGAGAATAGCTCCTAATACACAACTCATGACAAAGCATCTGTTTCCGCCATGCCTTACCAAAAATGCTATCCCACCAGTGCATGTATATAACTGTGGTGTTTTTACTATGTGGCCTCCCTCTGGCTAACCATTCTTGAGGTATTTCGGGGTGCCGCAATTGGCTACAGCTTCTATCAAAAGACAGATTCCTCCTGATCAGGGAGACAGGCCACCAAGCCCCTGCAGCTTCACCTTGAAGGTGCAGACTGCCTGTGCAGGTGAGGGCCATTTGGATAGACACAGAAGCACAAAGCAGAGCGATTCCGAAGGGACCCCCAGGGGCATCCAGTCTGACCCCTGGCTCCAGCCAGCTCTGTTCATGACATGCCTACCTTACGCATGTCTGAGAAGTACTAGAATAATTGTTGGCACGCTCTGCCAGTAACAGCCTCAGTTGGAGAACCAAGAAAGCAATCCTCCCAAGCCACTTTTACCAAAATGAAATGTAAAGCAGCTTATAAAGCATTGAGCTTTTCAATGTGATGCTCCAAAGAAACAGTCTTGTGTTCCACAAGTGTTGCAAACCCTGTCCTGCCTTGCCAGCAATGCAATGTGTAGCAACTTTGTATGGCAAGTTGCAGTAGTTGAGCTTTGTATGTCTGAAATGGCACCACCTGTTTCACTACAAACACTGAATGCAGATACTAGCACTCTAACGTCATGGTGATTCGGGAAAACTCCAAATGGTGGAAGGATGGCACAGAGAAATGAATACCCTACCCGCCTTTTTGACAATGTCTTCCACCACTGTTTGAACTACTTCTCTGCAGTTAGGGCAAGCGCCCCTGGGGAATCCTGTAATAATTCAGAGATTGGGGACAAGGTATCCAGTGCCCTATCCTTCTGTAGGGAAAGCCATGAAAGCCTTCTGGCTACTAACCCTAGAAGTCCCATGGGTGGTTTCCATGGTTAGAAGGCAAATCCATGTTGTGAAACTGAGTCCAGAGATCCCCTATTGAGGGTTTTCTCCTGTGGAGTTTTATATATGCCAATGTGAGCCATTGAGCCAGGCATGTTTGCTGACCTCCGTCTTTTGGCCAGCACCAAGATGTCTTGCACCCATAGTGTGTATTCCAGGCTGTACCAAGTTGCACTTCCCAGCCCCATTTGTATGAATAATGCATAGCAGTCAGCATCCACATGTGGTTGCCCATCCAAGCTGCAGGCCAGGGCCTTTCCAGCTTAGCAAATACAAAGCCACATGCTAGCCACCACACCAAATTCTCTCTCACACACAGGGAGCCTATTCCAGCATATGCCAATTGGCTGTAAGGATGTTGCTAGTCCACCATCATCACCCCAACTGGTAGTGTGCGTTCAGTGGTCCTTACCTGCAGCGGCTTCACATGGAAATTGTTTTCCCTAGGGACCTGTGAAATCATTTTTTTTTAACAAATATGATTTCTTTCTTTTTTACTCTCCTTTAGCTGATCTGGGACAGCATGTGCATGCCCTTCTGTAATCCACATGTCTGTTTTACCTGGTCCTTGGGAGGAATCCAGACATATATCATGGTCCAGGTGTAAGAAATCCATGCTGGGTTTTCACCAGTGTTACTAAAGCATAAACATTCTATTCCACGCTGAACCAGTATTCTAAAACTGAAAACTTAGAAATTAGGAAGTCCACTGTTTTCTTCCTACAAGGACATATAGTGTAGAAGGGAGTAACAAAATTAACAGAAGTACACAGAGACAGCCAGAATAACAACTTCAAGAAACTCCCCCTCTTTCCTTCTGCATTATCATCTAGGCTACTTAGCATTAGGCAAATGCTAGTCTTTTTGATCCAAGTCTTCAAGCAGGAACCCGATTCTGGTCCCCAATAGGCTGCTTTTCTTCGGGGCTCTTCTCCCTTGCCCCCTCCAGTTGCGGGTCCTTGGCTGGCCCTGATGTCAGCTTCTTCTCATCCTGGTCTGTTATGTTGCCGGTCCTGCCTTGCAGGGTTGATGTTTGAACAGGAACTTCAGGTCCTCCACAAGTTCCACGGTCCTTTGGTCTCCTTGTGGTTTATGGAGCTTTTCTCAGCCTGATGTAACATTTCCCACATAGGCACTTCCTCAGACCTCACTGCTGTGTGTGTCAAGGGGCACCTGGGTGCAGTCCTAGAAACAGAAACATAGAAACAGAGCGAGTCAGAAGGGGCCTCCTGGGCCATCTAGTCTGACCTCCGGCACCAGCCGGCTCCGCTCATGACATGCCCACCATGCGCATGTCCAGCCTATCTTTGAACACCCTCACCGATGGGGCCTCAACGACCTCCCGTGGAAGCCCATTCCACGCCCTCGGGGTCCTAACTGTCAGGAAGTGCTTCCTGGCATCCACTGCATCCTCCCACTGCATCAATGATCTCCAGGCAGTCCAGTCTCAGCAGTCCCCCTTCCCTTGTGCCATTGCAAGCCGCAGGCAGCAACCAGCCAGTGGCCACAGCTTCACACACTGCAGGCAGTCAGTTAATCAGGCACAGCTGCTTTGGCCTTGCCGGGCAGCCAGCGTGGCCACTCTGGGCTCGGAGAAGGAGCGATGCCGGCCAGCTAGCCATTGCCGCAGTGGGACGGGGAGAAATGCCTGCTGAGTCTGGTGCTGGAGAGGACCAGCTCCAGCGCCGCTCCCTCCTTTTTCGCATGTCAGTAGTTGCCCTATGCTGGGGAGCAGCCATGAGCATCCCAAGAAAGCGCTGGCTGCCAGTTTTCCAAGCTTGGATATATATACATACATACATACATACATACATATATATATAGTGGGAGTCTGACAAACCGCCTTCTTCCTTTCCTGAGGCAGCTGAAATTTTCCCCAATTGAAAGTCAGAAAGCCAGATGCTGCACCTGTCCTTGTGAGGTTTGCATCTTTTTCCTTCGTGACATCAGCTTCATTGACTATGCTAAAGCCTTTGATTGTGTGGGTCACAAATAGTGGTACGTTCTTAAAGAAATGGGAGTACCAGACCATCTTATTTGTCTCTTGGGAAACCTGTATGTGGATCAAGAAGCAACAGTGAGAACTGGACATGGAACCACTGATTGGTTCAAAACTGAGAAAGGAGTTCAGCAAGGCTGTAGTGTATACTATCACCCAGCCTATTTAACACATATGCAGGGCACATCATGAAAAAGGCGGGGCTACATGAGTCACAAGTTGGAATTAAGATGGCTGGCAGAAATATCAACAACCTCAGAGATTCAGATGATACCACTCTAATTTCAGAAATTGAAGAGGAACTAATCAGCCTCTTGATGCGGGTGAAACAGGAGAGCACAAAAGTTGGCTTGAAACTCCACAATAAGAAAACTAATCTCATGGCATCCGATCCCATCACTTCCTGTCAAATAGATGGGGAAGAAATGGAGGTAGTGACAGATTTCGTTTTCAGTCTTGTTATCTCTTGTTGGACAACATTAAGCTTGCCTTGATTCATGGATCTTGCATTCCAGGTTCCTATGGAGTATAGATTTTTGCAGCATCGGACTCTCCTTTCACCACCAGATACATCGGCAACTGAGTGTCCTTTCGGCTTTGACCCAGTCGCTTCATTCTTTCTGGCACTACTAGTACTAGCCCTCTGCTCTTCCCCAGTAGCATAGAAACATAGAAACAGAGCGAGTCAGAAGGGGCCTCCGGGGCCATTTACTCTGACCTCTGGCACCAGCCGGCTCCGCACACGACATGCCCACCATGTGCATGTCCAGCCTGTCTTTTGAACACCCTCACTGGTGGGGCCTCAATGACCTCTCGTGGAAGCCCATTCCACACCCTCAGGGTCCTGACTGTCAGGAAGTGCTTCCTGGCATCCAAATGGAACCTTGGCTCCCTGAGCTTTGCTCCATTGGAACGTGTCCTGCCTTCCTCTGCAGGGGAGAACAGGCCTCTCCCCATCTCCATGTGACACCCCCTCACATACCTGTATGTCGCCAACATATCCCCTCTGAGTCTCCTCTTCTCCAGGCTGAAGAGACCCAGTTCCCTCAGTCTTGCCTCATACGGCATCCCCTGCAAACCAGCCACCATCCTTGTGGCCCTACAAGGATGGCCCTACAAGCATGTGGCCCTACAAGCATATTGGACACCTTCCGACCAGAGGGGCTCATCTTCTGGCGTCATATCATTTTGTCTTTTGGTACTGTCTATGAGGGTTTCATGGAAAAGATACTGGAGTGGGTTGCCATTTCCTTCTCCAGTGGATCACATTTTGTCAGAGCTCTCTGCTATGACCTGTCCGTCTTGGTTGGCCCTGCACGGCATAGCTCATAACTTCATTGAGCTACCCAAGCCCCTTCGCCACGACAAGGCAGTGATCCATGAAGGACTTTATTGATGGTATTTGTCGCCAAATGGGTTAGCTAAGATGTTTCCAAATATGTCAAATGGATGTTGGAAATGAAAAGACAGATCAGGTACATTTTATCATATGTGGTGGACTTGTGATAAAGGAAAAAGTATTGGATTAAAATACACAAATGGCTTGAGGAAATGTTAGAAAAACCTTTAACATTTAAACCTGAAGTTTTCTTATTAGGCATTTGTACCTGATGATCTTAGTAAACAAGCAATGTATTTGGCTCTCCATGTAACTGCTGCGACGAGGATTGCATTTGCTCAACACTGAAAGTGTGAAGAACCACCTTCCGATGAACTGATTCTTAAAAAGGTCTTGGACTGTGCGGAAGTGGATAGACTGACTTTGTCTCTGAGAGAGAAAGAAGATACAGACTTCTACCAAACCTAGGATTCTTTTTATTACTGGTTAGAGAAACGGGAATATGCATAGACTTGAACATGTTTATAGTTTAACATAAAAAGAAAAAATGTGGGGGGCTGACCCAGTAGGTCTGATGTTTTCGATGACTGATGCTTCTTAGTTTCTTTTTGTTAGGGTTATTAACAATAAAACTTATTCAAAAGAAAAAAGAATTGAGGCCTTTGAATTGTGGTGCTGGAGAAGACTCCTGCGAGTCCCTTGAACTGCAAGATCAAAGCAGTCAGTCTTAGAGGAGATCAACCCTGACTGCTCTTTAGAAGGCCAGATACTGAAGATATCTCTTCAGTAGATCTCTCTTCTGAAGATATCTCTTCAGAAAATTTGGCCAAACTCAAATACTTTGGCCACCTAATGAGAATAAAGGACTCACTGCAGAAGAGCCTAATGCCGGGAAAAATTGGTGGCAAAAGAAGGGAACAGCAGAGGATGAGGTGGCTAGATGGAGTCACTGAAGCAGTTGGCGTGAGCTTAACTGGACTCCGGGGGATGGTGGAGGACAGGAAGCCCTGGAGAAATATTGTGTGTGGGCTCATGTTAGGTTGGACGTGACTTCGCAACTAACAAAAAAATGACATTTTATTTCCATTTGTTATCATTGCATGGTCTGATATTTTAATTATTTTATATCCATGTTTGTTAACTTAGACAATTTTTCTGGTGGTACAAATATTTAACTATTCCTTTAAAGTTTTTATGTGTATTTGAATAAAATGTAGTTTTTCTGATTACCATATAATCCTCTCCAAAAAAACCTTTAATCTGTTTTTATTAATTAAGCTACTTAAATCTGTATTATTTTTTTTCTTTTTATAACAAGTTTCATTCTTTTTATAACAAGTTTCATTCAATATCTATTTGACATATTTGAAGACATCTTAGCTAATATATTTGGTGACAGATACCATCCATAAAACATTTTACACAGGTTTTCTTTATACAAAGTTACTAATGTTACCAATCCTCCATCATTATCCAGAATGTCATCACATCTTATGATCCCTTTAAAGTTCAATGCATTTGGATATACAAGAGCTTCCATAAGTGAAAACTGTCTTGGTAATTTATTGTACAATTTTTTAACTTTTCCCACCCTGACGTTAATAATTTCCTAATATACTGAGTTAAGAAAGAGCCATGTTACTTAGCCTTTTCATATTACATATAAGCATGCCAACCCATTTGCAAATCATGCCCTTCAAGATATAAAACCAAAGCCCCCATTTGTTTGATCCTTGGTATTTTTAGTTTGATCCTTGGTTTCTTCTTTCTCCGTATAAGTCTTAAGATTTGAAAGATTAAATCATCAAAAAAATTCTATCAGTTTTTATGGGAATCATTTGAAATAAAAAGAAAAGCTTTATTTTATTTATTTATTTTATTTAGGAAGCTTCTATGCCACCCCATTCACCAAAGCCTCAGGGCGGCTCACAACAATTCATTTTAACTAGTGCTATTCTTCCCAGTAATGGTAATTGCAAATTAGCCCATTTTTCCAAATCACTCTTAATATCCTTCAATAGTTTATCATAATTGTCTTCTTTCAGTGTGGTACACTTAACTGTAAGATAAATTCCCAAAATCTTTTTAACAATCTGCAAGTCTACTTGTTCCACCAGAGTTTTTCTATGTTTCTCTGTGAGATTTTTTACTGACAATAACATGGTAATCATTAATTCCTGTAGGACCTCATTCTTTCCTTTAGGTGTATTCTGGAATCTCAAATAATTAAATGCCTTCTCCATCTGTAATACAGCCAATAAATCCCACAGTGACTTGTTTGTTTGCTTTATTAATTGTGGTTTTTCTCTACTGTTTCAATTTTATCATGTGTGTGTTGTATTTTTTCATCACATTGATTCCAAGCGCTTTTAATAACTTCAGTGCTTCCTCCTTTGTATGAACTCTGTCATACTTTTCCATTGTATACAAACCATTAAAAAATCAGAAACCCCCAACTATATTTTATAGAATTCTTCTTTAATATTTGGCAGACTCCTCCATTGCAAAGTCTCATTACACAAATCAGGAAAGACTTGAATCTGATGACCTTCAAACAGAATTTGCGTCATATCCCTTAATTTCTGCATTGATTGTTCACTTTTTGCATATGACCACAATAAAACCACAAGGTCTCTCAGCATTTTATGTCCAGCTCTTCTTTGGCCAGTTCTAATGAAGGCATCAATCTGTCTTTTTTTAATATATATAAATTTTATTAAAAAATTTATGTTTACCTATCCAACATCCATTTGACATCTTTAGAAGCATCTTAGCCAATCTATTTGGCGACAGCTACTACCTATAATACATTTTAAACAAGCTTTCTTTAAACTAAGTTGCTAATGTTTCATCTAACTTAAGCATCACTTAGTCAAATACTATTAACTCCTTATAAAAGCCCCACTCTTTACAATCTTTAACAAATCTCGATTGTATCTACACCTTATGTCACCAACCAAAAAAACCATCAACTCCCTGTTCTTCTATTTCTTAGCTCAGTTTCAATTCTCCATCTTTATCCAAAATGTAGATCATATCTTATAATCCCTTCAAAATTCAATGCATTTGGATACAGAGAAGCTACCTTGGGTAGAAAAAAAACCATCTTAGTATAACTTCCTACATCAACTGCAATGATTTTCAAGTATAGTAACGTACAGAAAGAATCATGTAACTTAGCCTTCCCATACCACATATAAACGTGCCAACCCATTGAAATCATTCCTTTTAAGGTAGAAAATTCTCTTATTTCTTCTTTACATCCCTGCCCCATCTGTCTTCCTTTGTTTTCAGTAGCTGTAGTGCTTCTTGTAAATCAATATCCATTTCCAGTGTCTGTACTTCTTGTTGCAAATCAGTATTCACTATTTTTCTTCTTCAAAAGAATATGTAGTTAGTTCGGGGTCCATCCCTCCTCCTTTTAAGGCACCCAATTCTTCTTCTTCAAACATACTTCAAATTCTTAATACAATTCTTGTGCCTTAAAAATCGGGTCCAGTTTGTATCTTGTAACATTCCCAGTAAGAGATGTTCCTTCTGTTGATAACTACCTAAACATAAGCTCTCTCAAATATTTGGATACCTTCTCCATCTCTAATATAACAAGCAAATCCCATGACTTGTTTATTGGCTTTACTAATTGTGTTTCTTTCTCCACCATTTCAAATTTTTCATGTTTGCTGTATTTTTTGTATATTCTGTTCAGTTTTAAGTTGCATGCCCACCAAAGCCTCCTTAATAGAATTATCCAGTTTCTCGAGACATTTTTTTGGTTCAATTGAAATGTTTTCCTGTTGTATTAACATCGCGTCTTGAGATGTTTGCAAATCCGTTAAGGATGTCTGTATTCCCAGAAGCGTCATCTGTAGCTCTTCCATAGTGGCAATACTTTTTACCAAAAGTTACAAGACAGCAACGAAAAAAATAGAGGAGAGAGTAAAATGCTTGCTATAAATCCAAATAGCCACAGAGTGGCAGCAAAGGGCTGTTTTTCTTTACCTTTTTCTTTGCAAGGCAAAAAGGATGGCACATTTCATTATAAAGATTGCTTTGGCAAGAGTCCAAAAGAGAAAAATGGCCGATCAGGGTAAACTTTATCTTCTATCACGTTATTCCACAGTAATTATTTATTCTGATTCTTCGCCCTTGGGGAGGTTAGACAAAAAAGGTCTTTCTCTCCAGCCCCAAACTTTCCAAAAGAACCTCAGCTCCTCTCCACCAGATCAGTCGCGGCTTAACACTCCGTAGGGGGAGGAAGAATTCCTCCCTCCATCAAAGGGCTTCTCCTTTCTTCTTTATGCCAAATTAGAAGCTGTTGCTGCTCTGTCACGGGTAGTATAGAAGAAAAAATAAATAAAAATGCTCTCCCAGCAGTCCAATGAACTTTCAGCTAATTATTCTAAGCTATTATCCAGATGTCGATGGCTTGCAGGGAGCTTTTATCTCTCCTCAGTGTTGTCCAATTCAGAAAATTCCGAATCTCTCCCAATAAATGCTGGGCTGCCTCCCTGCACAATTACAAGAGTGCCCGGACCATCTAATCTTCGCCCCGACAGGGCTTGGATCAGCCTTCCATGGTTCTCTATCGAACAAATACTGGCGTGAAAGTGAGAGCTCTCACTATTCACAGCAGTGCCACCATGACACCAAACCAGAAGTCCTGCATCAATATGTCTTGTAAAAGAAACATCTGGAAGAATACATTTAGCCCAGTCCCCTACTGATTGAATCAATTTATCTTCATTCTCATACCCATCCTCTGGATATCCTTTAAGGCGTACATTCGATCTTCGTTGTGTACCCCGGATCTCAATCGCGCTTTTACAGACCTGGTCTATTTTAAACATCTGATTTTTAAGCTCTTTAGCTTGTTCTCCCATCTGAGCTTCCACTTCCCTTATTTCTTGCTTATTCTCTTGAGTTTTAGTTCAATCTTTCATTCTTCCACCCATATTATGTATTTTGATATTTAATTTCTTCGTATCATCTTCCATATCTTTCAAATCTGTCTTTCCTTCTCTGAATTCTTTTTTATAGTTTTTATTAAAATTTTAAACTAAAAATATCAATCATCAAATACATCGGATGAACTGGGTCAGCCCCTTATAACATACCTTTTTAACATTCTATTATCAAATTATCAAATTCAAACCGATTTACAAAAATTTAAAAACACCTTTAAAACTAAGCCAAGTCCCATCTCTCCAGCCAATCATAAAAAATGTCCCAAGTTTGACAGAAGTCAGTATCTTCTTTCTCCTTCAGTAATCCGTCCATTTCTGCACAGTCCAGAATCTTTTTTAAAATGAGTTCTTCAGTGGGTAATTCCTCACTCTTCCAGTATTGAGCAAGCGCAATCCTCGCCACTGTGATTAAATGTAGCATCAAATACATTTCTTGCTTGCTAATATTTTCCGGTATAATGCCTAACAAGAAAATTTCAGGTTTAAAAGCTAAGAGTTTTTGTAGCATTTCCTCAAGCCATTTATGTATTTTAATCCAATAATTTTTCACATATTCACAGGTCCACCACATATGGTAAAAAGTACCCACATCATGTTTACATTTCCAACATCCGTTTGACATATTTGGAAACATCTTAGCTAATCGACTTGGTGACAAATACCATGTATAAAACATTTTATATAAATTTTCTTTATAGGAAGTTGCTAAAGTTACCTTAAAGTTTCTCTCCCATAGCTTTTGCCACTTTTCTAATTCAATATTGTATCCAAAATTTTGTGCCCATGTTATCATAGTTTCCTTAACCTGTTCCCCTTCCATTTTCCTGTCAAGTAAGAACTCTTAAATTCTTTTAATCATTTTCTCATCTGTTTTTAGCATCACTTGATCAAAGGCTGTTAGGTCTTTATAAAACCCCCATATTTTACAATCTTTAGCATCTCTTGATTGCATCTGCACCTTATACCATCAAGAGATATTGAGTCCCTGTTCTTGTATTTCTTGATCTAGTTTCAGGCCGCCATCCTTATCCAAAATATCATCATATCTTATGATCCCTTCAAAATTCAATACATCTGGATACACAAAAGCTTCCATGGGTGAAAGCCATCTTGGTAATTTATTATACAATTTTGACTTTAACTTTTCCCACACTGACATTAATGATCTTCTAATAAAGTGACTTTAAAAGTCCCATGAGACTTAACCTTCTTGTATCACATATAAGCATGCCAACCCATTTGCAAATTATGACCTTCAAGATACAAAATTCTCTTATTTCACTGCGTCAATCACAGCCGTCTCATTTCAACGCCATCTTTTATCCCCTTCTCTGGATTCCTGTACAAGTATATCAAGCATGCCTGGTTGTTTTGAAGATAGAGATATTGGTAAGGTCGTTGAGCTTTCTGGTGATGATCCTTTCTTCCCATCCATTTCGCATCTTTTCTCCACTCTTTTCAGACGCAAATGAGAACGGCCTTCTTTCTCTTTAGCTCTTTGCCAGATGCTTTCTGCACTCTTGCTACATTTTGACATCAGTTGCCAGAGAAAATAACAAATTCCTCATTTACAGTCCACAATTATTGTTCTTTCAGACCACAATTGCACTTTAACTTTCAATCCTCAGATAGATCTCTTAATTTTAATATAATTGCTCAGTTATTATCAATAACTGCCATTTGACAGTTATTATTCAAGGATTACTATTAGCAAAAATACAATCTATATATTCTCAATACATCACTTCCTCATTTTTTCTTTCCCTTTGTTTCCATAACAACAAGATAACACAAAAAAAACTATTCCTGAGACATTAAATAACTTTAATACACATTCCTGAAGGCTCTGTCCCAATATTTCTGCGTTTTCCCCTTCGACACCTTTTCGGCTTTCCAGCTGCGTGGCAGGATAATGAAAGTCTCATCCGTTAATTATCTACACATTAGAGCTTTTTGATTTTATTCCATGTCCTGTACAACACACAACAGACACCCTCCCCTCACCACCCACCTGCACTCTTCAAGCTGCTTTTAAGCTTTTAAAGCAAGCAGCCAAGCTGCAAGCTTACTCTGGAATAAGTCCAGCAGTTTCAAATTATACAAACAGACTCCTTGCGGGTCCCACAGTCCACACCTGTGATTCATGTGAATTTCAATGTGTCTTCAACTTAATTTGACATTAATTTGACATTTAATTTGAGAACATTTTAATCGTATGTTTCCCAATGGTCAGGAGGTGCAAGAATCCAGAGTCCAGAGACCATCCGAGCTAGCTCCACCCCCACCTGCAAACCTGTTCCTGTCCTGAGCAGTTGCTTCTGAGCTTCCTCCTCAGAGGCTCCTTCCCTGAGTGGGCCTTTACTCATGCGTATGCTGTGTGCGAAAGGGTATTCGTGGAATCAGGAGGGCTTCCCCATCGCGGCTCTCCGTGTCCCACCTGATACACTGCCACTGCTGCTGTCCAGAGCCATTGGTTGTGGAAAGAGAGTCTGGAGTAAAGGCTGAACACAGCAAGGGGTTAGTTTGCTGGGAACCAAAGGTAAGGCTTTGCTTACAACAGATCCCTTGGATTGCTCCAGCACTACTGCAGGAAGTGGCTTGGCTACGGAATTAGACTCCTCCTCCTCGAAAGAGGTCTCTCCGTGAGTTTGAAGATAAGACATAAGGTATTCTCTTTGATTAAAGCTCTTTCCACACTCCAGATATTTAAAGGGTCTCTCCCCTCTGTGGGTTCTTTGATGGAAAAGGAGACCAGATATATTTGAAAAGCCTCTTCCACACTCCAGGCATTTAAAGGGTTTCTCCCCTGTGTGGATTCATTGGTGTACTTGAAGGGCATTATTGCGGGAGAAACTCCTTCTGCACTCCAGGCATTTAAAGGCTCTCTCCAGTGTGGATTTGGTGGTGTACATGAAGGGCACCACTGCGGGAGAACCTCTTTCCACATTCCATGCATTTAAATGGTTTCTCCCCTGTGTGGATTCGTTGGTGTAACTGAAGGGCATTATTGAGAAAGAAACTCTTTCCGCACTCCAGGCATTTAAAGGGTCTCTCCCCTGTGTGCATTACTTGATGCTGAAGACAATATGACTTCGATGAGAAGCCCTTTCCACATTCCATGCATTTAAATGGTGTCTCACCAGTGTGGGTTCTTTGATGCAAAAGGAGACCAGATTTCCGTGAAAAGCCTCTTCCACACTCCAGGCATTTAAAGGGTTTCTCCCCTGTGTGGGTTCTTTGATGGGAAAGGAGAACAGATTTCTGTGAAAAGCCTCTTCCACACTCCAGGCATTTAAAGGGTTTCTCCCCTGTGTGGGTTCTTTCATGGGAAAGGAGACCAGATTTCTGTGAAAAGCCTCTTCCACACTCCAGGCATTTAAAGGGTTTCTCCCCTGTGTGGATTCGTTGGTGTTTTTGAAGGCCACCACTTTGGGAGAACCTCTTTCCACATTCCACGCATTTAAAGGGTTTCTCCCCTGTGTGTGTTTTTTGATGGGAAAGGAGATGAGATTTCTGTGAAAAGCCTCTTCCACACTCCAGGCATTTAAAGGGTTTCTCCCCTCTGTGGATTTGTTGGTGTAATTGAAGGGCACCATTGTGGGAGAAACTCTTTCCACAATCCATGCATTTAAATGGTTTCTCACCAGTATGGTGTCTTTGATGGAAAAGGAGAATATATTTACGTGAAAAGCCTCTTCCACACTCCAGGCATTTAAACGGTTTCTCCCCTGTGTGGATTACTTGATGCTTAAGACGATCTGACTTAGATACGAAGCCCTTTCCACACTCCAGGCATTTAAAGGGTTTCTCCCCTGTGTGGATTCGTTGGTGCACTTGAAGGACAGCACAGCGGGAGAAACTCTTTCCACACTCCAGGCATTTAAAGGGTTTCTCCCCTGTGTGGATTCGTTGGTGTACTTGAAGGACACCACTGTAGGAAAAACTCTTTCCACATTCCAGGCATTTAAAGGGTCTCTCCCCTGTGTGAATTTGTTGGTGTACTAGAAGGTCACAACTGCGGGAGAAACTCTTTCCACATTCCGTGCATTTCAATGGCTTCTCCCCTGTGTGGGTTCCTAGATGGTAAAGGAGATGAGATTTCAGAGAAAAGCCTCTTCCACACTCCTGGCATTTAAATGGTTTCTCCCCTGTGTGGATTACTTGATGCTTACGACAAGCTGACTTAGATGAGAAGCACTTTCCACACTTTAGGCATTTAAAGGGTTTCTCCCCTGTGTGGGTTCGTTGGTGTTCTTGAAGGGCACCACTGCGGGCGAAATTCTTTCCACATTCCGCGCATTTAAATGGTTTCTCCACTCGGTCATTCACGCAATTGTCATCCATGGTTTATTTATATGCAAGCCTCTATCCATCTATAGGGGACTTTTTGTTCCACTGGAGTTGCACAGATGCTGGCATCCAGACATGCCTCCAATTTCTTCCGCTCCTTACTGCTTTCATTTCCCCCAGCTGGTTTGTGCCACCTTGATTCCCAACATCCGCCTCCATGCATGGTCAGTCATCATGCTCGTTGGGAGCTTTGCATACCATTTCCATGTTTTCATCCACTTGTTCTCAGCTGGGAGAGAAAGGGAAATGGACAGTGAGCACAAAAAAGTAAGGCACTTCCCCATAAGAAGCCAGACTGTGTTCTTCAGAACATCAAACATTATCTCCACTAGTAGGACTGGGAGCAGGACACACCCCAAACTGGAAGCTAACTAGGAAGGCCACAGCACTATTCCTTCCGAAAGTTACACACTGTCCTGCCATGGTGAAAAAGGCAAACACCATGTGATACTGATAGTAGGAAAAATCTTGGACTGTGCAGAAATGGATAGATTGACTTTATTGTTGAAGGAGAAAGAGCATTCTGATTTCTATCGAACTTGGGACTCTTTTTATAATTCGATGGAGAAACGGAACTTGGTGTAAATTTAGAGATGTTTTTTAAACTATGATAAATTAATTTGAATTTGATATCAGAATGTTAAAAAATATGTAGTAGGAGGTTGACCCAGTGAATCCAATGTTTGATTTTTTGTTTTTTGTTTTAGTGTTAGTTTTAAAATTTTAATAAAATATATATACATTTAAAAAATCAATTTAAGGCGCCAGATCTGGTAGGCAGAGTGCCTGAAGAACTTTTGACGGAGGTTCATAAAACTGTACAGGTGGCAGCAGCAAAAACCATCCCAAAGAAAGGCAAAAGCAAGAGAGCAAACTGCCTGCCTGATGAGGTGCTACACATTGCTGGTGAAAGAGAAAGGCAGAGAAAGGCTAGAGATATAACAGAAGCAGAAGAAATTAAGAAAAGGTGAAAGAGAATACACAGAGAAACTTATACAGGAAACATCTCAACATCCCTGATAACCAAGATGCTGCGGCCACAACCTTCAAACCAGGCATCCTGGACTGGGAAGTCAAATGGCCTTGGGAAGCATTACTAACCACAAAGCCAGCAGAGGTGACAGGATTAAGCAGAGCTATTGCAAATATTAAAAGTCAATGCAGTTCAAGTGCTGCACTCAATATGCCGGCAAATTTGGAAAACCCAGCAGCAGACGCAGGAGTAAAAAGGACAGTTTACATTCCAATCCCAGAGAAGGGCAATGCCCAAAGAATGGTCAAACTACTGAACCACTGAGCTCACTTCACATGCCAGTCAGTGTATGCTCAAAATCCCACATGCTAGGCTTCCGCAGTATTTATTTTTTCAATTTATATCCTGCCTTTTTCCTCAAAGGGCTCAAGGCAACTTACATCATTCTCCTCCTCCATCTTATCCCCACAACAACAACCTTGTGAGGTAGGTTGGGCTGAGAGTCTGTGACTGGCCGAAAGTTACCCAGTTGGCTCCATGGCCGAACGAGGACTCGAACCCAGGTTGCCTCAGTCCCAGTCCCAGTCCCACGCTCTTAACCATTGCACCACACTGGCTCTCTCAGTATGTGGACTGAGAACTGCCAGAAACAGAAGGTGGGTTTTGAAGAGGCAGCAGAGCTAGAGGTCAAATTGCCAGCAGTTGCTGCAATATGAAGGAAGCAAGGGGGTTCCAAAAACAAATCTACTTTTGCTTCATTGATTACGCTAGAAGTTTTGGTTGTATAGATCGCAATAAACTGTGGCAAGTTCTTCAAGAGATGGGAGTGCCAGACCACCTTACCTGTTTCATGGGATACCTGTATGCAGGTCAAGAAGCAAAGGTGAAAACTGGACGTGGAACAACTGAGTGGTTCCAAACTGAGAAAGGAGAATGGCAGGCCTGTGTACTGCCAACCTGCTTATTTAACTCATGCACAGAATACATCATCCAAAACGCCAGGCTGGATGAATCACAAGCCAGAATTAAGACTGCAGGGAGAAATCGCAACAGTCTCAGACAAGCAGATGATACCAGCCTAATGGCAGAAAGGGAAGAGGAACCAAAGAGCATCTTGAGGAGCATAAAAGGGGAGAGTGCACACGTTGGCTTGAAACTCAACAGTAAGTGAAACAAAGATCGTGCGATCTGGTCCCATCGCTTCCTAACACACAGAAGAACTGGAAGAACTGGAAGCTGGAACAGAGTGCATTTTCTTAGTCTGCAGTATCACTGCAGATGGGGGCTGCGGCCATGAAATTGAAGGACACTTGCTTCTTGGCAAGAAAGCTGTGGCAGACCTAGGTAGCATGTTAAACATCAGATCATCACCCTGCCGACAAAAGACCACATACTCAAAGCCATGTTTTCCCAGTAGCGATATATGGCTGTGTGCGCTGAACCATAAGGAAGGCCAAGTGCCTAAGAACTGATGCCTGTGAACTGTGGGGTTGGAGGAGACCCACATCAATCAGTCCCACAGGAAATCAACCCCGACTGGTCACTGGGAGGACAGGTGCAGAAGCTAACGCTCGGATATTCTGGCCACCTCATGAGGAGAGAGGGCCCACTGGAGAAGACGCTGATGCTGGGAAGGCAGGCAGGCAGGCAGGCAAAAGGGTTGGCTCATGGTCTGCTGCTTTGCATTCAGACATAATCACGCGGCAAAGTTTCTCCTCAGCAGCTCCTAAGGAGCTGAAGTGACAGACCACCTTCCTTCCCCCAATCTGGTTCCCTCCACTGCTGCTGGACTACAACCCCCCTAATCCTCAGCTAGCTTGGCCAGTGGGCACAGCAGCCGCCTGTGTTGTGCTGCCCTGGTTTGGCCCGGGGCAACGGTCGGCCTTTCAGCAGCTGGGCCACGCGGGGTCTTCCTGCTCATATGCTCCCCGCGAAACACTCCCTTGCAGAAGCAGTGCAGGTCCCCTTTTCTGTTTCGGGGACTTCTCGGCGCTGCTGTGATCATTCTTCCGGGGGCGACGACAAAAACTATGACCCGCGAGGGGCATCGGAGCAGCCGTCTCCAACCGGGAACCACCTCGCCGTGTTGGACTGCAATGCCCATCCGCGATGAGGGCCGGGGAGAGGGGAGCTGCAGGCTGGCCCATCTGCACGGCCCCCTCCGCGGTGCTCCCCCCTTCCCTCTGCTCCCCACCCGCCCCAGCCAGGCTCTCCGCTGGCCCCGAGGCCCCCCCGGCCAACAACCGGCTCCTCTCGCCGCCCCTCACCGCTTCGCCGCCGCCGCCGCTGCTCCTCCGGCCGCCCCGCGCCGCCGGGAACGCTTCCCCCGACTCCCTGCCCCGGCGGGGACCTTCCTGCCGCTCTAGGAAGCGCGGCTCGGTGCTCTTAACGCTTGGAGGGCTGAGGAGCCCGGGCTGGCGCGCCGTTTCCCTGCACCGCGCCTGCCGCGGCTGCTCCCCGAGGAGGGACCGGGCGGGGGGGCGGAGAGGCGGCTGCGTTTCCGCGCCTCCTCTTCGGGAACCAGCAGGCACGTTGCCCGACAGCACCCATCTTTCCCACCCGGCGTGGCCACTGGCAGACATACGTGGAGATGATGGGAGTTCAAGCTCGGGGAAGGCTGAGCGACCACTTTCCAACCCGGCCTCCTCTCTGTATTATTGTAAGCCGTCCCGAGACGTTTGTAGGGGACGGAATAGAAAAGCTTTAAATAAACAAACATTCAGTTGCTCCAGGTTCAGGGAATGGATCTCAACAAACTACTCTGTGCATGCTCAGAGACTCTTCCTCGGATGGCTATTAGTTTGCTGGCTTTTCGTCGTTAAGAAAATGCTGTTTGCCAAGGAACCCACCTCCATCCTCTTTATACATGGTTGAGAATATTAAGCTAAAATTGACTGGCCTTTTGCCCTGTTCAGCATTGAGAAAGGGCTCATGGATGACTTCTCTGGATGTACATTTGACCCATAGGCTGAAAGACGGTCAACGCCTTTTCTGGAATAGGTCCAAGTAATCGCAAAAGGAGCTCCTGCTTGAGCTGGGTGTGCTTTGGGGGCTCCTGCAGGCTCAGGCGAGGTGGCTAAGACTGCTCTGCTGCTCCTGGAGGACTTGCAGCATCCTTGCACTGAAAGTATCACATGGGACACCTGCCTCTTCCCAGGTGTGCTTCACTGCAACCCCCACTAGCCAGGTTTGCTGTAGCTCAAGACCTTTGGAAGGAGCCAGGTTGGGAGAGAGTCTTTTGTTACCCAACAAAAGATGCATTTATTTATTTATATCCTGCCTTATTTTTTCTTTTAACGAACTCAAAGTAACAGACATCATTCTCATCTTCCTCTCCTTCTTCTCCCCCCAACCACCTCCCTGCAAGGTAGGTTGCGCTAAGTGAGTGTGACTGGCCCAAAGTCACCCAGTTGGCCCCATGGCTGAGTGGGGCCTAGAACCCAGGTTGCCTGAGCTCCATGCTCTTAACCACTACACCACACTGGGTCTAAGAGCTCAGTTAAATGAGATCTGTATTACTATGAAAGGAAACCTGTGTTCTTTCAAAGTGACCCCACTTGGGTTTGCGGGTCTGTGTTGCAGGGAGCATGGAAAGAGGGCTGGAGAACAGAGGTGCTTGCCGGAGTAGGAAAGAGTTCTCTGACGTGGTCTCCAGTCGGGGGTGCAGTCGCTCCCTGCCTTCTCCAGCCATCCTCACTGATGATCTTACATGCTTATGTATGTGGAAAGGGTAGCGGTGACTTCTGCAAAACACTTTCTTCCACAGCCCCGAGTCACTCCCAAACCCTGCTAGGGGATCACCCGACCCTCTGGGACAGGTGGCAGGGGGCAAAGGGCTCGAGAGGGGAGGAGGGTCTGTTAGGCACACACACTCTCCCACCACCATCTGTTGCACCCGGGCTGGTGACTCAGGGTTAGGGCCTCTTCTCCCCACAAAGAACCCCTGAATGTTTGCTAGTCTAGGAAGAAAGGGCTTAGTTTTAGGTCTGAATGAAAAGGAAATTAGAGAATGCAAATATTCTTGGGAAGGAGGCCACAAACGGGCTTGTTGATAAGCTCTAATTTATTTATTTTTATTTATTTAGACAATTTATATGCCGTCCCCTTCGCATAAGCCTCGGGGCGGCTTCCAATCATGAATAAATACCCTCATACAAATACATAAAATAGTGGAGACATCCTGGCAAAATTTTAAAATCAACCAATAACATCAACAATTAAAATAACGTTTAAATAAACGTCTAAAGCAAGCGCAAGCATGATGCGAGCGAATGTGCTTTGTGTTCCCAAGAAGAAACCACACGTTTGGCGTGTGAAGCTCGCCATGCCAGCAGTTGCTGTCAACTAATCGGGATAGAGAAGGCTTGTCAGAAGCAAAACTCTTTTCCTTTACCCTGAGGGACAGAAGGCGGCCCGCTTCCCTTCCCGTTGCTTCTTCCTTGGCTCTCCCAGGAAGCCGTTTCCATCCTCCCCAGCCAACAGGCGCAACGGCTCCTCCACGGGTTGAAGGAGAGCGGTTCGCTTCCTAGAGAGGCAACGTTCCTCAACAGCCGGAAGTGGCGCGCACGCGGAAGTTTCCCTGCCCTTCCCTCCCCGGAAGGGACGTCAAGCTGGGCCGGTTGCCTGGCGACGAGGCGCCTGGCAGGTACGGAGTGGGGAGATGAGTGGGGGGCTCGTGCGTCGAGAAGATGGCCTTGCCTGAGTGGGGGGTGAAGAGGAGCGAGTCCGCCTGAAAGGGGAGAACCGCGCCGTGAAGCCGCCTCCCTTCCGCGCCCTGCAGAGAGTTGCTTGACTCCCATGATTCCCAGCCAGCACGGCCAATGGGTGTTGCAGTCAATCGCCTTGAAGGGCACCAGGTTGGGGGAAGGTGAGGCGGCTGACGGGTTTCGCCCACCCGGCCTATATTCACAACGACGCTGTGAGGAGGCTGCAGTTCCTCTCTCAGCCCGACTCCCCGCGTGCTTGGAAAGGGGAGAGGATCGCGTGTGCCACCCTGGAAAATAAACATTTTCCTGCGGAGAGTTGCTGGGGCTGCTTTGTTCTCCGAAGGAACAAACATTTCCATCTGTTTACATTTGCAGGTGCTGACGACTTCCTAACGTTTTTCTCAGTGCACCAAAGCTGAGATCTGTTTTCTCCCGAACAGGTGAGACATGACTGATTCTTCATGGTTGCATTTCTGGAGTTTAGCTGCTCGCAAATTGAGCTTGGAATACATCCCATTTGTATAATGGTTTGGGCCTTTGTTTCCCCAAAAAGCTGTAAGGACATCTGAAGAGTGCACTCGACATTTCCAGGCCAATATATTGGCTGTGTTAATCCACATCAAGATATTCTGACCTTTTTACATGTCCATTCTGTATTTAGCTCTTATTTCCCAATGTTTTGTGAATTCTCATTGAAGATATGGGTCAGTGACAGCTGGCATACTTCCTGTCTGTTACAAGACTCAAATTTTCTTTGCTGGGGAAGAACAAAGAGCTGTTTCTGCCAGTATCTTTTACTGCCTTGGAATGTTTCTAAGTACTGGATCTTGTGATCCTCAGGAAGAGGACTTCTGCTAGAGCCTCATGCTCCAGAATTGTGCCTCCAGGGTGCCCCTACGGCAGCGGTTTATGCAGATTCTGGCTGCCAGATCCATGTCAGAAACCCACTCTTTGGAGCACAATTACTGCAGTATTGTTCAATGTATCCATGAAGTACTAGAAATGTCCTGAGCTAATCCATTGGTTTCCCCAGTCACCTAGTATTTTAGACACTGGCAGTGGCTCTCCAGCTTTTCTGGCCAGATTCTTTCCCTGCACTAGCTGGAGTCATGAGTAATTGAAGTCTCCATCCTACAAAGCTTGCCACATCTCATTTCTGCCAATTCCTAAACTGCTTAGCCTGAATTGTTTAAACCAGTAATGTCTCCTCAGACTGATAACAGTCCCCCAGGATCTGCGGTAGCAGTGGTTTCCAAACCAGGTATACTGGGAATGATTCTTCCAGGAGATTCTGGGGACTGAATCTAGATTGTTGTGTCTGCAAAATACAGGCTCAGTTTCAGAAATTCTAGGCAACTGTGCGTGTGACCATAGATTAGCAATAGCACAGGTGTAAGTGCAGAGAAAAATCTTGGTAAGCATATTGCCATAACACAGGCTTCTCATTTATCTTCGTTTATTTCACTTAGTTTTAAAGGTTCACTTACAAGGCAAAAATGTGCAACCCAGTGTATAAAATTTAGGGACCATCCACAATGGATAATCTCATTTGCCTCTAAGGTCTACATTAAAAACTGGAAAAAGTAACTTTCCTAGCATTTTTAACTAGGCTGAGATTTTTCTATTCTTGGGAGTAATACATGGCTAACTGATACTATATTACTTGGTCTGGCTTGTCAACTGAAGGAAGTTGGGTGCCACTGTTTGTAGGATGAGGAGGGTGGAGTGGGATGGGTGCTCGGTACAATCCCAGAGGAGAGGGCAAAAGTACATCAACTTAGGGAGTCTTGGCTCAGGACTGACTACCCAGGAGTCTGTGTGGACTGTTTTCTTGCCCAGATCGTGGCCCTTGTAAAGCTGAGGGCAGCTTTTCTTCCTTGTCCTAGAAGTGTCTTTATACAAGCAAATGGGCAGGTGCTCTTGACATGTAGTCTGTAGATGCTGCAGCAGCCTGGCTAAATGGAAGAGAATGTGATATTGGAGGGTATATTGATTTTGTCTGCAGTGGACAGTGCTACTTTCCAGAAGGAGAGGTTGCCTTTTAGAAGATCCCTTTCATTCATTTGTTTTCTGAGCGTGTTCTTGTCCTTCAGTGGGGGAGGACGAGGTAAAACTATTTAAATCAACCGTCCTCTGGTTTCAGCCTTCCTAGGTTCCCTGAAATTTTCTTTGCTCCTGATCCTACATGTAAACATCATGTTTGATTTGGTTTAGGGTGTTTTTGTCTAATGGGCAGAAACATCAAGTTGATTCCTTGATTCACAAGTGCCTTCTTTGCATTCATGTTCTCTTTCTTTGTTTAAGCCTGGGACGAGTGAAAGAAAACACATGAAAGACCATATCAAGTGTCTCCGAAAAAAAGATCAGTACCCAGAGGTGGCAGAGAATTTTGGGCACTGAGGCAAGATGAAGAAGCGGGGGAAAGACCAACGAAATACACAGAGAAGAAAAAATACACAGAGAAGAAAGAGAGTGAAGAAACACTTTGTGCATAGAAAAACGTCAGCCCAGAAATCAACACTTGATGACCATTCTTCAAATCACAAAGGGAGCAAACGATATAAATGCCTTGAGTGCGCAACTAGTTTCAAGCGGAGTACAGACCTTCTCTCGCATCAAAGAATACACACAGGAGAGAAACCATTTAGTTGTCCAAATTGTGGAAAATCTTTTAATCAGAAGGGAGCACTTAACATCCATCAAAGAATACACTCAGGAGAGAAGCCATTTAAATGCTCAGAGTGTGGAAGGAGATTCAGTCAGAGCGGAGCCCTTCAAGCACATAAAAGAACTCACACAGGGGAGAAACCATTTAAATGCTTGGACTGTGGAAAGTGTTTCAAACAAAACGGTTATCTTAGAACACATCAAAGATCACATACAGGGGAGAAACCATTTGAATGTTTACAGTGTGGAAAGACTTTTTGTCACAAAAAAAGTCTTATTTGTCATCAGATAATTCACATAAAAGGGAACCCATTTAAATGCCTGGAATGTGGAAAAAGCTTCAGTCAGGAGCATGTCCTAGAATCACATCAGAGAATTCACACAAATGAAAAGCCATTTGAATGTTTGCAGTGTGGAAAGAGCTTCCGCCTCAAACGAAGCCTTACAAATCACCAAATAATTCACACAGAAGACAATCCATTTAAATGCCTGGAGTGTGGAAAGACCTTCAGCCGGAAACATCATCTTACTGCACATCAAAGAATTCACACAAGAGAAAAACACACATTTGAGTGTTCACAATGTGGAATGCATTTTGATCGCAAGCAGAACCTTACTGTTCACCAGAAGAGACACAAACAAGAAAAGCCATTTAAATGCCTGCAGTGTAGGAAGAGATTTAGGAACAGGGGTGGCCTCAGAACACACACAAAAATCCACATTGAAGGAACACTGTATACTTGCCTACAGTGTGGTAGAAGATTCAAGCGGAAGCACATGCTTCTTTCCCACCAAAGAACCCACACAGGGGAGAAACCATATGTATGCTCAGTGTGTGGAAAGAGATTCTACCAGATAAGTGCCTTTAAATGTCATCAGAGAACACACACAGGAGAGAAGCACTATCAGTGCTTGAAGTGTAGAAAGAGCTTCAGTCTGAAATTTTTTCTCACATTACATCAAACCATTCATTCAAAGGAAAAACCATTTAAATGCTTGGAATGTGGAAAGAATTTTAGTCGCAAGACATACCTCTCTTTACATCAAAAAACTCACACTGGGGAAAAACCATACAAATGCTTGTGGTGTGGAAAAAGTTTTAGTCTAAGACCATATTTTAAATTTCATAAAAGAATTCACAGAGCAGACAAGCCATATAGATGCCTGGAGTGTGGAAAGACCTTTAGGCGGAAAGCACGCTTTTCCTTACATCAAAGAATTCACACAGGAAACAAACCATTTAAATGTTTGAAGTGTGGAAAGGGCTTCAATCGAAGGAAATCACTTAGATCTCATAAAAGAACTCATGCAAATGAGGATGTTCCCCTAGAACAACCGACTCCTGCTGTAGATCTGGGGCAACCTAAGAGATCCCGTGCTGGGAATAACTTATGTGAGGTTCCCAACAAGCCAGTCAACCCTGTCCTGAGTCCAGCCACGTCTCTAGCCTTGCCTCCCACCACCCAGGGCCTGGCAGAGCACAAAAGGCAATGTATCAAGTGGGACATACAGGACCGTGATGGGAGACGCCACCTGATTCCCCGAACACCCTTTCGCCCAAAGCTTACACATAAGTAAGGGGCTACTCCGGAACAACAATCTACCGTATTTTTCGCTCTATAAGATGCGCCTGACCATAAGACGCACCTAGTTTTTAGAGGAGGAAAACAAGGAAAAAAATATTCTGAACCAAATGGACACATAATCCCAGGCACATTCCCCATCACTTCCCCATGGGCTGCACATCTGACAGACTTTCTGCACACACATATTCGCTCTATAAGACACACAGACATTTCCCCTTCCTTTTGAGGGGGAAAAAAGTGAGTCTTATAGAGCAAAAAATACGGTAGTTAAGAGGAGGATGATCCAGCTGTGAATATTAATGAGGCAGTGTCAAACATAACGTCTGGACCCGCATCAGCATCCTCCAGACCTTTTTTCCGGTTCACCCACTTCCATAAAATCCTTGACCTTCATTTTCAGGCTCAAGGCAGGAAAAACTATTTAAGTGTCTGGACTTGAAAATGGGTTGGAGTAGAGCACAAATCTTACTTCGTATTAGCAAAGTCTCACAGGACAAATGATTTCAACGCCTCTACTTCAAGGTGATGTGATCTCCTTAATGGGGTGATCGCATCACATCAAATAATTATGTAGTAAAGTAGCAGTAGAAACGTGCTTAATAACTTGAGGCCTGTGCTTGTAAGATGTATGTGGATTCATACTTGGTACAGCTGAAAGATGTGCTCAGTAGATCAAATGTTACACATGTGTGCAAGGGGGTGTGTATGTGTCCCTTTCTCACGCACATTTACACACTGCAGAGATAACATTTGTATAACTAGATGCCCTAGTGCGAATGAAATATTTTGCATGAATAATACTTATGACAAGGTGTAGAATATCAATAGGATGGGGTGTTTTGTTAAGCAAATTATATATCAGAGAAACTATAGATTCCTCCTGTTTAGAAAGAACTTGAAGTAATTCTTCATGGTACACATTGGTGATCAGACTAATAATTCCCTGTTTCTATACACTGTGTCCTGTTAAGGTTATCATCCTGTCTTGCCATTTGCAAGAAACATATAGCTGATTTCCATATGTGTTCATTGAGAGAAAGCACTGTGATTTAGCAGAATGTGGGGACTTTTCACAGATTCTGCCTTTTCTTTACAGCCCCCCGAACCCCCTTAAATCCAGTGCAGGGCAATGTAGAAGAGAGATGGAGGTTGCAGAAATTGCATCTCTCCTGGCCCTGCGCCTCCCATATAACTATTAGGACTAATCCTAATCAGGGTTCTTGGAGACTGTGTAGATGTCCCTGCCTGTGGCAAAGGACAAGAAATTGCCCCCTTCCGTACCATGTAGAAACGTCAAACGAACTGGCCGTTGACTCTTGGTTGAACACAGCAGTCAGTGTTCTGCTTTGTGAAGAAAAATGGAACAAAGGAACCTTCTCTGTCACAAATATCCTTGGAAAGAAAGACATCAGTTTGGCTTTCCGTGTCTTCTATCATTTCAAATAGATTATGTTTCTCATGCTAAATTAACCCTATGAGGCAACCCAGATTTAAAAATTGGTAAGAAAATGTTTTTGGTTTTTGGGGGGTTTTTTTGTGGCAGACTTAAGTTGATTTTTACTTTGGATCACCTAGCAAGTGCTGATGGTGAGTTTTGTGCCTCTCAGATTTGTGAGCCAAATAATGACTTGCATATAACTGCTGAAAAGTAGATTGAAAGGGAACACGGCATGCAGGGTTGGCTTCAGGCAAAATATCTGGTACTCTTTTCTTGACAGCTTCCAAGAACAGGGACTATTTAAGGAGCTAGCCACAAAAGGATGTGTGTGCTTAGTCATCCCAAGCCTTGGATGGGCCTCATCCAACCTTAGTGTGGTCGTAATACATGTCATATCTTTCAGATCTCTATAATGCATTCATATGCTGATCCGTTTTTGTCCAACCCAAATCACCGGATTTTGGAAAGGCACATTTCCATCCATGAGGACCCCTCAGTGTCACTGTTTGGAAGAACGACTTTTCTTCTCTCTCTCCTGCAAAAACTGGCATCATTTTGCAGATCAGCAGACATGAATAGGTAAATTTTTTTTTTTCTTTTCCTGTATATGCTACAGTGCGTATGGGTACCTGAAGACCCAGAAGAAAATGGAGGATCAAAAAGCTTTATGGGACTGACCAGGATTGAGTATTTTTCGCAGCAAAACTGAGAGGCTGGGAGTGGTTGGAGAAAGGAACATAACGGATAAGATGAGCCCGCCTTGTCCCATCCAGAGGCATAATGGAATGTGACATCGTGTGTGTTCGACGTAAAGAATGACCAGCACATTCCGCGTCGGCTCTGCTCAGAGGAGATCACTGTTCAATCCAGTTGGCCTAAGCTGATAGCATCAACTTCAAGTGCCTGGGCTTTCCAGCTCCCGCGTGTGCCAGAATAGCGCTGAACTGGTCACCCACAGTCCCGATGGATCACCGCCTGGAGAGGGTCTGTTGGCTGTGAGTATGAGTTGCATGAATGCAAGAGTGAATGAGGCCTCTTGATATTGTTGCTGATGACTACGGAACGTATATTCATATACTTCTGTATTCTATATATCATAGAATAGATGTTACATGTATAGTGTTGAAAACCAGATCTGGCGTTCAGTCTCTCTTTGAAAGGAGCTCTCCTTGGAAACCTGACAGTCTCCTCTTTACTGAATCAAGGACTGCTTCGTTCGGGTCACATAAATTGGCGTCACGAACGGGATCGTAAACGAGGCTAGGTTTTCAGGAATACCAGCCTGTGGGAGAGACGACTGAATGGACAACAAAATGGAGGGATGCCTCCATCTGAAGGGTATTTTTAGAGCCTGGCTCCAAGTAAGGTTGTTGTAAAACAGGACGTTCTAGGCTATTTGGAATAAGGAATTGGTACCAAACGGAAAGATGAGCTCGCATTTTGGACAAGGAAATTAAGAGATTGTTTAGAATTTTGGAACCGGATAGGGTCTTTTTATGAATAATGGCCCTCTTTGGGAACAGAAGCCAGAGGACTGAAGTGAGGATATGGTACAGTGGTCCCTTGGCTCATGAACTTAATCCATTCCAGGACTCTGGGCGTGACTCAAATTGGTCATGACCCAAGTGAAATTTCCCCATAAGGTTCAATGTAAATAAGGTTAATCTGTTCTGTAAACATTTGTTTTAATCACAAAAATTTGAAACAAAGTAACAAAGTACAGTACAGTAGAGAGCACTAACCTAGGTGGGAGGGGAGGTTATTGTTTGGAGGGAGAGTACAAACAATAATCGTGCGATAGTGATCATGCTGCGGGGGGGGGTGGGAGATGATCGTGATCATGCACAGGAGGGAGACAGGCGCGATCACGGGTGCGCTTGTGCAGGGCGAGATGAGCAAAGTCGTGCTGTGGGGGCGGAGACTGGCACAATCGTGGTCGTCGCCCAATGCAGAGTTCACAAACTGAGGGAATTTTTCTCTGAAATTTCTGTTCGCGACCTGATTTGGTCGTGAGCTGAGGCACCACTGTATATGGAAATCCCTTTCAGGTTAAAAAGGGACAAATGATAGATCCCAGGATTTGGGAACAGAAGCCAGAGAACTGAAGTGAAGATATGGTATATGGAAATTCCTTTCAGGTTAAAAGAAAAAAAAGGGACAGATGATAGATTTTAAAGAAAAACTATCCCAGGATTTGGGAACAGAAGCCAGGGGACTGGCTATTTAAAATGAGAAGAAAAACAGTGGCTAATACTAAGGAACAAAACATTTCTCAAGGAGCAAGCAAATACATGGGCTCGGGACTGAGAAACCCATATGAAAATATAATGGAGGTTATGTATAAAACTGTGGGGTTGTGCTTTGGGAAAGCAAATATTGAAGATACAGTAAAACAGTTAAGGATAATACTGTTACTGCATGATGGTCTAGAACATGGGTCCTCAAACTATGGACCGCAGGCCATGCTCATTTATACAGCCCGCCTCAGAGCTTTTGGATTCGCTTGGAGAAAGTGATCTCCAAGCAAGTCCAAAAGCTCTGAGCCAGTGCAGGCATTCTTTGAAACTGAGCAGAGAGCCAGCGCACAAGCCAAATTGCAACAGCTCAACTGCACGTGCACCAGCTCTCCCCACCCCCCCACCCCCATCCCATTGCATGCATATACAGAGCAGGAATACAGAGCGGAAAACAGAAGAGAGGAGGGCAGAAGAGAGAGAGAGAGAGACGAAGACAGTAAAAAAGGATTGAAGGTAAGAAAGATATAACTTTTTAAATCTATTTTTAATTATGTGAGCCATGTCCCTGGGCTGCAGGCCAAGCCATAGCCACCTCACCGAGCCCAGGGGCAGACAGGCTGAGGCAGAGCAGGGCTGCGACCTTCTCTGAGTAAGCTGTCGCCATCAAGCGGCTGCCATGTTCACCCCTGTGGTGGGGAGAGGCGGGAGATGCCCCGTTCGGCCAGCCGCAGTCCCATCCCAAAAGCAGCCCTTACCTTCTTCCTTGCGACCCTCTCCCGGCTGGGGGAGCCGCCCTGTGCTTGCCTCTCTGGCCTCCCACTCCCCCTCCCCCTCCCGGAGCCAGGCGAGCGCTTGCGAGGGGACCTTCCTCTGGCTCGGAAGCGAGGCGGCAGTGAGGAGCCGAGAAAGCCTCAATTGAGGCGAGCGCGCCCTCATGGCTCCCCCTCGTGTCACGCTCTCCCTTTCGGCGGGCGGCGTGGCATCATCTTGGGCTTCTGCTGCAGCCCAAGCAAGTGGAGCAATCATTTTTAATCTTTTAATTAATTTGCTAATTTATTTTAATTTTATTTTTTGAAATTTATTTTAATGTTAATTGATTTGTTAATTTATTATCATTTTAATTTATTAATGTATTATCATTTTAATTCTTTGTTTATTTATTTTAATTATAATTTTTCAAACTATTGTCCACCCGCCCAACAGTCTGAGAGACAGTGAACTGGCCCACTGTTTAAAGAGTTTGAGGACCTCTAGTCTAGAAGCAACATACAGAGTTTGGAAGGAAGGATGTGCCAAAGGAGAATTTTTAGAAGAAGGGATGAATAACTTGGAAATAGAAATACACAGATTGCCCAGAGAATTGATGCAAAAAGAGGACAGATTGTGGGTCATGGAGAAGAAAAATAGGATCTTAATAGCAGAGACAGAACAGTTAGAAGAATAGATGGAGCAGATTAACAGGCTGGAGATAAAAACCTAAGCCTTGCAGGAAGTACTTATAAAAGGAACGCCAAAACCAGTGAAGGTGGGAGCATATAAGGAGGATAGAATAATGATGGAGACAATGGTTTGGAGGACACCGGGGGGGAAGAGCCTTTTCCTCTACCCCCACCATACATAGATGGGTGTTGCTACAGTGCTACTTTCCCAGAGAGCCCGGATTGTTCTCCATTAGGGGCAAGACCTAGTGCCGTAATGAAAGCTAAAAAGGTTAAACCAGTGGCAGCATACCGAAGAACATCGAAATAATTTGGAACAGTTCAAACTGTGGCTTCAGAGAGCTATAAAATTATGGCAGCCTAAGCAAGGCGAGCTATTTTATATTCGTCCTCATTGGACAAATCAAACTATAGCAGTGGGGTTATATCAAAAGGACGAGCAAGGTAAATTGAGACCAGTAACCTGTGCGAGTGGGAATTTAACATCTGTAGAAGAAAAAAAACGATGATTGTGAAAAAGCCACTGTAACAGCCATGTGGGCTTTACAAGAGTGGAAATAGTGGATGGGATTAAGTAAGGTGATGATACAGTCGTCACATGGAGGGTTAAAATACATTCTAACAGAGCCAGTGTGGTGTAGTGGTGAAGAGCATGGGACTGGGACTCAGGCGATCCGGGTTCTAGTCCCCGCTCAGCCATGGAGCCAACTGGGTGACTTTGGGCCAGTCACAGACTCTCAGCCCAGCCTACCTCACAGGGTGGTTGTTGTGGGGATAAGATGGAGGAGGAGAAGGATGTAAGCTGCCTTGCGCCCTTTGTAGGAAAAAGGCAGGATATAAATCGAAAAATAAATAAATGATGCTGAGGAGGAGAGCGGGGAGCAGAGAGGAGTGAAGCGGCTGCCCCGAGGGGGCAGCCGGAAGGGCCTCGCAGGGCGAGCTCTGGGGCCGGGAGGGGCGGGTCCTTCAGATGCCTTTTCTCTATCAATGGGGCCAGTGTGGTGTGGGGGGCCAGTGTGGTGCAGTGGTTAAGAGCATGGGACTGGGACTCAGGCGATCTGGGTTCTAGTCCCGCTCAGCCATGGAGCCAACTGGGTGACTTTGGGCCAGTCACAGACTCTCAGCCCAGCCTACCTCACAGGGTTGTTGTTGTGGGGATAAGATGGAGGAGGAGAAGGATGTAAGCTGCCTTGAGTCCTTTGTAGGAAAAAGGCAGGATATAAATCGCAATATAAATATAAATAAATAATAAATTCTGACAGGGAATTTGCCTACAGTACTGTAAAATTAGCTCAATGGACAGTGTGGCTGAATCAGAAGGGAATAGATTTCCAAACAATTAAGAACCCAGATTTAATTGTGGGGATTCTACAAGATCCCAGATATATACATGTGAGTAACAACACGTGTGAAAAGGAAAAGATAAAGTACTTACAATATCAGGACATTAATAAAGACAGTGACAACATGTACTTCACAGATGGGGGTTCATGGAGTAAGAATAACCACATGGGCATGGTAAAGTCCAAATATGTTTAGGAAATTAGTTAAGGAAAACGGGAAAGATTGGGCAGAAAAATTGCCTCAAGTTCTAATGGCTATAAGGAGTAGCCCCACATGAAAATTGAAGACAAGATGAATTTAGGGTTTCCAGATGACTGTGATGTTCACGATGAACACAATATGGACTTGTTTGGGGTATTGAAGGAAAGGGAACAATATTGGAAGAGCATTAGGGAGTTAATGGAAAATATTAATAAGTTGAAATCTGCAGTGGAAGCAGAAAAGGTTCCGATTCCGATTGGAGAACAAGTGGGATATTTGAAATTAGGGCCAAAAGAGCATAATTTACGGCACAAATGGAGGGGACTGTAGAGGAAAATTGCCGGAAGACTTGTATACCGAGGAGACAGGTGGTGTAGCACAATTGCCCTTCAGTTCCTACCCTAACCGGGCCTCAGTTGCGGCCCTCCGCCATGAGGGGGAAGCTGCTCGCTAATCAGGATGGCACAGCATTGGAATGCAGGAAAGCAAACAGCGGAGCTTATCGAGAGCTGGGAACAGCAGATGTGGTTAATATCCATATATGCCCTCACACCCCTCACAATCAATGAGGGAGGCCCTGCTCCAGGAGCCCTCCCTGGAGGAGGTGAACAGCGCATCTCCTCGGAGCAGGGCCTTCTCTGCGGTGGCGCCCAGATTATGGAATGCGCTCCCTGGAGAGGTTCGCCTGGCACCAAGCTTATACTCTTTTTGGCACCAGGTTAAAACCTTTTTATTTATCTGGTATTTTAAAAACTAGTATTAATTGTAACAGTTGTGTTTTATTGCTTTTAGCGCTGGATTGTTTAATGTATGTAATTTTATGGATTGTTTTAATGTTTTGACTGGGAGCCGTCCCGAGATGCCTTGCAGTATTAATCGTAACGGTTGTGTTTTATTGCTTTTACAGCTAGATTGGTTTAATGTATGTAATTTTATTGATTGTTTTAATGTTTTGACTGGGAGCCGTCCCGAGATGCCTTGCCTGGGGGACGGCATACAAACGTTTAAAATAAATAAATAACTGTTTTGACGTAGCTTTCTACAGCAAGTAAGATTCCTAGATTTAGGGTAGAAAGAGAAGCCTCGTGACCCCACCCGAGCGAGTTCCAGGATGAGATCGAGCCGAGCAAGGAAGGTCACACACGCCGGCCAAGAGTTAGGGCTTTTCCCTGTCGTTCGTGTGGGGGGGGGGGGGGGGACTCCCAACGGCTGATAGAGGAAAGTCAGCTTACCTAGTATTGCATTTCCATGTTGTTATCTCTGTTTACACTGTAGTGCCTGTTTTAGAATAAAATCTTTAGACTTTAATCCACCTGTGTGCACGTTGCTTTTGAGCCCAAAAAGAACCTTTTGTCCATGGCAAAACATTTGGCGAGGTCAGCAGAATCCACAGGGAATGCAGTGGTGGAGAAAAAAAGGCTTCCAAGCAACATGTCGGCCAGAGCCACATACCGGGTTGGTGCCAGTGGCTCAAGTTTTGAACCAGTTGACCCCACCTGTTGAATGGGGGCCCATGATGGAAGGATTTGGAGGTCCCACCCCCGATGCTGTGCTTAAATGCCTGTAGTTATTGGGGGTTGGGGAGTAGCAGTTGGCGGGGGGGGGGGGGTAGATGGCAGTGAGAGGGCTAGGATGGGTCCTTCTCACTGCGCTCCGCACTTCCTGGGAACAATTAGAAGCCACACAGGAGAAAGTTCAGCAGCAAGTCAAAGCCTTAATTGCCCTGGAAGAGCACAGGCGCTCATGAGAGAGGCGTTAGAGAGTGCTCAGGGGAGGAGGGATTTGGCAGAGGAATGAGCCGCCGTGATGGCAGTTCGGTTTGCTGAACTTAAACACCAGAAGCAGGCAAAACGAAGGCATATACCTAACCCTCAAAAAGTCAGAACTCTCATGATGTCTCAAGATTGGGACCCAGAGACATGGAATGGAAATATTTGGGACTCCGATGAATTCAACTGGTCACGGGGAGGGTGATGAAGAAAGTGAACGGATGGTGAAAGTGAGGCCATTAATTACTAATAAATCCAAGGGGCCACCTGGAAATCCGGCTGCAACACAGACCACCAGAACAGTGCGGGATTTTACTCAGCGAGAGCCGGCAGAAATCACACAGAACACAGCACAACGGCCAGGGGAAGGGTTAAGTCAGTGGTTAATGAGGTTTTGGGGCCAGGGTACCAACAGTATCTATATGGCTGCAGACAAGTTGCTGAAATTGGGAACGTTTGATTAATCAGTATCTCAGAAACCCACCTCCAGGGGCAGTGGGGCCTTTGCTGGATTGGTGTATACTGGCAATAAAGACCAGGTATCCAGCTGCCATGGACTGGGAGGAGCAGCTGCCCCTGTGGCGTACTATTGAGGAAGCAATGACGCAGTTAAGAGCCCTGGCTAAGCAGGCTGCGATATACCAAGTGGGGTTTCAAGAACCTGACAGCCAACCTCTCACTGCGGGGATGAGGACTTGCTTAATGAAGGGGACTTCCTCCATCATGGGCGATGCTCAGCTGGCGTTGTGGGGCCAGCCCAAGCACACCCAGTGGGGCAGGTAGTGGTGCTAATAGGGAAGTTGGAAGGCATTCAAAAGGAGAACGGTGCCAAGCCCTGGGTAGAGCTGCTAAGGAAGGAAGGAAATGCCACCGTGACTACAAGAAACAACAAGAAAATTTTTATTTATTTATTTTTATTTTATTTTATTTAAATATTTATATGCCGCCCCTTGCAGCAGCCTCGATGGCAAATGTTTATGGACCTTTTGAAGGCTGGAGTGTCAAAGGCTGATATAGGTAGTATTCCCATGGATGACACGTACAAGATGTGGGGGGAGGAGTGTGGAAACAAGGGGGTGGCTGATAGAGGTGACCCACAGGTGAGGGAAACTACTCCAACAGCCCCGCCTGGGGACTCATATCCTCCATTGCCAGGAAAGGGAGTGGGGGGATGGCAAATGCCCTGCCCTATAGATTGGGGGTGTGGCAAGGCTCCAGAGGTAAGGCTAATAAAGACAGCCATCCCTGGAGACCAGCGCCCACACTTACCTGTGACTACTTACTGGTCCAGCAGGAACACTCAGGCTGTGCTGCGCACAGGGGCAGATGTGGGCCCGACCCACGGAAATCCAGATAAACATGAAGGAGAAACAGTAAATATTGATGCCTATGAGGATGGGGAGGAACACACCATGCAGGTGTGTTGGCCCTGGAACAGCCTGGCTTTCGGGGGCAAGCGTATTGATTCGCCAGTTGAATAAGCTTGCCCTACCTTTGGCGGCAGCTATACCAGATGCGGTGGCTTTGTTGGGACATATAGAAAAGAATGCTGGAGTACGTCATACTGTGATAGACCTAGCCAGTGCTTTCTTCTCCATTCCAATTGAATGGAAACAGTATATTGCAAAGAAGGCAAAACCAGGCCCTCGAGGTATGAGTGTTCTTCAAGAGCCAGTGTTGAACTAGACCCCCACTGGGGAAGAGATGCAGGAGGACCCTATACTGGAAATCCAGGTGAAACAACCATCCCCGGACCAAGGTGGGAAACAGTGTTGGAGCAAGCCGGGTTCGAGCTGAACAGCCGCCCTCTAGGGGTTGGCCAAAGACCCCTGCAGCACATGGTGGGCTTAGTGGCACCAGCTCCGGTGGAGCACCTCATGGCATGGGAAGTACACCCACATGGAGTACTGTCCCTCCGGGCAGCACCTGATAGTGCAGGGGCAGATCTCGCAACGCCAGAAGGGGTGGTGGCAGCCGCCGGAGGGCAGGTCACTGTACCTCTGGGCATGGGAGCGACCGTACCCCGTGGAACCTCTGGGCGGAGTGTGCCACGCTCCGGCCTAGCCCTGAAAGGAATACAGGTGTTAGGAGGGGTGGTGGAGGTGGATTCCCAGGACAAAATGGAGGTGCTGCTGCATGATGTGGGTGCAGAGGATGTGGCCCTTTCCACTTATCAGCAATAGCCCCGTTGGCGTGTGAAGAGCTGAGTGTACCCGCTATCAAAGGGGTGGCGGATTCTAATAAACCAACAAGTAGAAGGGACAAAGGACGTGGATCCAAGGAGGATTTAACTCTTGCACGGAAAGTATGGGTGATGCATCCAAACCAACCTGACCAAACAGGAGAAATTCTCAGTAGAGAAAACGATCTCCGAGCGAGTCTGAAAGCTCTGAGCCGGCACAGGCATTCTCTGAAACTGAGCACAGGACCGTCTTAACGCACGGGCCTGATGGGCACTTGCCCGTGGGCCCCATACTAATCTGTGTATGTTAACCCTTCATTTTTACATTTTTATTTCTGCGAGTAGTTGTCATAGGGGCCCCAGTACACTGCTTTGCCCGGGGCCCATAATGCTGTTAAGACAGCCCTGACTGAGCAGAGAGACGGTGCATGCGCCAAATTGCAGCAGCTCAACTGCGCATGTGCCAGCTCTTCCCCTGCCATTGCACACATATACAGAGTGGGAATATGGAGCTGGAAACAGAAGAGAGGTTGGCGGAAGAGAGAGAGAGGCAAAGACTCTGAAAAAGGATTGAAGGTAAGAAAAATATGACTTTTAAAATCTATTTTTAATTATGTGAGCCACATCCCTGGGCTGTGGGCCAAGTCACGGCTGCCTCACCAAGCCCGGGGGCAGCCACTCAATGGCGGCAGTGGCCTGCCCAGAGAAGGCTGTGGTGGAGGCATGGGAACCACAGCCTTCTATGGGTAAGCCGTCGAGCGGGCACCGTGCTTCTTCCCCCACAGCGGGGAGGCAGGAGGCGCCCCGCTCGGTCAGCCGCTGCCCCATCCCTCACCTCTCCTTGCCTCAGAAAGCTGCCCTTGTCTCGGAGCCATCCCATGCTAGCCTCTCTGGCCTCCCCTCCTGCTCCGGCTCCCTCAAAACCAGGGCGGCTGCAGGGACTATAATTTCCATCATGGCCAATGGAAGTTGTAGTCCAACTCATCCGGACAGTACCAGTTTTGGCAAGGTTGCACTTAAAATATGGTAGTCATTAGCTCTGCATCCAAATACAGCCATTGTCTACTGTGCGGATTGTTCTGGGCTGACTTGCTTCAAATACTCAGAGTGGCATTAACAGTATTTATCCTTAGTATCTTTGATTCATTCTTTGTAAATGCCAGTTGCAGTCATCAGCTGCATTATGCAAAATACTATTTTTAGTGCCTTGGTTGTGTTGTAGCTATGACCTTTGAATAGCGACATGCTCTTCCCCACCTCATCTTGGGCTTCTGCTGCAGCCCAAGGGAGCAGAGCAAACATTTTTTATTTTTTAATTATTTTTTTATTTATTCTAATTTTAATTAATTTTAATGTGCAGTGTGCATAGGAATTTGTTCATATTTTTTTCAAACTATAGTCTGGTCCCCCAACAGTCTGAGGGACAGTGAACTGGCCTTGTTTAAAAGTTTGAGGACCCCTGCTTTATTTCATAGAATAAATGTTACATGCATAGTGTTGAAAACCAGGTCTGGCGTTCAGTCTCTCTTTGGAAGGCGCTTTCCTTGGAAACCTGATAGTCTCCTCTTTACTGAATCAAGGAGTGCTTTATTACATTCACACCAGCTACTCCTTTTCTCCCTTTTTCCTAATCCAACTGCTCCACACCTAAACGCTTTAGGGCTCTATTTGCTTCCCCACTTCTAAAATGCCTGCATTTATTCTAGAAAATTATTTCCCAATTCTTAAAGCCACAATAATTTCCCCCTACCATCTCCCCCCCCCCACCATAGTTTTATCCCAGATGTTATAAAGTTGGGCATCTTATCAAAATTAGGCTTTCTGTTTTATAAATGAATATGTAAACTTTATTTGAACAAAAGGCTCATTTCATTTTGTTCTGTTTAATTTTTTAGGGCAAAAGATTTTCATGCCTCAGTTAAATTCTAAGCTTGCAGGTTTCACTTGCAAGCTCATCTTCAGGCTTCTCATTTTCACCTCGTCTTTCTTTTTCTCTCACTTCTTTGAATTTTTTTCCCTCCAACTTAACAGTTACAAAGTTCACAGGTAAAGGAATTGTGGCTTAGCATGTCATCTGAACCCAGCCCTCTTCCCTTGGGGTAGTTATCAAACCAGCCCAAGAAGCCATGACTTCTTGTAGGGTTTCCTTACCGCTGTATGGCTTCCTCAGTCACCTGAACCCAGGCAACATTGCCAAGCCGAAAATTGATGGAGGTACAGTGGTACCTCGGCTCACGAACGCCTCAGTTTATGACCAAATCGGGTCGCGAACAGAAATGTCTGAAAAGTTTTGCCTCGGGTCGCGAACTCCACATCGGGTGAGGATCGCTATCGCACCCGTCTGCCCCCACAAGTGTGCCCACTTCACATTTTTATGATTAAAAAAAATGGTTACAGAACGGATTAACCTTATTTACATTAACATTATTTACCTTATGGGAAATTTGACTTGGCTCATGACCAGTTTGAGTCGTGACCAGAGTCCTGGAATGGGTTAAGTTCGTGAGCTGAGGTACCACTGTACTTGACCAGCACTGCAGAAAGCTGTCCTCAAACAGCTCAAAAGGGATTACTGATGACAGTTACCAAAACTGCCCAAGCACTTGAAGAAGCTGCCATATGTACACTGCCTCCTTACCTGCAAGGAGACCGAGGGTGGCAGATTGGGGGGTGGGGGAGCACAGGATTATCTGACAGGTACAGAGGAATTTTAGCCATGAATCACTTGTAAATTTCCCAAAGAGAATTCCATACACTGTGGCTTAGCATGTTGTCTGAACTCAGCTGGTCCCCCTTTAGGGTTTGTGGCTAGGAAGCCACCCAACAAGCCATGACTTGTAGCGTTTTGTAGCCGCCCAACATCTAAACCTGCTTGTCATCTAAACCCAGATGGCACAATAGATCGGGCACAACCCAGATGTATGTGAGTCGCCCCGAGGCTTCGGCGATGGGGCGGCATAGAAATGTGCAGATAGATAGATAGATAGATAGATAGATAGATAGCCCCAAGGGAAGGCTGGACGCCGGGAGAACTGCTTGGCTAAAGCAGCAGAAACATTGCCGCTGCGGCCAGGCCACTCTGAGCAAGCCAATGGGAGGCACAGAAAGTGCCCACATGGCTCTTTGCAGGATTGCCATTGGTTCCCATTGTGTGCTGCTGCCACCACGAACCCCATTCAAAGATTGCGGAGCTGGTACACAGTGGTGGTGCAGTGGTTAAGAGCGTGGGACTGGGACTCAGACAATCTGGGTTCTGGTCCCCGCTCAGCCATGGAGCCCACTGGGTGACTCTGGGCCAGTCACAGACTCTCAGCCCAACCTACCTCACAGGGTTGTTGTTGTGAGGATAAGATGGAGGAGGAGATGTAAGCTGCCTTGAGCCCTTTGGGGAAAAAGCCAGGATATAAATCGAATGAATGAATGAATGAATGAATGAATGAAGTGGATAAATTGCATGACTTCTCTTGGCCTATTTACATGTTTTGAAACATGAAATATAAACTCTTTGCAGAGTTTTGGGGTACCACATTGCTTTTGCCACAGAAATTCAGACACGTGGTGCCTTTTACAGATTCCTGTACATTCACAGAACACGTGCAGCCCTCACTTTGCACATTGCAGCTTCTCAGAGGCACTCTTCTTATCCAGCTAGATGTCTTAATGCAGGAGTAGTTGGGGAGGGCCCCGAGCCTTCCAGCTGGTGTTGTACTACATCTCCCATCAGCCCTGCCAATTCTGGCTGGGGCATCGGGGTCTCTCAAAGTCTTGGGTCCCGCCTCAAGGTGTGGGAGAGCCAGTGTGGTGCAGTGGTTAAGAGCATGGGACTGGGACTCAGAGGATCTGGGTTCTAGTCCCCGCTCGGCCATGGAGCCAACTGGGTGACTTTGGGCCAGTCACGGACTCTCAGCCCAACCTACCTCACAGGGTTGTTGTTGTGGGGATAAGATGGAGGAGGAGGAGGATGTAAGCTGCCTTGAGCCCTTTGTACGAAAAGGCGGGATATACATTGAAAAATACATACATACATACATACACAGGAGACCAGCACTGCTGGCGGCTGTCACTCCTATTCCCCGAAGCTGCTTCAGCCAGCACAGGGAAAGCACAAGCTTTAGCTACCTGGCTCCTCTTCTCTGCCCGCTGGAACCAAGAGTTAGGCCTGGCATGGAAGGAAGGCTAGTGAGGGGATCTGTCTGACAGGCAGTGGGGAGAGGCGAGCCTTCTGCTGGGTCCGCCAGAGCCCGGCTCAGGATGATGCAACCCTGGCTGAACGCCAAGCGAGTGGGGAGGGTGAGTACCATGCGGTTTGTTCTCCTTGCTTCGCACCTCCGCTGGACGGAGGAGGCTGACCGCCGTGGGGCTCATCCCAATCCCGCCCCCTTAAAAAAAAAAAAGTTTTATTTGAAATTATAATCCTAAAAAAAACAAAACAAAACTACGAACAACATCCATCATCAAAAACATTGAGCCCGCTGGGTCAGCCCCCACACCATTTTTTTTCCATTTATGATAACTTTAAAAACATATTTAAATCCATGCGAAGTCCCGTTTCTCTAGCCAATAATAAAAAGAATCCCAAGTTTGATAGAAGTCTGCATCTTCTTTCTCCTTCAGTGATAAAGTCAATCTATCCATTTCTGCACAGTCCAGGATCTTTTTTAGAATCAGTTCATCAGTGGAAAATTCTTCACTTTTCCTGTGTTGAGCAAACGCAAACCTCGCCGCAGTGATTACATGTAAAATCAAATCCATTTCTTGTTTACTAATGTCCTCCGGTATCATGCCTAATAAAAAAACTTCAGGTTTAAAAGCTAAGGGTTTTTGTAACATTTCCTCAAGCCATTTATGTATTCTAATCCAATACTTCTTCACGTTATCGCAAGTCCACCACATATGATAAAAAGTACCCAATTTATGTTTACATTTCCAACATCCATTTGACATATTTGGAAACATCTTAGCTAATCTATTTGGCGACAGATACCATCTATAAAACATTTTATACAAGTTTCCTTGATACGAAGTTGCTAATGTTACCTTGATATTTCTCTCCCACAGCTTTTGCCACTTTCCTAATTCCCAATCCCACCCTTCTTTACCCTGTGATCCTCCTGAAGCCAAGTGGGATTGCATGAGCACTATTCCTTGAAGGAAGTACAGAGGGTGTGTACCCGGAAGAGAGCCTTCTCCGCAGTGGTGCCCAGACTACGGAATGTGCTCCCCAGAGAGGACCGCCTGGCGCCAACATTATACTCCTTCCGGCGCCAGGTAAAGACCTTTTAATTCAACCCTCATTTTAACAATAGGGTTTTAGACATTTTAAGGTTTTTTTTTGGTTTTGTTTTTTTGTTTTCACAGTCGCAATTCCTATTTTATTTTTCCTTTTTTATTTTTTAGTTTACAATGTTCAATTGGAGATGTTTTAATCATTGTGGTTTTATTATTGTATTTTGGAATGTTATCATGGATGCCGTCCTGAGTGCTTGTGCGGAGGGATGGGATACAAATGGAATCAATTGGAATTATCATCATCGTCGTCGTCATCATCCAGGAGAGAGGAACAGGGAGGTGAAGGACAACCACCGGAAGTGTCACGTGGGCACTGTATCTTCACACTGCTCCTTTTAGTGCTCAGGCGCAGTGTCTCTGTGTCAAGGGGGCCAGAGGCCAGATCACTCTGGTCGTAATTAACCACATTTGCAAGAGCAATAAAATTAAATCTATTTATTGCTAGTTATCTACAAGATTTACAGTTCTACTGACAAGCTTCTTAATGATAGTCCTTGGTGAACAGGTGTTCGCCTCTGAATGGCGACAGCCTCTCCCCTCTACGTCATATCTGCCCCCATCATTCGTTCCTCCTCCTTTCCTGTTCTCTTTTTGTTTTCAATTCATAAGCTTTCATAATTCTTCAGTTCCTCACTGTCTTAAAGTCCACATATCCCATGATCCCTTCGGCTTCTGGTCCTGTCAGCTCTGCTTCAGAAGAGGACGTGTCGTGTTCTGTTCTGGCATCCCCCTCCTTCTCGCAGTCTTGCTGACTTCAAGGGACAGATGTCTGTCCTGTGGTTTGTAGATTAGAGGAGCTCTCAGCAAAGGCTGGTTTGTGTTTATATCGAGCCGTGGCGAGGTCTCTTGAACTTTGGCTGTCATGATCAGATCCTCCTCACGAGTAGTAGTTCCTGTCGTGGCCTCATGCACGACACTCTGCGGGCTGAGGGGGAAGTGAAGAGGAGGTGTCGAGGACCCATGCTGTGCCTTATTGTTTGCGGAGCAGAGCTGAGGACCCAAGTTCCATTCATCTCGGGGCGGTTGCCTAGCCCCCCTGGTGTTCCTGTGCCATGCAAACCCACCCAGTGACTGTCCAAGCCCAGTACGCTGTCCGGGTGGCTTAAAAGCCAGCTCAACAAACGATGGGTTTTTGCAGGATTTCCTTAAATCCTCTGTGGCTTGGCATTTCTTTTCGGCGCCAGGTTTGTTTATTTATTTATTTTTGGATTTTTATCCTGCCTTTTTCCTATAAAGGACTCCAGGCAGCTTACATCCTCCTCCTCCTCCATCTTATCCCCACAACAACAACCCTGTGAGGTAGGCTGGGCTGAGAGTCTGGGACTGGCCCAAAGTCACCCAGTTGGCTCCATGGCTGAGCGGGGACTAGAACCCAGATCCTCTGAGTCCCAGTCCCATGCTCTTAACCACTACGCCACACTGGCTCTAGTTAAAACCTTTTTATTTAATGACTATTTTAAAAATTAATTTTATCGTTAACAGCCGCTTTTTTTGGTTTTGCTTGTATATAATTTTACTGTACTTGTTACTGTTTTATTGTTTTAATTCTAAGTTGTAAGCATGTCACCCAGGCATGTGGTGACAGCATATAAAAGTTTTAAATAAATAAATGAATGAATTTCTTGTAAACTAGCATGACACAATAAACCATAAGCAAGAAACTACTGAGCCCCTTGGGAAAAGTGGCAGAACATCTTGATAACTTAGCCAAGGAGTTTGCAGATGATTTAGAAGAGCGGGCAAAGGCATCTCCCACTTTCTACAGCTGAGTCTGGCTGCTTCTGATTGTGATCTGACATTTCTCCCGTCTAAGCCTGGGAGGGTCCTGCAGTAGGAACTATGCAGACTTCTGGGTCCCACTGGGCAAGTAGTCAGTATTGATCAAGGAGCTCTGTTGGAGCAAATGAAAGATCTGTCCACTCCAGTATTTTGTTCACACAGCAGCCAACCAGCAGCCAGAGAAGGAGTGCAACAGCCTCTCACCCATGTTCCCCAGCATACTTCCCTGGATATCAGAAGCAACATATAGCCATGAGGTTTTGTAAATATTGAGAACCCGGTCCTCCATCAATTTTTCCACTCCCTTTTAAAGCCATCCAAATTCATGGACCCTCACAACATCCTGAGGAAGCGAACCCTATTATTTAAACAAGCACTGCCAAAATTCCTTCTTTTTATCTGTCAGGTTTTAGGATTACAAGGGAGGAATAAAATGTCTCCCTATCCAATTTATCCACACCATGCATGATGTGACACACTTCCATCCTATCTCCCTTTATTCCTTTTTCCTTTTTCTCTTTAAGCTGACCAATCCCAAATAGAAACATTGAAACAGAGCGAGTCAGAAGGGGCCTCCCGGGCCATCTAGTCTGACCTCCGGCACCAGCCGGCTCCGCTCATGACATGTCCACCATGTGCATGTCCAGCCTGTCTTTGAACACCCTCATCGATGGGGCCTCAATGACCTCTTGTGGAAGCCCATTCCACACCCTCGGGGTCCTGACTGTGAGGAAGTGCTTCCTGGCATCCAAATTGAACCTTGGCTCCCTGCGCTTTGCTCCCTTGGAGCGGGTCCTGCCTTCCTATGCAGGGGAGAACAGGTCTCTACCCATCTCTGCGTGACATCCCTTCACATCCCTGTATGTCCCCAACATATCCCCTCTGAGTCTTCTTTTCTCCAGGCTGAAGAGACCCAGCTCCCTCAGTCTCGCCTCATACAGCATCCCCTGCAAACCAGCCACCATCCTTGTGGCCCTACGCTGCACTGACTCCAACCTGGCTATATCCTTTCTGTAATATAGAAACTGAGGGGCCCAAAACTGAGCACAATACTCCAGCTGCGGGCGCACCAGAGTCGTGTAGAGTGGTAGTAATACCTCTCTTGATCTAGAAGCCACACTTCTGGCTATGCAACCAAGGGTGGCATTCGCCCTCTTGACCACCGCATCACACTGCTGACTCATGTTTAGCCTGCGGTCAACTAGTACCCCGAGGTCCCTTTCACAAGTGCTGCTCTCCAGCCACTTGTCACCTAACCTGTACTTATGACAGCTATTCCTATGCCCCAAGTGCAAGACCTTGCACTTCTCCACACTGAACGCCATCCTGTTGTCTCCTGCCCACTTCCATAGTCTGTCCAGATCCTGAAAATGATCTGGACAATCCATAGTCTGTCCAGAAAATGTTGAAACTTTTCCCATGGAGGAGACCCTCCAGTCCCTGAATCGTTTTAGTTGCAGTGTCACACCGAAATCCCGCAATTAAGGCTCAAATGATCAGTTTCTTGTGAGGGCAATGAGGTTTATTTACAATCGAACACGTGGATCCACGGGTGCCCAAGGCAGGAACACCCGATGCCAATTCCGTTAGGGTTACATAGAATGCACAAAAGGGGAGTGAATACAATACACAGGGAGGTGATTGGATACTTTGGTACGGATAGGAAAGTGATTGGATACAGGTCACAGCACCATAAAGAAAAGTTACATTTCACTCTAATTAGAGACCTTTGACAGGCCTTCTAAATTAAAGTTACCCTGAACAGGCTGGCCAAGTTAAGTAAACAAACAGGTTAGATGGGTGAACTTCCTGGGTTAGGGAGACACTCTGGCAAGTCCATAAAATACAGGGATTGCACTTTGACAGTGTAAGGAGTATTTGAAATCCAATTGTCGGGAGTAAAAATAATTCCCAGTAGTGATGATAGTGACAATACAGAGACAAAGTACCAAGCAGAAAAGTTTGATTCGTTCTTGCAAGGGCGGGCGCCTACCACACAGGTAGCGTGCCGTTCACACACGAAACATTTCCTTTTATCCCCTTTTCCCGGCTCGCAGACCCTTCCTCTTTTCCCCCATTGGCTGGGCTACTCAGAGGGTACATTCTTCTCCATCCGCCTGCATCATACCACCCCTCAATATGCTCCCCCTCCCACACACACATCCCATGTTCATGCTAATGAGCCCATTACCTATGAGAGGTGTGTTGTAAGAGTTACTATTCATGCACCTATTAAGCATGCGCACTATTTTCTAAAAGTTCAACAAGTCAAGAGTGGCCTTAGAGCCTCTCACTTGATGCCGACTTGTTTCCTAAATCTTGTGGGAGGATGAGCTAGGACTCCTCCAGGCTCATGACACCCAGTTGTAAAGTCATCAATTGCCTTCTCTCTTCCACTGAAGGTGACAGTTTTACCACTGTCCCCCCACTTTTACCCTCTCTGGTATTTTTCGGGACTTTTGATGTAGGAAACACTGTTACTCTTGGTACAACTATTTACATGATTCTATTCTCAGGCCTTTTGGCCCCAAGAGACTTCAATGCTCCTGTCCTAATCCTGTATTTCACCTTAATGCTTAGTAACAGTAACATTTCATTTCTCACAACAGTTACCCACTAACGGAGTGGGGTCCTCTGGTCTTCACCACCAGACACCGAGGCCTCTTTTGATGTGTTTATGGCAAGGCAGAGGGATGGGGTGGCAAGATTTGTTTTTCCGGGTACAGCACCATTCAATGCAACGAACGGCGTTCCTGTGAACCCGCATGGCTAGCCGTTTCACTAACATTTTAAACAATATGGGGAATAAAAAACAGCCCTGTGGAAACCCAGAACATACCTGCAGAAGCACAAAGCAATAACTCTGAAGCATCACTTTCTAGAGCTGGCCATCTGATTTCTCCCGCTTGGACAAATTTCTGAAGAAAAAAGACTCAAGTCCACAGAAGAAAAGGGAATCAATAGCTATGTTTTGTGATAGGTACATAATACCTCCATTTCCAGCAATGGCCGGATTTCCTGGCATTTTTCCTCGGCTTCCTAAAGTACTACTTGAGGCGTAGTTACTGGTAAGCAGAGCTTTAAGCTAGAATAGTCGTATCCTCGACTGGAATAAGCCCTCAAGAGCTTCTGCAGTGTTGCATTTTTTGAACATCATTTTAAGAATAAGGGGTTTTAGAGTTAAACTGTCACTTTTTTCCTTATTCTGATTCTTATTGTATTCTTATTGATTGTATTTATTATTGCTAATTATTACTATCATGGTATTGTTTTATCATTGTTGTGGATTTTATGTCTGTGAGCCGTCCTGAGACACTATTGTAAAGGATGGGTTGGAAATGTTTTATTAAATTAAATTAATTTGACCTTCAGGCTGAAAAACACCACTAATGGAATCTGTTCTTCCTGAAGGAGTTTCTGCTTTGCTTGGGTGTAGTTCGTCCTTTCTGGGCTCCTGGTGGCTCAGGGGAGATGGTTGAGGCAGCCCTGCTGCTCCAGAAGGACTTGCAGCTTTCCTGTGTTCAAGCCATTACAACAGCCTTCCTCCAGGAGTGTGGGATCGCAGCTCCCAGTTGCCAGCCTGACTGGGGATAATGGGAGCGACAGTCCAACACATCTGAAGGAAGCCATGTAGGGGAGAACTGTTACTACACAACAGTAAAGAAAACTTCCCCCACTATGCAAACCTGTAAGAGGGACGATTATTAACTGGCACCAAAGAGGCAGCACTGAGCTCTGAGGGCTTATGTTTAGAGGGGTCTGAGATCATGGAATGACGGCTGGAGAGAATTTAGTTAAAATGGGAGAATGAGGGAGCCTCGCTAAGTGGGAATTGGTTTAGAGCTAGAGGCCCTTTTGAGACATCTCCCTTGGAACCCCCTTGACTTCCTGCCTGCCCTCCACCCAGGCCTGATACTGGTAAGCCACGCATTCCTAAAACTAAAACCTGAGAAGAGCCCATACGAACCCCCTGCCTACAAGACATGCACCCCCATCCTCCCGGGGTGAATCCACCACTGACCCTTCTCGATGACGGAGTTTTATGCACCCCACAGCCTTGAACCGAAACTGCTGCTCGCAAGAGAGGGTGCTGTTCTTGCTCGAGAAGTTTTATTGTGAACTTTTAACACAGCTTATAGAAAAAAGGGGAAGAAGTAACTATAGATCTGACTATATGAATTGCAATGCAAGGATATGAAATGAGTAGAGGGAAATATATATTTCAACACACATATACACGTATATATCACACACATGAAAATAGGGGTAAGAATATACATCAGCTTCAACAAAGGCAGACCAAAGATGTACAGCCATATCCGTTCACAAGCAGAATTTACAGTATATACCACCCATTCACAAGTTGAAAGTGTTGCTGGTCTTCAAGCTAAGGCATTCTGCCAAGTGAGTTTATCCTTCCACTGCTATAATTTCAATCTTTTAGGTGTCAAGAGGATGCAAAGAATGTATTTGCATTGCCTAGGTATTAAATTCCAGGACACACATAGATAATTTAAAAGGACATGTACATCACGAAACATTAGTGTTGCAATACATAGGGTTAAACCATTAACAATTCGTTCACGAAAGCATCAGTTGTGTTACATCTCCAGCAATTATCCAACTTGTGCGGATCTTTGTTAAAGAGGTGTTGCAATGTCCAATTCGCACAGAAGATGACTTTTGGTGGAATAACTTGCGATACAGAAATGCTTCCAGCACTAAAGCAGAAATTCACTGATTGGGCAAAATGGAACCAGCCAATTCCCTTTTCCAGTCCCAATAAAGGTTGTGTGTATTGTATTTGTACAATAGATTCTGCATTGATGTAACTATTTTTAAAAAACGACCCTTAGACAGTATGATTGACTGGCCTCAATCTTGCAGGGTCAAACCTCAGTTCTAACAAATATTGCTTTTCAGTAGTAGAGGACAAGCCATATTTGGCACACAAAGCCAAGAATGACAAAAAAATCACTACTTGCGCTCATTAGTTGATCCAAAGTAAACATCAAGTCTGCCACCCACAGGCAAATAAATCTAATTTTTAACTTGGTTTTCTCCCATAGAGTTCATTCATTCAGAAGAAAATGAAACTGAGGTAACATTATAGGACAGACAGCTGTAACTGTGGGAGGAAACCTCCATTTGTGCAGAGCGTCTCATGCCATGAGTTTTAGAGACACTCATCCAGAAAAAAAATCCAAAACTGACTAGGGGAGAAAAACTTATTTAGAGAGGAAAAGACCATGTGTGAGGGTAGAAAGCAGGGTTTAGGAAGAGTTTGATTTTTGAAAATTCTCTATTTTCTGCAGTCCCGATGCACCGGAGAAGATATAAGGGGCAGCAAGGGGTTCTAAAAGGCAAGATCTGCAAAACTCAGATTCTCCACACCACTATAACATAATGCTTTCTCTCGACATACACATTTGGAAATCAGTCATTTTTTTTACAGATTGTTTGACAAAATTAAAAACAGAATATGGAAACAGGGAGTTTTTAATGTAATCACCACTGTATATGGTGAATATTTATTCCAAGTTGCTTTTCACACATTAGGAATTGATACATTTTTCTGATATACAGTAATTTCACAAAAAAGAGCAGAATTATATTTTCTCTATTTCAGTGCTTTTTGTTTTACACAAAGCATTTCATCTTCACGGAAGTTTCCGTTCACTGCAGCACATTTCCGTAGTGCCCGCCCCACATACCCCATCTCCACATGTGCATGCGCACCCTTTATCTATTGCTAAGGGTCTTCCTATAAAGAAGACATTCCTCACTCTTTCTCCAATGTGAATCTTCTCACACCTCTAGAGACCTATTTTCTAGAAACAGCTTTTACAGAATTAGCAGCATTTCTACTCATTCTCCCCCACAGGACTATTTGATGTGATGTGATCAGAGAAATGAGGCAGAGGCCGTTCCATTAGTTGTCCCGTGAGGTTTCTCTGACGTGGGCCCTGCTCTCAGCGCTTCTTAATCTGCAGCCGCTTAAATTGTATCTCTGGTTCTGAGCCCCAGATGGAGGGCAACGACTCTAAGGGAGTTGCTAACCAAGGCAAGGTGAGGGGAAGGCTGAGGATTATCTGCCTGATACAGTCGCAGCTGATTCCGCCTCCTTGGCAGTTTACAGCTGATTGCCCATGTTTATTTTCATTTTTATTCCACCTAATAACAGGAGTTCTCGAGATGATTCACAACAATTCACTAAAAATACAGCATAAAATTCTAAGATACAAAATTTAAAAATAGAATTTAGAAGCATTTGAGGAATTAAAAGATGGATGGCAATACATATGGACTGACATAAAAGTCCTCTGTATGACACGAAATGCCACTGAATCCCTTTGCAGAAGTTAGCATTCTTAACACGGCACTGAAGAAACAGCTCTGCTAGCAGCACACGGGACTGGAATGCAGGTAATGAGATGTTCTTTGCTGCCCTCTCTGCCCTTACAGGTACTTGATTATAGGCACATACCAGAGTTCCACTGCATATACTCAGACGTTTTTCTCCATCTGCTCTGTTTCCCACTTTGTCTCATCACTCTCAGCTCTTGGACACACCATAAAATCCTGAAAGCTCTAGCGCAGAGATGCTACTCAGACGCTGTGGCCATATCTGCTGCGAACACCCCTAGACGGGGGCAGGCATCTTATGAGGTCCCCTAGCCCCATGGGCGGGGGGGGGGGGAATAGCCCCTGTCTTCCTAAACCTCAATAGGCATTGATCTGACCATAACAAAGAGACTGAATCAAAGTCCCCCACCTTCAGATCACCACCCCCGACCAGCTGAAAAGCACCGGGCGAGAGTGTGCCCAGCCTTGAGTGCTGGCGCACTTGCAGGTTGGCTCATGGAGGCCATGAAATCCTGAGCTGAAATGAGAGGGCCTTACTCATGCGTATGCTCTGGGCGAAAGGGTATTCGGGGAACCAGGTGGGCTTCCCCGTCGTGGCTCTGAGTGTCCCACCTGATGCACTGCCACTGCTGCTCTCCGGAGCCATTGGTGGAATGGGAGTCTGGACTCAGCAAGGGGTCCGATGCTTTGCTGGGTACCCCAGATAAGGCATCACTGTCTAAGGATCCCTCAGGTTGGGCCGGGTCCTCTTTAGAAGACGATTCTTCGGAGGAGTCGGACTCCTCCTCTTCCGAAGAGGTCTCTCTGTGAACTTTTTGATGTGAAGCAAGGTATTCCCTTCGGTTGAAGCTCTTTCCACACTCCAAGCATTTAAATGGCTTGTTTCCTGTGTGAATTCCTTGATGTAAGGAAAAGTACGATTTCCGCCGGAAGCTCTTCCCACACACCAAGCACTTAAAGGGTTTCTCCGCTGTGTGAATTCTTTTATGAAGTTTAAGATATTGTCTTCGGCTGAAGCTCTTCCCACACTCCATGCACTTGTACGGTTTCTCCCCTCTGTGGGTTATCTGATGCAAAGCAAGATATGCCTTCCGACTGAAATTCTTTCCACACTCAGAGCATTTGAATGGCTTTTCTGCTGTGTGAGTGGTTTGATGTAACTTAAGAGATGCTCTTACACTAAAGCTCTTTCCACACTCCAAACACTTGTATGGTTTCTCTCGTGTGTGAGTTTTTTGATGTAAAGAAAGGCATGCCTTCCAACTGAAACTCTTTCCACAGTCCGAGCATTTAAATGGTTTCTCGCCTGTGTGAGTTCTCCGATGACGATGAAGGATACCACTCTGGTAGAATCGCTTTCCACACACCAAGCACTGATAGGGCTTCTCACCTGTGTGAGTCCTTTGGTGGCAATTCAGGACACTTCTCTGATAGAACCTCTTTCCACACACTGAGCATTTGAACGGTTTCTCCCCTGTGTGTGTTCTTTGATGACGATTAAGGGCACCACTCTGGTAGAAACTCTTTCCGCACACTAGGCATTGATAGGGTTTCTCCCCTGTATGAGTTCTTTGATGGAAATTAAAGGAAGATTTCTGCTTGAAGTTCTTTCCACACTCTAGACATTTATATAATTCTTCCCCAATGTGAACTATTTTATGAGTTCTCAGAGCACGGCTGTCACTGAAGGTCTTTCCACACTGCAGACATTTAAAAGACTTCTCTTCTATATGAATTCTTTGATGTGAAGCAAGCTGATGCTTCAGGCTGAAGCTCTTTCCACACTCCAAACATTTGAATGGTTTCTCTTCTGTGTGAATTAACTGATGACTGGAAAGACTTTGCCTGTGAATGAAGGTCTTTCCACATAGCAGACATTCAAAAGGTTTTTCTCCTGTGTGAATTCTCTGATGTGAAATAAGGTGATGCTTCCGGATGAAGCTCATTCCGCACTCCAGGCATTTAAATGGGTTGTCTTCTGTATGGATTATCTGATGGCTCATCAGGTTATGTCTGTGAATGAAGCTTCTTCCACACTGCAGACACTGAAATGGTTTCTTCCCTGTGTGTGTTATCTGATGTGACACCAGGGCAGGCTCCCTGCTGAAGCTTTTTCCACACTCTAGGCATTTAAATGGGTTGTCTGTTGCGTGAATGATCTGATGAGTAGTAAGGCTTATTTTCCGAGCAAAACTCTTTCCACACTGCAGACATTCAAATGGTTTTTCTCCTGTGTGCATTCTTTGATGTGAAGCAAGGTGATGCTTCTGGCTGAAGCTCTTTCCACAGTGTGGGCATTTAAATGGATTGTCTTCTGTGTGAATTATCTGATGGCGAGTTAGGCTGGTCTTGAGACGGAAGCTTTTTCCACACTGCAAACATTCAAATGGCTTCTCTCCTGTGTGAAGTCTCTGATGTGAAGCAAGAATGTCCTCCCGGCTGAAGCCCTTTCCACATTCTAGACATTTAAATGGGTTGTCTTCTGTATGAATTATCTGATGACTAGTAAGGCTGCTTTTCTGAGTGAAGCTCTTCCCACACTGCAAACATTCAAACGGTTTCTCCCCTGTGTGTGTTCTCTGATGTATAATCAGCTTGCTTTTGTGTCTGAAGGTCTTACTACAGTCCAGGCATTTAAATGGTTTCTCCTCGGTGTGAGTTCTCTGATGTGCATGAAGGGCTCCACTCTGGCAGAATCTCCTTCCACACTCCAAGCATTTAAATGGTTTCTCCCCTGAGTGTATTCTTTGATGTGTGGTAAGTGATGTCTTCTGACTAAAGGATTTCCCACACTGCAGACAACTAAATGGTTTCTCCCCAGTGTGTGTTCTGTGGTGGTTGAGAAGTTCTGTACTCCGCGTGAAACCCTTTCCACACTCCAGGCATTTATATCGCTTGTTCGCTTTATGTGTTGAACTACGGTCATCAAGGGTAGACTTACGTGCAAACATTTTTTCGTGCCCAGAGTGTTTCTTTTCCCTGGGCGCATTGTCTCGTACCATCACTGCATGGGTGTCGGTGTTCTTCTCTGAGTCAATCCTCTCTTTATTTCTTTGCTTTCCCTCTTGCTCATTGGTCCCATCCTGTTTTCCAGCACTTTCTGCCACATCTGGACACTGCTTGCTCTCCTCGTATAGTTGTGATGTTTCACCTGTTTGATCCCACTGATCCCCAGCTGAAACAAAGAAAGAAAATGTTAGTGCAAAGGAGAAAGGCAATTGCAGAACAAGAAATCAATGTTTCTTCCCCTTAGAAAATAACGGTTCAGTATCCTAAATTCATTCAAGCATAATCTCCACAAGAGAATTTCAGGGAAACCAGGAAGGTTGAAACCAAGGGAATGCTGAATTTAACAAGTCTTCATTGTCCTCCCATGTTGACAAATGGAGGCAAAAAAATTCACAAGTGAAAGATTTTCAAAAAAAGCAGCATCGACTTCAACTAGGCTGAGTTCAGAGCAGCTTCCTCCACTGCAGGAAAAAAAAAAAGCAAAATACTTGCCCAAGTGATGTACATTTCCATTCAGTGAAGCTGCTGCCATGAAGAGTGTTTGCCCATTTGGCTCCAAAAATAAATATCCACATCATTTATTTATCTATCTATCGATCAATTTATATCCTACCTTTTTCCTACAAAGGGCTCAAGGCAGCTTACATCTCCTCTTCCATCTTATCCCCACAACAACAAGAGTCAGTGTGATGTAGTGGTTAAGAACATGAGACTGGGACTCAGGCGATCTGGGTTCTAGTCCCCACTTGGCCATGGAGCCAACTGGGTGGCTTTGGGCCAGTCACAGACTCTCAGCCCAGCCTACCTCACAGGGTTGTTGTTGTGGGGATAAGATGGAGGAGGAGAATGATGTTAGCTGCCTTGAGCCCTTTGTAGGAAAAAGGCAGGATATAAATCGAAAAATAAATAAATAAATAAACCCTGTGAGGTAGGTTGGGCTGAGAGTCTGTGACTGGCCCAAAGTCACCCAGTTGGCTCCATGGCCGAGCAGGGACTAGAACCCAGATCGTATGAGTCCCAGTCCCACGCTCTTAACCACTGCACCACACTGGCTCTCCATGGCAGAAAAGCAGCCCTCAGCTTGACAAGGCCAGGCTTCGGGCAAGACAATATTCACAGGGGCTTTCCTGACCCTGCCTCACCTCTGAGCCAGGACTGCTTTTTGCACTGCTGTGCACTCACCCCACTGCATGTTCTCCAAACCTTGCACCCATCTTCCTGTCACTTAACATGCTGGCCCGAAGAATTCAGGAAGAAGTGTTTTGGACTTCCTGGAAGAGACACATTATGGGTCCATTGTGAAGGATTCTAGGAAAGTACCACATTTTTCGCTCTATAAGGCATGCCTGACCATAAGACGCACCTAGTTTTTAGAGGAGGAAAACAAGAAAAAAAATATTCCGAATCAAATGGGCACATAATCACAGGCACATTCCCCATCACTTCCCCATGGGCTGCACATCTGACAGACTTACTGCACACACATATTCGCTCTGTAAGACGCACAGACATTTCCCCTTACTTTTGAGGGGAGGGGGGAAGTGTGTCTTATAGAGCAAAAAATACGGTAAGTTCATTCCAGGAATGTGAATATTCTGTGTAAATGTAATTGTTCATGATGGACATTTACTGAATATCGTACATTTGTGCCTTTTATGTAAGTCATTTAAAATAGATCAAGTACAAACATTATGGTAATACAGAATTGAAAATAAAATTGCCAATATGATACCGTTCTTATGAAAGCCTATGGCTTGACTGCCCTTAGAAAATTGTGTGCAGTTCTAGTTACTGCACTCAAAAAAGGGTATTTTACAGTTGGAAAAATGCAACTAAACTGACCAATGGGTTGGGCTCAACTCACCTAGGATGCTGTATAGAAAGTAGATAGGAAAATACTTTCCCCCTCTCTCACAATACCAGAAACCTGGCTCATCCCAGGAAACTAATTTTTGGGAGATGCAGGACAGATAAAAATAATTCCTTCTTCACATAATGCATAATTCAAATATGGAATGCCCTTCCACAGCAAGCAGTGATGGCCACCGCTTTGGAAGCCTTTAATGGGTGTTGGCCAATATCATGGAGAGGAAGACTATAAATGGCTACCAGTCTTGATGGCTCCCTTATCAGATCCAATATATGCACACCCATTGCTGGGATATATGGCTGGGAAAGGAAGCTTGCTTGTGGATTTCATGGAGGTAGTTGGCTAATGTGTGGGGGGAAACGCTGAACTAGACATACCACTGGTGTGATTCAGCAGGGCTACTCTTAGATTTAACACTACTAGCTTAAGCAATTCTATCCATGATTCTATGCAGGGTTGGGTTTTTTAACATGAACTGGCTGGAATTCAAATAGAGAAGGTGAACACAGCTGATGTTGTTGTTAGCCACGAAGTTGTGTTCACCCCATCGCGACCCCATGGACAACATTCCTCCAGGCTCTCCTGTCCTCCACCATCCCCTGGAGTCCACCTAAGCTCACACCAACTGCCTCAGTGACTCATCCAGCCACCTCATCCTCTGCCGTCCCCTCCTTCTTTTGCCATCTATTGTTCCCAGCATTAGGCTCTTCTCCAGGGAGTCCTTCCTTCTCAATAGGTGGCCAAAGTATTTGAGTTTCGTCTTCAGTATCTGGCCTTCTAAAGAGCAGTCAGGGTTGATCTCCTCTAGGACTGACTGGTTTGGTCTCTTTGCAGTCCAAGGGACTCACAGGAGTCTCCTCCAGCACCACAATTCAAAGGCCTCAATCCTTCACCACTGAGCCTTCCTTATGGTCCAGCTTTCACAGCCATACATTGCAACTGGGAAAACCATAGCCTTGACTATACGCACTTTTGTCGGCAGGGTGATGTCTCTGCTTTTTAGTATGCTGTCTAGATTTGCCATAGCTCTCCTCCCCAGGAACAAGCGTTTTTTAATTTCTTGGCTGCAGTCCCCATCTGTGGTGATCTTGGAGCCCAGGAAAATAACATCTGTCACTAACACAGCTGATAGACCATGGAAAATCTACTTATAACATTTTCTCCCAACATGGACTCCAAGAGCATCTCATTCACACTTCAAATTTATTTGCCACATTCTGGTCAAGGCAGTACCTCAAAGAAACTCACAATAACACAAGGAGCTCACTGAAAGCAACCGATAAGGGGCCCCAAAACAGAAAAGAAGAAGCATCCGGCATTGGCCCTAAGAACAATCCAGCAAGAGACAGACGCTACTAGCTCTTGAAACACAATAATCTTTCCTATCACTAGAAGAACTGATGGACCGAGGACATACCACACTTCCTGGGATAGGGACCGGAGAGCTGCTCCACAGAAGATTCTATTACAGTTACTTCTACAATGAACCCCAACTAAAAGAGGCAGAGTTAGAATTCTTCTTCTGAAAAGCCGGAGTGCCACCATCAGTCGGTGTGGACAGATCAAATGAGCCAGTGCTCTGGATGCTCAGAAGCTTCCTGCACTCATGGTAAACAACAAAGTTCAGGAATGTGCTCCGAACAATGGATTTCTGGCAGCAACCTGGCAGCAGCCACCTGCAGTGAACACATTATTACGGCTAATCCCCAGGCAAGCCACAGTGACATGTGGCACCATCAGAATTCCTCCTCCTGAGGGCCATCACTTAGAAACCTCCACATGCAAGAAACAAGACACCCATTCCCCCACTCATTCATTTATTCATCGCATTTATATACCACCCCAATAGCCCAGAGGGCTCTCTGGGTGGTTTACAGACATTAACACCCCAAATGCAATGTCCAGTCCTAAATAAATAAATAAATTGGCTACAGCACGACTGAGTGTAAAATAACGTGTTTCAAATGAATTAAATGAATAAATATACAATTCAAATTAATTAAATTTAAAATATTGGTCAAATAAAAAGGTCTTGACCTGGTGCCGAAATGCATATAATGACTTACCGGTGTCTGAGTTAAAACAACCCCTACCCACCGAAAACTTTAAAGTGGTTAAAGTCAACTTTAAAAAATTCAGGGCAATGATAAATGAAGTCCCATGACAAGCCACTCTAAAGGGAAAAAGAGCCCGAGAAGGGTGGGATATCTTGTGGGGGGTGGGGGTGGCAGAGAAAAGAGATGATTAAGGCACAACTACAAACAATTCCAACAAGGGAAAAGGGTAGTAGACAACAGAGGAAGCCCGTGTAGCTTCACAAAAAGCTAAGAGATCATCTGAAAACAAAAAGGGCATGTATAGGACGTAAAAGGCAGGCCAGGCTACAAAGGAAGAATATCAGCAAGTAGCAACCATGAGGTGGATCCACAATTGGCTGCAAAACTGGACCCACAGAGTCCTCATCAATGGCACATTCTCAAACTGGGGAGAGGTGACAAGCGAGCTGCCACAGGTTCTGTCCTGAGGCTGGCACTCTTCCACATTTTCATTAATGATTTAGATGAGAAAGTAAAAGGAAATATAATTAAATTTGCAGATGACACAAAGCTGAGTGGAACAGCAAATACCCTGGAGGGCAGATAAGATACAGGATGATCTTGACGGGTCAGAACGCCTGGCAAACAACAGCAGCATGACATGCGATAGGGACAAATGCCAAGTCCTCCGCTTAGGAACAAGAATCCAAACGCACAGCTACAAGATGGGGAACACTTGGCTCAACAATACTGCACATGAGAAGGATCTTGGAATTCTTGTAGATCACAAGCTGAATATGATCCAACGATATGATGCAGCTGCAAAAAGGGCAAATGCTATTTTGGGCTGCATTTACAGAAGTGTCACTTACACATCACTTGAAATACAGTACTAGTTCCCCTATACTCAGCAGTAGCCAGACCTCACCTGGAGTACTGTGTCCAGTTCTGGACACCTAAGTTTTAAAAGGATGCAGAAAAGCTAGAAAGGTATAGGAAGAGGAGGATAAGATGGCTTCTCATTCATTCCAGAGTGTGGGACATGGAATAATGGACTTTAGTTAAAAGAAACCAGATTTAGACAAGACACCAGGAAGAATTTCCTCACTGTCAGAGCAGTACAACAATGAAACGTATTACCTGGGCAAGTTGTGGGCTGTCTTGCTAGTGACATTCAAAAAGTGTCTGGACAGTCATCTGAATGAGATGCTGTAACTTACTGCCTTGCAAAGGAAGGGGGGTGGTCCTGATGGTCTTCTGGCCCCTTCCAACTCTACAGCCAAGTGCCTGACAGCAAGGAGCGAAAGGAAGAACAGGGAGGGAGGGAAGGAGGGTAAGGGGAGGAGGAGGGAAAAAGTGGTGAGCCGTGCTGTGAGTAGGGGTTGGTGTAATCATTTCAAAGGGAGGACAAATGTAAATAACATTTCAATGATACTCTCTCCCCTCAGTTCCTGTAGTTTTATTATTATCATTATTAAACTGCTGTATTTAAGATGTTTTGGTGTATGTGGAAGTGTTTCTTAGTTGTTTTAATTGTGTTTTATATGTGTCATCTGTCTTACATACAAATTCAATTTAAGGACAATCTCAGGAATAGAACTCGTTCTTAATCCGGTGGCCAGATGTACTGTTAAAAACAGATCTTAATTCCTCCTCATCAAAGAAATATTCCTTTCCTTCCATCTGCTGCCACAGAAGAACCTTGTTAATTGTAGCTATAGTCTGAAGCAGATTTGGATAACTTTGGAATGTTATCCAATGAAGGATTGCAAAGTGGGTGTTGCCAAAAAGTATTTTTGTTCCATTGTTGTTATTTGGTATCTCAGCTCTTTTGCAGGAGGCACCACTGGATCTTATCCGCCTGCAAAGCAGCAATTAATGGACATACTACGGGTTGGTCTTTTACCACGCCCACATCCGGAACATTTGTCCCCACTCTGGTTTCACATCAACACAAACTCAAAATATACTTGGCCATAGCAGGATGTTTTCACATTCATCCTGAACTGGCAGATTTAAGCCTCAAGGGTCTGTGCAAATCCTGGCAGGGTGAGCAGACTCAGCCACTCTGCCCTCCCCAGTCTGGGGCTCTCCCGACGTGCTGGAATAAAGTACTCATTGGCCGGACTGGCTGGGGATTATGGGAGCTGCAGCCCAAAACACAAGGAGGGCGCTATACGGGGGTGGCTTCCTCTGCAGGAATCTCCCCCTTGCAGCTGCCCCGTCCTGTCCCTGCCCTCTCCTCGTCCTCCTCCTCACCCCAAACTCCCGCCGCCGCGCGTCCCCAGGCTCCTGCCACAGCAACTGCTTTCGCGGGGCGCGCTCCCCGCTCCCCGCACAGGCGCCTCGCTCCGTGGCAGCCCCCCAGGCCAGATCCGCCCCCCCCGCCGCCGCCGCCGCCGCCGCCTACGAGACCTGGGAGGATCCCGCCATAGCCACCGTGCTTTGGGTCCGCCGGGCAACTAGCCTGCAGGGACCAAGTCTCCTCCCCCCCCCGCCCAAGATTTCGGAAGAGGGGCTGGGGGGGCTCTTCCCCTCCGCCCGAGCCGCGCGTGCCTCCCTCCGTCCCCTCCGCCGCCGTACCTTCCATGCCGCTTTGCCCTTGCCGCCGCCGCCGCCGCCCCCCCCCGGAGTAGCCCCCCCCGCCAGGAAACCTCCCCGATTTCCTTTGCGGGAGCTCGGGCGAGCACTTCCGCGTGCCCCCAGCCCCGCCTGCGAACATTCCTTTCTAGGAAGCGGCGCTCTGTTCCTTTAACCCTTGCGGGACTGAGTGGCAGAGGCCCGGCCCGGCGGCCGATCCCCGAGGAGGGAGGCTGCCTGCCTGCCTGCCTGCCTGCGTCTTTGCTCCATCCTTCCCAGCCGGCGGCCCACTGCGCCTGCTGGCTGCGGACGATGGGATATGCGGCTCCGCTATATTTCAGGCGGGCGGTATCGGCCTGCGGATGTTTCCTCGTGAGAAGGGGAGGCCACCGCGTGGGGGAAGAACTTGGAACGGTTGTTCGCCGGACGCCCTCCCGGCTGGGGAAATTTAAATAATCCTGGCAGAAAAACGTTGCTTATACAAAAACAAACCTGCACCTCTTTCTCACAAAGCACCAGCTTTCCAGGCCAAGTCACTGTTTAATATTGCTGTGGCCTTAAGAAGGCGGCATTCTTAGCTAGACTGAGAAGCCTCATTAATTTAATACCCGCATTCTTAGCAGCTGTAGAAAAACTGAAATAAAGCTGTCCATTGGTTTCTGAATGGGCCCACCTAAACAGAGGCAAGCTCCTGCTGACTTTGTTGCCCAACCAGACTACCTGAAAGGCTCCTCCATCAGACACATTTGTATGTTTAAGCAGGATCCAAACTGCAAAGAAACCTACTCAACTGACAGGTCAATAAAGCAATCAGTAATGTTTTCCATGCCGTTGTTACCAATATTTCTGATCAGTTTAGAGCATTGTTGTTGTTGTTAGTTGCAAAGTCGTGTCCGACCATCGTGACCCCATGGACAACATTCCTCCAGGCCTTTCTGTTCTCCACCATCTCCCAGAGTCCGCTTAAGCTCACACCAACCGCCTCAGTGACCCCATCCAGCCACCTCATCCTCTGCCGTCCCCTCCTTCTTTTGCCATCTATTGTTCCCAGCATGAGACTCTTCTCCAGGGAGTCCTTCCTTCTCATTAGGTGGCCAAAGTATTTCAGTTTTATCTTCACTATCTGGCCTTCTAAAGAGCAGTCAGGGTTGATCTCCTCTAGGACTGGCCAGTTTGATCGCCTTGCAGTCCAAGGGACTCGCAGGAGTCTCCTCCAGCACCACAATTCAAAGACCTCACTCCTTTTGTGCTCGGCCTTCCTTATGGTCCAGCTTTCACAGCCATACATTTCAACTGGGGAAACCATAGCCTTGACTATACGCACTTTTGTTGGCAGGGTGATGTCTCTGCTTTTCAGGATGCTGTCTAGATTTGCCATAGCTCTCCTCCCCAGGAGCAAGCGTCTTTCAATTTCTTGGCTGCAGTCCCCGTCTGCGGTGATCTTGGAGCCCAGGAAAATAAAATCTGTCACTACCTCCATTTCTTCCCCATCTATTTGCCAGGAAGTGAGAGGACCGGATGCCATGATCTCAGTTTTCTTAATGTTGAGTTTCAAGCCAACTTTTGCGCTCTCCTCCTTCACCCGCATCAACAGGCCCTTTTGTTCCTCTTCACTTTCCGCCAGTAGAGTGGTATCAGCTGCAGATATGCAGAGGCTCCTTAGGGGAACCTGATAACATTGCGGCTGGCACTGCTGTCTATGACCGAAATGGTCCCCCTTGTCCTGCAGGCACCTGGCGGCACGGATCGGGTTTTCCGCCCGGTTGCCGTCTCCTGCGGCAGGTTCACGTCTTGATCCGCCTCCCGCCTCCCGCCTCCCGCATGGCGGGTGTTGCCGTTCGGGGAAGGCTAATCCAGTGCCCTTCTATTGCCTGTCCCAACACACGTCTCCTTCCCGGGAAACTCCGAGCGCGGAAAGTCCTTGCAGGAGGGAGGCGGCCCGGCTCTTGCGCCTCAGCCGCCGCAGGGTTAAAGGAGGCGAGTAGCGCTTCCTAGAGCGGCAGGGAGCGCCGGATCTGGGCCGAGGCGCTCGGAAGTGCCCCCGCTCTTGCACTCGCGGAAGGGAAATCGGCCGGGAAGTCTGCGCCGAGAGGCGGCGGCGGAGGAGGAGGAGGAGGAGGAGGAGAGGTGAGGGGCTCGCGTGGCCCGGGCGGAGGCGGCGGGAGCGGCGCCCGAGGTCCCGGTGGGGGAAGGCCGGGCGGGGGGACGCGATCCCCGCCGTGCGAGCGTCCAGCGGGGCCCGAAGCGTCGCCCTCAAAGACCCGCCCGGGCCCGGGGGCGCGGGGGGCGTCCTGTGCGGCGAGGAGAAAGACGGGAAGGGACACTGAGAGGTGGCGATCCGAGCAGTGCAGTCTTCTTCCTCATGTGTTTGGCCCAGAAGCGCTGCACTACACCCCCATCATCCCCAGCCATCATGGCCGGTAGGAGTTGTAGTCCTATCTGGGGGGCACCCTGTTAGGGAAGGCAAGGTGTCTGACATGTGCCAGTCACCCGACCTGAGGTCACAAATAACTTTTGAGGCAAAAATCTCCCCTTGTTCTTGAGCTCGGTTGCATCTGCAGCTGGACTTACCTCTTTGCATTCTTGTAAACGGCAGAGAATCACGTGTGTTTTTCCAAAATTGTACAGTAATAAGAAATACAGATCCTGCCCCGCCAGCAGAGTGCTTCTTGGGAAGATATTACCCTGAAGGATTCAACATTTGCTGTATGTCGATTTTCCCAAGTGCCAGTAACTTCATATAATGTACAGGGTGCTTCCAGGTTTTAATTGTAATTGTTATTTATATTGTATTTATTTATTTCTGTGAGCCGTCCCAAGGCTATATAGCAAGGGGACGGCATATAAAAACTATAAATAAATAAATGCAAAAATGCAAGTTAGAGATTTATTTCCTCTTAGGCAAATATGCGAGATGTTACTCATTCTTCAGCATTGTATTCCTGCATCACAATAGGGGCAGGAGGGTAAGTTGAGTTTCAGAGAACTTTCCATCTGTGTTGATGTGAAGCAAGGGTGAGGAAAGAAATAGTCCTGGTGTGGATTGGAAGAAGCCCAGCCCTCTCATCACCAGTTTGTGGGCAGATGAGATTCCACGATGTCCCCTGCAAAAGAGCTGAAATATCCTGGAATTTGGCAACATTCCCTTTCCGATTCTCTAACTGATAACATTCCAGAGTTATCCAGCTCTGTTTTGGACCGTACGTTCAACTAATAAGGCACATATTTAGCCCTAGAGAGAACAGATGATTTTTGTATTTGATGAGGAGGAATTAAGATCTGATTTTACCAGTATTGTTTCTTCTGTTTGGATGTTTTAAGTAATGGATTTTGTGGTTCTCAGGAGGAGGAATTCTGGTGGTGCAACACACTGCTATGGTTTGCCTCAGGGATGTCCATAATTGAGCATTCAGTGCAAATTGCTGTTGTCAGGTTGAGGTCCAGGCCCAATTCACTTGTGTTTAAAGCCCTGGATGGATTGAGTCCAGGGTATCTGAAGGAACACCTCCTCCCATATGAACGTACCCGGCACCTTAGATCTGCATCTGAGGCCCTTCTGAAGGAACCCCCTCCTCAGGAAATAAGGAGGGTGGTAACACAAGGCAGGGCCTTCCCTGCAGTGGCACCCCTTCTCTGGAACGAGCTGCCCAGAGAGCCTCCTTTACATTCTTTTAGGCACCAGGCAAAAACCTTTTTATTTCAATGGTATTTTAATTGTTACCTTGCTTTAAGTAGCATTTTAACTGTGGGTATGTCATTACCATATTTTTCGCTCTATAAGATGCACCTGACCATAAGACGCACCCAGTTTTTAGAGGAGGAAAACAAGAAAAAAAATATTCTGAATCAAATGGGCACATAATCACAGGCACATTCCCCATCACTTCCCCATGGGCTGCACATCTGACAGACTTATTGCACACACATATTCGCTCTATAAGACGCACAGACATTTCCCCTTACTTTTGAGGGGGGAAAAAGTGAGTCTTATAGAGCAAAAAATATGGTAATTTTCTATATCTTATATTGGTTTTAATTTTTTAATTTTAAATTGTTCTATATTGTATTTTAATCTGTACATCACTCTATTTTGTGTTTTATTTTTTATTTTGTTATTGGAACTCTTCCAGGGAGGCTAAGGAGCGGGCTAGAAATCAAATAAATAAATAAAATTTCAGAAATCCAATGTTCAAAGCACATTCTTATAGAGCACTCTATTATTTGGCATTTACTATGAGTGCAGGAAGCTTCTGAAGATCCTGTGTCAATCCACTGGTTCATCTAATCTAGTATTGTTGGCAGTGATTGGCTCCAGCATTTCAAGCTGCATTTTAGTGCCATTAGCTGGGAATGCTGGAGATTGAAGTCCTCCTACAAGAAGCTGGCCATGTTGTTCCCCTCTTGTATTGATAAGGAGGACTGCCCAGTATAGTGGGACACTAACATGTTCCCTTTGCTAGATTATATTTAGAACTGATGCTGGATACATCTTATTTTCTGTCTGGTTTTGATGCTCTTTATTTGGGTAATGTTTTTAGTGAGTTCTTGGTATTACTATTATTGTGAGCCTCCTTTAGGAACTGCTTTGACTAGGAAGCTGCAAATTTGTGAGCGGCCTTGCTTTCTGTCAGATCTGTGAAGTGTGAAGTGTAAGGGTGAAGTTCCAGAGGACTGGAGGGTGGCATCAGTGGTCCCAATTTTCAAAAAGGGTAGTAGAAGGGACATGGGGAATTACAGACCTGTTAGCCTTACATCCATTGTAGGGAAAACAATGGAAAGGCTCATAATAGCGAGAGATCTAGTGATGCTAGATAGGGAAGAGAGGCTGACAGCCGCACAATACGGCTTCCTCAAAAACAGGTCCTGCCAGACAAACCTTGTGGAATTCTATGACAAGGTTCAAGATGGCTAGATGGAGGGGATGCAGTGGATGTGGTATACCTGGATTTCAGCAAGGCCTTTGACAAAGTGCCCCATGATATCCTGGTGGAGAAACTGAGGAGTTTTGGGATACCCCGAAGCACTGTCCGGTGGATTAGGGCATGGTTGACTGACCGAAAGCAGAAGGTAACCATTAGCGGGGAATCGTCGGGATGGCAGCCAGTGACAAGCGGGGTCCCCCAGGGCTCTGTCCTGGGGCCGATCCTGTTTAATCTTTTCATTAACGACATGGAAGAAGGGGTGCACAGTCTGCTGATCAAATTCGCAGACAACACTAAAACTAGAGCAGTGGCCACAACTGAGGAGCAAGTACTCTGGATCCAGAAGGATCTGGACAGACTATGGAAGTGGGCAGGAGACAACAGGATGGCGTTCAGTGTGGAGAAGTGCAAGGTCTTGCACTTGGGGCATAGGAATAGCTGTCATAAGTACAGGTTAGGTGACAAGTGGCTGGAGAGCAGCACTTGTGAAAGGGACTTCGGGGTACTGGTTGCTGCAGGCTAAACATGAGTCAGCTATGTGATGCGGTGGTCAAGAGGACAAACACCACCCTTGGTTGCATAGCCAGAAGTGTGGCTTCTAGATCAAGAGAGGTATTACTACCACTCTATATGACTCTGGTGCGCCCGCAGCTGGAGTATTGTGCTCAGTGTTGGGCCCCTTATTACAGAAAGGATATAGCCAGGTTAGAGTCAGTGCAGCGTAGGGCCACAAGGTTGGTGGCCAGTTTGCAGGGGATGGGGTATGAGGTGAGACTGAGGGAACTGAACTCTTCTCCAGTCTCTTCAGCCTGGAGAAGAAGAGACTCAGAGGGGATCTGTTGGTGACATACAGGTATGTGAGGGGATGTCACATAGAGGTGGGTAGAGACCTGTTCTCTCCTGCAGAGGAAGGCAGGATGCGCTCCAACGGAGCAAAGCTCAGGGAACCCAGGTTCCATTTGGATGCCAGGAAGCATTTCCTGACAGTCAGGACCCCGAGGGTGTGGAATGGGCTTCCACGAGAGGTCCCATCGGTGTGGGTGTTCAAGGATAGGCTGGACGTGCACATCGTGGGCATGTCGTGAGCAGAACCAGCTGGTGCTGGAGGTCAGACTAGATGGCCCGGGAGAGCCCTTCTGACTCACTCTGTTTCTATGTTTCTAAGTAAGTAAAACCTAATTGCTTTTCTGCGGCACTACCTGGTTTGCCCACCTATTCTAATTCTAGCCAGTGAATTTTAAAAACCATTTAAAATCAGATGCACTGGGGTATTTAAATCAGTAATGTCTGCTCAAAGTGCTAGCGGTTCTGCAGTATCTCAGGCTCTGGTGTTTTTCAGCTGTGCTTTTCCCTTTTCCCAGAAGTTTCTGGTGGTTGGCTCTCAGATGATAGGTGTGCAAAGTCTGGGCTCTGTGTCTGAGCCATTCTAGAGAGCAACATGTATTGATGACATCTAGCTTGAGTGCTCGTGTAAGTAAGTGTGCCAGAAGAGCACATATTTCCATTTGTGTATCATGATATTTATTTGTATTAAAGGGTTTGCATATAGGACAATGTCTTCAATCAAGGCAGTGGACAAAATTCAGATCAACTCATAATTCTTAATTATATTCATGTGGAAAAGTCCACATTCATGCAATGAACTTCTTTTCCTGCTGCCAATCCATATGGAGCCAAAATATGTTTTCTCCTGTTAGCAGCACTGAGCAAAAGCTTTTCCTGCTGGGATATTCATTGGACCAGCAAGACAAGTGACAGGAAGGTGATCCCTGATTTGGTTGGATGAAGAGGTCTCATTGCGATGAGTGTACAGTAGAAGATGAGAGATCAGGCCAGAGACATGGCTCGGGGATAAGTACTCCTGGATCAAGAATGGCTCTGTGTGGGTTCTTGTCTTACCTAGATCATGGGCCTTCAAAACTGAGGGATGCCCTGCTTTCTCAGTCTAGACCAGTGGTGGCAAACCTATGGCACATGTGCCACAGTGGGCACGCAGAGCTCTCTCTGTTGGCACGCAAGCCAAGTTGCCCCAGCATCACCCCAGCAGCCGAGCATCGGATAACAGCGCACATAGGGGCCATGTGCGTGCTCAGAAAAGAGTAGCGGTGCCAGGCAATGATGTCACGAGCTGGCACTCCTTAGCCGCAACTTGTCCGAGCTTTCGCATGGCCAGTCAGTGTGCTGCCAGGGTGCTTGGACTGGCTGTGAGGTGTTTTTTCTAAACTAGAACCTCAGTGTTCGGGTTTCATTGCAGTGTTGGCACTTTGCGATAAATAAGTGGGTTTTGGGTTGCAGTTTGGGCACTCGGTCTCTAAAAGGTTCGCCATCACTGGTCTAGAAGATCCTTTTTGAAAGCAAATGGACAAGTGCTCTTGAATCTAAACATGCCGAGACTGCAACAACATCATTGAATGCAAATGATTGTATTCCGATTTCTTCGGCAGTGGACAGTACCTCCTCCCTTTGTGCCTCTTTTGCTCAGATTGGGTGAAATAGGCGTCGTCTCCTTGCAGGTTGCCAATCACTCATTTGTGTGTGTTTTTTTTTAAATCCTGCTTGCTTCACTGCAGGGGACAATGTGGAACCATTAAAATCCTTCTAGTTTCAGCATTCCTAATTTGAATTCCTGATCTTAATTTGGAGTCCTTCTTCCTGATCTCCCTTATGTCTGATCTCACTTTGTTCCATGATCTCACTCATGTTTGATTGGAACTAGCATACCAGAGGTATTCTAGAGGTATTTGATTGGAACTAGAAGTATTCTTTTCTAAGGGGTTGATTTGCAAATTCCCGGATTTGTACTCATTTTCTTTCTTTCTTTCAGCTACTGCAGGTGAAAGACCACATCAAGTGCCCCAAGAAAGGAAACAGTATCCAGACGGGGCAGAGAATGTTGGAATTAAGACAAAATGAATGAGCTGGATGGAAACCAAACAAAAATAGAGAAGAATGAATGTCTGGATGCTGATCCCCAAGCAACAATAGAAGAAGAAAAACCTCCCAGAGAAGAGAAAGATAAGAAATGTTCTGTACGTGGAAAACTTTTTGCTCGTAAATCAGCGCTTGATGACCAAAACTCAACACATAAGGCAAAGAAACGATACCAATGCCTGGAGTGTGGAAAGAGCTTCAAGAGGAGTACAGACCTTCTCAACCATCATAGAACACACACTGGGGAGAAACCATTTAGTTGCCTGGAGTGTGGGAAATCCTTTAGTCAGAAGACATCACTTACCACCCATCAAAGAATACACTCAGGGGAGAAACCATTTAAATGCTTGGAATGCGGAAAAAGATTTTGCCAGAGTGGTGCCCTTCAATCACATCAAAGGACTCACATCGAGGTGAAACCATTTCAATGCTTGGAATGTGGAAAGACTTTCAAACACAAAAGTAAGCTTAATATTCATCATAGAACACACACAGGGGAGAAACCATTTGAATGTTTGCAGTGTGGAAAGAGCTTCAGTCAGAAGAAGAGACTTCTTAGTCATCAGATAATTCACACCGAAAACAATCCATTTAAATGCCTCGAGTGCGGAAAGAGCTTCAGTCGAGAGGATGTCCTTGAATCACATCAGAGAATTCATACAGGAGAGAAACCTTTTGAATGTTTGCAGTGTGGAAAAAGCTTCTGCCTCAAGCCAAGCCTTACCCGTCATCAGAAAATTCACAAAGAAGACAACCCATTAAAATGCCTAGAGTGTGGAAAAAGCTTTATCCGGAAAGATCACTTTACTTCACATCGAAGAATTCACACAGGAGAAAAAGTGTATGAATGTTTGCAATGTGGAAAGACCTTCCTTCATAGGCAAAGCCTTTTTAGTCATCGGATAATTCACACAGATGGGAAACCATTTAAATGCCCGCAGTGTGGTGATATTTTTAGCCGGAAGCATCACCTTGCTTTACATCAACGTATCCATACGGAAGAGAAGTCTTTTAAATGTCTGCAGTGTGGAAAGACCTTCAGTGACAGTAATGCCCTCAAAACACATAAAACAGTGCACATTGGGGAAGAACTATATAAATGCCTGGAGTGTGGAAAGAGTTTCAAGTGGAAGGCCACCTTTAATTTCCACCAAAGAACTCACACTGGGGAGAAACCCTATCAGTGCTTGGACTGTGGCAAGAGATTCTACCGGAATGGCGCCCTGAAATGCCATCAGAGAACCCACACCGGGGAGAAACCCTATCAGTGCTTGGAGTGCGGCAAGAGCTTCAGTGTGAGGGAGACTCTGAAGCTGCACCAAACTACTCACACGGGGGAAAAACCATTTAAATGCATGGAGTGCGGAAAGAGCTTCAGTCGCAAGTCCTACTTTAATTCACATCAAAAAACTCACACAGGGGAGAAACCGTACAAATGCTTGGAATGTGGGAAGAGCTTCAGTTTAAGACAGTCTCTGTATTTTCATAAAAGAAGTCACACAGAGGGGAGTCCTTACCAATGCTCGGTGTGTGGAAAGAGCTTCAATGTGAGAGCATCTCTTAAATTACATCAGACCACTCACACAGGAGAAAAACCATACAAATGTGCGGAGTGTGGAAAGAGTTTCAGTCGGAAGGCCTATGTCTCTTTGCATCAGATAACCCACAGAGGGGAGAAACCATACAAGTGCATGGAGTGTGGGAAGAGCTTCAGCCGAAGACAGTACCTTTATTTTCATAAAAGAATTCACACAGCGGAGAAACCCTATAAGTGCTTGGTGTGTGGGAAGAGCTTCCGGCGGAAATCGTACTTTTCCTTACATCAAGGAATTCACACAGGAAACAAGCCATTTAAATGCTTGGAGTGTGGAAAGAGCTTCAACCGAAGGGAATACCTTGCTTCACATCAAAAAGTTCACAGAGAGACCTCTTCGGAAGAGGAGGAGTCCGACTCCTCCGAAGAATCGTCTTCTAAAGAGGACCCGGCCCAACCTGAGGGATCCTTAGACAGTGATGCCTTATCTGGGGTACCCAGCAAAGCGTCGGACCCCTTGCTGAGTCCAGACTCCCGTTCCACCAATGGCTCCGGAGAGCAGCAGTGGCAGTGCATCAGGTGGGACACTCAGAGCCACGACGGGGAAGCCCACCTGGTTCCCCGAATACCCTTTCGCCCAGAGCATACGCATGAGTAAGGCCCTCTCATTTCAGCTCAGGATTTCATGGCCTCCATGAGCCAACCTGCAAGTGCGCCAGCACTCAAGGCTGGGCACACTCTCGCCCGGTGCTTTTCAGCTGGTCGGGGGTGGTGATCTGAAGGTGGGGGACTTTGATTCAGTCTCTTTTTCATGCTCTGTTGAGGGTTAGGCAGAAAGTACCTCCCCTGCTCTGTGAAGCTGGGCAACTGTTTAAGCCACCTGCCTCCCAAGATTCATGGATCAAGAGGGTTTCCAGAGGTCTCTTGGGAGTTCCCTGGTAGATATGACTGGATCTGTGAGATGCAGAAGGGATTGATTTGGCTGACACAGTCACTTCTGGGTCATAGAGGGCCTATGGCTTTGTGGTAAACCTTGAAGTTGGTAACTATAGAACCAAGAGGACTAGAGCCCTCATGGAGAAAAACTCCGAGTGAATAGTCAGATCCTAGTACGTGCCTAGAAGTAGGTATACCTAGAGGCAGTGAGCGGAGCAAGAAGCTTGGTGCCTCTGTTCAGTTTTCTATCAGCTTCCCAGCAGACCTTTTTAGCTTCATTCAGGGCCTACTACATGTTGCCCCATGGACAGTGTAGTCCTTCCTGAAACTCACTGCAACATATTTGCTAGGCACTTCTGGGACAAAAGCCTTTGCATCCTTTGGGACTGAGACTCCAGAGCTATGGGAGTAGAATCAGGTAGAGGTACCCAGGGTGTCGTCTTTTCCTGGGCGAGTTTCCTCTGGTACAGCTTGAGAACCTGGTGCTTGGACAAGTTTGTGCAACCCGCTTCTAGACTAGCAGCTTGCTTCTCTCAGCTTATTGAAACCAGCTCTATAATAATTGGGACCAGAAGTTCCAAACATACAACACCAATTCTGGCCCACCTGCACTGGCTGCCCATATGCTTCCAAGCCTGACTCAAGGCGCTGGTTCTAACCTATAAAGCCTTAAGCAGCACAGGACTGCAGTACCTGATGGAGCACCTCTCATGACCCAACTCTGCTTGGGCACCACAATTAACACCTAAAGCTTTCCTCCAAGCCCAGCCTTCCAGGGAAGCTCAGAACACGGGGATGATGGGAAGGGCCTTTGCAATAGTTTGCCCCCGGCTTCCAAAAATATCTCTCTAATGAGGCCTCCCTGGCCCCAACTTGGCTAATTCTTCAGTGCGGGGTTAAGCATGCCTGCTTCTCCAAGGCTTTCTGTGGTAGGCAATGCCATCTGGGGGAGCTCTTTTGTCAGTCTACACATGTTGAGAGAATTCTTTTAGCTGCTCAAATACTTTAAAATCCTATTTTAAATTTTGCAGATTAGCAGTTTATGTTGTTTCGTATTGTGCTTTGTGTTTTGTTTTGTTTTTTTAATGAATTGATCTGAATCTCCTGAAGAGCTTCAGTTATTGGGTGGTATAAAAATGAAATGAATGAGGATGATACTCAGGAACAAGGACTTACTTATGAGGAGGCAAACTCAGCTGTGACTACTAATGAGGCAGACTCAGATGTAACTCCTGAACCTGCGTGCAGCCAACAGACTCCCTGCACCCTTTTCTCCCAGGGTGTCTTGGCTACTATATACAAAGTATATATACCGGGCCAGGGCATGGTCTGAAGGAACTTAAGACACCCCCCATGTTGGAGCTAAGCAGGTCTGGGCTGGCCTGAGCTTGGAGGGGAGACCACCTGGAAACCACATGTAGCCACACTGAGTTGCACAGTGGGAGAAAGGCAGGATACAAATATAATACGTAATCATAGAATAGTAGAGGTGGAAGGGGCCAGAAGGCCATCAAGTCCAACCCCCTGCTATTGCAGGACGCCACACCATTCGAATAACTGTCCAGTCTCTTCCTGAATGCCTCTAGTGTGGGAGACCCCACAAGCTCCCTAGGTAATAGGTTCCACTGTCATACTGCTCTGATGATGAGGAAACTTTTCCTGGTATCAAGGCAGAATCTGGTTTCCAGTAACTTAAGTCCATGACCCTGTAGAAACATAGAAACATAGAAACAGAGCGAGTCAGAAGGGGCCTCCCGGGCCATCTAGTCTGACCTCCGGCACCAGCCGGCTCCGCTCATGACATGCCCACCATGTGCATGTCCAGCCTATCTATAGAAGGGACGATCGAGGAGAGATCTCTGGGACTCTGTACTCTGGGACGATCGAGGAGAGATCTCCTCCTTTGTAACAGCGCCGCCGCCTTTGTACCTTCCTTTAAGGTACTTGCAGAGTGCTATCATATTACCACTCAAGCATCTCTTCTCAAAGCTGAACGTGTCCAGTTCTCTCAATCTTTCCTCCTGGAGCTTTGCCTCCAGTCCCTCAGCCTGCCACCCTCTGGACCCTTTCCAGCTTTTCTGCATCTTTTTACAACTGTGGTCCCCAGAACTGGACGCGGTACTCCAGGTGAGGTCTGACTAGTGCTGAGTATTGGGGAACTAGTTCCTCATCGGAAGTGATAGTTCTGTCAGTGCAGTCCAGAAAAGCAGCTGCATCACACTGTTGGCTCCTATTTAGCTTGTGATCCAAAGTAACCCCAAGATCCTTCTCGTTTGCAGTATTGTGGAGCCAAGTGTTCGACTAATACTCTTTTCTTCCTGTTAACTGCAAGTTTTGGTATCATGTGTTTTATTTGGTTGACCTTGAGCTTCTTGTGGAGAGTTTTACAGCCTCCTCTGTTGCAGGACAACTGCCTTCAACTGACACACTTTCCCAGGGAGTAGTTTTCTCGTTGTCACTTCCCTTAGGCTCCACTACTTCTGTCTCGAATTGGGGTGCACTTGTCTAAGGGCATCACCCCTTCTTGTCGCCCTCATCCTCTTTGGTCACATTGAGGGAAGACGCTGCTCTAGTGCTTTCAACTTTTATCTAAGAGGTCTGTTTGCTTGCACTTGAAGTGTGACTTGTCCTCAGGAGAAAAGGTGTTGTAGGTCACCTTCGCTAGGGGGACTTGGTCATTTTTTACAAGAATTTTGAGTGGGGACTTTTCCTGCATGCTGGGATTGAATGTGCCTCTCGCACACTGCAGAAATGTGCTGCAGTCAACATAAACCTCGGCGCAAATGTAAGGAAGAGAAAATACTGGGATGCATACAATATAAGTAAAGTTGTTTACTGGTTTAATGGATATACATGAGAGGAAGCACTTGGAATAATTAGTCACTGGGCACATGGGTGATGACAGGGATCATTCCTTGTTTCCATACATAGCTTCCTTTGTCAACTAATGCTAAAACCAACCAATGCTAAAAAATTAAAAGTCTGATTTCCAAATGCATTCATGAAGAGAAAGCATGATGATTAAGCAGAAGAGGGGACTTTTATCTTCACAGCTATTTAGGGACCCCACCCCCAAATCTACTGCAGGGTCTCAAGTGATGCAGGGGGCCACAGAGAACACAATCTCAGGTGGGAACAGAGTGGGGAGCTCTCATTTTGCCTGACCAAGGATCCCTCATCTCTGTGCCCGTGTTGAAAGCTCGGATGAGGCCACATTCAGCAAAACTGCCTGTTCTGTCTGCACTGGATGCTGCAAAGGCTCTAATACGGGGTTCTCCCATGATACATGTGAGCCCCCAAACCTGCAGTGAGCAAAGTACAGAGGCCACCTCTTGCCCCCACACCTGCCGGCCTGCATTTTCTCCAGCTGAAGAACCAGGGAGGGGTAAGGAGACAGTCTGGGTGCCATCAGGAATCGGCTTAGACCAGCGCTCCCAGCCGCTGTCTCCTCCGCCTGCCATATTCCATTTTCCTCTTCTCCACAGCTGCTTTCCAACTCCGGAGAGGCAGCCAGTGGGGTTCTTTCAACACTGGCTGCAAGGCGATGAGGCAGAGTTTAGCATTCGGTGTCTCCAAGCTCACTGCCGGGGCTCCAGGTAACCCTTCGGCCACCTGGACAACATCAGAAGGCTAAACAGTTGCACCCTTTTCAATTGGTGGTTGGAGTAATTAGCATCACAGCCAATTTTGCTTTTTTGTTTGTTTGTTTGTTTGTTTTTAACCCTATGTATTGCAGTGCTCTTTAATATGTAATGATGTACCTGTACTCTGAACTCATCTGCCTGATTCCTAGAAGGGAATACATGGACAGTGCAAGTGGATTCTAAACAAAAAGGTCAACATCACAACATTGCAGGAGATAAATGCACACCTCCCGCCACGCAAGGACTTGAAGACCTAACTGCTTGCAACAACTGAAGGGGTAGTACAGAAATGCCACCTGCCAATGAATTACTTCTGTGGTGTTTCATCTGCTTTTGTTGAAGTTTATGTATAATTCTTAGCCCTATTTTTGTATATATGTGTACACACACACACACGTCATATAATTCTGTTGGAATTCAGTTATTCAGATCTGTGTAGCTACTGTTTTTCCCTTTTTCTTTTCTTTAGTTGTGTGGAAATATAACAATAAAAATTGTTAAACACCAACAATACCGGCAGCAGGATTGTAGTCTCTAGGGTGCAGCAGTTTAGTTTCAAGGGGGCAGGATGGGCCATGGGCGACATCTGGGAAGGGGCTGTGTGGTGTGTCATTGCCTGCAGATGGGAGGGGGGTGGGATTGGTGTCTGCATTGCTCAGGGGTGACTTGTTAGGGGTGACTGGATTACCAGCATTTGGTCTGGTGGGGGGTCTAATGGATGCTAAAGGGAGATAACGGTGAAGTTCAACCCGTGAGTTCAAAGAGATCCGGGTCTACTATAGTAAGGTAGTTGAGCAATTCTAGCAGAGCTGCTGCTTTGCCTATTTTGCCACTGCCCTGCCTGGCTTTCAGGAAACTCCAGCTGGCTCAGGTTAGGGTTAGTTGAGTGGTGAGGGTTAGTTGGGTGGTTGAGGTGCCCCTGTTGCTGCTAAGGGACTTGCAGCCTTCCTCAGGATAGGACACCTGGCATCGTGGGCATCAGCTCCCATTGTTCAGGCTGGCTGGCTGGCAAGACCCGAGGCAGCCTCAGGACTCCCTTTGTTGGTCAAGGAGGAGCACCGCAGCCCTGGTGGATGCAGGAGTCTGACCTCAGCCCACTGCAGCTGCCTGGGCTCATGAGTTCCACCTGGGAAGCTATGTAAGAACTGGATCATCCCCCGAGAAGCTGCCTCAGCAACAAAGGCGCTCTGAATTGCTCCTGGTTTGTGGATTCTTGGACTTTGCTTCTGGAACTCTGCCCACTGTCTTGCTCCAGCCCTCAAGGTACCTGTTTTGCTCAGCTCGGCTTGTCTTCCTGATTCCTGGCTTGTCTTGACCACATTTGCCTCTTGAACGGACTTGGCCTTGCACTGCAGCTCCCAGCCTGACCTTTGGACTGCTTGGCTGTCTTCTGGAGCGACTCCTGTGCCCCATCCCGGTTGCCTGGGTCCTGGCTGTCCTGTCTGCTGGTCAGTCACCCACACCCTGGATCTTGACCCTGGCTCAGTGGCATCTGAGTCTGCCTCCTCATAAGTAGGCCCTTGCTCATTTGCATGCCCTCGACAAAGGGGTCTTTGGGGAGTCAGGTGGGTTTCCTCACTGTTGGCTCTGGGTGTCCCACCCTGGGGTGGGTGGGGGGAGTCTGGAGTTACAGCTGGGCTCAGGGGAGCCATGCCCTGGCCCATCACACCTTCCATGCTACCCTGCCTCATCCTCCTGATTCCTCACCAGGCCGATGGTTCCTCCAGGAATACAAAGGTGGGGCATCTCTGAACACCTGCCCTTCCCAGCTGTGGCACTTGGAGAACTAAGGGACGGAAGCAGGGTACCTCCATTCAAATTGTATCTCCTCCCAGCAAAATTCGAATGCAAGTGGAGGATTGTGTTCATATTTACATTCCCAAATGTGCTGGATTAGCAACTATTCCAGGCTCTTTCCACACACGGATCTGCTTCCCAAGATGTCCCCTTCCGGACTGGGCAGGGGGTGCGTTAGTCCTGGATCGGTGGGGAGCTCAGAGGCAGAACCCCCATTCCTGGGGTTGCAGAAATGGTTCATGTCCCGGAGTGCATATGCCCAAAATGCATATCGGGAAGGTTTTCTTTTAAAAGATTTATTCTCAAGAATAACCGGCTACCAATCAATCGTTCCAGATGGTGCACCTGAGCAGGCCCCAATTGGCCCTTCTATTTGTTGTTGGTAGTCACAAAGTCACATCCGCCCCATCACGACCCCATGGACAACATTCCTCCAGGCCTTCCTGTCCTCCACCATCCCCCAGAGTCCACCTAAGCTCACTTTTGTTGGCAGGGTGATGTGTCTGCTTTTTAGGATGCTGTCTAGATTTGCCATAGCTTTCCTCCCCAGGAGCAAGCGTCTTTTAATTTCTGGGCTGCAGTCCCTGTCTGCGGTGATCTTGGAGCCCAGGAAAAAAAAATCTGTCACTACCTCCATTTCTTCCCCATCTATTTGCCAGAAAGTGAGAGGACTGGATGCCATGATCTTAGTTTTCTTAATGTTGAGTTTCAATCCAACTTTTGTGCTCTTCTCCTTCATCTGATCTGGGTTTGTTGTGGTTAGTCGCGAAGTTGTGTCTGACCCATTGCAACACCATGGACAGCATTCCTCCAGGCGCTCCTGTCCTCCACCATCCCCCAGAGTCCACTCAAGCTCACACCAACTGCCTCAGTGACTCCATCCAGCCACCTCATCCTCTGCCGTCCCCTTCTTCTTTTGCCCTCTATTGTTCCCAGCATTAGACTCTTCTCTAGGGAGTCCTTCCTTCTCATTAGGTGGCCAAAGTATTTGAGTTTCATCTTCACTATCTGGCCTTCTAAAGAGCAGTCAGGGTTGATCTCCTCCAGGACTGACCGATTTGATCGCCTTGTGGTCCAAGGGACTCGCAGGAGTCTCCTCCAGCACCACAACTCAAAGGCCTCAATCCTTTTGCGCTCAGCCTTCCTTATGGTCCAGCTTTCACAGCCATACTGGGAAAACCATAGCCTTGACTATATGCACTTTTGTTGGCGGGGTGATGTCTCTGCTTTTCAGTATGCTATCTAGATTTGCCACAGCTTTCCTCCCCAGGAGCAAGCGTCTTAATTTCTTGGCTGCAGTCACCATCTGCGGTGATCTTGGAGCCCAGGAAAATAAAATCTGTCACTACCTCCATTTCTTCCCCATCTATTTGCCAGAAAGTGAGAGGACTGGATGCCATGATCTTAGTTTTCTTAATGTTGAGTTTCAATCCAACTTTTGCGCTCTTCTCCTTCATCTGATCTGGGTTTGTTGTTGTTAGTCGCGAAGTTGTGTCTGACCCATTGCAACACCATGGACAGCATTCCTCCAGGCCCTCCTGTCCTCCACCATCCCTCAGAGTCCACTCAAGCTCACACCAACTGCCTCAGTGACTCCATCCAGCCACCTCATCCTCTGCCGTCAATTGTTCCCAGCAGCTGGCCTTTCTTTACTTCGATCATTAAAGGCTTACATGTCGCACAGTTAACATTTTACAATAGGTGACAGAAGTGAACAGCTGCACTGACAGGATCTTTTCTGCTTGCATACCGAAGAAGATGCTCTGAAAAAGGGGAGAGGAAGAGGAGGGGGGGGGGCTGCTGTGAATTGCCCTTGGTTTGAGCTGCTGTTATTGCTCAAGTGCCAACCGGCTTTTCTGCAATGGTGCCAGCTACTTTTCAAGGGTGCACGCAGGCTGATTTCTAGAAAAGAGGCTTTTCTCTGGCCTGGGTATGTGCCAATGAGTGCATGATGGCACCTGTGTAAGTTCTACCTATTGATTCGTGCATCATCTGGACCTGACACTGGACTTCACGTGTCCTAGGAAGGAGGCCGGAGTGGAAATAGGTAACTCGGCCTTCCCCGGTTCCCATCATCCCCAGCCAGTAGGCGCAATGCCCATTCCACTTGAAAGGTTGGGCATTGTAGTCCAACATGCTCGGAGGGCGCCAGGACGTGCGAAGCTGGGGCCGCCGGGAAGGAGAAGCGAGAGCCCAGCCGGCCTCCCTCCTCTCCTCCCGGCCTGTCCTGGAGAAGCCGCCGGTGCCGGGAAGGAGCCGGCGAGGCTGGACGGACGGGGCAGCGGGAAGGCAGGCAGACGAGCGACCGCTGCTCAGCCCCGCAAGGGTTAAGGAAACCGAGCGCTGCTTCCTAGAGGGGCAAGAACTGCGGGGAGAGGGGGAGGCACCCGGAAGTGACCTGCCCTTGGACCCCCGGAAGGGGAATCGGCTGGGAAGGTCTCCTAGCAACGAAGAGAAGGGCAGCGGCGAAGAGGTGAGCGGGCAGCGAGAGGCCGCTTTCGGAAGGGGCTGGAGCGGGACGAGCCTCCCGGGGTCCTGCGATGTGATCGCCGCCGCCCAAGCGCCGAGCGGGGCCGAAGGGGGCTCCTCGCAGGCGCCCCTTGCCGCCGCCGCTCCTGTGGCTGCAAGTGGCTCTCGCTGGGCGGTGGGCGGAGAGGGGCAGGCAGGGACGCTGAGAAGGGGCAGAGTCTCCCGGGGCAGCCCGCTCGTAAGCTGGCACCGTTCAGACGTGCCCAAGTACGAATTCCCTCCCCCTCAGCCAGCATGGCCAACCCTACCCATCTTCAGGGCACCAGATTGGGGAAGACGAAGTGGCTGACATGTTCCACCCCGCTCAGCCAGGTCATAGCAGCCTGGGAGGCTCAAATCTGCCCCTCAGCTACATACCAAGTCAGTCTGACTTGCTTTTCTGGGCTCTTGTAAAGAGGAGGGGATCACGTGCATCGCTCTGAAAAAAAGTAAGCTAAGAAATCCACGAGCTTTTTCTCCAACAGAAGAAGTGGTTCTGGGGGAAGATGTTGCCACAAAGCTCGCAATCAAAATGTGTGACGTGTTGATAGTAATGTATCCTGACTAACTTAGATTAAATTTGCAAATACTCCAAATTAGTATTCTTTTCTATCCTAGGCAACAGGTGTAATTTTTTCAATGTTCATTGGTTGTAATTCTGCATTTTGGACATTCCCAAAATCGGTTTGGGATCTTCCCAAGTTGTAGTTGTGGTGGTAGAGGAATGTCTGGTTCTTTGCTTTTGCAAATAGTTGCTTCTGAAGAAATATGGTTCAAATACTTATGAAGAAAACGGTATATTGATACTTCAAATACTTTGAACTTCAAGTTCAAATACTTATGAAGAAAACGGTATATTGTGTTGGGTATATTCATTTATTCACCCAGTGTGAGCACAGGTTGTACAAAAGGCGGTTGCAGAAATACTGACCAAACCAATTTCATGACCTCCCATTGGGGAGATGGGCAAGAATGTTTCCTTTTTGCTTGTGTTGCTCAAGGGAACCTTGTTTCTTTTATCCGGCCTTTGTAGCACTGATATTTGGGCTGCCTGCAAGAAAGATTCTGCTAGTTTGCATCCTTGCATCTCAGATAAAAACACCCAACTCTTCCTATGTACCTTCTCCTTTCGGAAGGAGTATGACTTTGAATTCTAAATGAATTGTGGGAAAGGAACACCCTGGTCCTGAGGCAAGAGGAGAGAAGATCTCTTTCTTCCTAGCATTGCATTAGTCCAAACAAGAGCAGTAGAAAATTGAAGGTTGCCTTTTACTGTGAGACCATCTGTTGATGCTGAGTGGTGGCATCCAGGGTTTCAGACGGTTTCTCTCAGCCCTGTTTGAAGAGACCAGAGTTGAAATGTAATTCTTACAAGTGCAAAGCAGGTATGCAAAGCCTTTCTTTTCCCTTCCCTGCCAGTTCTTTGATTGGAAAGACTCTTGTGTTCCAATAGGAAATAATATGTTGACTTTGCTGGATTACTTTATTGATTTTATTTATAAAATGTGTATGCTGTCCAATTACTAACGTCTCTGGACAGCTAACAGCATAAATAAATTGCACTCTGGCTGCAAATTAATAAAATACAATAATAAAATTCAATATTAAAACATATTAAAATATTAAATAAAAAGGTCTTAACCTGGCACCGAAAAACATGGCGGACCTCTCTGGGGAGCGCGTTCCATAGTCAGGGCGCCACTGCAGAGAAGGCCCTCCTCCAGGTACTCTGTCTCCTAACATCTTTCACAGAGGGTTCCTGGAGGAGGGCTTCTGTTGCCAATCTTGGGGCGGGAGGGCAAATAGGGAAAAAGGCATTCTTTCAGGTATCCTGGTCCCAAGCTGTTTAGGGCTTTATAGGTAATAACCAGCACCTTGAATTGAGCCCGGACTTTGATGGGAAGCCAATGGAGCTGATGGAGGACTGGGGTTATATGAGAATAACGCCAATGTTTAATAGCTCTTTTTTCTTGTCTGTTTTTGGTGTTCCTTTTTTTTGGTAGAATGCATATATTATGAACTTGGCTGAGCAGCCTTGATCAAAAAGTGGCAAATATGTAAAGCATGTGTTGATGCCCCTTTGGAATTAACTTGGAAATGGAAACCTGAGTAATTTTCTGTAGCATCGTCTCCTCCATTTTAACTGCAGCTAATAAATGTTTGGAATAATATGGAGACGCTACTTTGAATCAGTAAAGTCTACTCAGATTGATAGTAGTTCTCTAGTATCTCAAACACTGGCATTCTCCAGCCCTTCCACACATGCCTTCCCAGGTGAGCTTTGCTCAACTGAGGGAGAGGTTGCCTTTTTGGAAGTTCTTTTATTTTTAATGAGGGAAGACTATGTGTAACTGTTAAAACTAACATACCTCAGGTTTCAGTCTACCTAGTTCGCCTTCAATTCTCTTCCATACTTCTGATCTTTCTTGTGGAAATCATATTGTATTGAATTTAGGAAACTGAGGTATAAGTTTATAAGGGGGAAGGGACATAAAGTTAATACTCTGCTATGAAAGAGCCTTTCTCCATTGCACTCATGTTGTCTTTTTCTTTCAGACGGGTAATGGTAGTAGAAAACACATGAAGCGTCACATTAAGTGTCTGAGAAAAAAGGCTGGTGTCCGGATGTGGCAGGAAATTTTGGAAATAGAGACAGGATGAATGATCTGGAAGAAAATCAGACAAAGCAAGAGAGGAATGAATATCAAGACACAGATATCCATACAATGGTGGTACAACAAAACACCCCCAGGGAAAAGAGAGAGAGAAAATGCCCAGTACGTGGCAAAATGTTTACTTGTAAATCTTCCTTTGATGACCATTGTTCCATGCAAAAAACAAAGAAGAGATACCAATGCCTTGAGTGTGGAAAGAGTTTCAAGCGGAGTACAGAACTGCTCAACCATCAGAGAACACACACAGGAGAAAAACCATTTAACTGTCTAGAGTGTGGGAAATCATTTAGTCAGAAAGTGGCACTTACTATCCATCAAAGAATACACTCAGGGGAGAAACCATTTAAATGCTTGGAGTGTGGAAAGCAATTCTGCCAGAGTGGTGCCCTTCAGTCACATCAAAGAATTCACACTGAGGAAAAACCATTTAAATGCCTTCATTGTGGAAAGAGCTTCAAACAGAAGGGTTACCTTACTATACATCACCGCATGCACACAGGAGAAAAACCATTTGATTGTTTGCAGTGTGGGAAGAGCTTTGCTCAGAAGAGAAGCCTTACTAGGCATCAGATCATTCACATAGAAGGCAATCCCCTTAAATGCCTAGAATGTGGAAGGAGCTTCAAACACAAGAGTTACCTTACTAAACATCAGAGGATGCACACTGGAAATAAACCATTTCAGTGTTTGCAGTGTGGAAAGAGCTTTGCTTGGAAAAGAAGCCTTACTAGACATCAGATGATTCACACAGAAGACAACTCATTTAAATGCCTGGAGTGTGGAAAGAGCTTCCAGCAGGAAGATATCCTTGCCTCTCATAAGAAGATTCATAGTGGACAAAAACCATTTGAATGTTTGCAGTGTGGAAAGAGCTTTATTTACAGGCAAAGTCTCTCTAGTCACCTGATAATTCACATGGAAAACAACCCATTTAAATGTATGCAGTGCGAGAAAAGCTTCAGCCGGAAGTATCACCTTGTTTTGCATCAAAGAACTCACGCTGAAGGAAAGGCATTTAAATGCCTGCAGTGTGGAAAGAAGTTCCAAAGCTGCAGTGCCCTTAGAACACACAAAATAATCCACACTGGGGAAAAACTGCATAAATGCCTGGAGTGTGGAAAGAGCTTCAAATGGAAGACAGCCCTTAATTTCCACCAAAGAACTCACACAGGGGAGAAACCATATGAATGCTTAGTGTGTGGGAAAAGATTCTACCAGAGAAGTGCCCTCATTTGCCATCAGAGAACCCACACAGGGGAGAAACCCTATCAGTGTTTGGAGTGTGGAAAGTGCTTCAGTGTGAGACCATCTCTGACGTTGCATCAAACCACTCACACAGGCAGAAAACCATTTAAATGTTTAGAATGTGGAAAGAGTTTTAGTCGGAAAGCATACCTCTCTTTACATCAAACAACTCACAGAGGGGAGAAGCCATATAAATGCTTGGAATGTGAAAAGAGCTTCAGCCGTAAATCATATCTTAAATTTCATAAAAGAACTCACACAGCGGACAGACCGTATACATGCCTGGAGTGTGGGAAGAGCTTCAGGCAAAAGGCATACTTTTCATTACATCAAAGAATTCACACAGGGGACAAACCATTTAAATGCCTGGAGTGTGGAAAGAGCTTCAGTCGAAGGGAGTCACTTACCTCACATCAAAGAACGCATGTAGATACATCTTCAGAGGAGGAGGAAGATCCCCCTTCTACAGTAGACTCAGGGCAACCTGAGGGATCCTGTAGCAGTGGGACCGCTACTTCCCAAACTTCACCAGAGCACCAATGGCAGTGTATCAGGTGGGACACTCAGAGCCATGGTGGAAGAGCCCATCTGATTCCCCGCAGGCCCTTTCGCCCCGGGCATACACATGTTTAAATAAATAAATATGTAAAGTAATATTTTAATTGTTAGCTATTAATTTTATATTATATTATTGTTTATATATTTCTGTTTTTATATTAGACTCTGAGATGGGCCAGTTTTAAATAGTGTATTGGTTTTTAAATCGTATTTTTTTCATCATTGTTAGCTGCCCCAAGGCTTGTTTGCAAGGGGGCGGCATACAAGTATGTTAAATAAATAAAAATAAAATAAATAATGTGTAAACTTCTACTCAGAAGTAAGGATGTGCTTATGAGGAGGAAGATTCAGCTGGAGTTATTAATCCTGACTCAGGGTCAGCCAGAATATATGTCCCTTTCTGAAAACAGAAGCCAATATTTAAGTTTCTGGAGTAGGAAAGCAACGTGAACCTGGGCACACATCTTCCTAAGCATACAATTAATATTTAGTGCTTCTGGCATGTACATGAGGTGATCAGATCACATCAAATGCTCCTTGTGGGGGTAGAACTTCTTGTAACATTGTGACAGTGGTTTTTATAAAATAGATCTTTAGAGATGTGAGTGGGTTGAGCCAGGGCAAGTTCAAGAAATGTTTTGCTGGGAGTCAGGTATTTTGCAGCTGATCAAGTGGTGGATGGAAATGTCTCTCTCACACACTTTGTAAGTGCACTTTAATAAGAGGAAGCCAAGTACAGATAAAATTGCATGAAAGTGGAATTACTGAAATGTGACTATAATTAGTGTCATTGCTTCTTGGTTAAACAAATGTTCATACAGTTTCTCTGATATGTGGAAAGAACTTGGAATAAATATTCACCAAATGTATTGGTGATTAGATTTGTAGTTCTAAGTTTCCATGTTCTGTTTTATTTTAAGGGCTTCGTTCTGCTAAAAACTGTGTACCAAATATATGGTTAATTTAGCATAGCATAGCAGAGTTGAAAGGAGCCAAGAATTTGGAATGCGGCCACAACAGGATTATGGTTTGCATTTATGTCAGTCCCTGGGTACATTTTCAATGACTTAACACAGTCTCAGTGTCTCTAGTTAACTAAAATATAATATATTTGATTGCTTATAATATGGTTGTTAGTAACATCATGCAGGGATCTCTATGTATATATTCTCCTTTTTCATAATGTAAATGCACATCATGAAATGTATATATTGATGTTTCACATACTTTTTGCGACTCCAAAGTTCTTGGTAAACTTTGTAAACTTGGTAAACTCCAAAGTTCACTACCAGCAGTTGGAGCACATGATGTCAGTGTCTGTGGGAATTTCCCTTCAGTTGAAAACACATCATCCAATCTGTAATGGCTGCACTTACTTACTTACTTACTTACTTACTTACTTACTTATTTAATTAATTAATTAATTAATTAATTAATTAAAACATTTTTAGGAGCTGTTGCTATGATTGCAACTTCAAAACCCTTACTGCCCGATTGGGTCTGCGATCTAACTGACCCAACACACTTAACTCACTTCAAGAGTTTGGATATTCAACTTTTTTCTTAAACAGTATGGGGGTTAAAATAAAGCTTTATGGCGCTCTGGGAGCAATAGTCCCACCATGCCACCTTGTGGAACTGGCCATCAGTTAAATGGAGGTGAAATCCAACACTGCTCGGATGTTTCTCAGCCTGATCCAAGGTGCTGGTTGCGACCTGTGAAGCCTTAACACAGCTCAGGACAGAAATGCATGATTGCTTGCATATTGAACTGGTCTGGCTGGCCGCATTCACTGTGATGTGCTTTCACTGTGCGATCCAGGCTGCTGTTGTGGCGGCATCAAGGGAAGCCCTGCCCATCACCCAGGGCTTTTCAGGAGTCGTCCTGGGGGATCAGTCCCAGCCTTCCTGCAGGGACAGCACTGAGACTAGGCAGGCACATGGGGGTAGGTGCGGGCTGAACCCAAGATGTGTTTCTCCCGGAGGCAAAAGGCGAGACCTCCTTCCTTCTCACACTATTTATTTATTTAAAACATCAGGGGCAGCAAAATAGTCTTCCCGCACACCTGAGGAGGGCAGGCCCGTTTTTGTTGCTCATATTTATAGCCCACGCTTTTTCCTTCCGAGGAACTCAAAGCGGCGCACATGATTCTCCCCATAATTCTCCCCGCAATCTTATCCTCGCAGCGACAGCCCTGCGAGGTAGGCTGGGCTGAGAGTCTGTGCCCGGCCCAGGGTCACCCAGCGGGCCCCATGGCTGAGTCCCGGCCCCGCAAGACCAACCTGGCTCTCGGGGGCCCAGGCCTGACTCACGGGCCCCGGGCCCCTTCCTGCGCGGGTGCAGAGCCGAGGTGCGCTGGGGTGGCACAAGCAGCGACGGAAGGAGCCGTGGAAACCAGAGCGAGAGAAAGAAAGGGTATCGCGACCTCTCGCGGACTCCTCTGGCAGGGGAGGATGGGCGCTGTGATCCAGCGTGCCTGCAAGGCGCCAGGCCAGGCCAGGCCAGGCTGGACCCAGCGGAGAGAGGGCGCGAAATCGCCGCCCGCCGCCCGGCCTCGCTCCCTCGCTCGCTCGGGGGTCCAGGCCTCCAAGGGTTAAGGGGACCGAGCGCTACTTCCTAGAGCGGAAAGGAGCGGCCCGACGGGAAAGAGCGGAAGTGTCCCGCCTTTGCCTCCCCGGAAGGGAAGTCGGGCTGGGCCGGTTACCTGGCGACGAGGGGGAGGCCGAACCGACGCCTAGCAGGTATGGGGAGGCGCGTGGGGCAGAGAAGGGGGCCCTGCTTGGATAGGGACAGCCCGAAAGAGGAGGCCCGCGCAGTGCCGCCGCCGCCTTCCAGCAAAGGCGCTGGACCGCATCTTCCACCATCCCAAGCGGGACGGGTAATGGGAGTTGTAGTCCGGCGCCTTTGAGGGCGCCAGGTTGGGGCAGGCCAAGTGGGTGGCCTCACGGGACCCATGTTCACGACGCCTGAGTCAGGCAGCGGCCTCGCCTTGGGCTACAGAGTCTGGTCAGTGGTTGTATTTTGGGACTGGCGTCTCGCTCAGCCCAGCTCAGCCTTCCTTAGTTCTTGTAAACGGGAGAGGATCATGTGGGGCAAGTCCAAAACAATAAGCTTCCCCCCACACAACAGAATGTGACCGGGCGAAAATGTTAGCATGAGGGATCAAAATCCCCTATCAGTTTACGTTCCCAAGTCCCAAGCTCAGCTACATTTTGCCAAAACTCCAGATCAGCGGTCTGTACTCCCCCAACCCGCATCTGCAGGCAAACAAGTGAGACATAACTGACCTCGATGTGTGCATTTTGGATGTTCTCATAAGGATCTTGAGATTCACCCAACTTGTAGCTGTGGTAGTAGAGAACATTTGTTTCTTTGCTTTGCCGATTGCTTTAAATATAGCTGAAGAGAAGTGGGGAATTGCATAGAAACATAGAAACAGAGCGAGTCAGAAGGGGCCTCCTGGGCCATCTAAGTCTGACCTCTGGCTCCAGCCAGCTCCGCTCATGACATGCCCACCACGTGCATGTCCAGCTGTATGAACTCACATTAATATTCTGTATTTAAAAGCCTCGGTTGCGTATTTGGCTTTTATTCACCCTATGTTAACACAAAAGATGGATGTGGTAATATTAACCAGACCAGAATCATGACCTCACACTGGAAAGACAGTTAAGGGACAGCATGAATGCTTCCTATTTAGTAGAGAGGCTCAAAGGAACTTTGCTTGCTTCCTTTAGCTTAGTAGGCTGCAAGATGTCAGGACAGGCGGATTCCACTGGTTTGCTTCCATCAGACTTTTAAATCTCACTTAAAAATCCCAGTCTCCCTCTCTGTCTTTTCCTTGCAAAAAGTGCATTCATCTTTACATGGTTATTTATTTATTTAACATTTTTATATGCTGCCCCCTTGCTACATAGCCTCGAGACGGCTCACAGAAATGTAGGATATGTAGGGTAGGACCACCTGAGTCACAAAACAAGGCTCTGCAATGGCATCAGTTCAGGCAAGGCAGTAAAACATGCCAGATGCCACCTGGCTCAATATTTTCAACACTTAGTTGGCAGCAGCTTTACAAGTTTTCACATGATGGGATCTGAACCTTGTGATTTATGTATGCAGCACACATGTTTCCAACTGACTGATTATGTCACTGCCTTTGGTAGAAGAATGTGAAAGCCTCACAACATGGTGAACTATGTTTTGAGTTTTAGAAAACTCTTCCTCTGTGATTTGAGGAGTAGGGAGAGTAATAGTCAAAGCCCAGTCTGTAGTCAGTCTACTCTTCACTTTGCGGGCATATGAGATTGAGTTATATATGACACAAAACAGTGGAGACATTCTGGAACAAAATGCATTTGGCAACTCTGTTGGCAAATCTTTCAATAAAAATCCAAAGTCATGCAAATCTGTTTCAGGGTCTAGCAATACTTCACACGGTTCTTATGGGACAGAGGCAGAGGTTGGGGTGTTGTTGTGGTTTTGATGAGTAATAATGGAGAATTTGTTCTACCAGGATTGTTGGCATTTTTCTAAGTGATGGATCTTGGAGTCCTGAGAATGGTTGCCTCCACGGTATCTCTGACTAGTGCCCCAGCTGCAGCCACCAGGACATGACCCCTTGACCTGAGCCAGACTTCTTCAGCTTTATTCCTCAAGATTCCCTCTGTATGCAAGCATTCGTAGAATTATAGAATCGCAGAAGAGTAGAGCTGGGAGGGGCCAAAAGGCCATTGAATCTAACCCTCTGCTATTGCAGGATGCTAAGCTACACCATCCCACTCAGATGACTCCGAGACATTTTTGAATGCCTCCAAGGGCTGACCCAGCCAGCATGTTGATGGCTGTTGTGTGAGTAATTTTCAATATTTTTATTGCTGTATTTTCAACTGTTACCGCTTCCATAAGTTATTTGAACAGCGTATTGGAAAGCAGCACGTAAAGCTATATAACAGGTGGGCGCTAGTGAGGTGTGGTGCTTAGAGTATTGGACTAGGAACTCAGGAGATCCAGGATCTAGTCCCCACTTAGCCAGGAAGTTCACTGGGTGACTTTGAGCCAGTCACAGACTCAGTCCAACCTCCCTCACAGGTTTTCGTGAGGACAAAATGGAACTGTGTAGTCTGCCTTGAGTTCCTCACAAGAGGAAGAAAGGTAGGATATAAATGCAGTGTTGTTGTTGTTGTTGTTATTATGCCAACAATGACATAAATCTATTTTTATCATAAGAAATACACTTTTCTTCCTTTTCTGCTCCCAGAGTCCTTTGAGGAGTTTCCTTGGGCTTATCCAAGAAGAAGTAGATTCTGCTGGATCTGGGGCAAAGCGACGAAGTCGTGATGGAGAATCAGAGGCACTTGGCCTCTCGGTGAGGAAACCTTTTACAAGCTGAAAGGCTTGCCCCTGTTATTCCCACTACTCGCCAGTAAAGATGTGACCAGAGGGGAAGGATGTGGCTGGTAGGCCTGCCTGGGCCACTCTGACTAGATTCTGTGCTGTTTTTCTCCTGGCCTGGTAAGAATGCAGGGAGAGGGGAGCCTCTAGCGGTAGGATTGTTCCCATGCCTGGCCCATAAGAGGGGCATCTCCTTTGGTGGGATGGTCTAAGTGGAGGCTTCTTTCTAGGGTAAGTCTTCCCTTCCCTGGACTGGGTGATGCCTGTGAGGGAATCAAAGCTGGAGTCTCCTCCATTCCATCATTCCCATTTGGTATCAGTTCTGTCTGGAAAAGCAGCAGCCGCCAGACATACCACTGGAGGAATACACTCTCCCTTCCCCACCTGGGGCTTTCCTGTTTTGAAACATCTTGCCTTCTTTCTATTCAGCATTTCTGGGGTTTTTTCCAGTCTTGACTGCTATATGTTCTTCCACACAGTAGGGCCTCTGATGCTCAAATCTGATCTCATCTCCTGGCTTGAAGGAATGGAAGAAGAGCTGCTTGTCCAGGGGACACTGACATGTAGGTCCTTAGATATATAATGCGACTCAGGCATACCTAAAAATCTTCTGCTCCCTCAGCCAGCTGGCACATTTTTATGGCCCATGCTCTGCAGCTCAGTGGAGTTTTGAGATTGTTCATTCACCTGCAAAAATGTCCAGTTACCCTCTGCCAGGGATCAAACCTAGACTTGCTTCATGAAAAGCATGTGCAGTACTTCTGTTGTGAGGGTGTTATAAAAACACCCTCACGCTTGGAGGTGCTTTAGCTGCAATAAAGTCTTCAAACAGGAGCGGAGGTTCTAAATTGGTTTATTGCTCATTATCTACAAGATTTACGGCTAAACAACTATCCTAACGGCAAGGCACATGTATGAACGAACGATGTTCCCCTGAGAATGAATCTCACCCCTCCCCCTCCTCCTGTCTCTTTCTTCTCCGTTCTTCCCGAAGCTGATACGAGCGCGTCATTCGTGGTCGGTTAGCGTCAGTCAAGTCAATGCCTCCTAGCTGCCCATCCTCTTCCGGCCCGCTGCTTTCCTCCTCCGGCACAGTATTTTCCCCCTCCCTTTCTCCTTCACAGTCTGTCTGGTTTGAAGGGCTAGCCTCCTGGGAAGCGGTTGGAGACCCCTGATCTGTTTCTTCTTCTGGAAGCATCTGCTCTCTCCTGCTCCTGGTAATCACGGTTACCTCCTCCTCGCGAGGAGGAGCCACTGTCGTGCTCTCCTGCACGACAACTTCTGAGCTTCCGGCTCTTGGCTTGTTTCCAAGCTCAAATCAAAATGCCAGCTGCATTCATAGCTCTGAACAAGGCTGTCTGAACAACAGAGTCTTATTTATTTATTTATTTCTGCAGTTATATGCTGCCCCCTCCTTCTAATGGAGTCTCCTCAATTCTTCTCACATGGTTCTAGCCTCTAGTGCAGGGGTCCTCAAACTTTTTGAATAGGGGGCCAGTTGAAAGGCTGCGGTGACCCTCAAGGGCCGGTGGGGCGGGGTTGCCTGGGGGCGCGCGTGAGGCGGCATCTGGCGCGTGCGCGCACGCTCGCTGGGAGATCTCCCAGCGAGTCCAAATCCATCTCCGAGCAAGCAAGCCACCACCTCCCTGCTGGTGCTGCGAGGCAGTGGTGAGCTTGCGCATATGGGAGGCAGGCGGCGGCAGCTCGCTCGCTTGCTCGGAGACCATCTCCGAGCGAGCGAGCCACCACCTCCCCGCCCACGCAGCAAGCACATGCGGGCAGTGAATGGCGGCGCAGGCCAGATGGATGGCCATGGTGGGCCAGATCTGTCCCGCAGGCCGTCGTTTGAGGACCCATGCTCTAGTGGATGAGAATTTCTGCTGCTCCTCTTGCCTTTATCTGTGCCTAGATTGGGTGGGGTGGGTCAGAGGGTGGTAATGAGAAATAAGGCTTCCTTGTCCACGCCCCTGTGCAGCTCCCTCTCCCAGGATGCCTGGCCAAACATTTCCTGCCAGACTGATAGAGAAGGCTATCGTGTAACAACGGGCTATGGCCATATAACCCCACTGGACTGCTTTCAGGGCTGCTGCTGGATGCCTCTCGTTCGTCAGCTGTTTTTAGTACTCACGGAGAGCTCCATCTGTTGGGCAGTACAGAAGTGAAGTAATGTGTTGAGGAGTCTACACTGGACAGAAAACACGCTATTGGCATGTCTACCTACTCTGTTTTAATTCCAGCCATTTAGTTTTTTAAAAACCCCTTGGAATAAGATGGATGCACTTGCTTAAGCCAGGAAAGCCTGCTGTCATCATTTCTGTAAGTGATTTCTGTAAGTGAAGCACCGGTATTTTTCAGCCCTACACCAGAGGCACTTTACACAGGAGATTCCAGGCCTTCAATCTGGGCCATGATGCCTGCGGGCTCCATCTGTCAGCAGTTCTGGGCACGCACTGGGATCTGAGCACTGGTGGAACTGTACCGCAGAAAACTGGGACATTGTATTACCATAACATTAACATCTTGTTAGGGACTGCAGGTGGCGCAGTGGTTTAAACCGCTGTGCTGCTGGGCTGGTTGATCGAAAGGTCGCCGGTTCGAATCTGCACACGGGGTGAGCTCCCGTGCGCCGTCCCAGCTCCTGCCAACCTTGCAGTTCGAAAGCATGCAAATGCAAGTAGATAAAAAGGTACCACTTCGGTGGACAGGTAACAGCGCTCCGTGCACTTCGGTGTTTAGTCATGCCGGCCACATGACCACGGAGACTGTCTGCGGACAAACGCTGGCTCCCTCGGCCAGGAAACGGAGATGAGCACCGCCCCCTAGAGTCAGGCATGACTGGATGTAACGTCAAGGGGAAACCTTTACCTTTACCTTTAACATCTTGTTTTAGTTATTTTATTTTTATTTTTTTATTTATTTAAATATTTATATGCTGCCCCTTGCAACAGCCTCAGGGCGGCTCACAATACAAAAAACAAATACAATATTAAAAAACTGGCCCATCTCAGGTTAAATATAAAAACATACAGCAAAAAATAAATAATGAATTTAAATTAATCTTAAACATAATATTAACAATTAAAATATCGTCTAAATAAAAAGGTCTTCGCCTGGCGCCGAAAAGCAAATAATGACTTATTTAGAAAGGCTTGCCTGCAAGGGAAAAGTCATCTTCCATACAAATGTAGAAAAATACTCAAAATATATGATTACATTTACCTCTGAAGTCTGCATGTATGCAGTGAACTTCTTTTCCTACCATCCTTCACACCGTAGGCATAATTCTCCTCTTCCTGATATCAATACCAGTGCAAAGCCTTTGCTCGATCTTGGATCAGTTGGTCAGGTAGCAGGAAGTTGGGTGCAGGACTTGCTAGGGAAACATGCAGTGGGGTGAGTGCATGGTCGAACCGGGTGAATGGTTGCCTTGCCTAAATCCGGGCCTCATAAAGCCGAGGGCTGCTTTTCTTCCTTGTTCTCAAACTTTCCCTTTGGAGCCAAAGAGGCATGAACTCTTGCTATTAACTGCCTGGAGGCAACAGCCACTTCACTGAATGGGAATGAATGCAACCTTGGAAAGGTGGTTGATTTTCTCTGCAGTAGCCAGAGCCACTCTCACATCTGTGCTCAGCCCAGCTGAAGTAGAGGTTGCCCTCCTGAAGGCCCCTTTGCATCCATTTATTTTTCAAGCCTGCTTTCTTAAAATGTTTAACAATGTTTTAACAATATTCGAAATAAGCATTCCTGGGGTTTCAGCCTTCCTAGTTTCTCTTACATTCTCTTTGCCCCTCCTCCACCACCTCCTCCTGCTGCTGCTGCTGCTATTATTATATTCAGGGCTTTTTTTGTCATAGAATGCACCGGAATGGCGTTCCGGCACCATTTTTCTCAATGGATTTTACGAAGTGATTTTGAATCGCCTGTCGGCGTAGCAGGTCAGCAGCAAACATCATTAACATAGTGCCTGCGGGCTGCTTTTGTGTCCGTGCCGCCCGCTTGGGACGCTGCTTGGCTTGGGATTGGTGTGTGCGGTTGCGCGCTGAGTGCTTACTGCCGGCGGCGATGTGAGTTCTGGCACTTTTTTTTTTTTTTTTTTTTTACAAAAAAAGCACTGATTATATTGTTATTGTTATTGCATTGCTTTTATACCCTGCCTTTCTTCCTCTTACAAGGAACCCAGACAGTTTACAAGGTTCTCCCATCCATTTTATCTTCACAACAGCCCCGTGTGCTAAGTTAGGCTGAAAGGCAGCGACTGGCCCAAAGTCATCCAGTGAGTTTCATAGCTGAACAGGGACTAGAACCTGGATCGCTTGAATCCTGGTCCAGCACCCTTAATCACTACTCCATATCAGCACTCCTTTAGCTGTGGAGATCAACACTGATTAGGTTTAGGAAATTTTGAAAGGAGCAAGAACACCAAAGTTTATTTTCTAATATCTTTCTCCTTTAAGTTGATGCTCTCTCTCTTTTTGTTTCAGCCAAGGATGAGTGAAAGAAAGCAAAGGAAAGGCCAAGTGTTGGAGAAAAGCAGGGAGTGTCAGCATGTGACAGAGAGTCTTGGGAATCAAGATGGGATGAACAAACTGGAGTGACACCCAAGAAATCAAGGAAAACAATAAATCCATGCAATGATGGTGCAAGAAACAGCCAGAGAGGGCAGAGAGCAGAAATGCCGTCTGCGTGGGAAACTGGTCACTCAGAAATCATCCCCTGGTGACTGTTCTCCAGCCCACACAGCAAAGAAAAGGTATAAATGCCTTGAATGTGGAAAAAGTTTCAAGCAGAGTGCAGACCTTCTCTCCCATCAAAGAACACACACAGGGGAGAAACCATTTAACTGTCCAGAATGTGGGAAATCCTTTAGTCAGAAGGGGGCACTTACTATCCATCAAAGAATACACTCAGGGGAGAAACCATTTACATGTTTGGAATGTGGAAGAAGATTTTCTCAGAGTGGTGCTCTTCAAGTACATCAAAGAACTCACACAGGGGAAAAACCATTTCAGTGCCTGGAGTGTGGAAAGTATTTCAAACGTAAAGATTCCCTTACTTTACATCAAAGAATCCACACAGGGGAGAAACCATTTGAATGTTTGCAGTGTGGAAAGAGCTTTGGGCACAAGCGAAGCCTTACTAGTCATCAGATAATTCACACAAAAGAGAACACCTTTAAATGCTTGGAATGTGGAAAAAGCTTCAGCCGGGAAGACGGTCTTGCATCGCATCAGAGAATTCACACAGGAGAGAAACCGTTTGAATGTTTGCAGTGTGGAAGGCGCTTCATACACAGGCAAAGCCTTACTCGTCACCAGATAATTCACAAAGAAGACAACCCATTTAAATGTCCAGAGTGTGGGAAGAACTTTAGCCGAAAGCATGATCTTGCTACTCATCAAAGAATTCACACAGGAGAAAAAATATTTGAATGTTTGGAGTGTGGAGAGAGATTCATCCACAGGCAAAGCCTTACTAGTCATCAGAGCACCCACACAGAAGAGAAACCCTTTAAATGCCTGCAGTGTGGAAAAAGCTTTAGGGAGAACGGTGCCCTTCGAACACATCGAGTAATGCACATTGGTGAAAAGCTACATAAGTGTCTGGAGTGTGGAAAGAGCTTCAAGCGGAAGCATACTCTTAATTTCCATCAAAGAACTCACACAGGAGAAAGACCATATCAATGCTTAGTGTGTGGAAAGAGATTCTACCAGAGTAATGCCCTTAATTGTCATCAAAGGACCCACACAGGGGAGAAACCATTTAAATGCTTGGAGTGCGGGAAGAGCTTCAGTCTGAGACCATCTCTGATGTTGCATCAAACTACCCACACGGGGGAGAAGCCATTTAAGTGCTTGGAGTGCGGAAAGGTTTTCAGTCGGAAGGCATATCTCTCTTTGCATCAAAAAACTCATACGGGAGAGAAACCATACAGATGTGTGGAGTGTGGGAAGCACTTCAGCCTGAGACAGTCTCTGACATTACATGAAAGAACTCACACAGCAGAGAAACCATATAGCTGTTTGGTGTGTGGCAAACGCTTCAGTCGGAGGGCGTATGTTTCCTTACATCAAAGAATCCACACAGGGGACAAGCCATTTAAATGCTTGGAGTGTGGAAAAAGTTTCAGTCGAAGGGAATCCCTTGCTTCACATCAGAGAATACACACAGAGACTTCGGAGGAGGAGGAGGAGGAGGAGGAAGATCCACCAGGAGAACCCTCTCCTGTGGTAGCTCTGGGTCAGGCCGAGGCATCCTGTGTCAGCAGTGTCTCATCTGAGGTTCCCAACAAACCTTTCAGTTCTGTCCAGAGATCAGCTGACATCCCAGACTCTCCTTCTACCACTCGTGACTTGGCAGAGCACCAATGGCAGTGTATCAGGTGGGACACGCAAGACCACGGTGGGAGAGCCCACCTTACTCCCCGAAGACCCTTTCGCCCCGGGCACACACATGAGTAAGGCCCTGCTCAGGAACCAGTCTGTACCTGTGAGCACAGTTGCGAAAGACCCAGCTGCGAAAAGCGAAGAGGACGACTTGGATGTAAGTGCTGAATTGGCCAAGCAGAATATGTGCACTTAGCTTTCCTCAGACTTCTTCCTGGTCAGCACTTCCCATAGAGTCATTTAATTCCATTCCGGGCTCTTGGCAGGAACAACAACTTAAGTGTCCAGCATAAAAGGCACTGGAAGCAGAGCTGAAATTTCACTTCAGCCCACAACACAATCAGTGAGATTCCTCAGCTTAAACACTGTGGGTTGATTACATCACATTAATAATGGACTTAAGGGTGGATTGATAAAAATGCACCTACTATTGAGAAAACAATTCTCATAGAAGAAGCCTTAATAGATTTGAGAGGGTCAAGTGGCACGCACCTGTGTGTTGGTACGTGTCTCACACGCACTGCAGATGTGCACTTTAGTGGGTGAAAAACTTAGTGTAAATGGAATCGTTGACGTGGAAGAAAAAGCATTCAAATGCATTGAATACGCTTCTGGGGGGTGTTTATCACTTACATTAATATACATCAAAGAAAATGTATGAATGTCTAGTTTGCTGAGCAACCGTAAAATAATTCTTCACCAGACACTTTGTGATTAGGCTAAAATTGCACTGTGTCCCTGCTCTGTTTTCTTTTAAGGATAGAAAGCATTAAGATTTAACAGAATGGGGTATCGGATTTGCCCAGATCCTGGCTTCTCTCGATAGCCCCCGGAACCCTTTAAAGCTGCTTCAAAGGGCTGGGAGATGCTCTTGCGGTGTGAGTGGAGTTGCAGGAGGCTTTATTTTATATTATATAAGGACAGAATTTCCAAAATCACATCCCCTTCCTTGCTTTTCATTTACCAAATTTTCTGACCTATTCATACCTGAAACATATGGAGATAAATGCCAACCAGTCCTAGACATTTTCTCGCCTAAGGTAAAGGTGCAGAAGCTGCCCCCTTCCCACATCCGAATGTCAACCACACTGGATTTGAGTCCCAATCTAAGCTTGCCACTCCGTGTTTTGCTTATCAAAGTTGATTTTTACTTGGGATCAAATGTTTAGCACTGATGAGGAGCTTTTGTCATTCATTCATTCATTCATTCATTCATTCATTCGATTTATATCCTGCCTTTTTCCCCAAAGGGCTCAAGGCAGCTTACATCTCTCCTCCTCCATCTTATCCCCACAACAACAACCCTGTGAGGTAGGCTGGGCTGAGAGTCTGTGACTGGCCCAAAGTCACCCAGTTGGCTCCATGGCCGAGCGGGGACTAGAACCCAGATCGTCTGAGTCCCAGTCCCGTGCTCTTAACCACTACACCACACTGGCTCTCATGCTCAGCTTTGTATGCCAAATGCCAACTTTCCTGGAACAGCTGAGAGCAATCTGCACAGCTCCAACCTTTGTTAAGTCAAGGTTTTGCCCCACCCCCTTCACAGCTTTTACAGTAGGTGGGAAGCACTGACTGAGCTGGATCATACAACCAACCACCCCCGTTTATTGATCCTTTTTATCAGTGAACCAGTTGCTGAGGTGCTTGGGCAGGCAGGCAGGCGGGGAGAGGCCTGGCACACATCCAGCTGTGGGTCCTGTAGGCAGCGGGCCTGCCATGTGTGTATGGACTGCAGGGCGAGATGGATCTTTGGTCTGATCCAGCGTGGCTTTTCCGAAGTGCTTATGACAGACCTGGTCTTAAGCAGGAATTAAATGTGCAACTGGGTTGCTTCATTTTGTCTAATCCATTGATCTCTTCTCTAGTATCTGAATCAGAAGAATCTTAGATTATCGCTTATTTGGATTGTTTATTTAGAATGCTTGTTCCATGTGTATTGGGCAGCACAGCATCTCCTTAATAAGTGCTTGTCTGAGCTGCTCAATTGCTAGAGGTGCAGCACCAGTCCTGTTTCTCTGAGCCCCCCATTTTGAGCATGTCCAATAGCTGCCTCTTCGGAGGTGGAGCAATTGCACAGGTAAACCTTGCATTGCAACAGTCCTTAGAACTCACTAATGCAAATGTTCCCTTAAGTCATCTACCTGCATCCTGGAATTCAACACATGATCTCGACTCTGTGCCCTTTTAACAGCTAAAATATTACCAGAGAGGAAGGATAACTAGGCAAATGCTCAGCTCCCATAATACAATATATTGAAGACCTAGGAGGACTTTAGGGTGGTATAAATATACCGCTGGGGAAGGGATGTTTCTGGGGCCATTTGGTCTGCTGCTGTTGACATGTATGTATAATTTGTAGCCCTGTGTTCATATCTGTGTGTGCGTGCGCATGCAGATGCGTATTTCAAACACGTGCTCTGAAACTGAAATGTTCCAATCTGTGTGGCTACCTTTTTTTATCTTTTCCGTTTTGTTGAAGTTTTACGATACAAACCAAACCGCAGCAGCACTGTGGCAGGATGGCACTTCTGTGCAGGCTCCAGGGCAGCAGGAGAGCTCTCGGGGCTTGCGGGACTCCATCCGCCAAGAACGGAGCAGATGGGGGTCCTGTCACGGACCCAGGGACGCTGCAGGTCCTTCAGCAGCAGCAGAGCCAACTCCACAAGCAGGACCTGGGTGTGACCTCACCCTCAGACTCGTGTCCCCCAGTAGGAGAGGTAGCTGGCAGCCGTCGTGCACGTTCATAATGAAGCGGAAGAAGACAGCGCAAAGCAGGGCTGCAGCCGAACGTTAAGGAATCTGAAGTCACGGCCATGGAAGAATAAGGGAACATTACTTTCAGCAGTGGAGACATAGACCGTCTGAGAGATTGTTCATATCCTGGCTCAGTCTCCAATTCAGAAAATTAGAAGTCAGGCTTGGAAGGGCAGCACTGAAGGAACTAGAAACGATCACCCAGCTGAGCAAAGGCACCGAGTGACTGTTCCTACACGCAGGCAGGCAGCAACAACACCCACATTCCTGCTTTTCCCTCTCTTTTTCCACTTAATCTCGCCCCCCTTGTTCCCTCCCCCAGTCCCCTCTCAGGGTCTGCCTGACCCTTCCCCCAATCCCCTTGCGGGGTCTGCATGTCTACTGCATGCTTGCCCTCTGCAGGCCTCTTATCTTCTCCCTCCAGGCAGAGCGTTATCACTGCCTGCCAGACCTTGCCTGGGCCTCACTCACTGCCTCTTATCAACATTTCTGCCTCCCCTTTTTCCTCTCCAAAGCAAGCAGTTATCCAGAAAGCACATGGCGTTTCTTAGGCTAAAAGCAAATAACATTAGTTCTACTAATCAGGCCCCTTCATTTCCTCCCCTTTCATATATGCAACCCTGGAGGTGGCCTCCATGGGTTGTCACTGAAGCAGGGAAGCACATTCCCTTGGGACAGATCTGAGTACCAGGGTTTTTGCCGGGGCATCAGGTTTCTTTGGGTTGGTTGTGACCACCGTCATACCTTCAATGGTGCGAGTTACTATAGACTGAATTATGGGAATTAAGCAAGGAAGGAACGTAAGTCCACCAAAGGTGCTAATCACCATAAACAGAGCTCGTTTCCAATCTCGGAACAGTCCTCCAAAGAGTCCAGGCTGTGCCAAGGAGCGCTTACCAGCCCCATCTGTGTGAATGATGCATAGCAGGCAGCATCCACATGTGGCTGCCCATCCAAGCTGCAGGCCAGGGCCTTTCCAGCTTCGCAAAAACAAAGCCACAGCTAGCCACTGCACCAAACTCTCTCACACACACACACAGGGAACCTATTCCAGCATGTGCCAATTGGCTGTAAAGATGTTGCTAGTCCGCCATCATCACCCCAAGTGGTAGAGTGCTTTCAGTGGTCCTTACGTGTAGGGGCTTCACATGGAAATTGTTTTACCTAGAGACCTGTGAAATCATTTTTTTTAACAAATATGATTTCTTTCCTTTTTACTCTCCTTTAGCTGATCTGGGACAGCATGTGCCTGCCCTCCTCTAACCTGCATGTCTGTTTTATCTGGTCCTTGGTGGGAATCCAGACATATAACATGTTCCAGGTGTAAGAAATCCATGCTGGGTTTTTACCAGTGCTAGTAAAGCATAAACATTCTATTATATAATGAGGTAGTATTCTAAAACAGAAAACAGAGAAATTAGGAAATCCACTGTTTTCTTCCTACAAGGACAGATGGTATAGAAGGGAGTAACAAAATTAACAGTAGTGCACAGAGACAGCCAGAGTAACAACTTCAAGAAACTCCCCTTTTTCCTTCAGCATTATCATCTAGGCTACTTAGCATTAGGGAACTGCTAGTCTCTTTAGTCTTAAGTCTTGAAGCCGGAACCCGATCCTGGTCCCCAATAAGCTGCTTTTCTTCGGGGCTCTTCTCCCTTGCCCCCTCCAGTTGCGGGTCCTTGGCTGACCCTGATGTCACTTCTTCTCATCCTGGTCGGTTATGCTGCCAGTCCTCCCTTGCAGGGTTGGTGTTTGAATAAGAACGTCAGGTTCTCCACAGGCTCCATGGTCCTTGTGGCTTTGGAACTTTCCTCAGCCTGGCGCTGAAAATCCAAATTTCCAGCACAAATTCCCCTGAATTCAGTTGGCCAGACCAAACCCAGAGAAGAGGCTGCAGTTACTGTCTCTTTAAATAATGGGAGTGCCCTTAGCAAGGCAGACTATTCCTCCTTTTTCTTTCCTCTTTTTCATTTGTTTTTCTTTTCTTTACCCCAGAAGTTGCACATTTCTTCCTTTTTTTTTTGAAAAATTATCCAATCACCATTTACTAAAACTCTTAAAATTCTTACTCACACCAAGCACCCCTTGAATCAAGGAATTCCTGTCAAATGCACACTCTCATTCTCACATGGCACACACAAAATCCAGAAACAAATCTTTACTGCTCAGGCTAATTGCTAAACACAAGTATTCAAATTTCCAAGACTTTACCAGCAAATTTTCGACCGTATACACACATATATATAATTCCATCTTTCATCTGCCCATCAGCATCTCCCCGCAACCAGGATTGCAAATGCAATTATTTAATCTAACAAGAAGGAATTTTTTTTTCCTACCTAGGAGAGCTGTAATGCAGATGGAAGAGGCTGGAAAACATTCAAGACATTAAACCACGGGGGGGGGGGGGGGGAATGAAATTTTTGTATTGTTTTGTGTTGCTATGTTGTGAGCCGCCCCAAGGCTTTGTTGGGATGGGGTGGCATAAAAATGTTTTAAATAAATCAATCAATCAATCAATCAATCTATCAGTGTTCCCGGTTTCTGACAAGGAAAAGACATGAAGAAGGGAAGAGCCCAAAAGTTGGCTTGAAACTTCCAGAGCACATGGGGAGGGGGGCATATATCGGGAATTTTTTTTTTCAACAAACTGTTCTGGTTACCCATTCCAGGGACAGCCGTAACGGGTTTCTTGCCTCTATCCGCTTAAACCTCTCTCGGTGGGTAAAGTCAGGGCCGGCTGCGCCCCCACCGTTCAAACAGCTGTCCCGAACCTGAACCTGATACTCCCCAGACTGAGCATACCATGAGACATGCACACAACCCTCCCGGCTTTCTTTCCCCAGAACAAGATTTCCAGAACCAGATTCCCCCAGAGACAGATCTACTCAGGAGCATCCAGAAACCTAAACCGTAACCAGAAGTCCCTCTGAATCTCCAGAGGCGTTGAGCTCGACCTGACCGGTGTCTGCCGCACGCCCCCCACACCCAGGCCTCCCAACCGAGGGAACGTTGGCGTGCGCTTTGAGGCCTCGGAGGGGCATCCGCGGTTTCCAGCCGTAGTTCGTCCGAAGGCCAAGTCCCCGAACGAGGGGCTCTTTCTCTGGCGGGGCAACACAGCCCTCGGGCCCCATGGCGGGCGCCAGAAAATGTTGGTGTCCCTGCTAGCCAGGTGACTTGCAGACCCCTAAACCAAACGCCAATAAGGTTCAGCAAGGCGGAGATTCATTTCGTTTCCTCTATTCAGCTGAGCAAAGGCACCGGGTGACTGCTCCCTCACGCAGGCAGGCAGCAACAACACCCACATTCCTGCTTTTCCCTCTCTTTTTCCACTTAATCTCGCCCCCCTTGTTCCCTCCCCGAACCCACTCTCAGGGTCTGCCTGACCCTTCCCCCAATCGCCTCGCCAGGGCTGCATGTCCACCACATGCTTGCCCTCTGCAGGCCTCTTATCTTCTCCCTCCAGGCGGAGCGTTGTCACTGCCTGCCAGACCTTGCCTGGGCCTCACTCACCGCCTCTTATCAACATTTCTGCCTCCCCTTTTTCCTCTCCAAAGCAAACAGTTATCCAGAAAGCAAATGGTTTGTTAGGCTAAAAGCAAATAAGATTAGCTCAACTAATCAGGCTCCTTCAGGATGCTGTCTAGATTTGCCATCGCTTTCCTCCCCAGGAGCAAGCGTCTTTTAATTTCTTGGCTGCAGTCCCTGTCTGCGGTGATCTTGGAGCCCAGGAAAATTCATTTATTTAAATATCCTCCCCCTTTTTCCTTCCGTGAACGCAAGGCAGTTTAGAAACATAGAAACATAGAAACAGTTTAATAATGGGAATTGGATTGTATTGTTTGTATTTTATTAATTGCAGCCAGAGTGGAATTGTCAATTTATCTATTTTATTTTGATTTTTATTGTAAGCAGCAGAGACGAAAGTAATGGATGGCATACAAATTTTATAAATAAATAAATAAATAAATAGATAGATAGATAGATAGATAGATAGGAAGGGCGACAGTATACAGTCTTGCCAAACTCGTTTTTCAATGTTCACCCAATTAGTGGTTCCGTGTCCAGTTCTCACTGTTGCTTCTTGACCTGCATATAGAAACATAGAAACATAGAAACATAGAAACAGAGCGAGTCAGAAGGGGCCTCCTGGGCCATCTAGTCTGACCTCCGGCACCAGCCGGCTCCGCTCATGACATGCCCACCATGTGCATGTCCAGCCTATCTTTGAACACCCTCACCGATGGGGCCTCAACGACCTCCCGTGGAAGCCCATTCCACGCCCTCGGGGTCCTAACTGTCAGGAAGTGCTTCCTGGCATCCAAATTGAACCTTGGCTCCCTGAGCTTTGCTCCATTGGAGCGCGTCCTGCCTTCCTCTGCAGGGGAGAACAGGCCTCTCCCCATCTCCATGTGACACCCCCTCACATACCTGTATGTTGCCAACATATCCCCTCTGAGTCTCCTCTTCTCCAGGCTGAAGAGACCCAGTTCCCTCAGTCTCGCCTCATACCCCATCCCCTGCAAACCAGCCACCATCCTTGTGGCCCTACGCTGCACTGACTCCAACCTGGCTATATCCTTTCTGTAATGAGGGGCCCAAAACTGAACACAATACTCCAGTTGCGGGCGCACCAGAGTCATGTAGAGTGGTAGTAGTACCTCTCTTGATCTAGAAGCCACACTTCTGGCTATGCAACCAAGGGTGGCATTCGCCCTCTTGACCACCGCATCACACTGCTGACTCATGTTTAGCCTGCGGTCAACCAGTACCCCGAGGTCCCTTTCACAAGTGCTGCTCTCCAGCCACTTGTCCCCTAACCTGTACTTATGACAGCTATTCCTATGCCCCAAGTGCAAGACCTTGCACTTCTCCACATTGAACGCCATCCTGTTGTCTCCTGCCCACTTCCATAGTCTGTCCAGATCCTTTTGGATCTGGAGTACCTGCTTCTCAGTTGTGGCCACTGCTCCAGTTTTAGTGTCGTCTGCGAATTTGATAAGCAGACTGTTCACCCCTTCTTCCATGTCGTTAATGAAAAGATTAAACAGGATCGGCCCCAGGACAGAGCCCTGGGGGACCCCGCTTGTCACTGGCTGCCATCCCGACGATTCCCCGCTAATGGTTACCTTCTGCTTTCGGTCAGTCAGCCATGCCCTAATCCACCGGACAGTGCTTTGGTGTATCCCAAAACTCCTCAGTTTCTCCACCAGGATATCATGGGGCACTTTGTCAAAGGCCTTGCTGAAATCCAGGTATACCACATCCACTGCGTCCCCTCCATCCAGCCATCTCGAAACCTTGTCATAGAATTCCACAAGGTTTGTCTGGCAGGACCTGTTTCTGCGGAAGCCATGTTGTGTGGCTGTCAGCCTCCCTTCCCTATCTAGCATCACTAGATCTCTCTCTATTATGAGCCTTTCCATTGTTTTTCCTACAATGGACGTAAGGCTAACCGGTCTATAATTCCCCATGTCCTTCCTACTACCCTTTTTGAAAATTGGGACCACCGATGCCACCCTCCAGTCCTCTGGAACTTCACCCGTTCTCCACGAGGCCTCAAAAATGGAGGCCAGCGGGCGTGAGAGAACCCCTGCCAACTCTCTAAGTACTCTCGGGTGTAACCCGTCAGGGCCTGGCGCCTTTGTAATGTCCAATGCCCTGAGGAGCCCCTCGACTTCAAGGGGGGTGACTCTAATCTCTGCCCCTAAGTCCCCAGCCTCATCCAATCTCCTATACGGATATCCCCTGTCCTGCTTTGGGGAGAACACAGAGGCAAAATAGTCATTTAGCATCTGTGCCTGTTCCCTCATGTCAGTCACTGGATCTCCTTCCTCCTTATTTAGTGGTCCCACCACTTGTCTCCCCTTCCTTTTCCTATTTACATGCTGGAAGAAGCCCTTTTTGTTGCTCTTGATATTCTTGGCAAGTCTCAGCTCATAATCAGCCTTAGCCTTGCGAAGAATCCTTCTGCAACGGGCCTCCTCCTCCCGGTATACCCTTTTGTCTATTTCCCCCAGTACCCATTTCCTATGGAGGTTCCTCTTTCGTCTGATCCCCCTAACCACCTCCTTTCGCATCCATGGCGGCACTCTCCTCCGCCTCCCCACCTTACTGACTAGAGGTATTGTCAGGGCTTGCGCCTGCAAAACCTCCCTTTTGAGTGCCATCCACCCCTCCTCAACTCGCTTACCTTCCAGTAACCTATCCCAGGAGACTTTCCCCAGCCTGGCCTTCAGTTGGCCAAAGTTGGCCCTCTTGAAGTCCCAGCTTCTAGTGCTCGCCCTGCTGCACGGCCCCAGTCCTCTGATCTCAAAGCAAAGGATGGAGTGATCACTCGCATCCAGAGCTCCCCTAATCTGTACTTCATCTATCAGCTCCTCCCTATTGGTCAAGACCAAGTCCAGGATGTTTCCCCCCCTCGTCGCCTCTCGGACCCTCTGTGTGAAAAACCCACCCTCTAGAGCTTCTAGGAAGCGACGTGACCTGGCTGTCACCGCCGAGTGAGTCTCCCAAGTAATATCCGGGAGATTGAAATCTCCCATAATTACTGTGTCTCTCCCCCGAGATATCCTTAGAATCTGGCCTGTCAGGACATCATCCAGGGTCTCAAGTTGACCTGGAGGGCGATAACATACCCCCACTGTCAGGTCTCTTTCTCTGTCAAAACCCCTAAGTTTCACCCAGACTGCCTCTACCGAATCCCCATCTGTGCTGCACTCTATCTCACTGCATCCTATCCCTTCCCTGACATATAAAGCCACACCCCCACCTCTCTTTCCCTTCCTGTCCTTTCTAAAAAGGTGATATAGGTTTCTCAAGAGACAAATAAGATGGCCTGGTACTCCCATCCGTTTAAGAACTTGCCACAATTTGTTGTGATCCACACAATCAAAGGCTTTAGCGTAGTCAATGAAGCAGAAGTAGATGTTTTTCTGGAACTCCCTGGCTTTCTCCATGATCCAGCATATGTTGGCAATTTGATCTCTAGTTCCTCTCCCTCTTCGAAATCCTGCCTGTGCTTCTGCTGGTTCTCGGTGCACATACTGCTGGAGCCGAGCTTGCAGGATTCTGAGCGTCACTTTGTGAAATGAGAGCAATGGTGCGGTAGTTTGGACATTGCCACAGTAGCAGTGGCCAGAGGGACTGTTCCTCTGCTCCGAATGGGATCTCGGAGGGGAGTATCAGTCAGAGGAAGGAACAATTCCCTAGAGGGGGCGTATTCCTTGGGGGGACTGCACAGATGCCTTGTGCAAAGGTGGGGCTCCAGGGGGCCTGTAGTAGTGGGAGATGCAGTCACCGGGCACATCGGCAGCTGTGCTTGCGATGGGTGACGCGCAGAGTGTTGCAAGGAGTCCGCGTTGGGTGGAAAGCCTGCCGGAGTGCCTGGGTTTGGCTTCCCAGGCTCCAGGCCCCTTGCAGCAGCCCAGCGTCCGAGTTCCTGGCAAAGGCACTGCCGGGAATGGACGTGGCAGTTGTTCTTGGCGCACATTTCACTGCCAGGGTGGCAGCTGCTCTTCAGACAAGGATGGTGAGGCCTGGGAAACCAGGCCTGTGGAGACGGAGGAGGAGGAGGAGAGGAGGAACTTCTGTCCAGGCCCCCGTCTCCAGGTGTCCAGGCAAACTCTGGGAACCAACAGGGTCTGGAAGTGCTGGGAGGGGAAATGGGACAGGAATCAGAGGAGCCTGGTCTGATCCCGAACCCCATGACGTGGTGCAGGGAGAGAAGGGCTAGCCGACCAGGGGGCCTGCGTAGAGCCAGGAGGCTTCCCCACCTCCAGGGAGGCACGCCCAGAGTGGGGGCCCGGGCTCAGTGAGAAGGAGGTTCTCCGAAATCGTTGCTAGTCCGGGTTCAACAAACCGCACGCCGTAGCTTGCTGTATGTACTCTGGAAATAAAGAGCATTTGTCAAAGAACTGTCTGTTGTGTGTGAGAGAGAAAGGGGGAACCTAATTCCCAACACAGGCCTGGGCTGCACTATTCTTCCGTGCCACTGGCAGCGGCAAGCAGGGAAGAACTGAAACCAAAGCCGACAGCCGGCATCACACCCTGATAAGCGTCTGTGATGGCACCTGTTCTGCACAGCTCTGGCCACCACACCTTAAAGGGTCATTGCAGAGTGAAGCTTAACTGTGGGAGATGCAGGGAGGAAGCCCTTCTGTGATCCTTTCTCGGAAGATGTAGCGATGGCCACAGGTCTGGCTGCATTTGAAAGGGGAGTGGGCAAATTCGTGCGGGATAAGACTTTCAAGGAGCATTTGGCCCGATGGCTCTAACCAAGTTATTGGGAAGTGTGGCTGTTGCACCTGTGTGCAAAAGGGATCTTCCAAAATGTTGGGGAAAGGGCCAGCTTTGGGGGCTGAGTGCCAGACCTTCCCTCCAAAGTCTGAGTTCTGCATTGAATACTGGAAGCAAACCTTTTCACCTTGCTGTGGATTCTTTCACACATGCAAAGTGGATTCTTCAAATTCAGCCCTTCTGTCCATTGGAGCCTGTGGGAAGTCAGGACTATCGCTGGAGCTGTTGGAGGCAGCAGGGCCTCGACGGTGGTGGCTCTGAAGTTGTGAAACAATCTCCCCCTAAAGGGAAGGAAGCTGATGGATTTAGGATCCTAGTAAGATCCTAGGAGCTGCTGCGAAGGGCGGAGGCACATCCGTCTCTGCCCCACTCCACCTCCGCTGTGGGGGGATACTGTCAAGCCCCTCACAGGGGTGATGAAAATATTGAGAACAGGGCCATGATATGTGCCGTGTAAATGGTTAGTAGCAATAACAGCTTTTGTATTGGTCTTTGCCAAGTTAAGAGAGGGAGAATCGTTCGTTAATGTAAGTATTTAAAGACTACCCTTCATCCTTGCAGTTAACCGAGTGCTATAGTACAGAATTCTGCATGAGTTAAATGCGAGGAACTCCGAGTCGTCAGGCAGGGGGGCTGCACAGGTTCCGCGCCATCCCGCCCTCCTCGCTGCGGGCGCCGCGCCGGATGAGGCCCCGTCCCGGCCCGGCCCGGCCCCGCGGGGCGCTCCCGGCGCGCGTACTCCTAGGGCGGGCTGCTCTGCGGAGGGAGCGGCAAAATAGGCGGATACACGCGATGGCGAAAGAGGTTTCCCGAGGACGACCCGGGAGCTGCCGCGGGGCTTTCGATCCCGCGCCGAGAAGCAGGCGGCGAGCAGGCGGCGCGGCTGCCCGGCGACTCCGCGGACCGAGAGGCGGGAAGGAGGCGGAGCCGCCTTCGCTTTCGCTTTCGCTTTCGCCTTCGCCGCCGCTCCGGCTCCCGCCCCGCCCGCTGCGCGCCTGCGCCGAGGCTTCTGCCCGGCAACCGCGCTCGCCCGGGCCGCGCTTCGCTCCCATTGGCGGAGCCCCCGCCGCGCGGCCAATCGGGCTCTTGGGGGCGGGGCGGGAGCGCCGGCGGACGAGGACGAGCCTCCCTGGCTGCGCAGCGGGACGGCCAGCCGCTTCCCGCCGCAGCAGCAGAGCCGCGTCCCGGGCGGAGGCTCCGGTGAGTCCCGCGGGGGGGGCGGGAAGGCGGCGCGGCGCCGGGACTCTCCGCTGGCGCCCCCGGAGTGCAGGGCCCATGCGAGCCAGTGTGGTGCAGTGGTTGAGAGCATGGGACTGGGACTCAGAGGATCTGGGTTCGAGTCCCCGCTCGGCCATGGAGCCAACTGGGTGACTCTGGGCCAGTCACAGACTCTCAGCCCAACCTACCTCGCAGGGTTGTTGTTGTGGGGGTAAGATGGAGGAGGAGAAGGATGTTAGCTGCCTTGAGCCCTTTGTAGGAAATAGGCAGGATATAAATCGAAAAATAAATAAATGATGCTGAGGAGGAGAGCGGGGAGCAGAGAGGAGTGAAGCGGCTGCCCCGAGGGGGCGGCCGGGAGGGCCTCGCAGGGCGAGCTCCGGGGCCGGTGGGGCCGGGAGGGGCGGGTCCTTCAGGTTCCGGGCCCTCCGTGGTCCAAGGGGCGCCTCGACCTGGGCCCCGAGCTCCCCCGGCAGCCCCTGGAGCGGGTGAGGCGCTGGGGGCGCCCCCGCCTCTGCCGCAGGCGGGCTTCGGCGGGGCTCCAGGGCCGCCCCAGGCAGAGCGCGGGGCAGTAGTCCGGCGGGGCGGTTGCCGGGGCGGGCGGCTGCATCCCGGCCGGGCAAGAGGCCCCCCCTCGGGACAGACGCGTGACCGCCAACTGCGCCTCCGCCTTACCTGGATGGCGCCTCAATTTATTCCAGTGTACTCGGTTTACCATTATTTTAATATGCAGAAGAAGAAAAGGATGGGTGGACCTTCTTGCCTGAATTCTCCATCCCTCATCACCACGATTCTGCTCCTGGCAGCCCCACATATTCTGGGTCCCCCCTTTCTAATCTGCACTCCATGGGCAGGGAAGTGAGCTCTGCCCCGTGGGGGTTTGGGGGCCCTGCGCCAGAGATCCCGAGTTTTCCTGCCCATGATGCAGCCTCTGGGCGAATGGGGGCTGCCCGGAAGGGGAGGTGGGCGAGGGCCAGTTCGGACGCAGGCAAGGCCAGAAACACGGAGTTCGTTCCCCCACCCCACCCCACCCCACCCAAAAATGGGCATGCGAGAGGTGGGTCCATCCTGGGTGGGTCAGTGGCTGCTCCTGGCCCCAGAGCCCTGGGGGAGCTGTGTTGGCTCCAGAAACACAGGCCAGGGCTGATGAGACGCTGGGGAGAGGCTCCCTGGCTCCGAAATGCTTCACAATTGGTTGTTCCTCAGATGGATTTGAAGTCTTGCATGTGCAAATGCTGCATGGAATGTTCTGCCTGTGGCCAAAGGAGCTTGGCTCAGTTCCCCCAACCAGCTCACATCGTGCCCCCATTCCTGGCCCCCTAGGAATGAACCCCCCTCTTGTTCCTTTGCAGGTGGGATCCCCGAGGCCCACCCCCTCCGGCTGAGGCCGGGGTGAGCGAGGAATCCTGCTTCTTCCTGGGAGGCCTTCGGAACAGCCACCATCCTTCTGCCCAACTTGGGGGACCCTGCCTGCATCTGGCCCCCCATCTCTGGGATCAGGGCCATTTCTGAGTGTGCCGCTGGATCAGCCCCCTCGGGGCCCATAAATGAGCGGTCTGGCAGGCCTCCCCCCTTGTGGGCACCAGGCGGCACCTTTTTCTCCTCACAGGCTTGAAGCAGTTGTGGGCAAGGCTTATGTATTGGCAAAGTGTGCTGCGGGCCACGCCTCCCCTGGCGCGGCTGCTGCTGCTGCTGCTGCTGCCCCTGCAGGCGGGCGGCGCCTCCGGTGAGTCCCGGGGCGGCGAGGCTCGGGTGGCCGGTCAGGATGGAGGGAGCACGGGCGGGAGCGGGACTCGAGCCGGCGCCCCTCACTGTTCATGTCTGCAGTGAAGCCCTTCCTGGGATTGCGGGGAGGAGGAGGAGGGAAAGGGGATGAGGGGGGCAGGAAAGAATCTACGGGAACAGTACTCAAGGGAGGTGGAGGGAAAAGCGATGAAGAGGATGAACTAGCCGGACTCCCAGCCATGATAACCACAAGCAGATCTGAACGCCTGAAGCATTTCCTTGGCGTGCAGAAATAAATACCAGGAAGCAATCGTGTTAAGTCACAAGGATTTGCAAGAAGAAGAACGAGAAGCTGACTAGGACGAGGGGAAACTCAGCTGCGGGTACAAGTCCGAGCTTTCCTGCTGTGCAAGAGCCTTCAGGGTCGCCCCGTGCATTTCGCGCGTGGAAAGGGGCCCAGAACCCTGTGGGAGTCCTGGCAAGGGAAGGGGCCTGTGGGCAGGTGGGAAAGAGATTACCCCTCTTCCCGCTGCGGGGGCTTGATGGAGAGACCCTTAAACACCCTGGACCCGGACACCCTCGGGGTTGCTTCGTCCCCCGGGGCCTCGTCCAGCCCTTCCTTCCCAGGGAGACCCCTTCTCGGGCGGCTCAGGCCCCCCTCGGGCTCCCTCCCTCTGGCATGCGCAGGCCTCCTCCGCCTTGAGCCTCAGGCTCTGCCCCAGACCTGCCTCTTCTCCCAGGCCCTGCCGCAAACGTGGCCGGCCAGCAGGCGATGCGGAGCCCTGCTTTTTCCTCATGCTTCCACACTTGGAGCTGCTTGTCACTGTCGTTTCTGTGTCTGTGCAGCTCTGCCATATCCTGCTGGCAAGAGGAATGCCAATATGTCCAGCAAATGAGCAGAGTGATCCTGTTGCTGCAGGCCGTGGGTTGATGGTGAACTTGCCAGTGCCTGAAACCCTGCTGTGTGTCCCCTTCCAGGCTCCCCGCACAGCATCTTTCGCACAACCTACACGGCTGTGTCTGAGCCTGGCCCGGGGCTGCCCCAGTTCACGGCTGCAGCGTTTGTGGACGACCTGCCCATCGCTCGCTACGACAGCAACACGAGGACACTCCTGATTCAGGCCTCTTGGTTGCTGAAGATGCTGGAAGAGCATCCTGAACACTGGAGCACATACATCCAGATCGTGCAGCAGCATGAGGCCGACTTCAGAGCAGGGCTGGGGGCTGTGCAGGCCGCCCACAACCAGGGGGCAGGTGAGCGGAGGGCCGCCTTCGCCAGCCACGCAGGGCAATCCAGGCTCAGCTGCAGCCATCGCTTATCCGGGACAGGGATGCTGCTGTGGCTGTCGGACACTGAGTACCAGCTCAGGATTGAGGTGCTGGTCATGGTTACGGGAGGTGGGGATGAGGGGGCAGAAAGGTTACGCATCTCTTCTGCACTCAAAGCATGATGGTCTCCGCATCCTTGGATGGCCACACGCTCTCTGAGGTCGCAGAAAGAGCACTTACCCATGGCTGGTGGGGCTGAACATGTGGGGATGGAAGGGGGGGGGCTGTGCCCTGACGTCCCCCTGACTCCTGGGGTCTCTATCAGGGTTGCACACCTGGCAGATGATGGCCGGCTGCGAGGTGGGCCAGGACAGGCCACGAGGGCGGTACTTGCGGTTCGGCTACAATGGGAGGGACTTCCTCAGCCTGGACGTGGAGACCCTCAACTGGACGGCAGCCGATGCCACGGCCCAACTAATGCAGAGGAGCTGGGAGGCAAACCCCGGCGTCACCCAGCGCTTCAGGGCCTACGTGGAGGAGACCTGCGCAGAGTGGTCCCAGGCCAGGCAGGATCATGACCAGGAGGGACTGGGAAGGAGAGGTGAGACTGAGGGGAAAATGCAGAACTTTTGGGGCAGGAATTCCTCATATTCCCCCACCCCCAGCAAATAGAAATATATTCCAGGAATCAGCCCAGCTTTCATCCCTCGCCTGCCTCTTCTGTTTTCCTCCTTTGTTCCCCCTCCTCCTATTCTCCTCCCTTGTGAGCTCTGAGAAGCTGAGTCCCGCTCGGCCTGAGCCTGCAGCTTCCCACCTCCCCCTTTTGCCCTCTAGAGAACTTCCTGGAAGGACAGAAGCTGAGGATTTGCCTGCGGAGGCTTTTTTGGCCTGGACCAGTTCCAGCAGCCCTGACCTGCTGGGCTCCAGTGACCCCCCCCCCCACCCACTGGTTCCCTTTCCAGCCACACACCCCACGACTTGCTCATCCGGGGCAGGGAGAGAAGCGGATTGCAGATGGCGGGAGGAGAGGCCCAAGTGGAGGCGCCTGGTTGTTCTGGAGGGGAGGGGGGCGCCCAGGCAGAGAGACATGCGGTTCGGTGTTGAGGTTGGGCAGGACTGCCATGCTTTGCTCTGGCTATTTTTTTTATTTATTTTTTATTTAAATATTTATATGCCACCCCTTGCAACAGCCTCTTGATAATCAGGATTTCACACCAAATGCACGAAAACACCATTTCTTTTCCCATGGAAGTAAGTTTGTAAAGGTCCATTGGAGAACGGTGCCTCTGAGCATGTCCAGAATGCCCCTTCAGGAGCACCAGCTTTTTCTTTGCAACTAAAAGTAATGGAAGAAAGCAAAAAACCCTTTTTTCCTGCTTTCCCGCTTCCTGGATGTCTGGCTTGGCCTCTTGGTGCTCCTTTGACCGTCCCTCCTCCAGCCAGATCCGCATCGGAGGAGAGAAGGGGGGCGTCTTGCATCTGCCTCGATTGCCAAAGCTCACGTCAGACGTCATAAGGCACGAAAAAGGGGCTAACCGAGGAAGTGGTGGGAGGCGACTCCGGAAAACTGAGGAGGAGCAACTCGGGCATCTGCCCCTCAAGGGGAATTGCCAGAATTAGTCTCCCTTCATGTTCAGTTTGTGACCTTCAGTTTGGACTGATCTGAAGCAGGACGATTCCCAAGCTAGTGGGTATTTTCAAAGCTCACCACGTTGCCAAGGGTGGATGATGGAACCCCTTATTTGGACCTTTGGGGGTCCAGGAAGTCCAAATTGATGAAGCTTTCATTGTGGGCCAGATGTCCTCTGGGGGGATTCCTTGGTGCCCAGGAGAGGCCGGCCCCCTGCCAGGCGCTGGAGAGGCTCTGCGCTCATAGAAACATAGAAACATAGAAACAGAGCGAGTCAGAAGGGGCCTCCTGGGCCATCTAGTCTGACCTCCGGCACCAGCCGGCTCCGCTCATGACATGCCCACCATGTGCATGTCCAGCCTATCTTTGAACACCCTCACCGATGGGGCCTCAACGACCTCCCGTGGAAGCCCATTCCACGCCCTCGGGGTCCTAACTGTCAGGAAGTGCTTCCTGGCATCCAAATTGAACCTTGGCTCCCTGAGCTTTGCTCCATTGGAGCGCGTCCTGCCTTCCTCTGCAGGGGAGAACAGGCCTCTCCCCATCTCCATGTGACACCCCCTCACATACCTGTATGTTGCCAACATATCCCCTCTGAGTCTCCTCTTCTCCAGGCTGAAGAGACCCAGTTCCCTCAGTCTCGCCTCATACCCCATCCCCTGCAAACCAGCCACCATCCTTGTGGCCCTACGCTGCACTGACTCCAACCTGGCTATATCCTTTCTGTAATGAGGGGCCCAAAACTGAACACAATACTCCAGTTGCGGGCGCACCAGAGTCATGTAGAGTGGAAGTAATACCTCTCTTGATCTAGGAAGTAATACCTCTCTTGATCTCATCCAAGGGGTGCTCTTTCTGCAGAGCCCCCAGAGGTGACGGTGACCAGAAGGGCAGGCCAGGACGACACAGAGACCCTCACCTGCCGGGCCCACGGCTTCTACCCCCGGGAGATCGACATGGCGTGGACCAGGGATGGGGAGGTCTGGCTGCAGGACACCTTCCGGGGGGTCCTGGCCCCGAACTCTGATGAGACTTTCCACGCCTGGCTCAGTGTCAGACTCGACCCCTGGGACAGGGTGCGCTTCCTGTGTCGCGTGGAGCATGATGCCTTGCAGACGCTGGTGGAATTGGCCTGGAAGGACCCTGGTGAGGGACTGCAGAGGTGGGCAGGGAGGGGGCTCCTTCCTTGGAGCAGAGGATCCTGGGAGGTGAATTTTCCCCTGAGGGAGATGTGGGGCCAAACTGTGAGAACGCTGCACTGCACCCGGGATCCCTGGTTGGCGTCATCTGGGGACGGCTCACTGATGTGCGTATTCACAATGCTGTAGCCACCTGAGGTAACCAAGTCCTGCCTCACGGGCCCTCAGGTGGAGCTCTGTGCCGCAGGCCGAAGCTGACGGCTCTCTGCCCGAGATGAGGTGCCCCGGCTGCACAAGCTTGAAGCATTCTTTGCAAATGTGTCCAGCAAATCCCAGCATGTGTGATCTTGGTCTTCCAGCTTCCCCCTTGAGAAAGAAGCCCTTACCTCCCGCTAGAGCTCAGGAAGGACCCAGGCAGCCCTGGACATGGGATGGAGGGTGGGGGCTTGTCTGTGCTCCCCCCCTCCCAGTTTGTTTCGCCTCTCCAAATTCTGAGGATTGGTCCGGTCCTCATCCTGTCACTCATTGCATGAAGCAGACTTTCAAAGCTTGGCTTCCTTTGTCCTTCCCCAAACCCCTCTCCAGTGTCCAGCCTCGGACGCCTTATCTGGCCCACCACGGGGGTCCTCGTGGTGCTCCCAGCAGTCGTGCTTGCTGCGTTATCCCTCAGTAAGTAAAATTAGGGTATATTTTTGATGGGAGGGAGTGGTTGAGCTGCTTCCCCCAGAAGAAGCTGCCACGGCCCGATTTCGTGTGACGTTTTGTCGCAGTGTGGCTGCCTGGGATTGGTCTGGCCCGTTTTGGGGCTGGGGGAGGTTCTCATGTCAGGAGGAGCCTGGAGAAACCTCTGGAGGGCAACAAGGGGGCAGCTTCACGGCTGCAGAGGGCGAGACGGGACGGGACGGTCCCTGACCTGGAGCTGTGGCCGTGCTTGTGTTTCCACAGAGACGCTTCGAGGTGCCTATGGACCAGCATCGCGTGAGTGTGTCCCCCTTTTGCTGGGTCTCTCCAAGGCCTGGCAGGCCCCTCCTGGGTGCAAAGGGGCCCCCGGGAGGATCCGCTGAGGGGTGGAGGGAGGTGCAAGGGGGCTCTGGCTCAGCCCGGTGATGCGGCCGCCCGGAGTGCCGAGAGAGAAGCACCCAGCCTGCCAGTGAGTCGAAGGGAGCTCTTCCCGTCTAGGAGTCCTGGGGCCCCGGCCAGGCTGTGTCTCTGCCCCAGATCCACCAGACATGCCGTGAGACCCCGAGAGCGTGTGTGTGCTTGTGTGTGTCTCCCATGCTCTCAGTGGCAGGAAACACTCACCTTGGGCTAACGGGCGTGTTTGTGTGCCCACCTCTGTCTGAGCATTTGCAGAAATGCTGTCTAAAAACCACTCTGCACTCGGGGAAATGCTTGCATGCACGGGTGTCGTTCATGTGCGTATGAGCACTCCTGATGGAGGAGGAGGTCTGAGTGGCTCCTGCTCTTGGGCAGAGGGCCGGCAATCGCAGGAGACGGCTGCCCGCATCCGGGACGTGGGCGGCGGGTCAGCAGGCAGGGCAGCAGGACCCAGACAACTGGCACAACATACAGGCCCATCCCAAATCGTCGTCAGTCGGTCCAGAGGTCAAGGGGGGCAACAGAAGTGCAAGGCAGGCCAATCCGAATGGAGCAGAGCAGTCAATGCCAGTCAGGAGTCGACAGCCAGGGGGACAAGCAGAGGAGAAGCAGAAACCTGGGACTGGAGCGGAAGCTGGAGCAGGGAAGCCGGGCAGGGCCCAGAAGCAGGGGCAGGAGCGAGGCAGCCGGCAGCGATTCCAGAGAGGCTCCGGCAGCACCAAAGGCCCCTGGCTGCTGAGGCAGCTTCTGGACAGAAGAGCCGGTTCTTCCACAGCTCTTCCCTCGGGGCCCCCAGGTGGTGCTCTGGCAGCCCATGTGGCTGGAATTGGCGGAGGGCCGGTCCTGCGACCACCAGGGCTGCTCTTCCGGTCTCTGGCCAGGAGCCCTGGCTCTGCCTCAGAACCGCACGATGGCCTTCCTCCTGCCCTCCGGCCTGCCCCAGTTGCAGCCCCTTCTCGGTGCCCCACAAGCGAAGGGGGCCGCTGTATTTGGGGCTGGCATCAGATCAGGGGAATCCTCATCTCTTGCGCTGCCTCTGAGGAGCTGCCCTGGGGCCGCCTTCCCTGGGGGGCATCTGGAGAGGTGTCTGGGGGGAGCGTGGGGTGTGAGACTGGGGGATCTCTGATGCGGAGCTGTGCTGTGTTTGTGTGTTTGCAGAGAAAATTCAAGACGACTACAGAGCCACAAAACGTGAGTGTTGCCTCCCTGTTCGCTTGTTTGCTCCCATGTAGAGCAAACGCCCCGGGTTTGCTGGGCCCCTGAACCCGTGGTCGGATTTCGGATGGTGGGACCTGTGCTTCTCTCTCTGCAGAGCATCTTCAAGACAGTTATGAAGCAGCAAGAGGTGAGTGTCGTTTCCCTGGTCGCATGCCAGCTCTAACGCCAGGCTGGCCACGCTCGGGCGGTGGGAGGCCAAGGAGGGCCAGTTTGTTATAAAGCAGACCCCTCTCCTGGCCCGGCCTGCCCCCCTCTTGGCTGCCTGAGCCAAAGGAGCCCCCATTCTGGGGGTTCCTGTCCATGGGGCGGAAACTCTCCCCCTCTGGGGCGCCTCTAGGCACGTGCCCGGCCTCCGTGTGGGAGCTCCGTCCCTGCAGCTGTGGGCCCTCCTTCCCCGGAGCGAGGGAGGGAGCGGCTGGCAAAATGTGAGGTGGGGAGCGAGGTTGGGGTCTTTGTGGCTACAAGGGGAGGTGGAGGCCCCCTGACTTGGAGCGCGGCCCCTTTGTCCCTTCGCAGAGAGACTCCAAAGGAGTTACGAAGAAGCCAAAGGTGCGTGTCATCTCCCTCCTTGTGTCTTTCTACCAACACGGGGCAGGCATCCCTTGCGTGGGGATGGAGGTCATGGGAGGGGCAAGAGGGGGGTGCAGGTGGGGCTGAGAGGGGGCAGGATCGTGGCAGCAGGGGGTGAAGTCGCGGCTGCCGGCTGCACACCCTCCCCAGGCGACCTCCCTCCTCGATGCAGCTCCACAAGGAGAATTATGCCCCTGGGCCTGCTCTGCCCCTGAGGGAACAACGGGCCTCCTCCGAGCGGCAGGCGGCTGCTCATGGGAAAGCGCCGGGGAGGCCCAGAGGGAGGCAAACGACCCGGAGAGCCTTGGGCCTCAGGCAGGGAGCCCGTCCTCCCGGGAGGGTCTTCCGAGAGCCCCCACCTGGCCCCGGGTGCAGCCCCTTCCTTGCTCCTCCTTCCACGGAGCCTGCGCACGGCCGGGCCCGGTGTCAGGCGAGGGCAAGGCTGCCTTCTTGGGGGGCCTCAGGGAAGCGGGCAGCCTCTGTGGGGAGCCCGCTGTGTGTGGAGTGCTGGGGCCTCTTCCTGGGGGGCGAGAGCAGGAGACAGAGGAGGGTCTTGTGAGGAGCAGGGGTGGGTGGTGTGGGGGGACTGGGTGATGTGATGCCGATCCGAGCCCCGGTCTGTGTCTTTGCAGGGAAACTCAGCGATGGCTGCTCTGCAGCACTTGGTGAGTGTGGCCCCTTTCCATGCTTCCTCCACCACAGGACAGGCCTCCGTGGGAGGGAGGATCAGCTGAGCGGTGGGAAACGGAGGTGGGCGAGGATCCCGGCTTTGGGGTCCCGGTGGAATGATGTCTGGCAGGTGGAGTGAGAACAGGGCGGAAGGGCCGCGTCCGAGCATTGGGTTGCCCCAGAAGTATAGGGCAGGGCCGATCCGGGGCCGAGCGGGGTGCTCACTGCTGACCAAATTGACTGAGTCCTGTGAGTTCCTCAAGTTCCTTTGGGGTTGAGCAGTTTGATCCGAGATGCACGTCCCTCTCTGGGTCTCGGGGGCTGTTTGTGCATGAAAAGCTTCCTTGGTCAAGCAACGGATTCTGCATTTTGGAGGGGCAGCAGGGCCCTCTCTGGGACCATGTGCCTGTCTCTCCAGGGGTCGCTCCCTGCCGGGCAGGGGGATAGGGCATCTTGATTCACTTGGTTGTGTGAAGGGAGCGGCTCCCCTCCCGACTGAGAGACTCAGCTGGCTCCCTGAGTGTGTGCAGGGGGCTGAACTTTGGGGCCTTCTTCCCTGGAGAGCGAATGCACTGACTGACCATCCCACATCCCCTGAGCAGCCCTGGGATGCTTCTGCCCCCGAAAGGACCTGCAGCCGGTGCTCAGGGGACGCGCCCCACAAGTGAGGAAGGAGCGGAGAGCAACAGCAGAAGGGACCTTTCCCCATGGACTGATGTTATGCAGCTACCAGAACTCCCTCTTCCCCAACTTCTCTCTCCCTCCATCTCCCTCCCTTCCTCCCTCCCTCTCTCTCACACACACACACACACAACATGGTGGGAGCCCCGCTAGGTTGGCGCTGAGCTGTGGGTCCTGTGTCCCCGAAGGTGTCAGGGAGGAACTAAAAATGTGTCTGCTGGGTGACAAGGGATGTTGGGCTTTGTGAGTGTGGATGATGGGACAGGATGGCCCCTGACTTGAGTTCTGCTTGTATTTCAGGTTTTGCAGATAAGCTTAAAGAGGCTCTCAGAGCAGCGTTTGGTGAGTGCTGCCCCCTTTTCCCTGAATCCCCCAACACAGGGCAGGCCTCCCTCGGGGGGCAGGGGAAGTGGGGGCATGTTGGGAGGTGGGCGAGAATCTGGATTTCGGGTCCTGATCAACCGATGTTGCCCAGATGTCCCGTCTCTTGGTGGGTAGAGAACGGGCCGGTTGGCCAATTCCACACATCCCTCCATGCCCGACTCCCTTTTCCAACGGGACTGGGGCCAGAGCAGAGCTATGAAGCAAGATGGGTCTGTGGGGGACTCCAGAAAGGGGGCTCAGCAGGACTGGCCGGGTGCTGAGTGTCCGCGTCTGGGCATGCGGTTGCCTCTGGCGCTGGTGGGAGATCCTGCCAGGAACTCAGTTCCTTCCCCAAGCCCAGCCCAGCCCAGCCCATTCCAGGCACGAATTGGAACTGGGAGGAGTGGGGGGGCCCTTCCGGGGGGCAGGCTGCTGCTCCTGCGGCTGGAGCCCCGGGAGACGGTGGCAGCTGGAGGGAGGGGCAGCCACCTGCCTGCCCCCGTTTGAGGTCCCTGCACCCCCTCAGTCCTGCAGGGAGCGTTGGGGTCTCTTTCTCCGGAGGGTGGGGTATGGAGGGGGGGGAATGCCAGGGGGAAGGTAGGTTGGGGGGCTTCCTGGCTGCAGGCAGTGACGTTGGGGGACCTCTGACTCGTTTGTGCCTTTGCAGGGAAGCTTGAAATTTCCTACAGAGCCGCAAAAGCTGAGTGTTGCCCCCCTCCACATGTTCACGCCAATACAGGGCAGGCCTCCCTTGGCCAGGAAATGGGGACACGGGAGGAGTTGGTGAGGGTTGGAGGGAGTTGGGCAGGAATTCCAGGCTTTGGGGCCTGGAGATCTACCCCCTTGAGGGGGAGTCCGGGGGGCCCAGTGCTGGAGCCTCCTGCCCTTCGAGATCCGAGATGCACATCCCTGTTTGGGTCTCCGGGGCTGTTTGTGCATGAAAAGGTTCCCTGGACAAGCAACGGATTCTGCATTTTGGAGGGGCAGCAGGGCCCCCTCTGGGACCGTGTGCCTGGCTCTCCAGGGGTCCCTCCCTGCATGGCAGGGGATGGGGCATCTTTTCTCTTGGCTGTGTGAAGGGAGTGGCTCCTCTCCCGGCTGAGAGACTCCGCTGGCTCCCCGAGTTTGTTCAGGGGGCCGAACTTTGGGGCCTCCTTCCCTGGAGAGTGAGTGGGAGAAGGCAGGGGAGAGTCGTGAGGGGAGCAGGGGGGCGGCTTCACAGAACCAGGTGATGTGACAGGGTCCTTCCCTCTGTCTGTGCTTGTGCAGAGATGCTTGATAATGGCTGCCTTACAGCAACTGGTGAGTGTTGCCTCCCTTTCCCCATATCTTCTCCAAAGCAGGGCAGGCCTCCCCAGGGTGGCCTGAGAGGATCCACTGAGGGGTGGAGGAAGCTGGGCAAGAATTCTGGGGTTTGGGTCTGATAGAGAGCTGCCTGGTCATCTGGTTGAGCTGTTTTCCCTCAGAGGGAGGGAAGGTGGGAGGGAGAGACCTGCTCTCACAAATGGGCTCAGGGTGGGACTCTAAGCGCCCCTCTCTGGGTCTGTCCCTCAGCCGAGGAGAAAGAGGGGCTGAGGGGAAGGAGGAGGGGCTGCGCGTCCCCGTCTGAGTCTGTGCGCTCGGCTGCCTCTGGCACTGCAGGGAGGCTCCAGCCACACAGGCCGAACTCCCAGAAAATGGCCTGGGAGAAGTTGGTTCTTCAGCGTTTTCTGCTCTTAGACAGTCCCCTGCCGTGCACAAGGGCAGCGCCTGCTGCATAAGTCACAAGGCAAGGGAGTCCTGCCCGGATCGCAGGGCCTGCGGGGTCCTTTGATCCCAGTGGGTGCGACACTAAAAGGAGTCCCCCGGGAAATGCATGGCAAATGCATGGCAGGTCCCTCCGTCAGGCGGTGGCAGCGGCGCCTGGTCCCAGTGCCCCGGGGAGAGAGGATGTTAGGCCCAGAAATATGGGGCAGGGCTGCTGTGGGGCTGAGGGAGGTGCTTGCCGGAGGGCAACCTGGCCTCCTCCATGACGAGCATGAAAAGCTTCCCTTGTGCATGAAAAGCTTCCCTGGTCAAGCAAGTGGATTCGGCCTCTTTGTGGGGCTGCCTCTGGGACCGTGTGCCCGGCTCTCCAGGGGAGCTTCCCCCCCCCCCGCCCCGCAGCTGTGTGGGGAGCTCTGGGGCCTCCCTGCCTGGAGGGAGTTGGGGGGAGGGGGGAGGAGGCCTTGGGGGTAAACGGGTCACGTGCTCCGTAATGGAGCCTGGGGGGCCGAGGGGCCCCTCCCCCAGAGTTGCGCCTGTCTTTGTGTTTCTGCAGAGGAGTTTGGAGGTGACTGCACTGCAGCCAAACGTGAGTGTTGCCCCCGCCCCCCCGCACACACACACCTTCCATGTCGCTTCCCACACAGGACAGGCCTCCCTGGGTGGGGAAGGGGGGCAAAGAAGATAAACTGGGGGTGGAGGGAAGCGGGCCGGATCCTGCCATTCCCGCCCTGCTTGGAAGACGGCCATTCGTACACACGTCTGTTCTACGTTCTGGGAGGGCGAGAGAGAGGGAGAGAGAGCGTTTGACCCCTGGGACATGTGGCCCCTTGGACAGATTCCTCAGCACCCTGGGCTGCCCCTTCCAGACCAGGCCTCGTGGCTTGACTTCCCCCAGCGGACCCACAAAATTAAGGGGACGAGGCTGCAGCTGCCCCCCCCCGGCCCTCCCTCCCTCGGCAGCCTGCAAGTCTTTCTCCTCCAGGTTGTCATGTGTTGTCTGAATCCGCGTCTTCAGTGTGGCAGAGGGCGGCCCCGACTCCATTTGCCCCTCCACCCGTTGACCCCAGCCCCATGATCGGGACACTTGATTTAGGACTGCAGGCGCCCAAAAACAAAGCGTTCATCAAAGCAGAGAAGGGGCAGGGGGTGGGGAGACAGGAAAGAGAAGGGAATGGGCACAAGAGAGCAGCAACGGTGCTGAAGGGTACAGGCTGCCTGGTGTCGCCATCCTGGGTACCTGGGCTCCGTGGGGCTCCTGGGATGGGGCAAGGAAGCGGCCCTGCCCCCACTCCCAGCTCAGGCCTCCTCCCAGCGCTGGGCCCGTGGCTGGTCTGGGCAAGGCAGCTCCAGACGGGCTGGAATCCAGCAGGAGGCAGGGGCCCCCCTTAAGTCCAGAGCTTTTCGTCCGCCACCCAACCCCCAAATGCCGGCATGTCGGAGGCGGAAAGACCAGGGCAGGAACACTGGCCAGACGCCCTGGCAAGAGCTCCTCTTTTGCGAGAAGGCCGGGGGCCTGAATCGCTCCCTCCTTCCTGGCCCCTGGAGCACCTTCTGGGCCAGCGAATGCACTGACTGACCGTCCCACATCCCATGAGCAGCCCTGGGATGCTTCTGCCCCCGAAGGGACCTGCAGCCGGTGCTCAGGGGATGCGCCCCACAAGTGAGGAAGGAGCGGAGAGTAACAGCAGAAGAGACCTTTCCCCATGGACTGATGTTATGGGGGCATCACCTCTCCCTCTCCCCCACCTTCTCTCTCTTCATCTCCGTCCCACCCTCTCCCTCCCTCCCTCCCTCCCTCCCTCTCTCTCTCTCACACACACACACACACACACACACAACTCAAGCACACCCATTCTCCAATTCACACCCCTCTTGGTTCTGTTTCCCCCATGAATAAATTTTGACCTCTCCTTATCCTTTCTCTCTGCTGGTTCTCAAAGTGATTTTTCTTGGAGAGAGAGAGTTGAATGTGGCTCTTAAGAGGAGTTTATCCTCCCAGGGAATTCTGCCTTCTACTCCCGAAGAATTCAAGGAGTGCTCCCCATATCCCAGTTCAGATGCGACTGATAATTGATGCTCCCCCTCCCTCCACATACGGAGAAGGCCATGCGCTCAGTGTCCCCACATAGAACAGAGGAGAAGCGTCTGGCTGGGCCCCACAGTGGGAGCCCCTCCAGTTTGGTGCTGAGTTGTGGGTCCTGCTTTCCCAAAGGTGTCAGAGAGGGACTTGAAATGTGTCTGCTGGGCAGCAAGGGGTGCTGGGCTTTGTGAGTGTGGATGATGGGACAGGATGGCCCCTGACTCGAGTTCTGCTTGTATTTCTGGTTTTGCAGATAAGCTTAAAGAGGATCTCAGAGCAGCGTTTGGTGAGTACTGCCCCCTTTTCCCTGAATCCCCCAACACAGGGCAGGCCTCCCTCGGGGGGCAGGGGCAGTGGGGGCGTGTTGGGGGTGGGCGAGAATCTGGATTTCGGGTCCTGATGGACCGATGTTGCCCAGATGTCCCGTCTCTTGGTGGGTAGAGAAGGGGCCGGTTGACCCATTCCGCACATCCCTCCGTGCCCGGCTCCCTTTTCCAGTGGGATTGAGGCCAGAGCAGAGCTATGAAGCAAGATGGGTCTGTGGGGAGCTCCGGAAAGGGGGCGCAGCAGGCCTGGCCGGGTGCTGAGTGTCCGCATCTGGGCATGCGGTTGCCTCTGGCGCTGGTGGGAGCTCCTGCCAGGAACCGAGTTCCTTCCCCAAGCCCAGCCCAGCCCATTCCAGGCACGAATTGGACCTGGGAGAAGTGGGGGGGCCCTTCTGGGGGGCAGGCTGCTGCTCCTGCGGCCAGAGCCCCCGGAGATGGTGGCAGCTGGAGGGAGGGGCAGCCACCTGCCTGACCCCCGTTTGAGGTCCCTGCACCCCCTCAGGCCTGCAGGGAGCATTGGGGTCTCCTTCTCCAGAGGGTGGTGTGTGGAGGGGGGGGATGACAGGGGAAGGTAGGTTGGGGGGCTTACTGGCTGCAGGCAGTGAGCCTGGGGGATCTCTGACTCGTTTGTGCTTTTGCAGGGAAACTTGGATTTTCCTACAGAGCCACAAAAAGTGAGTGATGCCCCTCTCCACATGTTGAGGGGGAGCCCAGGGCTGCCCCATCCAGGCGACTTGGAGGGCAGAGAGATATGGAGGGCAGTGCAAGGAAGGGTGAGGGGCCGGCCAGGATGTTTCCACGTTGCCCTTCGAGATCGGGGAGAGGATTCCTTGCGGGTCCTCGGGATGGCCTGCCTGGATCCAAGATGCCCATCAAAGTCGTGCTCCTCCCGTGACAAGGCTTCGGGCCCTTTTCTGTAACAGCACCCAAGGGTCCCCCGCTGGTGTCCTATGGGGGGAAGCTTCTCCCCTTTCTCACAGAATCAAGAGGACCCTTCCCTGCCCCCCTTCCCCAGCTCGGTGCCCCCTGCCCCTCCCTGTCCGCGGCTTTTCTTTCTGGCCTTTTCTCTATCTGGCAGTTCTCAGTGCTCCTTTAGTGGGGCCTGAGATGTGGAGGTCCCTTTCCAATGGTTTTCGCTGCTCAGGAAGGTCCTTCCGTGTACAGGGGCCAAAGGGTGTTTCCCGTACCTTGGTTCACCTGCTTGTGAGAGGAGAGCTGCTCCCCTCCTGGCTGGGAGGCTCAAAGGGCCCCCAGAGTCCTGGGCATGGAGGATCTCTTGGCCTGTCCCCGACTGAGCCCCTTCCTGGCTGCTTGGCCTGTCCGTGGAGGCAGCACGGGGCCTGGCCCCGTGTCACGCGAGGGGGAACATCTGCCCCTCTGGGGCTGCCCCTGGGGAACTGCTTGCCCTCCCTGGGGGAGCTCAATTAATCCAGTTCTGTGGGAAGTTTTGAGCCTTCCTTCCTGGAGAGGGAGAAGGGAGGGCAGAGTCTTGAGGGGGGTGGCAGGGTGGCTTCGTGGGTCCGTGGGATCTGATCGGGACCGTGCCTCTGTCTGTGCTTCTGCAGGGAGACTTGATAGTGACTGCCAGGCAGCAAAAAGTGAGTGTTTCCTCCCTTTCCTCACATTTTCTCCCACACAGGGCAAGCCTCCCCAGGGTGGGAAATGGAGGCCTAGGAGGGCCACTGAGGGGTGGAGGAAGCCGGGCAGGAATTCTGGGTTTTGTGTCCTGGTGTAAAACAGTCCGGTTATCTGGATGCACCATTTTCCCTCTGAAAGCGAGAGGAGAAAAACAGGCAGTTGTCCCCTTGGACAGGTTCTCAGCACCCCTGGCTGCCCTTTCCAGCAGGATTGGTGCTTCACCTGGCCACTTGTGTATCACTTGAGCTACCCCTCAAAATGGGCACATGGTGTGACTCTTAAGTGCCCCTCTCTGGGTCCATCCCTCAGCCAAGGGGAAAGAGGGGCTGAGGGGATGGCGGAGGGGCTGCGCATCCCCATCTGAGCATTCGGCCGCCTTCGGTGCTGCAGAGGGGCTCCGGCCAGGAGGGCTGAACTCCTAGGAAATGGCCGAGGGGAAGTCAGTTCTGCCACGTTTGCTGTTTGTAGACAGTCTCCTGCAGAACACAAGGGCAGCCCCTGCAGAAAAGAGTCCAGCTCGGATTGCAGTGCCTGGGGGTCCTTGTATCCCAAAGAGGGAGACACTGAAATGAGTCCCCCCAGGAAATGGATGGCACTTGCAGGCACGAAGCAGCACAGGTCCCCCCTTCAGGTGTGGGGACAGCTGCTCCTGGCTCCAGAGCTCCAGGCGGGGTGGTCTATGACCAGGTCTGGGTCAGGGTTCTCAGTGCTCCTTTGCTGGGGCCTGAGATGTGGAGGTCGCTTTCCAATAGTTTTCGATGCCCAGGAAGGTCCTTGCGTGTGCAGGGGCCAAAGGGCATTTCCCTTATCTTGGTTCACCTGCTTGTGGGAAGGGGACTTCTCCCCTCCTGGCTGGAAGTCTCAAAGGATCCCAAGATTCCTGGGTGGGGGGCTGCCCTCCCCGCAGTCTTGCCCACTGCAGCTGCAGAGCATGAATGGCTCCCGGGTACTGGGCATGGAGGGCTGGTGGCCAGGAAGGCTCCCTTGGCCTGTCCCTGATTGAGCCCCTTCCTGGCTGCTTGGCCTGTCCGTGGAGGCAGCACAGGGCCTGGCCCCGTGTCACGCGAGGGGGAACATCTGCCCCTCTGGGGCTGCCCCTGGGAAACTGCTTGGCCTCCCTGGGGGAGCTCAATTAATCCAGTTCTGTGGGAAGTTTTGAGCCTTCCTTCCTGGAGAGGGAGAAGGGTGGGCAGAGTCTTGAGGGGGGTGGCGGGGTGGCTTCATGGGACCGTAGGATCTGATCGGGACCGTTCCTCTGTCTGTGCTTTTGCAGGGAGACTTGATGATGACTGCCAGGCAGCCAGAAGTGAGTGTTTTCCCCCTTTCCTCACATTTTCTCCGACACAGGGCAGGCCTCCCCAGGGTGGGAAATGGAGGCCTAGGACGGTCCGCTGAGGGGGGAGGAAGCTGGGCAAGAATTCTGGGTTTTTGTCCTGATGGAATATAGTCCGGTTATCTGGATGCACATTTTTTTCTCTGAAATAGAGACAGAAGAGGCAGTGGCCCCCTTGGACAGATTCTCAGCACCCCTGGCTGCCCTTTCCAGCAGGATTGGTGCCTCGCCTGGCTGCTTGCCTGCCACCTGAGCTGCCCCTCAAAATGGGCACGTGGTGTGACTCTAAGCGCCCCTCCCTGGGTCCATCCATCAGCCAAGGGGAAAGAGGCGCTGAGGGGATGGCGGGGGGGCTGCGCGTCCCCCTCTGAGTCTGAGCAGTCAGCCACCTTCGGTGCTGCAGGGGAGCTCCAGCCAGGCGGGCTGAACTCCCAGAAAACAGCTGAGGGGAAGCCGGTTCTGCAGCGTTTGCTGTTCTTAGAAATTCTCCTGCAGGACACAAGGGCAGCCCTTGCTGAGCGAGTCCCAAGGCAAAGGCGTCCTACCCGAATTTCAACGCCTGGGGGTCCTTTTATATCAAGGAATGCAGCACACAAATAAGTCCCCCCCAGGAAATGGATGGCACTTGCAGGCATGATGCAGCACGGGTCCCTCCTTCAGGTGTGGCAGCAGCTGCTCCTGGCCCCAGAGCTCCAGGCGGGGGGTCCGTGTCTGGGTCGGGGTCAGGATGCTGCCGAGTTCACCTTGTGGATGTTCTGAATGGACTGTTTGGATTGAAGCTGCCCAGGGCCTACTCCTGGAACAACCCTTTGTGCTGTTCGCCCCAATGAGACCCCAACAGGCAGGTCGTTGCTGGCCAGGTGACGACAAGCTTCGCCTCGTCTCTTGCACAGATGCAAACACCCCCTTTGCTGCCCTCCTGCCCGGGCTCCCTGGCCCTGCCCCTCACTGCCTCCTTCGGTGGGGCCAGAGATGTGGAGGTCACTTTCCAATGGTTTTCGATGCCCAGGAAGGTCCTCCTGTGTACGGGGTGACGGGGTGCTCCCTGTGTCTGAGTCCACTTCCTCATGAGTGGAGGACTTCTCCCCTCCTGGCTGAGATGCTAAAAGGGCCCCCAGAGTCTTGGGTGGGGGCCACGAGCCCAGCAGTCATTGTCCACTGCAGCTGCGGAGCATGAACGGCTCCCGGAGTCCAGGGCAAGGAGGGGCTGGTGGCCAGGAAGGGTCCCTTGGCCTGTCCCCGACTGAGCCCCTTCCTGGCTGCTAGGCCTGTCCGTGGAGGCAGCACAGGGCCTGGCCCCGTGTTACATGAGGGGGAACATCTGCCCCTCTGGGGCTGCCCCCCGGAACCTGTTTGGCCCCCCTGTGGGAGCTCCATTCTCGCAGTTCTGTGGGACGCTTTGGCCTTCCTGGAGAGGGAGAGAAGAGTCTTGCAGGGGGTGGCGGGGTGGCTTCGTGGGACCATGGGATCTGATCGGATCGTTCCTCTGTCTGTGCTTTTGCAGGGAGACTTGATGATGACTGCCAGGCAGCCAGAAGTGAGTGTTTTCTCTCTTTCCTCACATTTTCTCCAGCACAGGGCAGGCCTCCCCAGGGTGGGAAATGGAGGCCTAGGACTGTCCGCTGGCGGGTGGAGGAAGCTGGGCAAGGATTCTGGGTTTTTGTCCTGATGGAATATAGTCCGGCTATCTGGATGCACATTTTTTTTCTCTGAAAGAGAGAGAGGAAAAAGAGGCAGTGGCCCCCTTAGACAGATTCGCAGCACCCCTGGCTGCCCTTTCCAGCAGGATTGGTGCCCAGGCCTGGCTGCTTGTGTCACCTGAGCTGCCCCTCAAAATGGGCACGTGGTGTGATTCTAAGCCTCCCCCTCTGAGTCTGAGCAGCCGGCCGCCTTTGGTGCTGCAGGGGGGCTCCAGCCAGATGGGCCGAACTCCCAGGAAATGGCCGAGGGGAAGCCGGTTCTGCAGCGTTTGCTGTTCTTAGACAATCTCCTGCAGGACACAAGGGCAGCCCTTGCTGAGCAAGTCCCAAGGCAAAGGCGTCCTGCCCGAATTACAATGCCTGGGGGTCCTTTTATATCGAGTGCTGCACACAAATGAGTCCTCCCAGGAAATGGATGGCAATTGCAAGCACGAAGCAGCACAGCTCCCTCCTTCTGCTGTCCCCCCCAACAAAAACCGCACGGGCAGGCCGCTGCTGGTCAGGTGGGGAGGAGCTTCGCTTCCTTTCTTGCAGAGAACCAAACACCCCCTTCTCCAACTGGTGGCCAGGAATGATCACCTGGCCAGTCTGCGACTGCAGCCCCTTCCTGGCTGCTAGGCCTGTCTGTGGAGGCAGCACAGGGCCTGGCCCTGTGTCATGCAAGGGGGAACATCTGCCTCTCTGGGGCTGCCCCTGGGAAACTGCTTTGGCCCCTCTTTGGGGGCTCCATTCCTGCACTTCCATGGAAACGTTTGGGGCCTCTTCCCCTGGAGAGTGTGAGGGAGGAGGCAGGGGACCATCTTGTGGGGCGCAAAGGGATGGCGGCTCCACAGGACCGTGTGATCTGATCAGGTTCGTGCCTCTGTCTGTGCTTTTGCAGAGAGACTTCATGATGACTATCAGACAGCCAGAGGTGAGTGTTCCCTCCCTTTCCCCACATTTACTCCAACATAGGCAGCCCCCCTCACAGAGAGAGAGAGAGAGAGAGAGAGAGAGAGGGGGGGAGGGGGAGGGGGAGGGGGAGGGAGGGAGATCAGGCAGTTGCTGCCTCCTGCAGCTTCTCGGCATCCAGGGCTGCCCTTTCCAGCCGGATTGGTGCCCAGGCCTGGCTGCTTGTCTGTCCCCAGAGCTGCCCCGCAAAATGGGCACGTGGTGTGACACTAAGTGCCACTCTGGGTCTGTCCTTCAGGAAGCAGTAAGAGGGGCTCGGGGGGGGGGGGCGAGTCTGAGCACGCTGCTGCCTCTGGCGCTGCAGGGGAGCTCCAGCCAGATGGGCTGAATTGGCTCAGGAGAAGTTGGTCCTGCGGCTTTGCTGCTCTTAGATGGTCCCCTGCTGGACACAAGGGCAGCCCCTGCTGAGCGAGTCACAAGGCTGCCTGGATTGCAACACTGGCAAAGCGGAGAGGGGCATTTATCCCAAAGAGGGGGACACTAAAACGAGTCCTCTCAGGCCAGAGAGGGCAATGACAAACCGAGCACATCACGGATCCATCCTTCAGGTGGGGGTCACTGCTGCTTCTGGGCCCAAAGGCACCTGGGGGGGTGGGTTGCTCCAGGAATATAGGGCAGCACTGACATGGGGCTGAGGGAGGTTCTTGCCAGGGGGCCATATTGCCCTCCAAGAAGACACTTGTGGGTTCATTGGGTCCCATCAGGGATGGCTGGTTCCATCCAACACACGGGACCCTTTTTGGGTCTCTGGGGCTGTTTGTGTGTGAAAAATTTCCCTGGTCAATCAATGGATTCTTTGTTTTTGGAGGGGCAGCAGGGCCCCCTCTGGGACCATGTGCCGGGGCTCTCCAGGAGGTCCCTCCCTGTGGGGCAGGGATGGGGCATCTTAGTTCACTTGCTGGTGAGAAGAGAGCTGCTCCCCTCCTGGCTGAGAGAGTAAAACGGCTCTTTGAGTTTAGGTGGGGGGCCATCTTTGCAACCTCCTTCCCTGGAGTGCGTGAGGCAGAAGGCAGAGGAGAGTCTTGTGGGGAGCAGGGTGGCGGCTTCACGGGACCGTGTGATCTGACGGATCCGTGCCTCTGTGCTTTTGCAGGGAGACTTGACAGTAACTGCCGGGCAGCCAAAAGTGAGTGTTCCCTCCCCTTCCCCTCATTTTCTCCTGCACAGGGCAGGCCTCCCCAAAGTGGGAAATGGAGGCCCAGGAGGGTCCCCTGGGGTGGAGGAAGCCAGGCCAGAATTCTGGGTTTTCAGTCCTGAGGGAAAACAGGACAGGCAGCTGCCTGCTTCTGCAGATACTCAGCATCCCGGGCTGCCCCTTGCAGCAGGATTGGTGCTGAGGCCTGGCCACTTGTCTGTCCCCAGACCCACCCCCCAGAAAGGGCGTGTGGCGTGACTCTAAGCAGCCCTCTCTGGGTGTGAACAACATTCCTGGAAAACACAGTTCTGACGGCCACCAATTCAAGCAGCACTAATTTAGTAAAAGAATCACTTTTGCAAAAGCGGGGGCACCCAACAGGTAGGCACCCACAAGCAGCCTGGAGCACTCCATTTCATCCCTGTATCCGGCCGCGTATTTCCCTCCCCTGAGACCCCCATCGTGTAGCGTCCTTTGGGGTGACAGGCTATCCTGTCTGCGTGTTCACGTGAAGGACCACCCCGTTTACTTCTCCCACTGCCACATTTTCAAAGACCCTCGTCCACTATTTGCTTATATGGTTTTAGATCCTCTTTTCATTGCCCAAATTTCTTCATCCGTTCCAGGCATGTATTCACTCCCCTCAATTCCCACTTAATCCTTTTGTTGGCATAATCAGTTCACTTATCTTTCCTGTCAGCGCAATACCTTCCTCCCCTAAGGCCGGACTCCGTGTGCCCTGCGAATGATTTGCTTCCTTGATTTTTAACAACACTTGCTGGTAACTGATCATTTCTGTGATTCACTTGGTCAGTTTCAAATTTATTGCAAAAGCAGCATTGTATTCTTATTTATCTCATGGGTGCATCGCTCCGCCAAGCAGGAAGAGGGGCTGAAGGGATGGCGGAGGGGCTGCGCGTCCCTGTCTGGGTCTGAGCACGCGGCTGCCTCTGGCGCTGCAGGGGGGCTCCGGCCAGGCGGGCTGAACTCCCAGAAACGGGCCCAGGAGAAGTTGGTTCTCAGGTGTTTGGGGTTCTTAGACAGCCCGTGTGAGGCACACGAAGGCAGCCTGTGCTGAGGAAGTCACAAGGCAAATGCGTCCAGCCTGGATTGCAACACTGGCGATGGGGAGGGGGGTCCCTTTATCCCTGCAAATGCGACTCTAAAACGAGTCCTCCCAGGACGCGCATGGCAAGTGCAAGCGCGAACCATCACAGGTCCCCCTTCGGCGGGGCAGCAGCTGCTCCTGGACCCAGAGCCCCAGCGGGGGGGGGGGGGTGGCCCCAGAAGCACAGCGCAGGACAGTTTCATGAGTCTTGCCTATGCAAATGCTGCCTGGCTTCTTCAGCCTGTGGCTGATGGAGCTTGGCTCAGCTCCCCCAACTAGCTCACATCCCCCCCTCCAATTCCTGGCCATCAAGGACTGAAACCGCCTCTTGTTCCTTTTCAGGTGGGATCCCCGAGGCCACCCCCTCCGTCTGAGGCCGGGGTGAGCAAGGAATCCTGCTTCTTTCTGGGGGGCCGTTGGAGCAGCCACCATCCTTCTGCCCAACTTGGGGGACCCTGCCTTGCATCCCCCGATATCTGGGATCAGGAGGGATTTCCCTCAGGGCCCTTAAGTGAGCCGAGTGGCAGGCATCCCCCCTTGTGGGCATCAGGCTGCACCTTTGTCCCCTTCTCCCCCTTCTCCTCTTCCTCCCAGCACCATCTTGGAAGAGGAAAATTCGGGTGTTCCGGTATGGCATTGGGACAGGACGGCTGTGATTAACAGAGCTCTTACTAAAAATCTTTAAAAAAAAAAAAAAGGAAGAGGAAGATTCAGGGCCTGCCAGCCACGAGCGGCAGCTGCATTTCCCCACAAGAGCCGCGTCTCCCACCTGAGTCCCTCTTGTGATCTCTTGCGTCTGAGATCCGGGACTGCAGCAGGGATTCTCCCCGTGGCGTCTCCTTCCGGGAATGAGCTTGGGAGGGACCCTAAGAGGGGCTGCCTGGTAGGCCGGAAGCTTGGCATCCCTCGCCATCTTCCGTGTCCCTCTGGGCAGACAGGCCCTCCTCCGCCCCATGTGTTGCTTCTCCTCGGGAGAGAGACGCAGAGTGTGCTCTCCAGATCTGGGCTGTGCTCCCGGGGTTTCATCCAGACTTCAGCTCACCTCTGCCCCTTCTTCCCTCTGCAGCAGGACTGGTGTGGCCTGCAGACCTCCGGGTGGCCGGTCTTCCTGCATGAGCTGAGCTGCCCCTTCTGCATCTGGGGTTCTCCTGTCCCCATGAGGGCTCTTCACCCCAGCAAGCAGGCTGCCACCCATCCTGGGCTGCCATCTTGCAATGGGAAACAGGGAAGGAGGAGGGTCGGGCTCGGTCCAGAACTCGTGGCTCCCTGTGGTGCGGCTGGCGAGCAAACTGCCACCTGGAGCAGAGCGAGGGCCCTTTGAACACCCGCCTGGCCAGGCCAGGGCAGGAGGTGCTCGGCCTATTCCTGATTGCCTCAAGATGCAGTGAGGAAGGAGCCAAAGTGAGCTCTGCCCAGAGCGGAAGCCCTCAGAAGTGACCAGTCCAAAGCAGAACACTCTGGACTTTGAATTAAGCCTGACCTGGGAACAAAGCCCTCGCGAGCTGGAAGCAGTGGATTCTGGTTGCAGTAAGTGAGGGGAAGAAAAGAAGAACCAGGAGCAGGGAACTGAAACAGGCAGAAATGTGGAAGCCTCTTTGGTGCCCAGGGCTTGCTTTCAAAGTGGCAGACGCACCCGCAGTCCAGAGTGCCTAGAGACCCACGTTGGATAAATGAGGAACGTTGCTATTTCACCAAATTAGCATGGCAGGGGAAGAGCAACAGTTGGATGTCTTTGCAGGAAATTAGTTCAGTTCTGTGAATTTTGCAGAATCAATACCATACATTCAAATCTACCATTCTGTTTTTCGGAAAGGTGATTTAATTGTATTTCCTCGTTCTGCCATGCAGCGAGATTCATGAGCTGAGCTGTCTCCATAGCTCGAGCTGCCCAGCATAAACTTGCCAGATCTCCTCCGGTGGATTTGCCCAACAGATCTGGGAGAGGAGCCATCCCACTGCGGGACAATCAAAGTTGGGTCCATTCTCCTGGAAAAATTCTACAAATAGAGGACATGTACAACTTTTTGACTGACAGTGTGTGTTTGTGAGATCCTTTCCTGAAATAAAAAGACTTTGGCTTTCTTGCTGCTGCTTCTCAGTTTTGGGGTCACCTCGGATGTTGAGTTGTCCTCCCTCTGACTTGCTTTCTGGTGGAGCCATGCCTGAGCCAGGATTGCGTTAGGCTCGGTGTGGGGAGGGAAGGGGGAATTAATGTCAGCTGTTTGTTCCCTCTGCTTTCTTTTCCTATTATCCTCTCAAACATGGAAGATCCGTGGGGGTGGAGCCTGCTCGGAATGGATTCCGGACACTAAAATCTGCACTCCACCTGATCATCAACAAAAACATGATTAAAATATACTCAAGATAAAGAAACACTGGATAAATGCATAAAACATAAGTCAATTCCTTTGTTTATCTCCTGGGAAGATTTGAAACACAGACGTGGACTAAGAGTTGTTTTGTGATCGGAAACTGCTGGGCCTGGTCCAGAGTAAGCCGCATTTCAACTGATTGAGAAACAGTGTTTATGTTATAAATACTCTGGCAACTTATTAAAATAAGCTTAAAAACAGCCAAGGAATTAGAGATAAAGAGAAGGTTATTTTCTTAAAGGATTTTTTTTTTTTAAATAAGTGATGCTTCTCTCTCCCACCGGACAGCTGGAAGGCTAAGAGAGTGCTGATACAGAAAACAGTCAGACAGAGCTGTAAGGAATGCAGATTAAAGCTAATTAACATCCCAGGACTAACTTTTCTGCTAGATTTATTTTATAAGAAAATAACGAGCAATTAAAGCAAAAAAACCTAACAAGCAAGTACAATAGACAAAACAAACTAATGGAACTGCATCTGAATCTTAACTGCATCTGAATTTCAGCTCCCTCTGCTGGCTAATTGTTAAATTGCAGCTGCTAATTCATTTATTGATTGAAAGTGTAATTCAGTGGTGCACTGCAAATAAGATCATTAAATCCAAGATCTCTCTCCCCACTTAGTTGGAAGTAATGGTTGTATGTCCAACCACAGTAAAAGTGCAGAAAACGTGAGATCTCCATCTTGAGAACCGAAGACTGTTTGGCAAAGATCCAGGGTGAAACAAGATTCTTCTCACAATCCTCATCCATCAGATTTGTGAGTAAAAGGAGTAGAGATGAGTGGAAAAAAGAAAACGTCACTGGAAAAATCACCGGAAAAAGCAACGACTTCATCAATACAATTGGAGAATCCCAGTGCTTTTTTTGTAAAAAAAAAAAAAAAAAGTGCCGGAACTCACCTCTTGGGGTCAGTCACTCTACACACACACACAAACATAATGGTCGCTGCCAGCAGTAAGCACTGAGCGTGTGACCACATGACTGATCCCAAGCTGAGCAGCGTCCCGAGCCGAACAGCACCCTCCCGAGCAGTGGCAACACACACGCAGCCCACAGGGACTACTTTAATGCTTTTTGCTGCTGCCTGCTATGCCCAACAGGGCGATTCACAATCACAAGGAAAAATCCATCAAAAAAAGGTGCCGTTGCTGTTGACAAAAAACCTATGACAAAAAAAGCCCTGGACAATTCTGTTCTACAAGAAATAAGAGAAATAAAGACAAAAATGGATCCAGGATTTGATGGTGTGAAAGAAGAAATAAAGAAGCTGGAGAGTAAAATAGATAATATGGATGGAAGAATAAAAGAATTAGCTAAGCAAAATCAAGACAATCTCCAAATAATTACAGAAGTGAAAGCTCAGGTAGAGAACAGGGTAAGAGTTAAAAAAAACAACACATGGCTATGATAGATCAGGTCTCTAAAAGTGTGATCAAGATCTGAGATAGACAACGAAGATCGACTATATACCTTAAAGGATATCCAGAGGATGCGAAAGAGAATGAAGATAAATTGATCCAATCAATATTGGATTGGGCAAAAACTATTCTTCCAGATGTTTCCTTTACAAGATATGATACCGAGTTGGCACAAGAAGACCAGGAAGAAAAACACCAAGAAACATTGCAGTTAGATTTTGGTCATATGCAAAAAAAGAACAACTGATGCGGAAATTATGGAATATGACATCAATTATGCTGAAACGTCATCAGATTCAAGCCTTTCCTGATCTATGTAATGAGACTTTGCAGTGGAGAAGAGATATGTCTCAAGTCTGTCAAATACTCCAAAAGAATTCCATAAAATATAGTTGAGGGTTCCCAATTTTTATGAGATTTGCATATAATGGAAAATATTATAGAGTGGATACAAAGAAAGAAGCACTGGAATTACTGAAGATGCTTGGAATAATCCTGGATGAGGAATATGTGGCACAAATGCAAAAGTTAAAGGACGTATCTACATTTTAAAGAAGGAAGACTTGAGAAGGAGAGAAGAGATAGTGAGAAGGAGAAGTTGAGCATAGCAGCAGGAGGCTCATCCTCTCCATAGAGGCAGGAAGAAGAAGAGATTTAGAAGAAGAATGATAAGAAGATTTATATGTAATAGATACAGAATATATAGTATTTGTTAGTGTTGAAATTATTACCAAAATATAAGAGAATTTCGAGTATAGAATAAATGGGTACAGATGATTGGGGAGGGTGGAGTGGGCGTCTGGGGTCTATGAAGGGAAGGCTCCTTTTCCCCACCTTGGAAGCCCAAAGCGGCGGGGAGGGGAGCATCTCCTGAAGATGGGCAAGGGGGCCTCCATCCACAGCTGTGGGGGGGGGGGGATATGGTGGGGGTGGGGTTAAGTTGATTTGGGTGGTGGTTATTGTCTTATTGGAGTGCGTATTTTACCACATTTGGAGACCAAAAAGAACATTTAATGTATTGAAAGCATGGGAAAAACACTGAAAATTGTGTCTTGGAATGTTAATGGCTTGGGAGAAAAACATAAACGAGCCAGAATTGAAAAATCTTTATATAAAGAAAAAGCAGATATTATATTTCTTTTGATGCATTTCTTGTAAAAAAGAAAGATGGAGTAAATGTACTAAAATTATACTCGGCAGACATATATGAGAAATCATGTGGTAGTTCAAAAGCTAGGGGTGTTGCAATTATTCTTGCCAAAAGATGTGAATTTAAAATAAAAGCTATGAAAAAGGACCATCTGGGGAGATTTCTAATAATACAAGGTCTAATGTATGGACAAGAGGTGATGTGAGCTAATATATATGCACCTAATATAAATGAAAGGGATTTCTACGACAATGTATATAAAGAAATAGAACTAAAAAAAGGATATGTAATAATGGTGGGTGATTATAATATGGTTATGGATAAAGAAAAATATAAATCTTACCCATCAAAGTCAGATGTAAAATATAAGAATACAAATTTAAGTAGATTTATTAAGGAAAACAGATTTAAAGGTGTTTGGAGAGAATTAAATGGAGAACAGAAAAGTTATACATTTTATTCAAATAGACATTAAAAATTTCACAAAAATAGACTAGATATTTGTAACATCAGACATATTGTCCAAGATAGTTATGGCGGATATAAAAGTAATTAAAATATCAGACCATGAAATGATAACAATGGAAATGGAAATGAAATTTGATTATAGTCAGGCAAATAGATGGAGGATAGATTTAAGGATTTTTAAAAATGAAAAGATTTTAGAAAACATGGGAAAAGAATTAAAATAATTATGGGAAATAAATGAAAAAGAAGGTAGTAATAGAAGTGTAATATGGAATACAATGAAAGCAGTGGTAAGAGGGCTAGGAATAAAATATTCATATAATTTTTTTAAAAAAGCATATACTCTTGTTCTTTAAAAAAACAGCAAACAAAAAGAGACTAGAGGAAGAAATTAAACAATTAGAGAAAGAATATATTAAAAGTAGAGAAAACAAAATTATGTTGGAATTAACAGCAAAAAGAAAAGAAATCCAAATTATTGAATGAGAACAAGTTTAAAGAAATCTAATTTACTTGAAAAGAGAATTTTATGAAAATAGTAATAAAAACTTCAAAATGCTGGCCAGAGCCACACGAGTCAAAAAAGCAAAAAATTAATTGGAATAATAAAGAACAAAAAAGGGGAAAGAAGCAATAAGATGAAAGAAAGACTTAATTTTCCAAAGGTTTTTTGACAAATTATATAAGGGAATTGAAATAAATTGAAAGAAAGCCAAAAATATATAGACAAGATTTTGATGTTTGAAATTCAAGAAGTGGATAAAGAAATTATGGAAACACAAATAGAAGAAGAATTGATATTGGAAGTTATTATTAAAGTAAAAACTGAGATGGGCCAGTTTTAAATTGTGTATTGTTTTAAAATTGTACTTTCATATGTTGTTAGCCGCCCTGAGGCTTGTTTGCAAGGGGGCAGCATACAAATATGTTAAATAAATAAATAAAATAGGTAAAGCACCAGGATCTGACGGATTGGGTGCTGACAATTATAAAAAAAAAATAAAATTCTTAGTCCCTAAAATGAAAATGATGTTTAATAAAATGGAAGGGGAAGCAATTCCAAGCACTTGGAGACAATCCATGGTAGTATTGATAGCAAAACCTAATAGAAACCTTATAAACCCTGGATCTTATAGACTGATATCTCTCATTAATCAAGAAGCTAAGATCTTTACAGAGATATTGGTAAATAGATTGAAAAATGTATAAATATATAAGGAATGATCAATGTGGGTTTATAATAGAGCGACAAATGTCAGATGTGGTAAGGAGAGTATTAAATGTTAACTATTATATTGAGAAGCAAAATGGAAAGGCAAGTATACGAGCATTAGATATACTGAAAGCCTTTGACTGTGTGGAATGGCCAACAATGAAGATTTTAATAGAGAAGATGGGATTTGGAGTAAAGTTTAAGAAAGCAATAAATCAATTATATTCAGAAAATATGGCAAAATAATTGTAAATGATGGTATTACAGAAACAATAATCCTAAACCGACGGACGAGACAGGGTTGTCCTTTATCCCCAATATTATTTGTTTAATGATGGAAATAATGGCAAATGCAATTAGGAATGATAGAAGGAATTGGAGTATGTCAAAAAATTAAGATTAATTTGTTCGCAGATGACACATTGCTAACATTTCAAGACCCAATAAATACTATAGAGAGAATATATTCACATTTAAAGGAATTTGGGAAATATAGTGGATTGCAAGTTAATTGGGAAAAATCCAAAACGATGTTATATAATCATAATAGTGAAGAAGTGGATATATTAAAAGAAAAATATCAACTAAAAATCATAGACAATATTAGATACTTGGGAATTGATATTCAAAAGACAGTCAGGAATTAAAGAAGAAAAATTATGAAAAGTTAAAGAAGGACATAAAAAATAAAATAGGAAAATATAAAAAGGTAAAATAATTATGGTTTGGAAGAAGAGCAGTAACAAAAATGAAAATTCTGCCAAAGATTTTGTTTTGTTTTGGATGATCCCAATCAGGTTTTATGGTCATGAATTAACGGAGATGCAGAACTTATTGAAGCTTTATTGTAATGGGAGGGAGGAGAGCAAGGATAAGTAAAGTGCTGTGGTATGAATCACCAAGAAAAAGGAGGGCTGGGCATTCCAGATGGTGAAAAGTACTGGGTTGCAAACCAATTCAGGATGGTTCCAGATATTATAGCCCAAAATAAAGAATTAATGTGGACTGATATCGAATTAAAAGAATAAGGGAAATAGGTGATTATTTAGAGACATATTGGTCTCTAGGAAATAGGAAAATATAAAAAGGTAAAATAATCATGGTTTGGAAGAAAAGCAGGTTGCTTACCTGTAACTGTTCTTCGAGTGGCCATCTGTGCAGTCACACATGTGGGTGCTGCGCCTGCACAGTGCCTCAGGCCAGAAGATTGATAGCTAATGGTTTTTTAGCGGGAACGCTCCGCTCCGCTCCCCTCCCCCTTAGCCTATATATATATATATATAGAGAGAGAGAGAGAGAGGGCGGAGCGGCCGCCATTTTGCTCAGTCTTGAAGACCGAACGTTCGCTCTCGTGTGGGGAATCAACTGTACAACAGATAGATCCCCATGTTATGTCATTGACCAGTAACTCGGTACCAAGAAAGAAAGGGGGTTACACTGGTACCGAGAGCTTACTTGCATCCATTGGTACCAAAGGGAATTCCTGTATTCATCGGTACGCATGGACAAATTCCACTCACCGACACCGAGCAGGGCCAGCGAGTGGGTTGTGTGACTGCACAGATGGCCACTTGAAGAACATCAGTTACAGGTAAGCAGCCTGCCCTTCTTCTTCATGGCCTCTGTGCATCACACATGTGGGTAGATTAGCAAGCTTACCCATATAGGATGGTTGGGAAGGTGTTGTCAACGCAGAACGGAGGAGAGAACTGCTCTACCAAAGGAAGCATCATGCCTTGCACAAACATGAGTTGGTAGTGCTTGGCAAACGTACATGGAGTTGCCCAAGTTGCAGCTTTGCATATCTCGTCTAGGGGTACTCCCAAAGTGAAAGCCGAAGAAGTGGCAACAGCCCTGGTCGAATGAGCCGATGGAATTACGGGCAATTCGATTTTGGATAGCTGGTATGCCAGCATAATGGTTTGAACATCCTTTCAACATCCTCTGTGGGGTGATGGGCAAACCTCGGTTGTGCTCTTGAGTATTTAATGAAAAGTTTTACAGAACGTCTGAAAGACTTGGTTCGTGATCTGTAAAAAGCGAGACTCCTTCTGACATCTAGGTTGTGTAGGGATCTCTCCAACGGATTTGATGGCAACAAGAAGAAAGCTGGGAGTACAATGTCCTGTTGAAGATGAAAAGGGGATGAGACCTTCGGGAGAAAGGTCGGATCCAATCACAGAACAATCTTGTCACTATGAAAATTCATGTATGGAGGGTCCACACGAAGGGCGCAGAGTTCACTAGCCCTGCGAGCCGATGTCACAGCTACCAAGAATGCAGTTTTCCAAGAGACAAGGTGCAAGTCTGCAATAGCCAAAGGCTCAAATGGAGGCCTTGTTAGAGCTTGCAATACTACGGATAAACTCCACATAGGAATTGCTGATCTAATTGTCAGGTTGATATTATAGAGTCCTTTAAGAAACCATTTTAGGAGTGGCTGTGAAAATAGAGATAGTCCATCTAGAGTGCCCTGAAAATGGGCAATGGCTGCCAGGTACACCTTCACTGAAGATGGTTTCAAACCAGATCGATGTAACTCCACCAGAAAATCCAGGATCTAAAGGATTGATGCCAAGCGTGGAGGAAAAGAACGAGACTCAGTAAAAGCTGAAAAACGTTGCCATTTAGCCAAGTAAGAGCGCTGCATAGAAGGTTTTAAGGCAGAGTCAATAACAAATTGGACGTCTGGGTCCAACATAGAGCTTGTTGGATCCGAGTATTGCAAGTTCGAATCCAACCGCGGCAAATTGCCGCTATAAGCATGTCGCAGTGGTGAATGATGGATGCGACGTGAAGTTGTTGGATTCGGTAGAGCCACGGATGTAATAGGATGTTCCACACTGTGAGTTTCAACGATACCGGGTCTGGATGCCAGATCATGCCATTCATCTGAGTAAGAAGATCGGGAGCCGACTGCAGATGAAAGTACCGTCCTTGAGAGAGGCGAAGCAGAATTGGGAACCACGGCTGTCGCGGCCACCATGATGTGACCAGAAGACCCGTTGCCCTCTCGTGAAGGATCTTCGATACTGTTCGCATTATGAGAAGGATTGGGGGAAAAGTGTAGAAGCGGTAGTTGCTCCGGTTGATCATAAAAGCATCCCCCAGAGAGTACGGGCCGTATCCCGCTCTGGAGCAGTAAGCGTGGCACACCCTGTTCCGGTCGGTAGCAAACAGGTCTATCTCCGGGTAGCCCCACCGACGAAATAGGGTAGTGCATGTGGAGGGACTGAGCTCCCATTCGTGGGAAACGGACATCTGCTTGCTGAGCCAGTCTGCTTCCACATTGTTGGTGCCGGCCAGATGCACCGCTACAAGTGATGTTCCTGCGGATACTCCAGTCCCAAATTTTCATAGATAGCCTCGCCAGGTTGTGGGATCGTGTTCCACCATGTTTGTTGAGGTAGAACACTGTGGCGACATTGTCCGAGGTGACCTGGACTACTCGATCCCGAAGAATATCTTCGAAGCAGTGAAGTGCCTTCGATACCGCTAGGAGCTCCAAGAGGTAGATGTGACATTTGGACTCCTGGCGGTTCCACAGTCCTTGAGTCTTTATGGTACCGCATACAGCTCCCCACCCCTTAAGGGATGCATCGGTACCGATGGATATATCCGGACCTCGGGTCAAAAGGGGACTCCCGTATTCAAGTTCTGTGGTATTAGCCACCAACGGAGAGTTCAAAGAACAGATGATGGGATCCGGATGGATTTCGACTGGCTGTCCTGCTGAGGTCGGAATGTCCCGTTGAAAAATAGTTGTAGAGGTCTGAGATGAAGTCGAGCATGTGGAACCACCATGACCGATGCCACCACATTGCCTAACAGTCTTTGTATGCTTCTGGAGGACGTGGTCCCGCGTCTCATAATCGTGTTGACACATCGCATCAGAGACTGTTGACGATCTGACAGCAGGAATGCTTGTGTCTGTACCGAATTGATACGCGCTCCGATAAATGTGATAACCTGTGTAGGGGTAAGCGAAGATTTTTCAGGATTAATACGCAGACCAAGGCTGCATAGCAAGGAGCAAGTGCTTTGAATGGCAGAGAGCAGTTCCTGTTTCGATTGCGAAACCAGAAGCCAGTCATCCAAATAGGGGTAAATTTGGATCCCTTGTAGGCGAAGAAAAGCACACACCGGAGCCATGCATTTTGTGAAAATGCAAGGCGCCGTAGCCAGTCCAAATGGTAAAACGGAAAACTCGTATAAGTCGGATTCGACAGCGAATCTGAGAAAACGCCGGTATGCTGGATGAATCGAAATATGAAAGTAGGCGTCTTTCAGGTCTAACGTGGTGAACCAGTCCTCTCTCCTCAGCAACAGCAGGATGTTCTGTAGGGTGGTCATCCGGAATTTACATGGGGTAATGAACTTGTTGACACCCCTCAAGTCCAAGATTGGGCGGAGACCACCATCCCGCTTCGGAACCATAATATACCTCAAATAGAATCCGTACAAGCTATCCTCCTGGTTTAAGCGACGCACCGCTCCTTTAGCAAGTAATTGGCGTATCTCTCCAATGAGAGTTGGTGAAGCCAAAGTAGTGCAGATCGGCGTCGAGGAAGGAATAGTGTCGAATTCGATACGGTATCCATACTGAATGATAGATAACACCCACCGGTCAGATGTAATGGACTCCCAAATGGGGAGTCGACTGTTAAGTCGATCCCCAAATGAGAATGGGGTGGGTGGGTTGGAGGAGAAAGGAGTGGTTCGCACGCCCCGTCAACGGCGCTGCTTGTCCGTGTCATAGTGATGGCGGGCAGGCTGATAGCGTTGGCCCTGCTGTTGGCGGCGGCATTGTGGCTGCTGTCAAAACTGAGGCTGCTGCCTTTGCTCGTACTGGGGTCAGTATCCAGTTCGGGTCCATGACCACTTACGCTTTGGTGGTGGTTGGAGTTCCATGCACTTAGGTGTCATGCTTGATTCGTGGATTTGCTTGAGTTTACGGTCCGTTTGAGCGTGGAAAAGTCCGGTACCGTCGAATGGCATCTCTTCTATCCGACGCTTGGTTTCGTCAGGGAAGTTTGAGCTGCGTAACCAAGCATGCCAGCGAAGAGATACTGCTCCTACTAATGCCCTGGAGTCGGAATCAACATGGTGGCGTGCTGTCGAAAGTTGTTGCACCGCCACATGCATAGCCTCCTTGAGCAGAGTCTTTGCAATGTCTGCTTGTGCATCAGGAAGGGTCGACAACACAGTACTTAGACGCTCCATAATGAAGTACTGGTAGCGGGCAAGAGTGGCTTCATAATTAGAGATATGGATCCCTAAGCCCGCTGCCGCATAGACCCTTCGAGCGATGGAGTCTATCTTCCGACCCTCCCTATCTCTCGGAGCAGTGTGGCCTCTGGACTCCCATCCCTCAGAGGATTCAACCATTACCGAGTTCGGGCGTGGATGCTTAAGAAGGGATGGAATGTCCTCCTCCCGAACTCGGTACATCCCCTCGAATCTCCGGGACGTTGCCTGCGGTTGACTAGGCAAGTCCCATGGCTAATGAGAGGCAACACAACCGACGAGTGCTCTCCACAGACGATGTCGTAGAATTTATCAGATGTCGGTCCCAGTCGCTGGATGGCATCGATATCCAGTGACTGGATCAGCCGCCCCATGAGCTCTGCAAAGGATGTATAGGACTTATCAGGAGACGATGGTCCTTGGGCCGTCACGACTTCTCTGGAGAGGTCGAATTCAGGTCTGATCCCAATTCTGGATCGAAGTATCTCGGTACGGAGGAGGAGGATTCAGTCGGTAACAAGGAGACCGAGCTTTCTCTCTGCGTAGGTGGTGGGCCGTTTCGAAGCCGACAGTCATTCCGATGGAGAGAAACTGCCGGGATGGGGATACCGTCCCACTGAGTGGTGCTCCGGCCAGCTTCGCCTGGGGTACCCTCCCATAGAGCTGCGGTCCAAGGACATGCTCCTGGCATGACAGGGGGACTTCTGGATCTCAACGTCGCGTCCAACTACTGGCATAGGTGTTGGCGATCTTGCCCTCGGAGGGGAGTCCTGAATCTCCCCATCAGAGCTAGGCTCCCTTGGTGGCAGAGAGATCGGCTCCGATGTTGGCAGACCTCTAGGGGATCCTGGAGGGGTCACTCTCATGGCTTCCTGCAAGGTCGGTCCCGGGGGTGTCGGTACTGTAATGGCCATCGGGACCAATGGGACCGACAAGCCCAAGTCACGGTGCCTGGGGCGCTCCACTTCTTTGGGCTTCGAAGGCTTTCCAGCCTTGTCACGTCTGGCTTTTTTGTGACCAAACAATTTGTCAGACTCCGCATGCTTCTGTTTGTCTGTTTTCTTCCTAGAAGCAGAGGCAGGCTGGTCCCGTAGAGTGGAAGTCGTCGCAGCTTCCCCCGGAGCATGTGGCTGTGAAGCCTTGGCAACCAGGATCAGTGGAGCAGGCGGAGGCGGGCGAGAAGCCGAAGCCGTCGGTGGAACAGCTCTGGGAGCCATAGGGTCAGATTGTAGCAAAGCCCTATCCCACAGAAGCCTTTTCAGGTGGTTCTCCCGATTTTTATGAGCCTGCTTCGAAAAGGCCAAGCAGTGGGAGCACCGATCAGTTCTATGCCCCTCCCCCAGGCAGAGGAGGCATAGATCGTGCGGATCAGCAGGGGACATTTTAGATCCGCAATCCGCACACTTGCGGAACGCCGCTTGTAGAGCCATAGTGCAGAAGAAGAAAAGAAAGAAGACAGAATAGTGGGTAAGAATATCACCCCAGTTCTCCGTCAGCTTCACTGGCTCCCCATTGAAGTCCGGGCCCAATTCAAGGTGTTGGTTCTCACCTACAAAGCCCTTAACGGCTTGGGTCCTGGTTACCTAAAGGAGCGCCTACGACCATATATACCCTCCCGCCCCTTACGATCTGCTGCTGATGCTCTCCTCCGGGAACCCTCCGTGAAAGATATAAGGAGGGTGAGCACCCGGAGGAGGGCTTTCTCTGCGGTGGCGCCCCATTTATGGAATGCGCTCCCCAGAGAGGCTTGCCTGGCGCCGTCTTTATTTGCTTTCCGGCGCCAGGCAAAGACATTTTATTTAAGCAATATTTTAATTGTTAATTTATTTTATGTATTATATTGTAGTTTTAATTCGGACCTGGAGATGGGCCAGTTTTAATGTTTTAGAGTTTAATGGGTTCTGATATTGTGAGCCGCCCCGAGGCTTGTGGCAAGGGGCGGCCTATAAATTTCTAAATAAATAAATAAATAAAATAAGTATATATTTTTGTTTTTTGTTTTCTTCAGGGGAAAGGAGTGTGGATCGAATCGAATGAAGAAGAAACTGTGATAAAGCAAGGGGAGGATAATAAACTTGGAAATAGGAATGAAGAACTAGGCAAGGAAATACAACTTGGAAATAGGTAAGAACTATGAGGTAAACGTGAAGAGCAAGAAAAACAGTCAAGGCGAGAGCGCAAGCGACACTAGGCACGACGAACGGCGGTCGCAAAGACTGAGCAAAATGGTGGCCGCTCCGCTCTATATATATATAGGCTAAGTGGGAGGGGAACGGAGCGTTCCCACAAAAAAACCGTTAGCTATCAATCTTCCGGCCTAAGGCGCTGTGCAGGCGCAGCACCCACATGTGTGATGCACAGAGGCCATGAAGAAGAATAGCAGTAACAAAAATGAAAATTCTGCCAAAGATTTTTTTTGTTTTGTTTTGTTTTGGATGATCCCAATCAGGTTTTATGGTCATGTATTAAAGGAGATGCAGAAATTATTGGAGGTTTATTGTAATGGAGGGAAGAGAACAAGGATAAGTAAAGTGCTGTGGTATGAATCACCAAGAAAAAGGAGGGATGGGCATTCCAGATGGTAAAAAGTACTGGGTTGCAAACCAATTAAAGATGGTTCCAGATGTTATAGCCCAAAATAAAGAATTAATGTGGAGTGATATCGAATTAAAAGAATTAAGGGAAATAGGTGATTTAGAAACATATTGGTTTTTAAAGGATATTAAAAAGATTAAGAGAATTCAAAGTCCCTTTTTAAAAAATACTATGGAAGTATGGGAAAAATGGAGACAACAGTTAATCCTGGGAACTTGTCCGTTAACACCAGTGGTAGAAATGGAGAAATTCTCAAAAATAGAATTAAAGGATTGGAAAACTAACTTAGTTTTAAAAAATAACCATATATATATAGATGGGAAGACTGGAAAAATAAGATAAAAATATATTATGCTTAAGGAGTATATTGCCAGAGGTTAAATTGTTTTAATCTAATGCAATTAGAAAAATGGATGAAGATGGAGGATAAATTTAAAGAGGAAGAAAGGCAATTAACAAAATTTGAAATGATTGTAAAAGAATGTGAGACTGCGGAAGAATGTACAAGTAAAGGAAGAATTGCCAAATCTATAGGATATTAATGGAGTTAGGGGATCAGACAACAAGTTTAAAATCGATTTGGGAAATGGATGTAGGTGAAATAAAAGACAAGGACTGGAAGAATATTTGGAATAGAAGAGTATATTAGGATATGTCAGTTAGAATTAAAGAGCATGGCTACAAGGTGATATGGAGATGGTATTTAACACCAGTTAAGTTAAATCAGATTGATGACAAATAGTCTAATATATGATGGAGATGTAATAAAGAGATCAGAACTTATAAACATGTGGTGGGATTGTGAAAATAAAAAGATTTGGATTATGGTATTTAAGGAAATTGGAGAAATTTTAGATACAGACTTAGAAATGTCACCAAGAATGGTGTTGTTATTGTTGAAAAAAAAGCAAGATATAAATGAAGCTAAGCAAGAATTGATTGTAAGTATGATAATGGCAGTTAGGCTAGGGATAGTTAAATGTTGGAAACAGAATTGGGCTTTGCAAAGGCATGAATGGTATAATGAAACACGGAACATGGTAATTAATGATAAACTGACGACAGAAATAAAAATTAAAAGAGGGTTAATGAAAGCAAATATAATGAAATCTGGGAAGATTTTGTAAAAGCAGTACTGATAGAAGGCAAAGGCTGTAAACCCAGTCAAGATTATATGAACTTCTGGAGGGGATCTGGAAATAATTGAAGTATATTATATATTATTAGCCGTTATGATATGTGAACGGTGGTAGCATTGGTCTCTGGGGTGGTGGGGGCACTTTATCATTTACTTTTTATTATTGTGTTTCTGTTATGTTATATTATTGTTGTGATGTGTTGTAATTATGGGGTTTTTTGTCAAAAAAAGGGGGTAAAAAAAAATCAAACATGGGAGATCCATGGAAGCGGCTGGGGAGGAGGGGAAGGTCTTCTTTCTCAGTGTTGCTCAGAAAAGTGGGGTTTGGTCGTGGCGTGTGCAGTGGCCGATCAAGCACTCCAGGGGCGGGAGGTGGAAAAAGCTTCATTCTGCAGAAAAAGGTCTCCGTGCACATAGAGGACAGAATGGAGCCCGGAGATGAAACCACTTCCCTTTTCATCCTGTTTTACGGGAATGTCCAGAGGCACTGGCGGAGTCTTGTCTTTCAGGGTCACCTTTCCTAACCCCATGTATGGGCACATTTGGGGGAACTCTGGTCTGTCCTTCAGCCATGTCTCCATCTGCTTTATGGAGCAATATTGGACTGCCTCACAGGGGTATTGTATGTATCATTGAGAAGTGTTTCTAAGGGGCTCTACTTTTTAAAAAAAGCTTAATAAATGGGTAATAGTAACAATAATAGCATTTATTCGATAGTCTTTGCCTAACTTAAGAGAAACATTTTTCATTAAAAGCTACTTTTCATCCTTATCATTACCAAAGTAAAATGAAATTACACATAAGTCTGCATAAATTTAAGCCATACATAATATTGTATTATACACGTAGGGCTTCAGGGCTGCGACTGGGCTGCCCTCTGGTGGCCCATCTTGCAAATTGCAAGCTTCAGAATTTTTTTGTTAGTCGTGAAGTCGTGTCTGACCCATCAAAATCCCATGGACAACACTCCTCCAGGGCCTCCTGTCCTCCACCGGAGTCCACCTAAGTTCATGCCCACTGCCCCAGTGACTCCATCTACCCACCTCATCCTCTGCAATCCCCTCCTTCTTTTGCCATCTGTTGTTCCCAGCATTAGGCTCTTCTCCAGGGAGTCCTTCCTTCTCACTAGGTGGCCAAAGTATTTGAGTTTCATCGTCAGGATCTGGCCTTCTAAAGAGCAGTCAGGGCTGATCTCCTCTAGGACTGACCGGTTTGATCACCTTGCGGTCCAAGGGACTCGCAGGAGTCTCCTCCAGCACCCACAATTCAAAGGCCTCAATTCTTCGGTGCTCAGACACCACCCACCCCCACCCCACCCCCTCACCGGCCTGCATGCACTGCTGGCACCACCTTGCTGGCCCATGCCCACCATCGGCACCTTTCAAGTTGCCCCTTGTTGAAAAGGTTTGAGGACCCCTGCACAAGGGTCTCATTATCCTCTTCAGAATAAGCCACTCTGGCAGGAACCAACGTGACACTGCAGCACAGGGTTTGTTTAGAATTGATTGATTCCTTCCCACCATCTTTCCTTCGTTCAGGAAGAAGGAGCATCCAGGCAAGTGTAGCTGCAAATTCTCCGTCCGTTCTGCATCCCATCCTGGCTTCCGTGTCATAAGCCACTAAGAGACTTCAGAAGTTCATCGTGTCGAGTGAGCTCAGTGGAGGAGGGCGGACACATCTCAGTTCATGTCTGGGGAGCGCAAAGTCTCCCACTCCTGTCCAGCACATTCTCCCATCCGTGTCCCGAGGCACCAGGGGGATGTTTCCTGCTCTCCTTTCGAGTTTCTCATCGACTCGGGGAGAGCCAGCCCCGAAGGCGTCCTGCCTAAGTCAGGAGCCCGCCCTGTTGGATGAGCACAGTGCAGGAAGGCAGTCGGCCTCCTCCGACACCCGTCCAGGTCGCTCCCCCTCCTCCATGCGCAAGGCACTAGGAGAGGCACCTGCAACTCTCACGTGGAGTCTGGTTTGCATCAACCTGGACTCCGACTGGACCATTTTGCCGGGACCCTCTTGCCCGGCATCTGCCTTTCCCGCCTCCTGCGGTGGGGTAACTGGCGGAAGGGACAGAGATGCCATGCCGCTGGAGTACAGCTGTAGGTGCCCACTGTCCTTTGCTCCTCCAAATCCTTCTCCTCCATGACCCAAGGCACTCGGAGAATCCTTTCTGTTCTCTTGGCACCATCTCTTAGATCGAAGGCACGCTGGGTCAAACGCTGATGATCATCTCAACTCAAAGGTGTGCAGAGTCAAACATTCTTTGTATGGATCTGTTTGTTTCACACTTGTTCAGTGTGGGAAGGTAGCACAGCCCATCACAGGTTTTTGAGGTTGCATTTCTTGTTGTCTTCTCCAGCCAGTTCCCACGTCCCTTTCGGATGTCCTTCTTCTCCAGCCTTTCCAAAAGGAATGGTGAATCTGTGGCAAAGTCCACATTATTTCAGGAATCCTAGATATCAAATTTCTTTTGCAAAGGAAGGGCACAACCTCCCACAGAGCCGCCAGCCCATAATATTCACAAGGCTCTCCTCTGGCACCGTGCCTCTAGTGCACCCACTTCCTTCCTGTCGACTTGCTTCTCTGCCCAGCTTCACACCCATAGAGTGTGATCGGAATACAATCATGCAGATGATCTTGGGCTTGGTCCTTCCACTTGGTGCCCTTTGCCAGTTGCACTTCCCAGTCTCTGCCTTCTTGGAATTTCTTGGCTGCAGCTCCATTGCTGACATTAAAATTGTGCAACTGTCACATTATTGGTTTTCTTCATGTTCTGCTGAGGTCCTGCTGCTGTGCTTGTTTCTTTCCTTCCCCAGGAGCTGTTTCCATTCATTGCAGCTTTCTGCCCCTAGTATGGGGTCATCGGCATTTCTCAGAGTACGGATGTGTCTCCCACCAATTTTCATTCCTTCCAATCTTCACCAAGCTTGATTTGTCTTATATTCTCCATCCAGATTGAACCAACACAACCCTAAAATCCACCTGCTGGGAGCCTTTGGCTGCAGGAGACCGGGCTGTTTCTCCATATCGGGCCCTCGCAGTGGCCTTTGTCCGCAGTGCACATCCTCTTTGTGGCAACAGCCTGAGCACCATGCGGCTGCATGGGAATTCGTGCCACGGTCCGGGAGTGGCTGCGCTCCTTCACATCTCCTGCCTTGCGGACTGGGATTTGTATCGAACATTTACCTGGGTGGGCCATGGATTTGCTTTCCATACTTGTTGGCATATTCTTGTCAGAATATAGAAGCATAGAAACAGAGCGTGCAGAAGGGGTCACCTAGTCTGACCCCCGGCTCCAGCTGGCTCCGTTCCTGACATGCCCACCATGTGCATGTCCAGCCTGTCCTTGAACCCCCTCCCGATGGGGCCTCGAGCACCTCTGCGGAAGGACTGGCACTGATTCAGCCCTGCTGTTCGGAATCCCCCTCCTGGAATGCCACCTACTCCGGGTGCTTCTCTGGACCTCTTCCTTCTCCCTCAGTTCTGCTTGTGCAGGCGTTCTGTCCACTGCTGGAGGCCCTTTCACGCCTCCTGTGGGGGGACAACCTTGGGGGGCTCTGCCCCTCCATGAGAGTCCCTTGGACGTGTCCCTGCGCGGGTGAGAAGCCCACCGCTCATGCCTCATCAGAGGACCCTGGCCCTCTTTTCAGCAACGCCGTGCTGTTGTCACGGACATGACCCCCCCCTCCCGCCCAGGCAGAGTCTCTGCTGCCCACATTGTGAAGGGCAACTCTTCGGTCGTCGCCTATAGAAGCGAGTGGGGTGCGCCCGACCCCTCCTCCTCCTGCTCCTCCTCCTGCGCTTCCCCGCATCATCCCTGAGGCGGCCCGTCAGGCGACACTCGGGTCACCCCGGGCGGTCAGGGCTTCCCGGCTCGCTCCCCCCCCCACGCAGGCGGCCTGCCTGTCCTCCTTTGAAGCGGCCGTGCCTGGCGAGCCATTGGCTGAGCTGGCCTGTGACGTCACAAAGGCTGCCTGCCGTTCCGAGGGAGCCCCAGCGGCAGGGATTGGCCGAGCAGCCGCGAGGGAGGCCGGGGGTCCCTCACGCTCCGGCTGCCCCTCCCTGGCGGGCTGGACCACGTGGCTGGAGGGGGGCAGCAGGATCCGAACCCCCCCCCACGAAATTCTCTGTCCGGGCGCTCATGGAGGATGTTTTTCTGGCCGCCCTCAAAAATGCCTTGGGGGGGAGGTCTGTGTGCCCAGGCAGCTCCGGGGGGGGGGGGCTGGATTCAGGGGGTCGCGGCAAACGGTCAGTGGCGGGGCGGTGCCAGCACTACCACCACCACCATCATCCCCCAGCTTTTGCCTAGCAGTGCTGTTCCCCAGTTTCCACTTGCCCAGCTCCACTGATTTTCATTTAGCAGCTGATTTCCGGCCGCTCAGGGCTTGAAGGGCCCCCTTTGCGAGCCCCTGAGGCTCCCCCCGCCTCAGTCCGTGCGGGTGTTCGCCGTGGCCACAAGTTGTCCTCCACTGGGTGGCGCCCATCCTGGGACGCGCTTAAATGCCCCGGAGAGCCACGCTGCCCTGTGCGCACGGGTCGGTCGCCCGGGAGAGGCTGGGCGGGGGGCCCCTCTGGCCGCCGACAAGCACGGGGGGCTCCCATGATCCTGGGAACCGGAGGCCGGGAAGGCGGGGAGGAGAGGAGGGCGGCTGCCCGCGGGCCTTCCGCTGGGCGAGAGCAGAGGGGCCAGGAAGGAGGGCGCCCGGGGGGAACGGGGGAAGGGGCTCCCTCCCCTCCCCTCCCCGCCCCCCCTCCTGGCTTTGGACCGGCTCTTCTCGGAGCCCCGCCCGGACCCTCCTGCGCTGCCACCGCGGCTCGGCCCCCTCGGGCAGCTCCGACCCTCCGCGCCGGCCGCGGCCTCAGCCTCCCGGGGCCTGGCGGGCGCCTGCGCTGCTCGGCCGCCGCGGGCGCTCGTCTCCGGCGCGGCTGCCGGTTGGTTTGCCGTTGGCGCGGCCGTTGCCCAGGGAGCGGCCCTGCCCTGCCCTGCCATTGGCCGCGCCGCGCTGTGAGGTCACAAAGGCCCCCTGCCCGCTCCCCCCAAGGGGGCGGGGCCTCGGGACGGCTGGACGCCGGGAGGCCCCGCCCCGGGCTCCCCTCCCTCCCTCCCTCCCTGCTCGGCCGAGGACCCGCGTGGGCTGAGCGCTGGCTGGGTGCGGGAAGGGGCCGCGCCGCCCGCCCCTTCCCTCCCCCCCCCCGTTCGCTCATTTGCACTGTTTGCACGCCGCTAAATGCTTTTATACCCCTCACCCGTTTCCAGAAATGCATCAAAATCACGCGTAAATACAAACTGAAAGACAAACCGATGCAGCGCAATGGCGGGGAGCCAAACGGGGCCTGTGATGCCCCTCCCGGACCCCCGGCCAGCGCTCCTTTGCCGCCCTCGGAGGCTGGCGTCCCCCGCAGACCCGGCCCCGCCGCCCCGGCCCTCCGGGGAGCAAGCCCGGCGCCTCTGCACCGGCGCGGGGGGCGGCGCGTCCGCCAGGGCTTCCCGCCTCCCTCCCGCTCCGGCTCCGCCTTCCCCGCCCGGCCTTTCCCGCAGCGCTTCCCGGGGTCGCGCCTCCTGCTCGGGCGCCTCGTTTCCCGCCGGTTGCCGGTTGCCGGTTGCAGGCCCGCCATTGGCTGAGCTGGCCCGTGACGTCACCGCGGCCCCCCCCCCCCCGCCTGCGCTTCCCAGGCTTGGCCGGCGAAGGCGAGCGCTGGATCTCCGGGAAAGAGCCCTCGATTTGTGGGTGTGCGGACGGTGCGGGGCAGGGAAGCCAGTGCACCTGGAGGATCACGTGCCACACCGGGGCCCCCGCCGTCATTCAGCAGCGATTCAAAGGAAGGGATGTGGGGCAGCATCCTTGGGCCAGCCTCTTGCTTCTGGGCCCGGAAAACCCCTACCAATCCCAGCACTGGCAGAAGACGCGCGGTGCTCTGATTCCCAGTCGCCACAATGTTGACTCTCCGTTTTTCCTTAGTTTTGGCAATGCTTTTTTGGTTCCAGGCAAGGGACAGAAACAGAGTGAGTCAGAAGGGGCCTCCTGGGCCATCTAGTCTGACCCCGGCTCCAGCCGGCTCCGCTCACGACATGCCCACCACGTGCATGTCTAGCTCCCCAAATGGAGTTTCTGAATTTATACATGGCAAGTATGTCAGACATTCTGATTCCCAAGTTTTTGCAGCTCCATGCCAGCATGAAAGTCCTTCAGAAGGGTGCAGCTTTCAGTCAAAGAGCGTGTCATATTGGCCTCCCTGGCCTTTCTTAACGCCAGTGGGGCGAAAAGTGGTCTTTTTCTCCTTGCTCAGGAAAAGCATGACTTGCTCCTCTGGAAACCTCGCTTCCACCCTGATGGGTATTTACCCGCTGCATCGTCTTTCTCTGGCCACGCTCTACCTGTCCGTTTCTTCCCACGGCCACCAGCTTCCACGCCCGAGATGGAGGCAAAGATTCAGCCGCTTTGGCCCCAGAGCAGCTTGTGCCGCAGGAGTTCACTTGAGCTGCATCCTGCTGCCTTCTCCTGGGGGGAATCAAGCAGACACGACTCCCCGCAGGGACACGTCCGGCACCTCTGGTCCTGCAGGTCCAAACCTCCGTTTTCAGTGGTGCAGTGAGCTGAACAGCACAGCAGCTTAATTAAGAAATTTAGCTGCAATGTTACCAAATTCAGCCAGTCAACAGCTGGGGCAAACCCGGGTGGGCCCCAGACCCCGAGTCAAAGGAGCCTGAGACGAGACTTGGAGCCAAAACCAGCTTTATTCTAGTGCACTGTAGAATAATGGAGACAAAAGGGGACATTCAGCCCAAAGTGGTGTCTCAGAAGTTGCCCCCCAGTACATGCGTTTTATACCCTAGGTAACCAATTGGGTCACCCAATACACATCTGATACATTGATACATCAGTGTATGCACCCCTCCCGTGCTGGAGAAAGAGTCCTTTCTTCTGCCAAGGACCAGGCATTTCCCATGTCTGTTTCTTACCTGCTCAAGATTCACACAGGCTTGCCATGTTCTTACTCCCTGCACATTTGCAGCTTTCATGGCGGCTGGAACCAGCTTCCACTGTTCCTTTGATTACCGTATTCGAGGTCAGGCGAGCATGTTAGCTGTGGGTTACACAAAGTTCATTTTGTTCTTATCTGTCCTCCCTTCTGGGACAGTATAGCTGTGGTGTTTTTACTATGTGGCCTTCCTCTGGCCAACTACCTTTGGGGCCTTCCTCTGGCCAATTACTTTTGGGGTGTTTTGGGGTGCTGCAATTGGCAACAGAGTGATCCTAACCAGGATGATTCCCAAGACCTTGCGTCATTTGCCTCAAGGGAGTCGGGTATTTTTTAAGCTCACCAAGCCTAAATTGCTGAAGCTTTTGATCCAGGCAAGGAGGCCACTTGAGGGAATCTCCTGGGTGCCCAGGAGAGGCTGGCCCCCTGCCAGGCGCTGGAGAGGCTCTGTGCTCATCCAAGGGGTGCTCTTTCTGCAGAGCCCCCAGAGGTGACGGTGACCGGAAGGGCAGGCCAGGACGACACGGAGACCCTCACATGCTGGGCCCACGGCTTCTACCCCCGGGAGATCGACATGGCGTGGACCAGGGATGGGGAGGTCTGGCTGCAGGACACCTTCCAGGGGGTCCTGGCCCTGAACTCTGATGGAACTTTCCACGCCTGGCTCAGTGTCAGACTCGACCCCTGGGACAGGGTGTGCTTCCTGTGTCGTGTGGAATATGATGCCTTGCAGACGCTGGTGGAACTGGCCTGGAAGGAGCCTGGTGAGGGACTGCAGAGGTGGGCAGGGAGGGGGGCTCCTTCCTTGGAGCAGGGGATCCTGGGAGGTGAATTTCCCCTGAGGGAGATATGGGGCCAAACTGTGAGAACCCTGCACTGCACCCGTGATCCCTGAGTGGCGTCATCTGGGGACGCCTCACTGATGTGTATATTAACTATATTCTATCCACCTGAGGTAAGCAAGTCCTGCCTCGCGGGCCCTCAGGTGGAGCTCTGTGCTGCAGGCCGAAGCTCACGGCCCTCTCTCCCCAAGATGAGGTGCCACGGCTGCACAGGCTTGAAGCATTCTTTGCAAATGCGTCCAGCAAATCCCAGCATGTGTGATCCTGGTCTTCCAGCTTCCCCCTTGAGTGAGGACCCCTCACCTCCCACCAGAGCTCAGGAAGGATCCAGGCAGCCCTGAACACGAGATGGAGGGTGGGGGCTTGTCTGTGCTCCCCCCCCCCCGAATTTGTTTCGCCTCTCCACATTCTGCTCCCGGCAGTCGTGCTTGCTGTGTTATCCCTCAGCAAGTAAAATGTGGGTGCGTTTCCTGTTGGGGGGGTGGATGGGCTGCTTCACCCAAAAGAAGCTGCCGTGGCCCAATATTGTGTGACATGTTGTTGCAGTGCAGCTGCCTGGCAGCTTTGCGGCTGCAGAGGGCGAGACCTGGAGCTGTGGCCGTGCTTGTGTTTCTGCAGAGATGCTTCGAGGTGCCTACAGACAAGTGGCAAGTGAGTGTCCCCCCCCCCTTTTTGCTGGGTCTCTCCAAGGCCGGGCAGGCCCCTCTTGGGTGCAAACGGGGCCCTGGGAAGATCCGCTGAGGTGTGGAGGGAGGTGCAAGGGGGGCTCTGGCTCAGCCTGGTGATGCGTCTGCCCGGAGTGCCGAGAGAGAAGCGCCCAGCCTGCCAGTGAGTCAAAGGGAGCTCTTCCCATCTAGGGGTCCTGGGGCCCCGGCCCAGCTGTGTCTCTGCCCCAGATCCACCAGACACACACCAGACACGCATGTCTGTGCTTGTGTTTCTCCTGCTCTCTCAGTGGCAGGACTAACTCAGGTGTGTTTGTGTGCCTGCCTCTGTCTGAGCATTTGCCAGAAAAAGGACCTCTTCCCTGACTCACAAGGAATGGCTTTGGGAAGGAGGTCCCATTTCAGGTGAAGTGGAGGTGGAAGCCCAGGGAGGACCCGGCGGGGGCAGCGTGAGGCAGACGGAGGTGCTTCCTGGCAGGATGAAGGAATACGCCATTGTGATGGGGAACAGCCCCCCACCTGCCCTTCCTGGTGCCCCCCTTGCTCTGGGGCCCAGCTTCTCAGTTTCCCCGTCCATTTCTCTGCCGTCTCTCTTTGTGTCTGCCTGGCAACCCCCGACGTGGTGTTTCTTGGTTTTTTACCTGGGAACACCCTAACGTTGCTTTCTAAAACCATGCTGTGCTCAGGGAAGGCCTGGCAGGGGAGGCGTCCTTCCCGCGTCTCTGTTCCTGTGCGTATGAGCATGTCTGACGGAGGAGGAGTGAGTGCACCAGGTCTTGGGCAGAGAGCCAGCGATCCCAGGAGAGGATTCCCTCGTGCCCTCCGGCCTGTCCCCCGGTGCAGCCCCTCCTTGGTGCCCCACGAGCGATATGGGGTGTGTGCAGGGGCACCTCGGCTCACAAACCCCTCAGTTCATGGCCACATCGCCCCCGAAAAGACCCGCAGTCGATGCAAAGGTGACACGCCCCGCAACTGAGGAAGGAGCGGAGAGTGAAAGCAGAGGGGGCTTTTCAGCTGGACTGATGCTCCGGGGGCCCCAGCTCTCCCTCTCCCCCACCTTCTCTCACCCTCTCCCTGCTTTGCTCCCCCCTCACACACACAAGCAAACACACACAACACAAGCACACCCATTGCCTGGTTTCCCTCTCCTGCCAGCTCAGTGGCCCCAGTGACTCAATTTCAACCTGCCTCCTCCATTTCCTTTTCTCTCTGGGCTGGTTCTCAAAGTGCTTTTTATTGGAGATGCAGAGTCCCATGTTGCTCTTAAGAGGAGTTTCTGCTCTCAAGGAATTCCTGGAGTGCTGCCAGCATCTAATACCAATTAGAATTAGTTCTCTCCCCCCTTCACATATGGAGGAGGCCGTCCGCTCCGTGTCCCCGTATTAGAGAGCGGGGAGCCCGCCCAGTTCGGTGCTGAGCTGTGGGTCCTGCTCCCTTGGGGGCGTCTGGGAGGGGCAGTGAAAATGCCTGCTGGGCACCCCAAGTGGGGCTGGGCTTTGCGAGTGCGGTTGATGGGACAGGTGGCCCCTGACTCAGGGTTCTGCCTGTGTTTCTTTCTTGCAGACAAAGTTGAAGTTGGTCAGTTTCAAAACTTTGGAAACTTCAAAAGTTGAAGTGGTTCCTCCATGCCTGTTCACACACACACAGAAGAAACACAAGAACACCCATTATCTTATTCCCCCGCCCCCCCCCCACATTTGACCCTGGGGCCCTTTGTGACTCATTGTCTCCCTTGTCTTGTGGGGAGTGGCGGGGATGATGGGTCCATGTCTCTGCTCTTGCAGGGAAACTTGGAGATGACGCCTCTGCAGCAGTGGGTGAGTGTTGCTTCCCTTTCCCCACATTTTCTCCACCAGGGGGCAGGCCTCCCCGGGGGGGGATGGGAGCCATGGAAGGGTCCGCTGAAGGGCGGAGGAACCTGGATGCGAATGCGGTTGTATGGCCTGCCAGAAAGACGCCGGTCCTCCGGATGTCCAGGCCTCCCTCTGGGAAGGGAGAGGGAGAGCACTCACCCCGGGTACGGATTTCTCAGCACCCCGGGCTGCCCTCTCCAGCAGGATTGGTGCCAGGCCTGGCCGCTGGTCCGTCACCAGTCCTACTAAGGAATGGGCACACGATGCCACTTGAAGCCCCCTCCCTGCGCCCGTCCCTGCGTGAAGCAGGCGGAGGGGATGAGGGGGGTGGCGAAGCGGGGAGACAGTCAAGGGGAAACGGGTCGCCCATCTGAACGGGAGCCACCATTCTTCCGCCCAGCTTGGGGGACCCTGCCTTGCATCCTCCCATATCGGGGATCAGGGGATTTTTCCTGTGTGCAGCTGGATCAGCCCCCTCGGGGCCCATTAATGAGCGGATTGGCAGGCATCCCCCCCTTGTGGGCACCAGGCTGCACCTTTGTCTCCTCGTCCCCCTACTCCTCTCTCAGAGAGGCTGGACCAAAGCAGACGTCTCTGGGCTTCGTACGAAGCCTGGCCGGAAACGTGTGGAACAGTCATTGTCCACGATTGCATGTTGTCATTGTGTGTTTTATATTGTGCCATGTTGTAATGGTTTTTTTAATGATGTGAGCAGGCCAGAGAGCCTATGGCTAGTGGGGTGGCATACAAAGCAAATAAATAAATAAACAAATGAATAAGCTGTGATTTTATGGAAGGGGAATGAAAGAAGAATCGGGTGCATCTGAAACCACCAGAAATGCGGAAGCCTCTTTGGTGCCCGGGGCTTGCCTGCAAAACGCCAGATGCGCCCACGGCCCGGAATGGCTGGAGAGTCGCACTGGATAAACGAGGGACTTTGCCACTTCACCAAACTGACACTTTCTGTTGGGACAGAGAAAGAGCAGCTGTTCGTGGACTATGCAGAAGTTAGTCCAGTTCTATTGAGGATTAGGGTATGTTGGACTGCAGTGTTTATCATTCATACCTCGTCCGATACGCAGAAGTCATGGGAGTTGTAGTCTACAGCCTCTGGGAGCCCCTGCCTGGGTTAAGCCATGACTTCCTCCGAGCAGAGTTTGTAGCCGGCCCTCGTCAGGGGGGCAGGTGTGCAGCTGATGCAGCTGCAGTACGTTCATTGTGATAAAAGAAGTGGGATATAAATCCAAGAATAAATAAATGTAACCCCAAGTCTGCTTGAGCCTCCCAGACCAGGTTGCAAACCTCGGATAGGAATGCTAAATGTGGTGGGGGGAGATCTCAGGGTATGTTTGGAGAGCGAGAAGTGAGGTTGTTTTGCATGCATGTTCCGTGTCCAGGCGGTTCATATGCAAACATGAAAATCAGATTAAAAGTGAAATTGAAACAATTATTTTTAAAAAACTTGCAATACAGGAATACAAAGAAATTAAAAGACAAGGAATACAAAGTGATGCCTGAGCAGCAGCACTGGAGGTGCAGATGTGAATTGGGTCCCCAGCACGGCTGAAGCTGCTCAGCACCTTGGAGCTTGCTCCGTATTTCAGGGCTGCTACAAATTGTTCAGGCAAAGGCCTGTGGCCCACGCTTTGGGTGTCAAGCACTTTAACTGCACCCCTAAACTACTTCTGCACAGGTAGTAAGCCTTGAAAGAGAGCCCAGGAGGGCTTCCGTTCCTGCCTCTGTGCCCCAGTCTGGCCACACAGAGTCCGGGATGTCTCCGCCGTGCCGGTCGGAAGCTGTCCGGTCCTGGGCTGCGCTGGGAAAGATTCCTAAAATACCTGGGCTGCCCCGTCGCCAGGCCACTGAATTCTCTCCCTGCTTTTAAAGGTGGTGCCTCTTTTATTATAAGGGGCTCTTCACCAAGCGCTTTAGTGAGGCTTCCGCTTCCAGAGTCGTTGTGGGAGTCAGATCAGTTCCATCGCACGCGTATCTTCGAAGGCTGTGCTTTCCCTGCTGTGACACAAGCTAGAGGGGGCTCAAGCTGGACCCAGTGACTCGGGCCAGTGGCTGGCTGCCAGCCCAGCCTGTCCCCCTGGAAATGGTGACCTCCCGTGTTTAAAGGGATCTCACAAAATCTGGGGAAAGGGCCAGCTTTGGGGGTTGGGAACCTGACCTTCCCTGGTTCTGGCCTTGACCTTAAAAACCCTCCTAAATCACTTTACTTTCTAATAGCATACATATTGCTTTCTAATAGCAAAGTGGAGCCTTCAAACTCAGCCCTTCTCTCCACTGGAGTCTGGGAAGTTGGGACTATTGCGGCAGCTGCCGGGGCTGCAGGGCCTTGGCGGTGGTGGCTCTGTGAAACACACTCTCTGCCTCAAGGGAATGAAGCTGATGTATTTAGGATGCTGGTGGCGGTGGCCATTTCTCCTGAGCATGAGGGACCTGTGAGAGCTGCTGGGAAGGGCAGGCCCACATCCTGTCTCTGCCCCACTCCACCTCCACTGTGGGGGGATACTGCCAAACCAGCTCCCGGGGTGATGTAAATATTATTGAGAAGAGTGTAATGAGTGCTTGATTTGCTCCATGTAAATGGTTCGTAGGAACAATAACAGCTTTTGTATTGCCAATTTCAGAGAGGGAGAATCATTCGTCAGTATACATATTTAGAGGCTTCCCTACATCCTTGCAGTTAGCAGAATGGTATAGTACAGAATCATGCATAAATTATGCATGGTTCCATTCATACATGCGTCATACATAAGGTGTCATGCATAAAAATAAATATTAATGCAAATATGTACAGTTCTCCACAATGCAATTATAAATAATTAAAAATTCTCTCCCCATCCTATGAGGATGAAAAACAAGGAGGGTGGCGAACAGAAGGGCAAGCCATAAAACCAACCCCTTGAGAAGGCGAGGCTGAAGAAGCTCCGCGCCATCTGGCCCTCCTCGCTGCGGCGCCGCGCCGGATGAGGCCCCGTCCCGGCCCGGCCCCGCGGGGCGCTCCCGGCGCGCGTACTCCTAGGGCGGGCTGCCCTACGGAGGGAGCGGCAAAATAGGCGGATACACGCGATGGGGAAAGAGGTTTCCCGACGACGGCCCGGGAGCTGCCGCGGGGGTTTCGATCCCGGGCCGAGAAGCAGGCGGCGAGCAGGCGGCGCGGCTGCCGGCGACTCCGCGGACCGAGAGGCGGGAAGGAGGCGGAGCCGCCTTCGCTTTCGCTTTCGCCTTCGCCTTCGCCGCCGCTCCGGCTCCCGCCCCGCCCGCTGCGCGCCTGCGCCGAGGCTTCTGCCCGGCAACCGCGCTCGCCCGGGCCGCGCTTCGCTCCCATTGGCGGAGCCCCCGCCGCGCGGCCAATCGGGCTCTTGGGGGCGGGGCGGGAGCGCCAGCGGAGGAGCCTGCCTTGCTGCGCAGCGGGACGGCCAGCCGCTTCCCCGGCGCAGCAGCAGAGCCGCGTCCGTGGGCGGAGGCTCCGGTGAGTCCCCGGAGTGCAGGGCCCATGATGCTGAGGAGGAGAGCGGGGAGCAGAGAGCGGCGAAGGAGGCCCGACCGCAGCAGGAGGAGTGTAGCGGCTGCCCCGAGGGGGCGGCCGGAAGGGCCTCGCAGGGCGAGCTCCGGGGCCGGTGGGGCCGGGAGGGGCGGGTCCTTCAGGTTCCGGGCCCTCCGTGGTCCAAGGGGCGCCTCGACCTGGGCCCCGAGCTCCCCCGGCAGCCCCTGGAGGGGGCGAGGCGCTGGGGGCGCCCCCGCCTCTGCCGCAGGCGGGCTTCGGCGGGGCTCCAGGGCCGCCCCAGGCGGTGCAGTAGTCAGGCTGAGACATTGCCAGAGCGGGCGGCTGCATCCCGGCCGGGCAAGAGGCCCCCCCTCGGGACAGACGCGTGACCGCCAACTGCACCTCCGCCTTACCTGGATGGCGCCTCAATTTATTCCAGTGTACTCGGTTTGCCATTAATTTTAATATGCAGAAGAAGAAAAGGATGGATGGACCTTCTTGCCTGAATTCTCCATCCCTCATCACCACGATTCTGCTCCTGGCAGCCCCACATATTCTGGGTCCCCCCTTTTCAATCTGCAGTCCATGGGCAGGAAGTGAGCTCTGCCCCGTGGGGGTTTGGGGGCTCTGCGCCAGAGATCCCGAGTTTTCCTGCCCGTGATGCAGCCTCTGGGCGAATGGGGGCTGCCCGGAAGGGGAGGTGGGCGAGGGCCAGTTCGGACGCCGGCAAGGCAAGAATGCCGTGGGCAGTGGAAATGGGTCAGCTGCCTCTCCTGGAAGGGGCGGGGTTCCCCTGGGGGCGCACCTGGAGGCAAGGAGCCCCCAAGTCCAGAGCTTTTCAGCCCCCTCCCAGGCTCCCCCCATCTGCCAGGATGCCCCACCCCGAAAGAGCAAGGCAAGACCACAAGCCAGGCGGACTCGGCCAGCTGGAGCGCGTCTTTTGTGAACAGTCCACGTGCTGGAATCGCCCCCCCCCTTCCTGGCCCCTGGAGTGTCTCCTTGGCCGGCAAATGCGCTGACCGACCGTCCCCCCCCCCCCCGAGAAGCCCCCGATCTTCACCCCTGAAAAGCGCAGCAGTCAAGGCTCAGGGGACACGTCCCAGGCAGAGGAAGGAGCTGAGTGTGACAGCTGGAGGGGGTTTTGGCCATGGACTGAGGCTCTGAGGTCCCAGGTCTCCCTCCCTCTCCCCCTCTCCCCCCTCCCTCCCTCCCCCCCTCACACACACCCATTGTCTGCCCCCCCTTCTGTGGCCCCCTGCAAGTCAATTGCTCCCTGCCTCCCTCCCTCCTTTCTTTCCTGTTCTATCTGTTTCTCAAAGTGTTTCATTGGAGACTTAAAGCCGAATTTTGCTCTTCAGAGCCTTGCGGCTCTAGGGGAATTCCTGGAGTGCCCTCTCTGCCTTGCTTTGGATGTGCTGAGAGTGAATTCTCCTCCCTCGGGCGCCCCATGTCCTCGTTTAGACAAGGGGGAAGGGATCTGGCCGGGCCTCTGGGCTGGAGCCCTACGGGTTGGTGCTGAGCTTCGGGTCCTGCTCCTGGGAGGGTGTCCAGGAGTGGCTGTTGAAATGTCTGCTGGGCAGTGGGGATGATGGGATAGGGTGGCCCCTGACTCGGGGTTCTGCTTGTGCTTCTGTTTTGCAGGTGAACTTGGAAATGATCACCGAGCCGCATTCGGGGTGTGTCGCCCCCTTTCCCCATGTTCCCTCCAACACAGGGCAGGCCTCCACAGGCTGGGAGGAGAAGTGGAGAAATGGGGGTGGGCGAGGATTTTGGGGTTTGGGTCCTGGTTGCACCATGTCCTCCAGATGTCTAGTCTCTCAGTGGGCAGAGAAGGGGCAGGCTGACCCATGTGGCAGCTCGCTCCGTGCCAGGCCTGGGACCCAGGCCAGGGCACGGGGTGAGAAGGGCCCGCGGTTTGACTCCAGGGCCCCCACCTGGATCCTCTGGCAGAAGAGGGCTCAGCCGGACTGGCCATGGGGCTGTGTGCCTGCGCCTGGGCGTTCGGTGGCCTCTGGCAGTGGGTGCAGGGCAGATCCAGCCGGAAGCATCCACTTCCTTCCCCCACCCCACCCAAAAATGGGCTTGCCAGAGGAGGGCCCATCCTTCTGGGTGGGGCAGCGGCTGCTCCTGGCCCCAGAGCCCTGGGGGAGCTGTGTTGGCTCTAGAAACACAGGCCAGGGCTGATGAGACTCTGGGGAGAGGCTCCCTGGCTCCGAAATACTTCACAATCCGTTGTTCCTCAGATGGATTTGAAGTCTTGCATGTGCAAATGCTGCATGGAATGTTCTGCCTGTGGCCAAAGGAGCTTGGCTTAGTTCCCCCAACCAGCTCACATCTCCTGCCATTCCTGGCCCCCAAGGACTGAGCCCCACTCTTGTTCCTTTGCCAGGGAGGAATCCCGCTTCTTCCTGGGAGGCCTTTGGAACAGCCACCATCCTTTCCGCCCAACTTGGGGGACACTGCCCTGCATCCTGCCCCCCATATCTGGGATCAGGACTATTTTCGAGTGTGCAGCTGGATCAGCCCCCTCGGGGCCCATAAATGGGGGTCTGGCAGGCCTCCCCCCTTGAGGGCACCAGGCGGCACCTTTTTCTTCTCCTCACAGGTTTGAAGGAGTTGTGGGCAAGGCTTATGTACTGGCGAAGTGTGCTTTATATCGCGCCATGTTGTAACGTTGTTTGTGCATTTAGTCACATGATGTGGCCTGGCCAGAGCGCCTTTTGCTAGCCGGGTGCCATGCAAGTACAATAAACTAAGAAACGTGAACTTTGCCTTAGCACAGGGTGGGGAAGGTTCCCGGGGGAGGCAGAGCAGGATCCACCCGCTGCCCGGAAGGGCCCCACCTGCGGGATCTGCGATCCTCCTCGCCCGGAGGCGCCCGGCGGCTGGGCTGAGCTCAAGGGCAGGCGGCGGGAAGGAGCCGGGCGGTTAGAGGGCAGGCGGCGAGATGCCCGGGAGGGTCTTCGGGAGAGTTGCGTGTGCTGCTGCGGGTGCTCTCTCAGCGCACACACGGGAAAAGAGCATGTGCAGAGTCCCTGCAATGCCGAAGGTCTCCCGAGAAGGTTGGAAAACCGGGCCTGTTGCCAGAAGGAGGAAGCTCTTTGCCCCTTCTTAGCTGGTGCACCTTGACCGGGCGCGCCTCCGAGGGCGGCGGGCCTCGGGCGAGGCTCCGGGAGCGAATCCCGTGAGCAACGCGACTTTCGTCCTTCCTTCTCGCCCCCGCGGCCGCTGCGAGGCCAGGCGCCGGTTCCCCGCTGGGAATACTCGCCCCGGCCCGCGGAGGGGCTCCCGGCGGGCGCGTGTGGCTGGCGATGGCGATGGCGATGGCGCGGCGCCCGCTCCCGCTCCCGCTCCTGCTGCTGCCGCTGCTGCTGCCCCTGCAGGCGGGCCGCGTCTCCGGTGAGTCCCGGGGCGGGGAGGCTCGGGTGGCCGGTCGGGGTGGAGGGAGCGCGGCGGGAGCGGGACTCGAGCCGGCGCCTCTGCGAAGCCCTTCCTGGGATTGCGGGGAGGAGGACGAGGAGGAGGAGGGAAAGGGGACGGGGTGAAGGAATTAATCGACGGGAACAGTACTCAAGGGAGGCGGAGGGAAAAGCGATGAAGAGGATGAACGAGCCGGACTCCCAGCCATGATCACCAGAAGCGGATCTGAACGCCTGAAGCATTTCCTTGGCACGCAGAAATACATACCGGGAAGCAATCGTGTTAAGTCACAAGGATTTGCAAGAAGAAGAACGAGAAGCTGACTAGGACGAGGGGAAACTCAGCTGCGGGTACAAGTCCGAGCTTTCCTGCTGTGCAAGAGCCTTCAGGGTCGTGCATTTCGCTCGTGGAAACGGGCCCAGGATCGTGTGGGTGTCCTGGCAAGGGAAGGGGCCTGTGGGCAGGTGGGGGAGAGATCACCCCTCTTCCCGCTGGGGGGCTTGATGGAGAGACCCTTAAACACCCTGGACCCGGACACCCTCGGGGTTGCTTCGTCCCCCGGGGCCTTGCCCAGCCCTTCCTTCCCAGGGAGACCCCTTCTCGGGTGGCTCAGGCCCCTCTCAGGCTCCCTCCCACTGGCATGCGCAGGCCTCCTCCGCCTTGAGCCTCAGGCTCTCCCCAGACCCGCCTCTTCCCGCAGGCCCTGCCGCAAACGTGGCCGGCCAGCAGGCAATGCGGAGCCCTGCTTTTTCCTCATGCTTCCACACTTGGAGTTGCTTGTTGCTGTCGTTTCTGTGCAGTTCTGCCATATCCCGCTGGCAAGAGGAATGCAAATACATCCAGCAAATGAGCACAAAATCCTCTTGCCGCAGGCCGTGGGTTGAGGGTGAGCTTGCCAGTGCCTGAAACCCTGCCGTGTCTCCCCTTCCAGGCTCCCCCGGCAGCGTCTTTCGCACAACCTACACGGCTGTGTCTGAGCCTGGCCCGGGGCTGCCCCAGTTCACGGCTGCGGCGTTTGTGGGCGACCTGCCCATCGCTCGCTACGACAGCAACACGAGGACACTCCTGATTCAGGCCTCTTGGTTGCTGAAGATGCTGGAAGAGCATCCTGAACACTGGAGCACATACATCCAGATCGTGCAGCAGCATGAGGCCGACTTCAGAGCAGGGCTGGGGGCTGTGCAGGCCGCCCACAACCAGGGGGCAGGTGAGCGGAGGGCCGCCTTCGCCAGCCACGCAGGGCAATCCAGGCTCAGCTGCAGCCAGCGCTTATCCGGGACAGGGATGCTGCTGTGGCCGTCGGATGCTGGGCAAGAGCTGAGTACCAGCTCAGGATTGAGGCGCTGGTCATGGTTACGGGAGGTGGGGATGAGGGGGCAGAAAGGTTACGCATCTCTTCTGCACTCAAAGCATGATGGTCTCCGCATCCTTGGACGGCCACATGCTCTCTGAGGTCGCAGAAAGAGCACTTACCCATGGCTGGTGGGGCTGGACAGGTGGGGGTGGGAGGGGCGGGGGGGCTGTGCCCTGATGTCCCCCTGACTCCTGGGGTCTCTTCCAGGGTTGCACACCTGGCAGATGATGGCCGGCTGCGAGGTGGGCCAGGACAGGCCACGAGGGCGGTACTTGCGGTTCGGCTACGATGGGAGCACCTACCTCAGCCTGGAGCTGGAGACCCTCACCTGGACGGCAGCCGATGCCACGGCCCAAATAACGAAGAGGAGCTGGGAGGCAAACCCCGGCGTCACCCAGCGCTTCAGGGCCTACGTGGAGGAGACCTGCGCAGAGTGGTCCCAGGCCAGGCTGGATCATGGCGAGGAGGGACTGGGAAGGAGAGGTGAGACCAGGGGTGACATGCAAACTTTTGGGGCAGGAATTCCACATATTCCCCTCCTTCCATATATATAAGAACATTCCAGGATTCAGCCCAGCTGGGGAAGTGGACTTTCATCCTTCACCTGACTCTTTTCCTGATGATGATGATCCTATTCTCCTCCCTTGTGAGCACTGAGAAACTGAGTCCCGCTCGGCCTGAGTCTGCAGCTTCCCACCTCCCCCTTTTGCCCTCTAGAGAACTTCCTGGAAGGACAGAAGCTGAGGATTTGCCTGCGGAGGCTTTTTTGGCCCGGACCAGTTCCGGCAGCCCTGACCTGCTGGGCTCCAGTGACCCCCCCCCCCCCACTGGTTCCCTTTCCAGCCACACACCCCACGACTTGCTCATCCGGGGCAGGAAGAGAAGCCGATTGCAGAAGGCAGAAGGAGAGGCCCAAATGGAGGCGCCTGGTTGTTGTGGAGGGGAGGGGGGCACCCAGGCGGAGAGACACGCAGTTCGGTGTTGAGGTTGGGCACGGCTGCCATGCTTTGCTCTGGCTATTCTTGATAATCAGGATTTCACTCCAAATGCACAAAAACACAATTTCCTTTTCCATGGAAGTAAGTTTTTAAAGGTCAGTCGGAGAACAGGGTGCCTCTGAGCATGTCCAGAATGCCCCTTCAGGAGCACCACCCTTTCTTTACAACTAAAAGTAATGGAAGAAAGCAAAAAAACCTTTTTTTCCTGCTTTCCCTCTTCCTGGATGTCTGGCTTGGCCTCTTGGTGCTCCTTTGACTGTCCCTCCTCCAGCCACATCTGCATCGGAGGAGAGAAGGGGGGCGTCTTGCATCTGCCTCGATTGCCAAAGCTCATGTCAGAGGTCCTAAGGCACGAAAAAGGGGCTAAGCGAGGAAGTGGTGGGAGGCGACTCTGGAAAACTGAGGAGGAGCAAATCGGGCATCTGTTCCTGAAGGGAATTGCCAGAATTAGTCTCCCTTCATGCTCAGTTTGTGACCTTCAGTTCAGAGTGAACCAGGAGGATTCCCAAGACCTTGCGGTTTTTGCCCCAAGCTAGTGGGTATTTCTGAAGCTCACCAAGTTGCCAAGGGTGGATTGTGGAACCCCTTCCTTGGACCTTTGGGGGTCCAGGATGTCCAAATGGTTGAAGCTTTCATTGTGGGCCAGATGTCCTCTGGGGGGATTCCTTGGTGCCCAGGAGAGGCCGGCCCCCTGCCAGGCGCTGGAGAGGCTCTGCGCTCATCCAAGCGCTGCTCTTTCTGCAGAGCCCCCAGAGGTGACGGTGAGCGGAAGGGCAGGCCAGGACGACACGGAGACCCTCACCTGCCGGGCCCACGGCTTCTACCCCCGAGAGATCAACATGGCGTGGACCAGGGACGGGGAGGTCTGGCTGCAGGACACCTTCCAGGGGGTCCTGGCCCCGAACTCAGATGAGACCTATCATGCCTGGCTCAGTGTCAGAATCAACCCCTGGGAGAGGGAGCGCTTCCTGTGCCGTGTGGGACATGACGCCTTGCAGGCGCCGGTGGAACTGGCCTGGGAGGAGCCTGGTGAGGGACTGCAGAGGTGGGCAGGGAGGGGGGCTCCTTCCTTGGAGCAGGGGATCCTGGGGGCAAATGTTCCTTCGAGGAAGATGTGGGGCCAAACTGTGAGAACACTGCGCTGCACCCGTGATCCCTGGTTGGCGTCATCTGGGGTCGGCTCACTGATGTGCGTATTCACAATGCTGTAGCCACCTGAGGTAACCAAGTCCTGCCTCGTGGGCCCTCAGGTGGAGCTCTGTGCCGCAGGCCGAAGCTGAAGGCCCTCTGCCCGAGATGAGGTGCCACGGCTGCACAAGCTTGAAGCATTCTTTGCAAATGCGTCCAGCAAATCCCAGCATGTGTGATCCTGGTCCTCCAGTTTCCCCCTTGAGTGAGGACCCCTCACCTCCCCCCAGAGCTCAGGAAGGACCCAGGCAACCCTGGACATGGGGTGGAGGGCAGGGGACCCTTCCGTGCTTCCCCTCCCCCCTTCCTTTCACCTTCTCAGATTCCAAGGGCTGCCTGGTCCTCCTCCAGTCACTCTTTGCATGACGCAGACTTTCAAAACTTGGCTTCCTTTGCACTTTCCCAGTTTCCCTTCCAACGTCCAGCCTTCACCACCTTATCTGGCCCACCATGGGGGTCCTCATGGGGCTCCTGGGAATCGTGCTTGCTGTATTATACCTCAGTAAGTAAAATTAGGGTGCATTTTGTGGAGTGGGGGGAGTGGATGGACTGCTTTTCACAGAAGAACCTGCCGTGGCCCGATTTTGTGTGGCATGTTGTGACAGTGCGGCTGCCATGGATAGTCGTGGCCTGTTTTGGGGCTGGGGGAGGTTCTCCTGTCAGAGAGCCTGCAGAAAAGTCTGGAGGGCAATGGGGGGGAGGGCGGCTTTGAGGCTGTGGAGGGTGAGACAGGATGGTCCCTGACCTGGAGCTGTGGCCGTGCTTGTGTTTCCGCAGAGGCGTTTAGAGGTGGCTACAGACGAGCAGCAAGTGAGTGTGTCCCCCTTTTTCCTGGGTCTTCTCCAAGGTTGGGCAGGCCCCTCTCGGGTGCAAAGGGGCCCTGGGAGGATCCGCTGAGGGGTGGAGGGAGGCAGAGGAGGGGCTCTGGCTCAGCCTAGTGCTGCGCCCGCCCAGAGTGCCGAGAGAGAAGTGCCCAGCCTGGTAGTGAGTCGAAGGGAGCTCTTCCCGTCTAGGGGTCCTGGGGCCCCGGCCCGGCTGTGTCTCTGCCCCAGATCCACCAGACACTCCATGAGACCCCGAGAGTGTGTGTTTGCTTGTGAGTGTCCCCGGCACTCTCGGTGCCAGGAAACACGCCCCTCGGAGGACTAACGGGTGTGTTTGTGTGCCCACCTCTGTCTGAGCATTTGCGGAAATGCTGTCTAAAAACCACTCTGCACTCGGGGAAATCCTTGCATGCACGGGTGTCGTTCATGTGCGCATGAGCACACCTGACAGAGGAGGAGGTCTGAGTGGCTCCTGCTCTTGGGCAGAGAGCTGGCAATCGCAGGAGACGGCTGCCAGCATCCGGGACATGGGCGGCGGGGCATCAGGTCAGGGCGGCAGGACCCAGACAACTGGCACAACATACAGGCCCATCCCAAATCGTAGTCAGTCGGTCCAGAGATCAAGGGGGGTAACAGAAACGCAAGGCAGGCCAATCCGAGTGGAGCGGAGCAGTCAATGCCAGCCAGGAGTCGACAGCCAGGGGGACAAGCAGAGGAGGAGCAGAAACCTGGGACTGGAGCGGAAGCTGGAGCAGGGGAAGCCGGGCAGGGCCCAGAAGCAGGGGCAGGAGCGAGGCAGCCGGCAGCGATTCCAGAGAGGCTCCGGCAGCACCAAAGGCCCCTGGCTGCTGAGGCAGCTTCTGCACAGAAGAGCCGGTTCTTCCACAGCTCTTCCCTCGGGGCCCCCAGGTGGTGCTCTGGCAGCCCATGTGGCTGGAATTGGCGGAGGGCCGGTCCTGCGACCACCAGGGCTGCTGTTCCGGTCTCTGGCCGGGAGCCCTGGCTCTGCCTCAGAACCGCACAACCGCTCTCCTTCTGCCCTCCGGCCCCTGTTGGGCCCCTGAACCCGTGGTTGGGCTTCAAATGGCGGTACCTGTGCTTGTCTCTTTGCAGAGCATCTTCAAGAGGGTTATGAAGCAGAAAGAGGTGACTGTCATTTCCCTGGTTGCATGTGAGCTACAAGGCCAGGCTGGCCCCCCTTTGGCAGAGGGGGGGCAAGGAGGGCCAGTTTGTTGCACAGCAGGCCCCTCTCCTGGCCCGGACGGCCCCCCCTCTTGGCTGCCTGAGTCAAAGGAGCCCCCATTCTGTGGGTTCCTGTCCATGGAGCAGAAACTCTCCCTCTCTGGGGCACCTCTGGGCACGTGCCCGGCCTCCGTGTGGGAGCTGTGGACCCTCCTTCCCCGGAGCGAGGGAGGGAGCGGCTGGCGAAATGTGAGGTGGGGAGCCAGGTTGGGGGCGTTGTGGCTGCAAGGGGAGATGGAGGCCCCCTGACTTGGAGCGCGGCCCCTTTGTCCCTTTGCAGAGAGACTCCACAGGAGTTACGAAGAAGCCAAAGGTGCGTGTCGTCTCCCTGCTTGTGTCTTTCTACCAACACGGGGCAGGCGTCCCTTGCGTGGGGATGGAGGTCATGGGAGGGGCAAGAGGGGGTGCAGGTGGGGCTGGGAGGGGGAGAGGATCATGGCAGCAGGAGGTGAAGACGCAGCTGCCGGCTGCGCACCCTCTCCAGGCAACCTCCCTCCTCGATGCAGTGCTGCAGGGAGAGAATTATGCCCCTGGTCCTGCTCTGCCCCTGTGGGAACAACGGGCCTCCTCCAAGCGGGAGGCAGCTGCTCACAGGAAAGCCCCGGGGAGGCCCACAGGGAGGCAAACAACCCGGAGAGCCTTGGGCCTCAGGCAGGGAGCCCGTCCTCCCAGGAGGGCTTCCACAGAGCCCCCGCCTGGCCCCGGGTGCAGCCCCTTCCTTGCACCTTACCTTCCACGGTAAGGTAACCCCGGGGCAAGAGCGCCTCTTTTGCGAGAGGGTCGGGTGCCTGAATCCTTCCCTCCTTCCTGGCCCCTGGAGCACCTTCTGGGCCAGCGAATGCGCTGACTGACCATCCCACATCCCCTGAGCAGCCCTGGGATGCTCCTGCCCCTGAACGGACCTGCAGCTGGTGCTCAGGGGACGTGCCCCACAACTGAGGAAGGAGCGGAGAGTAAAAGCAGAAGGGACCTTTCCCCATGGACTGATGTTACAGGGGCACCACCTTCCCTCCTCCTCACCTTCTCCCTCTCTCTCACAAACACACACACAACAACCCAAGCACACCCATTCTCCAATTCCCACCCCTCTTGGTTCTGTTTTTTCCCATGAATCAATTTTGACCTCTCGCCTTAAACTTTCTTCATCTGATGGTTCTCAAAGTGCTTTTCTTGGAGAGACAGAGTTGAATGTGGCTCTTAAGAGGAGTTTATCCTCCCAGGGAATTCTGCCTTCTACTCCAGAGGAATTCATGGTGTGCTCCCCGTATCCTAGTTCAGATGCGGATGAGAATTAATGCTCCCCCTCCCTCCACATACAGAGAAGGCCGTGTGCTCTGTGTCCCCACATTAGAAAAGAGGAGAAGCACCTGCCCGGACCCCACGGTGGGAGCCCCTCCAGGTTGGCGCTGAGCTGTGGGTCCTGCTTCCCCGAAGGTGTCAGAGAGGGACTCGAAATATGTCTGCTGGGCAGCAAGGGGTACTGGGGTTTTTGAGTGTGGATGATGGGACAGGATGGCCCCTGACTCGAGTTCTGCTTGTATTTCTGGTTTTGCTTAAAGAGGATCTCAGAGCAGCGTTTGGTGAGTGCTGCCCCCTTTTCCCTGGATCCCCCAACACAAGGCAGGCCTCCCTCGGTGGGCAGGGGCAGTGGGGGTGTGTTGGGGGGGTGGGCGAGAATATGGATTTTGGGTCCTGATTGACTGATGTTGCCCAGATGTCCCGTCTCTTGGTGGGAAGAGAAGGGGCCAGTTGGCCCATTCCACACATCCCTCTGTGCCCGGGCTCCCTTTTCCAGCGGGATTGGGGCCCATGCCAGAGCTATGAGTTCAGATGGGTCTGTGGGGGACTCCAGAAAGGGGGCTCAGCAGGACTGGCCGGGTGCCAAGTGTCCGCGTCTGGGCATGTGGCTGCCTCTGGCGCTGGTGGGAGCTCCTGCCAGGAACCGAGTCCCTTCCCCAGCCCAGCCCATTCAAGGCACGAATTGGACCTGGGAGGAGTGGGGGGGCCCTTCCGAGGGACTGGCTGCTGCTCCTGCGGCCAGAGCCTCGGGAGATGGTGGCAGCTGGAGGGAGGGGCAGCCCACTGCCTGCCCCCGTTTGAGGCCCCTGCACCCCTCAGTTCTACAGGAAGCATTGGGATCTCCTCCTCCGGAGGGTGGTGTGTGGAGGGGGGGGGGAATGACTGGGGGAAGGAAGGTTGGGGGCTTCATGGCTGCAGGCGATGAGGCTGGGGGATCTCTGACTTGAGTTGTGCCTTGTTTGCGCTTTTGCAGGGAAGCTCAAAATTTCCTACAGCGCTGAAAAATGTGAGTGCTGCCCCTCTCCACATGTTCACGCCAACACAGGGCAGGCCTCCCTTGGCCAGGAAATGGGGACATGGGAGGAGTTGGTGAGGGTTGGTAGGGAGTCGGGCAGGAATTCCAGGCTGTGGGGCCTGGAGATCCGGCCCCTTGAGGGGGAGCCCAGGGGGGCCCAGTGCTGGAGCCCCCCTGCGGCCAGGGCTGCCCCGTCCAGGCGACTTGGCGTGCAGGCCGGGCAGCTGCACCATCAAGCAGAGCTAAGAAGGACCCCAGCCAGGAAAGAGGGCAGAGAAAGGGGTCCCCGCTTGAGCAGAAAGGGAGCCGCTCCTCTTCCCCGAGCCAGAGGACGGGGTCCCCAAGAGAGATACGGCAGGGCAGTGCAAGGAAGGGTGAGGGGCCAGCCGGCGGGGATGCCTCCACATTGCCCTTCGAGATCAAGGAGAGGGTTACTTGCGGGTCCTCGGGATGGGCTGCCTGGACCCAAGATGCCCATCCAAGATGTGCTCCACCCGTGACAAGGCTTCGGGCCCCTTCCTGTAACAGCACCCAAGGGCCCCCCGCTGGTGTTCTGTGGGGGAAGCTTCTTCCCTTTCATAGAATCAAGACGACCCTTCCCTGCCCTCCTTCCCCAGTCCGGTGCCCCCCTGGCCCCGTGTCACATGAGGGGGAACATCTGCCCCTCTGGGGCTGCCCCTGGGAAACTGTTTGGCCCCCTGTGGGAGCTCCATGAATGCAGTTCTGTGGGAAGCTTTGGGCCTTCCTTCCTGGAGAGAGCGAGGGAGAAGGGAGGGCAGAGTCTTGAGGGGGGTGGCAGGGTGGCTTCGTGGGACCGTGGGATCTGATTGGGTCCGTGCCTCTGTCTGTGCTTTTGCAGGGAGCCTTGAAGATGAGTGTGCGGTAGCCAGAAGTGAGTGTTTCCTCCCTTTCCCCACATTTTCTCCAGCACAGGGCAGGCCTCCCCAGGGTGGGAATGGAGGCCTAGGATGGTCCCTGAGGAGTGGAGGAAGCTTGGCAGGAATTCTGGGTTTTGTGTCCTGGTACAAAACAGTCCGGTTATCTGGATGCACCATTTTCCCTCTGAAAGCGAGAGGAGAAAAACAGGCAGTTGTCCCCTTGGACAGGTTCTCAGCACCCCTGGCTGCCCTTTCCAGCAGGATTGGTGCTTCACCTGGCCACTTGTGTATCACTTGAGCTACCCCTCAAAATGGGCACGTGGTGTGACTCTAAGCGCCCCTCTCTGCGCCTGTCTCTCAGCCAAGGGGAAAGAGGGGCTGAGGGGATGGCGGAGGGGCTGCGCGTCCCCCTTTGAGTCTGAGCAGCAGGCCACCTTTGGTGCTGCAGGGGGGCTCCGGCCAGGCGGGCCGAACTCCCAGAAAATGGCTGAGGGGAAGTCGGTTCTGCGGCGTTTGCTGTTTGTAGATAATCTCCTGCAGGACAGAAGGGCAGCCCTTGCTGAGCAAGTCACAAGGGAAAGGCATCCTGTCCGAATTACAATGCCTGGGGGTCCTTGTATCCCATTGAGACACAGAAATGAGTCCTCCCAGTAAATGGATGGCAATTGCAGGCAGGAAGCAGCACAGGTCCCCCCTTCAGGTGTGGGGACAGCTGCTCCTGGCCCCAGAGCTCCAGGTTGGGGTGGGGGAGGTCCGTGTCTGGGTCTGGGTCAGGGTTCTCAGTGCTCCTTTGGTGGGGCCAGAAATGTGGAGGTTGCTTTCTAATAGTTTTCGCTGCCCAGGAAGGTCTTGCGTGTGCATGGGCCAAAGGGTGTTTCCCATATCTTGGTCCACCTGCTTGTGAGAAGAGAGCTGCTCCCCTCCTGGCTGGGGTGCTCAAAGGGCCCCCATAGTCTTGGGTGGGGGCAGCGATCCAAGCAGTCATTGCCTGCTGCAGCTGCGGAGCATGAATGGCTCCCGGAGTCCTGGGCATGGAGGGGCTGTTGGCCAGGAAGGCTCCCTTGGCCTGTCCCTGATTGAGCCCCTTCTTGGCTGCTTGGCATGTCTGTGGAGGCAGCACAGGGCCTGGCCCCGTGTCACATGAGGGGGAACATCTGCCCCTCTGGGGCTGCCCCTGAGAAACTGTTTGGCCCCCCATGGGAGCTCCATCAATGCAGTTCTGTGGGAAGCTTTGGGCCTTCCTTCCTGGAGAGGGAAAGAGAGAAGGGAGAGCAGAGTCTTAAGGGGGCTGGCGGGGGGGCTTTGTGGGACCATGGGATCTGATCGGGTCTGTGCCTCTGTCTGTGCTATTGCAGGGGTACTTGATTGTGGGCTCTTCAGAGGGCAAACTGCCACCAGGAGCAGAGCGAGTACCCTTTGAACACCCTCCCACCCAGGCCCGGCCAGGCCAGGCCAGGAGGTGCTTGGCCCCTTCCTGGTTGCCTCAAGACGCAGCAGGGCAGGAGCCAAAGTGAGCTCTGCCCAGAGCGGAAGCTCTCAGAAGTGACTGGTCCAAAGCAGAACACTCTGGACTTCGAAATGAGCCTGAACTGGGAACAAAGCCCTCACGAGCTGGAAGTGGTGGACTCTGGTTGTAGTGAGTGAGGGGAAGAAAAGAAGAACCAGGAGCGCGGAACTGAAACAAGCGGAAATGGGGAAGCCTCTTTGGTGCCCAGGGCTTGCTTTCAAAGTGGCAGATGCACCCGCAGTCCAGAGTGGCTGGAGACCCATGTTGGATAAATGAGGAACGTTGCCATTTCACCAAATTAGCATGGCAGGGGAAGAGCAACAGTTGGATGACTTTGCAGGAAATTTGTCCAGTTCTGTTGAATTTTGCAGAATCAATACCATACATCCAAATCTGCCATTCTGTTTTTCAGAAAGGGGATTTAATTGTATTTCCTCGTTCTGCCATGCAGCGAGATTCATGAGCTGGGCTGTCTCCACAGCTTGGGCTGCCCAGCATGAACTTGCCAGATCTCCTCTGGTGGATTTGCCCAACAGTTCTCAGAGAGGAGCTATCCCACTGGTGGACAATCAAAGTTGGGTCCATTCCCCTGGAAAATAACATTCTGCAAATAGAGGACATGTGCAACATTTTGACTGAGAGTGTGTGTTTGTGAGACCGTTTCCTGGAATAAAAAGACTTTGGCTTTCTTACTGCTTCTTCTCAGTTATGGGGTCACCCTGGGTGTTGAGTTGTCCTCCCTCCGGCTTGCTTTCTGGTGGAGCCATGCCAGAGCCAGGACGGCATGAGGATCGGTGTGGGGTGGGAAGGGGGAATGCATGTCAGCTCTCGGTTCCCTCTGCTTTCTTTTCCTATTATCCTCTCAAAGAGGGGAGATCCGTGGGGGTGCAGCCTGCTCGGAATGGATTCCAGACACTAAAATCTGCACTCCACCTGATCATCAACAAAAACACGATTAAAATATACTCAAACATCACCGGAAAAATCACCAGAAAAAGCAAAAACTTCATCAATACAATTGGATAATTCTATCATACTTCTACAAGACACAGCAGAAATAAAGACAAAAATGGATCCAGGATTTGATGGTGTGAAGGAAGAGATGAAGAAGCTGGATAGTGAAACAGCCAATATAGATGGAAGAATAAAAGAATTAGCTAAACAAAATCAAGAGAATCTCCAAATAATTACAGAAGTGAAAGCCCAGGTGAGAGAACAGGATAAAGAGTTAAAAAAACCCAGATGACTATGATAGATCAGGTCTCTGAAAGTGTGATCGAGATCCGAGACAGACAATGAAGATCGAATATACACCTTAAAAGACATCCAGAGGATGCGAAAGAGAATGAAGATAAATTGATCTAATCAATATTGGATTGGGCTAAAACTATTCTTCCAGATGTTTCCTTTACAAGATATGATAGCAAGTTGGCACAAGAAGACCAGGAAGAAAAATACCGAGAGACATTGTGGTTAGATTTTGTTCATAGGCAAAAAAAGAACAACTGATGTAGAAATTACGGAATATGACATCAATTATGCTGGAACGTCATCAGATTCAAGCCTTTCCTGATGTATGTAATGAGACTGCAATGGAGAAGAGATATGTCTCAAGTCTGTCAAACACTCCAAAAGAATTCCACAAAATATAGTTGGGGGTTCCCAATTTTTATGAGGTTTGCATATAATGGAAAATATTATGATGATGTTCATCCATCATTTTTGATGAGGACCTTGACATCTAGCGGTTTGTGAGCTGCCCACGGTGTGTCTGCAGGTGGCTGATAAGGCCGATACAGGCACGGACTGTTCTACCACATGTCGGGCAGACATGTGTGGGCACCACTTAGAGTGGATTCAAAGGAAGAAGCACTGGCATTACTCGAGACGCTCGGAATTATCCTGGATGAGGAATATGTGGCACAAGTGCAAAAGTTAAAGGACATATCTACATTTTCAAGAAGACAGAGAAGGAGAGAAGAGATAGTGAGAAGGAGAAGTTGAGCATAGCAGCAGGATGCTCATCCTCTCCATAAAGGCAGCAAGAAGAGGAGATTTAGAAGAAGAATGATAAGAAGATGTATATGTAATAGATATAGAATATATAGTATTTGCTAGTGTTGAAATTATTACCGAAATATAAGAGAATTTTGAGTATCGAATAAATGCGTACAGGTGATTGAGGAGGGTGGAGTGGGTGTCTGGGGTCTACGAAGGGAAAGCTCTTCTCCCACCTTGGAAGCCCAAAGAGGCAGGGAGCAGAGCATCGCCTGAAGATGAGTAAGGGGGCCTCCATACACAGCTGTGGGGGGAATATGGTGGGGGTGGGGTTAAGTTGATTTGGGTGGTTGTTATTGTCTTATTGGAGTGTTTATTTTACCACATTTGGAGACCAAAAAGAACATTTAATGTATTGAAAGAATGGGAAAAACACTGAAAATTGTGTCTTGGAATGTAAATGGCTTGGGAGAAAAACATAAACAAGCCAGAACTGAAAAATCTTTATATAAAGAAAAAGCAGATACAATATTTTTGCAAGAAATGCATCAAAAGAAAGATGGGGTAAATGAACTAAAATTATGCTCAGCAGACGTATACGAGAAATCATATGGTAGCTCAAAAGCTAGAGGTGTTGCAATTATTCTTGCCAAAAGATGTGAATTTAAAATAAAAGCTATAAAAAAGGACCATCTGGGGAGATTTCTCATAATACGAGGTCTAATGTATGGACAAGAGGTGATGTTAGCTAATATATATGCACCTAATATAAATCAAAGGGAGTTCTACGACAAGGTATATAAAGAAATAGAAGAATTTTAAAAAGGATATGTGATAATGGCGGGTGACTATAATATGGTTATGGATAAAGAAAAAGATAAATCTAACCAATCGAAGTCAGATGTAAAATATAAGAATACAAATTTAGGTAGATTTATTAAGGAAAACAGATTTAAAGATGTTTGAAGAGAATTAAATGGGGAACAGAAAAGTTATACATTTTATTCAAATAGACATAAAATTTTCACAAGAATAGACTAGATATTTGTAACATCAGAAATGCTGTCCAAGGTAAAGGCGGATATAAAAGTAATTAAAGTATCAGACCATGCAATTATAACAATGGAAATGGAAATGTGATTATAGTCAGGCAAATAGATGAAGGATAGATTTAAGGAATTTTATAAATGAAAAGATTTTAGAAAAAATGGGAAAAGAATTAAAAGAAATATGGGAAATAAATGAAAAAGGAGGTAGTAATAGAAGTGTAATATGGGATACAATGAAAGCAGTGGTAAGAGGGCTAGGAATAAAATATTCATATAATTTAAAAAAACAAAAAGAGCAACATATAATGAGACTAGAGGAAGAAATTAAAGAATTAGAGAAAGAATATATTAAAAGTAGAGAAAACAAAATTATATTGGAATTAACAGCAAAATGAAAAGAAATACAAATTACCAAATTAGAACAAGTTCAAAGTAATTTACTTGAAAAGGGAATTTTATGAAAATAGTAATAAAAACTCCAAATTGCTGCCAGAGCCACACAAGTCAAAAAAGCAAAAAAATTAATTGGAGTAATAAAGAACAAAAAAGGGGAAAGAAGTAATAAGATGAAAGACAAACTTAATTTTCCAAAGGTTTTTTGACCAATTGAAATTGAAAAAAATTTGAAAGCCAAACATATATAGACAAGAATTGGATGTGTAAAATTTGAGAAGTGGATGAAGAAATTATGGGAACTCAAATAGAAGAAGAGATAGGAAGTTATTATTAAAGTAAAATGGGTAAAGTACCAGGATCTGATGGATTGGGTGCTGACTATTATAAAAATTTTAAAAATTATTAGTCCCTAAAATGAAAATGATGTTTAATAAAATGGAAGGGGAAACAATTCAAAGCACTTGGCGACAATCCATGGTAGTATTGATACCAAAACCTAATAAAGACCTTACAAACCCTGGATTTTATAGACTGATATCTCATTACTCAAGAAGCTAAGATCTTTACAGTGATATTGGTAAACAGATTGAAAAATGTATAGATAAATATATAAGGAATGATCAATGTGGGTTTATAAGAGGTCGACAAATGTCAGATGAGGTAAGGAGAGTATTAAATGTTAACTATTATGTTGAGAAGCAAAATAGAAAGGTAAGTATACGAGCATTTGATATATTTAAACCCATTGACTGTGTGGAATGGCCAACAATGAAGATTTCAATAGAGAAGACAGGATTTGGAGTAAAGTTTAAGAAAGCAGTAAATCGGTTATATTCAGAAAATATGGCAAAAATAATTGTAAATGATGGTATTACAGAAACAATAATCCTAAACCAATGGATGAGACAGGGTTGTCCCTTATTCCCAATATTATTTGCTTTAATGATGGAGATTGGCTAATGCAATTAGGAATGATACACAGATAGGAGGAATTGGAGTACGTCAGAAAATTAAGATTAATTTGTTCGCAGATGACACATTGCTAACATTTCAAGACCCAATAAATACTATAGAGAGAATATATTCACATTTAAAGGAATTTGGGAAATATAGTGGATTGCAAGTTAATTGGGAAAAATCTGAAATGATGTTATATAATCATAATAGTGAAGAAGTGGATACAGTATATTAAATATATATTAAATACAGTATGTTGTTGTTGTTAGTCGTGAAGTCGAGTCCGACCCATCGCGACCCCATGGACAACATTCCTCCAGGCCGTCCTGTCCTCCACCATCCCTCGGAGTCCACTCAAGCTCACACCAACCACCTCAGTGACTCCATCCAGCCACCTCATCCTCTGCCGTCCCCTTCTTCTTTTGCCATCTATTGTTCCCAGCATTAGACTCTTCTCCAGGGAGTCCTTCCTTCTCATTAGGTGGCAAAAGTATTTGAGTTTCATCTTCACTATCTGGCCTTCTAAAGAGCAGTCACGGTTGATCTCCTCTAGGACTGACCAGTTTGATCACCTTGCGGACCAAGGGACTCGCAGGAGTCTTCTCCAGCACCACAACACAAAGGCCTCAATCCTTTTGCGCTCAGCCTTCCTTATTGTCCAGCTTTCACAGCCATACATTGCAACTGGGAAAACCATAGCCTTGACTATACGCACTTTTGTTGGCAGGGTGATGTCTCTGCTTTTTAGTATGCTATCTAGATTTGCCATAGCTTTCCTCCCCAGAAGCAAGCGTCTTTTAATTTCTTGGCTGCAGTCCCCATCTGCGGTGATCTTGGAGCCCAGGAAAATAAAATCTGTCACTACCTCCATTTCTTCCCCATCTATTTGCCAGGAAGTGAGAGGACCAGATGCCATGATCTTAGTTTTCTTAATGTTGAGTTTCAAGCCAACTTTTGCGCTCTCCTCCTTCACCCGCATCAAGAGGCTCTTTAGTTCCTCTTCACTTTCTGCCATGAGAGTGGTATCATCTGCATATCTGAGGTTGTTGATATTTCTCCCAGCAATCTTGATTCCAACTGGTGATTCATCTAGCCCTGCCTTTCTCATGATGTGCTCTGCATATAAGTTAAATAGGCAGGGTGACAGTATACAGCCTTGCCGAACTCCTTTCTCAATTTTGAACCAATCAGTGGTTCCGTGTCCGGTTCTCACTGTTGCTTCTTGACCTGCATATAGGTTTCTCAAGAGACAAATAAGATGGTCTGGTACTCCCATCTCTTTAAGAACTTGCCACAATTTGTTGTGATCCACACAATCAAAGGCTTTAGCGTAGTCAATGAAGCAGAAGTAGATCTTTTTCTGGAACTCCCTGGCTTTCTCCATGATCCAGCGTATGTTGGCAATTTGATCTCTAGTTCCTCTCCCTCTTCGAAATCCTGCCTGTACTTCTGGTAGTTCTCGGTCCACATACTGCTGGAGCCTAGCTTGTAGGATTTTGAGCATCACTTTGCTAGCATGTGAAATGAGTGCAATGGTGCGGTAGTTTGAACATTCTTTGGCATTGCCCTTCTTGGGGATCGGAATGTAAACTGACCTTTTCCAATCCTGTGGCCACTGTTGAGTTTTCCAAATTTGCTGGCATATTGAGTGTAGCACTTTAACGGCATTGTCTTTCAGGATTTTGAATAGCTCAGCTGGAATGCTGTCACCTCCACTAGCTTTGTTGTTGCTCAGACTTCCTAAGGCCCATTTCACTTCACATTCCAGGATGTCTGGCTCGAGGTCAGTGACCACCCCATCGTGGTTATCAGGGATGTTAAGCTCTTTCTTGTATAGTTCTTCTGTGTAATCTTGCCACCTCTTCTTAATCTCTTCTGCCTCTGTTAGGTCCCTGCCATTTTGGTCCTTTATTATGCCCATCTTTGCATGAAATGTTCCCTTCATATCTCTAATCTTCTTGAAGAGATCTCTGGTCCTCCCTATTCTATTGTTTTCTTCTATTTCTTTGCACTGTTCATTAAGGAAGGCATTCTTATCTCTTCTAGCTGTTCTCTGGAATTCTGCATTCAATTGTTTGTATCTTTCTCTTTCTCCCTTGCCTTTCGCTTCCCTTCTTTCCTCAGCTATTTGTAAAGCTTCCTCAGACAGCCATTTTGCTTTCTTGCATTTCTTTTTCTTTGGGATGGTTTTAGTTGCTGCCTCTTGTACAATGTTGCGAACCTCCGTCCATAGTTCTTCAGGCACTCTGTCTATCAGATCTAATTCCTTAAATCTATTTGTCACCTCTACTGTATATTCATCAGGGATATGATTTAGGTCATACCTGAGTGGCCTAGTGCTTTTCCCTACTTTCTTCAACTTAAGCCTAAATTTTGCCACCAGAAGCTCATGATCTGAGCCACAGTCAGCTCCTGGTCTAGTTTTTACTGACTGTATAGAACTTCTCCATCTTTGGCTGCAGAGCACATAGTCAATCTGATTTCTGTGCTGACCGTCTGGTGATGTCCATGTGTAGAGACGTCTCTTGGGTTGTTGGAAAAGAGTGTTTGTTATGACCATCGTATTCTCTTGACAAAATTCTACCAGCCTGCGTCCTGCTTCATTTTGTACTCCAAGGCCAAACTTGCCTGTTATTCCGGTTATCTTTTGGTTTCCTACTTTAGCACTCCAACCCCCCATGAAGATAAGGACATCATTTTTTGGACTTAATTCTAGAAGGTGTTGTAGGCCTTCATAGAACCAGTCAACTTCAGCCTCTTCAGCACCAGTGGTTGGGGCATAGACTTGGACTATTGTGATGTTGAATGGTTTGCCTTGGATTCGAACTGAGATCATTCTGTCATTTTGGAGATTGTACACAATAAAATAGTGCACAATATTAGATACTTAGAAATTGATATTCCAATAGTCAAGAATTAAGAAAAGTTAAAGAAAGACATAAAAGATAAAACAGGAAAATATGAAAAGGTAAAATTATCATGGTTTGGAAGAATAGCAGTAACAAAAATGAAAATTCTGCCAATTTTTTTTTTTTATGTTTTGGATGTTCCCAATCAGGTTTTATGATCACGAATTAACGGAGATGCAGAAATTATTGGAGGTTTATTGTAATGGAGGGAGCAAGGATAAGTAAAGTGCTGTGGTATGAATCACAAAAAAAGGAGGGATGGGCATTCCAGATGTGAAAAAGTATTGGGTTGCAAACCAATTCAAGACGGTTCCAGATATTATAGCCCAAAATGAAGAATTAATGTGGAGTGATATCGAATTAAAATAAGGGAAATAGGTGATCATTTAGAGACATATTGGTTTTTAAAGGATATTAAAAAGATTATTAAGAGAATTCCCTTTTTAAAAAGTCCCTTTTTAAAAAATACTATGGAAGTATGGGTAAAATGGAGACAACAGTTAACCCGGGAACTTCTCCGTTAACACCAGTGGTTGAAATGCAGAAATTCCCAAAAATAGAATTGAAAGATTGGAAAACTAACTTAAAAAATAACCATATATATATATATATAGATGGGAAGACTGGAAAAATAAGAAAAAATATATTGTGCTTAAGGAGTATATTGCCAGAGGTTAAATTAAATTGGTTAAATATAATTCACTTAGAAAAATGGATAAAGATGTAAGATAAATTTAATGAGGAAGAAAGGTAATTAACAAAATTTGAAATGATCAAAAAAGAATTGAGATTGAGGAAGAATGTACAAGTAAAGGAAGAACTGCCAAAATCTATAGGATATTAATGTAGTTAGGGGATCAGACAAAAAGTTTAAAATCAATTTGGGAAATGGATGTAGGTGAAATAAAAGACAAGGACTGGAAGAATATTTGGAATAGAAGAGTATATAAGGATATCTCAGAATTAAAGAGCATGGCTACAAGGTGATACGGAGATGGTATTTAACACCAGTTAAATTTAAATCAGATTGATGACAAATATTCTAATATATGTTGGAGATGTGGTAAAGAGATCAGAACTTATAAACATGTGGTGGGAGTGTGAAAATATACAAAGGATTTGGATTATGGTATTTAAGGAAATTGGAGAAATTTTAGAAATGTCACTGAGAATGGTGTTATTCCTGTTGATAGAAAAACAAGATATAAATGAAGCTGAGCAAGAACTGATTGTAAGTCTGATAATGGCAGTTAGGCTAGTGATAGTGCAATATTGGAAACAGAATTGGGCTTTGCAAAGGCATGAATGGTGCAATGAAATATGGAACATGGTAATGAATGATAAACTGACGACAGAAATAAAAATTAAAAGAGGGTTAATGAAAGCAAAGAAATATAAGGAAATCTGGGAAGATTTTGTAAAAGCAGTACTGATAGAAGGCAAAGGCTGCAAACCCAGTCAAGATTATATGAGGTTCTGAAGGGGATCTGGAAATAATTGAAGCATAATATACATTATTAGTTGTTATGGTATGTGAACAGTGGTCTCATTGGTTTCCTGGGTGGTGGGGGCACGTTATCATTTACTTTTTATTATTGCGTTTCTGTTATATTATTATTGTTGCAATGTATTGTAATTATGGTTTTTTTGTCAAAAAAAAGGGGGGGTAAAAAAAAATCAAACATGGGAGATCGATGGAAGTGGCTGGGGAGAAGGGGAAGGTCTTTCTCAGTGTTGTCCACAGAAGTGGGGTTTGGTCATGGCGTGTGCAGTAGCTGATCAAGCACTCCAGGGGCGGGAGGTGGAAAAAGCGTCATTCTGCAGAAAAAGGTCTCCGTGCACATAGAGGGCAGAATGGAGCCCCGAGATAAAGCCACTTCCCTTTTCGTCCTGTTTTACGGGAATGTCCAGAGGCACTGGCGGAGTCTTGTCTTTCTGGGTCACCGAACCGGCTTTTTCCTAAACCCATGTAAGGGCACATCCAGGGGGAACTTGGGCCTGTCCTTCAGCAACGAGTTGACTTCTCCGGCTGAAGGCCTCCGCTACCTTAGCAGTGCTCCTCATTTGCCTCCGGAAGAGTCAATTCCAGGCACGTTTCCTCGGAATCTCTGAGCCAGACAGACCCTGGACTCATCCCTTATGGAGGCCCTGTGTGGCTTCCCTCATGCAATCACTCAGTCATGCCTGCTGGGTTTTCCTCTCCCGCCTTCAGCAGTTCCCCATCATTGTCTTCTCCACTTGCCCTGCAGTAAGATGCCCTCAGTGCCACCATTTTGCTTCCAGGGCAAGATCTCCCTTGATTTCATCCAGGACCCACTGGGTCGTCTTTCTGCCAGTCCATAATATTCACAAGGCTCTCCTCCGGCACCGTGCCTCAAGTGCACCCACTTCCTTCCTGTCGGCTTGCTTCTCTGCCCAGCTTCACACCCAGAGTGTGATCGGAATACAATCGTGCGGATGATCTTGGGCTTGGTCCTTCCACTTGGTGCCCTTTGCCAGTTGCACTTCCCAGTCTCTGCCTTCTTGGAATTTCTTGGTTGCAGCTCCATTGTTGACATTAAATTGTGCAACTGTCACAATATTGGTTTTCTTCATGTTCAGCTGAGGTCCTGCTGCTGTGCTTGTTTCTTTCCTTCCCCAGGAGCTGTTTCCATTCATTGCAGCCTTCTGCCCCTAGTATGGGGTCATCGGCATTTCTCAAATCACCGATGTGTCTCCCACCAATTTTCACTCCTTCCAATCTTCTTCAAGCTTGGTTTGTCATATGTTCTCTGTCCAGATTGAACAAACACAACCCTAAAATCCACCTGCTGGGAGCCTTTGGCTGCAGGAGACCGGGCTGCTTCTCCATATCGGGCCCTCGCAGTGGCCTTTGTCCGCAATGCACATCCTCTTTGTGGCAACAGCCTGAGCATCATGCGGCTGCATGGGAATTCGTGCCACGGTCCGGGAGTGGCTGCGCTCCTTCACATCTCCTGCCTTGCGGACTGGAAATTGTATCGAACATTTACCTGGGTGGGCCATGGATTTGCTTTCCATACTTGTTGGCATATTCTTGTCAGAATACAGAAGCACAGAAACAGAGCGTGCAGAAGGGGTCACCTAGTCTGACCCCCGGCTCCAGCTGGCTCCGTTCCTGACATGCCCACCATGTGCATGTCCAGCCTGTCCTTGAACCCCCTCCCGATGGGGCCTCGAGCACCTCTGCGGAAGGACTGGCACTGATTCAGCCCTGCTGTTCGGAATCCCCCTCCTGGAATGTCGCCCGGGAGAGGCTGGGCGGGGGGCCCCTCTGGCCGCCGACAGGCACGGGGGGCTCCCATGATCCTGGGAACCGGAGGCCGGGAAGGCGGGGAGGAGAGGAGGGCGGCTGCCCGCGGGCCTTCCGCTGGGCGAGAGCAGAGGGGCCAGGAAGGAGGGCGCCCGGGGGGAAGGGGCTCCCTCCCCTCCCCTCCCCGCCCCCCCTCCTGGCTTTGGACCGGCTCTTCTCGGAGCCCCGCCCGGACCCTGCTGCGCTGCCACCGCGGCTCGGCCCCCTCGGGCAGCTCCGACCCTCCGCGCCGGCCGCGGCCTCAGCCTCCCGGGGCCTGGCGGGCGCCTGCGCTGCTCGGCCGCCGCGGGCGCTCGTCTCCGGCGCGGCTGCCGGTTGGTTTGCCGTTGGCGCGGCCGTTGCCCAGGGAGCGGCCCTGCCCTGCCCTGCCATTGGCCGCGCCGCGCTGTGAGGTCACAAAGGCCCCCTGCCCGCTCCGCCCAAGGGGGCGGGGCCTCGGGACGGCTGGACGCCGGGAGGCCCCGCCCCGGGCTCCCCTCCCTCCCTGCTCGGCCGAGGACCCGCGTCGGGCTGAGCGCTGGCTGGGTGCGGGAAGGGGGCGCGCCGCCCGCCCCTTCACTGCCCCCCCTTCGCTCATTTGCACTGTTTGCACGCCGCTAAATGCTTTTACACCCCTCCTCCGTTTCCATAAATGCATCAAAATCACGCGTAAATACAAACTGAAAGGCAAACCGATGCAGCACAATGGCGGGAGCCAAATGGGGCCTGTGATGCTCTGAATCTCTCGGTGTCAGACTGGCCCCTCCCGGACCCCCGGTCAGAGCACTTTTGCCGCCCTCGGAGGCTGGCGCCCCCCGCCGCCCCGGCCCTCCGGGGAGCAAGCCCAGCCCGTCTGCCCTGGCGCCGGGGGGGGGGGGGCAGCGCGTTCGCCAGGGCTTCTGGTTGCTTAGCCAGAAGTGTGGCTTCTAGCTCGAGAGAGGTCTTACTTTCACTCTACACGACTCTGGTGCGCCCGCAACTGGAGTATTGTGTTCAGTTTTGGGCCCCTCATTACAGAAAGGATATAGCCAGGTTGGAGTCAGTGCAGCTTGGGCCACAAGGACGGTGGCCGGTTTGCAGGGGATGCCGTATGAGGCAAGACTGAGGGAACTGGGTCTCTTCAGCTTGGAGAAGAGGAGACTCAGAGGGGATATGTTGGCGACATACAGGTATGTGAGGGGCTGTCACATGGAGATGGGGAGAGGCCTGTTCTCCCTTCAGAGGAAGGCAGGATGCGCTCCAATGGCGCAAAGCTCAGGGAGCCAAGGTTCAATTTGGATGCCAGGAAGCACTTCCTGACAGTCAGGACCCCGAGGGCGTGGAATGGGCTTCCACGGGAGGTCGTTGAGGCCCCATCGGTGAGGGTGTTCAAAGATAGGCTGGACATGCACATGGTGGGCATGTCATGAGCGGAGCCGGCTGGTGCCGGAGGTCAGACTAGATGGCCCGGGAGGCCCCTTCTGACTCGCTCTGTTTCTGTTTCTATAAGGTCTTATATTAAAGGAGAGGATGGAGTTGGTTAAAACCAGATGAAAACCCCTAATATAACAATTCTAATCACCAGAATGGCTGATAAATCGTCTTTCCAAGTTCTTTTCACACAGCAGACATTCATAGTTCCTCTGATGCAGCACATGATCGGTTTTATTGAATTAGTCCAAAGACCATATCAAAGAGAACAAGGTAAAAACAGCAAGAGAGCCAGTGTGGTGCTGAGATTAGAACAATGGACTCAGGAAATCTGAGTTTTCATCCCCTCTCGGATAGGTAGTTCACCAGGTAAATTTGAGCCAGTCACTGCCTCTCAGCACAGCCTACTTCAGAGTGTTGTTGTGATAAGAAAAGAGTGAGGAAAATAGGCATGGCATAAACGTAACAATATATACATAAAAATAAACATGGATCCACACCATACTCAAAGAGAACAAAATATAGTACATTTTAATGTGCCACAAAAATTGGACAGAGGACAGCTTTTAATATTTGAGTTCCACTAAGCAAGTCTAACAAATAGAATTTTAAAAAAAAGATCCCAAAAGCAGTAACATTTTTAAAAAAAACTGAAGTACGTGCCAAGATGTATTTTATGTCCATGAGGGTGAGAATTACCACCGCAGTTAACCAAGATGGATTCTACATGTCTTCTCCCAAGTTTGGACTCCTTTACTGCAAAACATGCAATTCTCTGAGTTATGAATTAATTAGTTCCTTCAAGGAGCAGTTTTTTTCCTCACATTTCCTTTTCTCTAATATGCACTCTCTGATGTCCATTCATTCTCCAGCTGTGCCCCCATTATATTCTATGTGTTTCCCTGATTTCTCCCTTACACACTACTCCAGTTGAAGTAAGATTTATACTTAGTAAAACTTAATCCAGTTCCTGCATGCATGTCTGAGACACAAATCTATGCATGCGAGCATCTGTGTAACGTTTGATCTACTCCAAATTATATCCAGAACATTTCTTGGGCTTTTCCCCAAAGTTAATTCTCCGGAGACTGTTCAGGCTTATTATATGAGAATAGCCACTGCAATATGAGCTTTCCTACTGGCCGTCCCTTACATAGTTAATTTGCTATGATGCTAAACAGAGAAGAAAGCTGACAGAAAGAAAATGGGTTGTTGACAACATGGTGCTGCAGAAGAGCTCCGAGTTCTCGATCAGATCAAGCCAGAGGTTTTCCTAGACGCAAAAAGGATGAAACTGAGGCTGTCCCACTCTGGTACGTGATGGGAAGGCAAGACTCCCTGGAGAAGACAATCATGCTGGGGAAAGCCAAAGGTAGAAAAAGAGGAAGACCGAATATGAGATGCATCAATTCCACAATGGAAGCTGCAGCCTCAAGTTGACAAAGCTGAGCAGGGCTGCCAAGCACAGGAATTTCGGAGGGCATCCATTCACTGGGTCACCCTAAGTCAGAGAAGACTTGATAGCAGGTAATGAACAATTACCCCATTTATACCATTTGGGTTGTGAAGCCCCTTGGATGTGGATTCAGGTGCGAGCTCTGCGGCAAGCGGAGGAACTTGCATCCTCCAGGCACCTAAAGAGTTGCTTCTGTCTTGAGCCCGTCATTAGAGTCCAACAAGTCCATGGGACCCGTTAACCAAGGAATGTTCTGGGGGTGACCGAGAGTCGGCTGTGGTTCGGTATTGGTTTGAGGAGGAGGAGCCACAGCTAGGCCCTCGCCCTCAAGAGTAGCTCCTTGCTCTGGCGCAGATGCCTCCTCATCAGCATCCCTCGGGCAAAAGGGGGTTCTGGGAGTCAGGTGGGTTGTGTTACCGTGGCTCTGAGCGTCCCACCGGATACACTGCCACTGGTCCCCTTGGGTGGCGGGAGCAGGAGACTCTGGGACTACAGCTGGCCTCAGGAGGGGCTTGAAGGGGCTGCCCATGCCCTCGGAGGCAGCATGCCTCCCACAGGATTCCTCAGGTGGCTGCGGATCTTCCGCAGAGGAGGCTTCATCTGAGGAATCAGAGTCCTCCTCTTCTGAAGAGGTTTCTCGGTGCGTTTTCTGATGGGAAGTGAGGTACTCCCTTCGATTGAAGCTCTTTCCACACTCCAAGCACTTGAATGGCTTCTCCCCTGTGTGAGTTCTCTCATGCAATGAGACATAGGCCCTCCGACTGAAGCGCTTGCCGCACACCAAGCAGCTGTAGGGCTTCTCGGCAGTGTGGGTTCTCTGGTGCAAGGCGAGCGCCTGTCTCAAGCTGAAGCTTTTCCCACACTCAAAGCATTTAAATGGTTTCTCTCCTGTATGTATTTTTTGATGCAAAGAGAGGTAAGCCTTCCGGCTGAAGCTCTTCCCACACTCTGAGCACTTAAATGGCTTCTCCCCAGTGTGGGTGGTTAAATGTAAGGTGAGGGAGGGTTTCAGACTGAAGCTCTTCCCACACTCTGGGCACTGATAGGGTTTTTCCCCTGTGTGGATTCTCTGATGGCAATTGAGGGCGCTGCTCTGGCAGAATCCCTTTCCACACTCCAAGCACTGATAGGGTTTCTCCCCCGTGTGTATGCTTTGATGGGAATTAAGGGCATACTTGCGCCTGAACCTCTTTCCACACTCCAGGCATTTATACAGTTTTTCCCCAATGTGAATTATTTCATGGGCTCTCAGGGCACCCTTCTGCCTGAAGCTCTTTCCGCACTGCAGACACGTAAATGGTTTCTCTCCTGTGTGAGTTCTTTGGTGACTAGTAAGGCTGTGCCTGCGATTGAAGCTCTTTCCACACTGTGAACACTGAAATGGTTTCTCTCCTGTGTGATTTCTTTGATGGGAGATAAGGCTGTCTTTCCGTCTGAACCTCTTTCCACACTCTATGCATTTAAACGGGTTCTCTCCAGTGTGAATTCTCTGATGACTAGTAAAGCTTTGCCTATGAATGAATTGCTTTCCACACTGCAAACATTCAAATGGTTTCTCTCCTGTATGAATTATCTGATGTGAAATGAGGCCATACTTATGTCTAAAGCTTTCTCCACACTCCAGACATTTAAATGCATTCTCCTCTGCATGAATTCTCTGGTGACTAGTCAGGCTTGGCTTGAGACGGAATCTCTTCCCACACTGTAAACATTCAAATGGCTTCTCTCCTGTGTGAATTCTTTGATGTGCAGTAAGGTCAAACTTGCGGTTAAAGCTCTTTCCACACTCCAGGCACTGAAATGGTTTCTCTCCTGTGTGGATTCTTTGATGGGAAATGAGAGTTGAGTTCTGTCTGAAGCTCCTTTCACAATGCAAACATTTATATGGTTTCTCATCTGTGTGGATTCTTTGATGGGAATTAAGCAGAGAGGCCTGACTGAAGCTCTTTCCACACTCCAGACATTTATACGGTTTCTCCTGTGTGTGAGTAGTTTGATGGGAATTAAGGATTGAAGCCTGTCTGAAGCATTTTCCGCACTGCAGACATTTAAATGGCTTTTCCCCCGTGTGAGTTCTTTGATGAACTTGAAGGGCACCACTCTGGGAGAAACTCCTTCCGCATTCCATGCATTTAAATGGTTTCTCCCCTGAGTGAATTCTTTGATGGATAGTAAGTGCCCCCTTTTGACTAAATGCTTTCCCACACTCCAGACAGTTAAACGGCTTCTCCCCTGTGTGTGTTCTTTGATGGGAGATTAGTACTCTACTCTGCTTGAAGCTTTTTCCACACTCAAGACATTTGTATCTTTTCTCCATTCTCTCAATTCCCCAATGCCTGTTAATACGTCATCAAGCCTCTTTTCCAACCACAAGGCATTTTCTGCATCTGTCTTCCTTAAGTGTTTTCACTGTACTGTAATCCTAGGGAGATCACCCTCCAGACAAGCAATGAATTTCTTTCTATTTTTATTTCATTTCTTTCTGCCTTGCTTGCCTTGGGTACTTGACATGCTCTGAAATTTGTTTTCTCTCATACATCCCCAGCTAAAAGAAAGACAGAAACAGAGCATGAGAACAAAGAAGGTACTTTCAAATCAGAGAATTCACATGTTTCTAATCCTTGGAAGGGAACTACCAAATCCAAAACCAGGAGGGTGGGCATCAAAGTGGCAAATGTGCTTTTATGTAACCAAGTTTAAAGTGAAGCACATTGGAACTACAAGATAGAGTCATTGGTATATACCGTATTTTTCGCTCTATAAGATGCGCCTGACCATAAGACGCACCTAGTTTTTAGAGGAGGAAAACAAGAAAAGCAATATTCTGAATCAAATGGGCACATAATCACAGGCACATTCCCCATCACTTCCCCATGGGCTGCACATCTGACAGACTTTCTGCACACACACATTCACTCTATAAGATACACAGACATTTCCCCTTACTTTTGAGGGGGAAAAAAGTGAGTCTTATAGAGCAAATAATACAGTATATTGTTTACAATTTTATGAACGTTAATTGATTTTAAATTGCTAAATTCTGTTGTATTTTATGGATTCCTTTATTGCACTGCTGATTTTTAATGTCATGTACACTGCAAAGAGAGCCCTAAATTGTACTGTAAATTGTGGTATATAAATTTAAAAATAAATAATCAAACCTTGACGCCACACTTACTCTCAAGCCCATGGACACCCACAAGAATTGACAGGAAACTAGAAAGGCATCAGCTCCAATGGCAAAAATTTTAAAGGTTTTACACTGTCCTTCCCCATTAAAGCAAGTGCTCCAAGATGACCACAGCCGGGGACTGCAGGCAAGAAATTAAAAGATGCTTGCTCCTGGGGAGGAAAGCTATGGCAAATCTAGGCAGCATACTAAAAAGCAGAGACATCACCCTGCCAACAAAAGTGCATATAGTCATGGCTGTGGTTTTCCCAGTTGCAATGTATGGCTGTGAAAGCTGGACCATAAGGAAGGCCGAGTGCAAAAGGATTGAGGCCTTTGAGTTGTGGTGCTGGAGAAGACTCCTGCGAGTCCCTTGGACCACAAGGCGATCAAACCGGTCAGTCCTAGAGGAGATCAATCCTGACTGCTCTTTAGAAGGCCAGATCCTGAAGATGAAGCTCAAATACTTTGGCCACCTAATGAGAAGGAAGGACTCCCTGGAGAAGAGCCTAATGCTGGGAACAATGGATGGCAAAAGAAGGAGGGGAAGGCAGAGGATGGGGTGGCTGGATGGGGTCACTGAAGCAGTTGGTAGAGCTTAAGTGAACTCCCAGGGATGGTGGAGGACAGGAAGGCCTGGAGGAATGTTGTCCATGGGGTTGTGATGGGTTGGACACGACTTTGTGACTAACAGCGACGACAACAACAACAACAACAACAAGAAGCCATGGAAAGAAGTTAAAAGGGGCCTTGATAAGGGCATCCTCTGTATCCATTTAGTTGAGCTCAAAAACAAAACATGGAGCTGGTGTGCACAGCTAGAAAATGCCTCCTCCAGCGAGGGCTCCCTGTCAGAGCAGGCAATGCTGCCTTAGGTGGAGCCTGGTGCATCAGGTTTTATTTTTAGCTGTGTCCTGTACTCTCGGTAAACATCAAGGAATACTGGCGAATGTGCTCTGAACACGGATTCCTGACACCAGCCTGTCAGCTGTAGTCTGAATCAGTTGCAATATATAAACCCTCCTCAAGGACAGCCCCATGTGGCACAGTAGTCCAACTTTTTTTTTTAAATAAGTTTTATTTGAAATTATAATCCTAAAAAACAAAAAGAAAACTACAAACAACATCCATCATCAAAAACATCGAGCCCTCTGGGTCAGCCCCCACACCCTTCTCTTTTCATTTATGATAACTTACAAGCATATTTAAATCTATGCAAAGTCCCGTTTCTCTAGCCAATAATAAAACGAGTCCCAAGTTTGATAGAATGCACAGTAGTCCAACCTTAATACTGACAAGGTACGGAGAACGGTGTCAAAGAGCTCCAATGAGGCAGGTTCCATTGGGAATGTAGTGGATAAGTAGAGCCGATAGCCAGAGTAATGCGGCCATTAAGAGTTGTGAGCAGGGTCTTGGGAGATCCTAGTTCTACTCCCACTCCGCCATGAAGCTCACCGAGAGATTTTGGGTCAGTTGTGGACCCCATGCCTAACCTACCTCACAGGGCTGCTGTGCTGAGGTATGTAAAATGGTGCTGTGTAAGCTGCCTTCGGTTCCTCGCAAGAAGAAAAAAGGCAAGCTGTAAATGCAACGTAATAAAAAGAACAAGAACTAACCTTTTTCGGGGAAAGGAAAAAGACGTTCACCCAGGGAGGCCATGCAAGTTAATTCTTCACTGCAGCTCCCTTGCGCAGGGCCTCCGACCTGCATCCAGCAGGGCTGTCTCTTCCTTGGTGAAGTGCACAAGGATGCTGGGAGGGAGGGAAAAAGGAAAGCAGGAACATAATGCCTTACCTACATGTATTCCGCTGCTGTGGGAAAACCAAAGCCACCTATTATTGCAACGCTTCTACATGCTGTGCCACCAGTGTTTGTTCTCCATCTCAAGATTATGAGAAAGCATGTTCCTAGGCCTAAATGAGTTTTGGAGCCTGGCATGGCCAGCCAGAGTACTTCTGTGGAGGAGTCTGCATTTTCAGATTTTGAAGTCTGGAGCATGTCCTCCAGGACACCCTTGTTTTTCCTTTGTACAGAGTTTATATGGAGAGATGACTGCATTTGGCTGTGAAATGCAGTGGAGTGTATTATCAGTATCAGAGGCAGTGTCGTAGAGTGGTTAGAGTGCTGGGCTGGGGCTTAGAAGAATTGGGTTGTAATCCCCACTTGGCTATGATGCTCCCTGGGCCTATCTAAACCATTTGCTGACTCTTAGCCTAACTTCTCAGGGTTGCTCCAGTATGTTGCAGTCACTTGGCCTTGAATGGGCAGTTCCAAACCATAAGCTTTCAACAGATCTGCTCCCGGTGGAGATGAAAATGGTTAGAACTGATTCCTTGATCTGGATTAACACAGCTGCCTGCCATTTATATATTTCTTGGCATATATGTTGAATGCTGCCCCCCACTAAAAGAAAAGTTCAGAAACAGGCAACTGTTCTGCATCCTCTCCTTTGAAGACACATGAAAATATTTCCTTCAGCTTTTTTGCAATCTCCTAATCCTCTGCTAGTGCTCCTTTAATTCCATTATTATCCAGTGGGCCAACTGCTTCTCTAGCTGGTTTCTTTCTGTTGATATGTTTAAATAATCCTTTATTGTTGGCCTGGATGTTGCTAGCATCCTGCCCCTGAAATGCTTCTCTTATTTTTTGCTTGCTTCCTTGCACACACTTGTGCTTGCTTCCTGGAACCAAGGTTCGATTTAGATGCCAGGAAGCACTTCCTGACAGTTAGGACCCTGAGGGTATGGAATGGGCTTCCATGGGAGGTGGTTGAGGCCCCATTGGTGAGGGTGTTCAAAGATAGGCTGGACATGCACATGGCGGGCATATCGTGAGCAGAGTCGGCTGGAGCCGGGGGTCAGACTAGATGGCCTGGGAGGCTCCTTCTGACTCACTCTGTTTCTATGATCTGGGAAATGTTCCCATCCCTGAAAAGGAAGCCTTCTTTACTGTGATAGCTTCCTTGACTCTATGCATGCTAGTGATGTCTTGGACTTCATGCAAACTTTCTTAACTTGTATGCATTCTCTCAAAGCTTCTATTATTCAGTTTTGAAGAATCTCTACATTTTTGGAAGGTATTTAACCCACTTGATTCCCATCTTCAATTTCTTTCCTTTCCCCACAATTCCCTTACTTTAGAGAGGTTTCCATGTTTGAAGTCAAATGTGATGGGGTTGGACGTCTTTAGCTACCTTCCACTTAACTGAATATTCAGTCTAATAGCGCTGTGGCCAGTTTCCACTTTTACATCCCAGACTGGGCCCTGTGCAACCCCACCTAGGCCTAAATCCAGGACTGCCTCCCCTTCGGTTGCTTCCATGACCAGCTGTTCCAGGGCACTGTCATTTAGGAATTCATGGAGAGAGCCAGTGTGGTGTAGTGGTTAAGAGCATGGGACTGGGACTCATACGATCTGGGTTCTAGTCCCCGCTCGGCCATGGAGCCAACTGGGTGACTTTGGGCCAGTCACAGACTCTCAGCCCAACCTACCTCACAGGGTTGTTGTTGTGGGGATAAGATGGAGGAGGAGAATGATGTAAGCTGCCTTGAGCCCTTTGAGGAAAAAGGCAGGATATAAATCGAAAATAAATAAAAAATAAAAAAAAAATTCGAACTGGGGCATGCATTTATCCTGTCGATGTGCGGGATAGTTGAAGTCGCCCGTTCTTACAGTATTGCCTTTGTTAGAGGGCCCCCTCTCGTCACTTCCCATCACGAAAGCACCTTTTGCTTTCTGCTCTGGGGGACGATCGCGGACTCAGCTTCGGAGCCAGGGATTTCCACCCATGGCGCTTCTGTGGAAATCCTCTAGATCGTTAAGCCAGCCAAACTCGATGCCCTCCCTAACACACGGGGCAGCGCCCCTCCTCCAGAGCGCCCTTCCCTGTCCTTCCTATACAACTGATACCCAGGGCTGGCCGGACCCCGCCGGTCCCTCCGCTCCACCAGGCTCCCGTCCCGCCCGATCTCTCTCCGGGTGCTGCTCCCGAGGCGGGGACCGGGAGGGGGTTCCCCTCGCGCCCCCAAAGCGACTTCTTGCCGCCTCCTCCCCGCCCCGTGCGGCCCGCTCACCTCTTCGCCGCTGGCCCTTCCCTCCGGCCGGCCGGCCGCCTCGCTCGCCGCCAAGATCCCTCCCAGCCCCGCTTCCCTTCCGGGAATACAAAGGCGAGGGCACTTCCGGGCGCTCCCCCTCCCCCCAGTGGGGAACTTCCTACCTCTCTAGGAAGCAGCGCTCGGCGCCCTTAACCCTTGAGGGGCTGAGGGCCGAAGCTGCCGGCCCCTTTCCTGCTGCCCCTTCTCCGGACCCCCCGCCCGGCTCGGGGGGCGCCATCCCGAGGAGGGGCCTGAGGGGGAGGCGGGAGGCCGCGGAGGCATCGGGCGCGGGCGAGAAGGCCGGCTGGGCTTCCGCGCCTTCTTTTCGCAGGCTCCAGCCTGCTGGACTATGTCCCTCCTAGCCCTGGCAAGTGGCTGCGGATGATGGGACTTGCAGGTTGGGGAAGGCCGCATTGGCTGTTTCCACCCCAGTTTCTTTCCGGAGACGTTCGAGTCTACTTCACGGTCCAGCTTCGGTCGCCATTCCCTCCCCTCCCACTCAAGGGTTAATACATTCCGCTCCGATTCCTAGAGAGGCAGGAAGTTCCGCACTGGGGAGGGAAGGTCCTCGGAAGTGTCCCTCTTTTCTATGTCCGGCAGGGAAATCGGGCTGTGGAGGGAACCCGGCGAGGGGGAGCGGTGGCTCGAGCGGGAGGAAAGAGGTGAGGGGGCGGCGGTGCTTCGCGGGTGCTGGCGAGGGACGGGGGCGCTGAGAGGTTGCTTTGCGGGGAGCGAAAAGCCCGCCTTTCGGAATGACATTGGGGGGGGGGACCCCGAGACGCGCCCGCTGGCGAGGGCAGGGAGCGGGCATGGAGTCGCCTGCGGTGATTGAGGCGCTGGGGGACGCGCGGGGCCACGCAGGCGCGGGAGGGCCGGGCCGGGCCGGGCCGGGCCAGGAGATTCCCCGCAGTCAGCCCGGCCAACTCGAGGTACAGCCCCAAGTCGAGGAAAGGATAGTGGTGGGTGGTGTCAGAATCCCGGAATCTCAATTTGACCCGGGAAATAAAACTCGGGGTCGTAGGGAAGATCAAGCGTTGTCAACCCGTGTCTTTATTGTCTATCCCAGGCCCCGCGGGTGGTCTCACGATAAGGCCTTACGGGGCAAGCAGAGATAAGCTCGCTGCAAAGCTTCAACAGAAATAGAGACTTTTTATACGCTCCCAGTCACATACAGGTACAGGGCAATTGATGACAGAATGTAAAGATTACAATAAGATTCTGAGGTCATCACATACAGAAAGATAAAGAAATGTCAGTCAATCATACTGTAACAATAAGATTACAATATTTCTAATTGACACTTTAGTTCAGAAGCCTGAACCCATCTCCAGGTCTGCTTAAACATGTAAATTCAAGCTGCTGAAACTATGCATGAACTCAAACTCCTATCTAGATTCTAAACATTCTGAGTGACCAGGGCACATGCAGCCCTCTGGGCTAGGAAGATACTTCCATGTAAACTGAATTACAACAGTGACTATTTACAATGTATATTTGGACTAAATGGCTTGTCTGCTGTATCCCACAGCTAAAGGTGAGAGAAAGGGAGTGGGGGAATGCCATTTTACACAGTGGCAGCTTGGTTTTGAGAAGCAGCACAGGATTTGATCCTACAATGCAAAGGCACACAGAAGTAATGCTTTTCAGACAGGATTTACTGAAATTTTCCCAACAGTGGCTACTGGTGGGAAAGTTTGGCTAAATCCTGGCAGAAAAATGTTGCTTATATGTGCTTCTGTGTTATAACGTCAAATCTGCACTCCTCAAAAGCACCAGCTTTCCAAGCTAAGTCACTGATTAAAATGGCATTCCTCCCCGCTCCTTTCTCTTGCTCTTCTTCTCAGCTCTAGCCGTAAGCCAGAGTAGACAGACCATTCAGTCGAGTATACATTATATACATTCACAATGTCGCTAAATAATCTCTATAGGAATTCAGCTTACCAGGAAGTATCTATTTTGCTAGCCCAGGGGGCTCCATGGCCCCTGGCCAGTCAGAATGGTGCAGAACCATTACTCAGGGTCTGAGGAGCGGATGAGTTCATGAATGGTTTCTCAGTAGCCTGAATTTACATGTCTAAGCAGACCTGCTGATGGGCTTCAAGTTTCTGGAAGTTACTCACTTGAAGTGTCAATACACTGCTGATCTTTCTTTATCTGTTCTGTATATGATGACCTCAGAATTTCATTGTAATGTCTGCATTCTGTCATCAATTGCTCTTTGTGACAGGAGAGTATAAAATACCCTGTAATTGTATTGAAACCTCACAGTCGAGTTTACCTCTGCCTGCCCGGTAATGCATTATCGTGAGTCAAACCGTGGAAACCTGGGCTAAATAATAAAGCAACGGATGGTCTGAACACTTGATCTTTCCCACAAACCCAGTTTTATCTCCTCCTCACAAATTGAAATTCCGGGATTCTGTCACTACCTGCTGCCTAGTCCATATTCACCCCCGCCCCCCCCGGGGAGGGAGGCTGCAGCTTCCCCCAGGCTACAGAGTTGGTCGGTGGCCTAAGAGGCTGGTCATTCTCTCAGACAGACTGACTTAGCTCCCTTGGTTCTTGCAAAGGGGAGAGGATCCTGCATGAGAACTGTGAAATATTAAGAAAAGCAATCTTTTTTCCCTCCCCAACAGAGTGGTTCTGGGATCTGATGCCCAAGTCTGACTTTCCAACCTGAAGAAAAGGAGGAAGACCTGCTTGTACAGGAGACAATGACAGGTAGGTTCTCAGATATATCATGAGACTGTGTCAAACCTCAATCAGCTGGTGAATTTCCACCATTCTTTTTTACATCCCCCAGAACAAAGTAGCGTTTTGCAGCTTTTTGTTTTCCTGCAGTTATCTCCTGCACTTTCTTCCTGAGAGTTTCTTTGCAATATTCCACATGCTCTGCCAATGTTATTTCAGGTAAACTCTTAGCACTAATGTTACTGTGCATTTACTTCTTGGAGTGATATGACCAAAAATATGTAAACTTGCCATGGTCGTTATTTTCATTTCTATTCTGCCCAATAGCCAAAGCTGTTTGGGAGGTTCACCATAATTCATGTGTATAGATGCAGTAGTAAACATGGGTAAAATAAAAGTACAGATGCAATCAAATACAATGTCCAATTCCAATATGATAAAGTAAATCAGTTTTTAAAAAGCTAAAATTTCAATTAAAAGTAGACTGATTCACTGTTGAGATGTTTTTTCGTCTGCCAGTAAACGCCTGAGAATAGAAGGTAGTTTTAACCTGATGCTGAAAAGATGGCAGTGTTGGTGCCAGGTGGGCCCCAGTGGCATTCCATTATTCCTGAAAAGGCGATTTTTCTTAATACCTCTCTCCAAGCCTTCCTTGGAGGTAGCAATCTGGGGAAGGCCTCAGAGAAAGATCACCGTGTCTGGGTAGACTGAGGTTGGGATAAACATTCTGTCAGGGCCCAATCCATGCAGGGCTTTCTGGGTTAGAACCAGCACCTTGAATTGGGGTCAGAAAGATATAGGCAGCAGACTGGAATTGGTTTTAGATGTTTAGATATTTTGCTCCCAATGATAATTCGAGATGCTGCATTTGCACAAGGGCAGCTCCACGCAAAGTATACAATGCACACTTGTGCGTTGTGGAGTCTTAAATTTAAACATGATAGATTTATTCTGTGCAGTCTACTGTGTACATTTTCTTTAGTTTAACAGGGTTAGAATTTGATCACAGGGCTATCAAAACCTCTGATGTCTACTTAGTGGTAGCATATCCCTGAGGTCCCTGGTAGTAGTGCTTGCCAGCTTTACTACACTGGAGATCCTTTTCCCTTGATATTTTGGGGTTTGAACCTGGGATGTTGTGTGTACAGAGCATGGGTTCTGTTTCTGAGTGATTCCCAGCATACAAAGGCAAGGGTGCAGTTTGTCAAGACCATCAGTATGCGTGTGCCCAGTGGACACTGGATTACCACAAGATTTACATAACATATTTATTTAAAAGCTCTTACTTTCCAGTTATAAGTCAAAGGGCTCCTTCAGGCAGTATACAAAATTTAGAAAACATCAATAGTGTAGTGAGGAAACTTGTTTTACTACATTTCTTCATGCCACAGCCAAAATTTCTATCTTGCTGGTAATGATGTACCTCTGCCTGATAGGATATTCATTGGACCAGCTCGTCAAGTGCCAGATTTGGGAGGAAGCGGAGGGTTGGGCGCATGGTAGAACCAGGGAAGAGAGGGCAGGAAGCAGCCTAGCTGGAGAGCCCTGGCTCAGTTCTGAGAATCCGGAAAGTATGTATGAGCTGCTGGCTTGCACAGGTCATGGCCTTGTAAGGCTGCCAGCCATCTCTCTCCCTTGTTCTGGAAGTTTCTTTCTGGAAGCAGATGGGCAAATACTCCTGATATCAGTGTGCTGAAGTTGCAGCAGCCTCTCCAAATGAAAATGAACATGATCTTGGAAAGTATTTTGATTTCCTCTGCTGTTTTTGAAGCTCTCTTTCCACTCATTTATCTTTGAGCCTGCTTCTTTCCAGAGCAGAGGACAATATATAATGTTTAACATCAACATTGCTAGAGTTTTATCTTTCGTATTATCCCTTAAATTTTCTTTGGAATCCTTTCTCTTGATCTTTCAAGTTTGTATTGTGACCTCCAATAAAACTAAAGAGAAAAAGAGAACAGAGAACAGAAAGGTAAAGGAAAAATGTATTTTTTTTACACAAAGTTTGGCTATACCAATTGTAATTAATGAGTGTGATACAGTAGTCCCCTGAAATTTACAGGGGTTGTGTTTCTAGAGCACCCGTGAATTGCGAAAAAACACGAATTTTGAATGTGCTAAAAAATAAATATAAAATGCCTATTTTTATAGTTTAAACCCTAAATATGTCTTTTGCTGTCGTTTTCCTTGGTATAAGTAGGGTAAATACAGTAATAATGTAATTTGATAAACATACAGTACAATGTATGAGTACTCACAGCAAAACAGAGGATTTACAGCTCCTTGGGTGGTGCCTCTTCTTCAGGCGCGTCAGGAGGAGTCGTATCTTCTGACGGGTCTTCTTCTGGTGGGATCTAGTGCTGGCTTTTGCTGAGGAACATTGTGATGGGAAGTTGCTGGCGTTGTTTCTTCCTGGTGGCGAGGAGGGTTTTATATGTCTGAATGGCAGCATCAATGCCATTATTAACTTTGATTAATTAAGCCCAAACCATGTAGGGATCCCATGCTTCAATCAGTCCTTGCAACTCCTTCGCTGTCCTCATAATCTGGGACAGACTTTCCAACGTCAGGTCCTGCTCCTCCTGCTCTGGATCTTTTGCTTCCTCCTCCTCTTTGCTGGCAGACTTTGTTAACCCCATCAAATCCTCGTCCGTCGGGTTCAGAGTGGGCATCAGTGAGGTTGTTGACCTCATCTTGAGTGATGTTGTCAAAACCTTTGCCACCAAGTATCTTTGCACATCTCACAGCCTTGTCGACAGCCTTGTGCTGAATTTCTTCAAGTGAGAGGCCCTTGCGGTCATGGACACACTCTGGCCACAGCTTCTTCCAGCATGCGCTGAGGGTTTCTTTTTTCATCTCCTTCAGAGCAGCTTGAATGACTGACAGGCACATTGTGATCGTAAAGTTACTCCAGTAACCCTTTAATGTAAAATTCTCGTCCGTGTCCATTGCATCCACAAGGTGTTGGAGAGAATTCTGGGTATAAAGAGCCTTGAAGGCACGGATCACACCTTGGTCCATAGGTTGGATGAAGGAGGTGGTGTTGGCCAGGAGGAACTCAATCTGGACTCCCTCGTAATACAAGCCCAAAAGGTGGCCGCCAGCATTATCAGCATTATCCGCGATGAGCACCGCCTTGAAGTCCATGCCTAAGTTGTGGAGTCTTTCCTTGGCTTGAGGGATGAAGCACTGGTGGAACCAGTTTGAAGGTAGGATTTTGGTCATCCAGGTCTTAGATCCAGTAAACGGACAGCAGGTTTTCATTTTTGTTTGTGAGGGCCCCAGGCTTCGCTGATTTGTAGACGAGGCCTGGTTTCCTCATGTAACCAGCAGCATTGCCACACATAGTGAGCGTCACTCTGTCCTTCTGTGCCTTAAACCCTGGAGCTTTGGCTTCGTCCTTCATGATGCAAGTTCTGGACGGCATCTTCTTCCAGAACAAGCCAGTCTCATCCATGTTGAAAACTTATTTGGGCTTGTATCCCTTCTCCTCTGTGAGGTGCCTGAAGGTCTCGGGGTACTTCTCTGCTGCTTCTTTGTTGGCAGATGCTGCCTCTCCATGTAGAGAAACACTTTTAATATTGAATCGTTTCTGAAAACGATCCAACCGTCCCTTACTGGCTTGAAAATGTTCAGGCTCCGGTGCTGTTGATGGTCCTGGATGTAGTTCTTCGGTACCTTCTGCACCGTCTCCTGTAGCAAAGTCCTGGTACAATTTACGTGCTTTCTCATGGATGATGTTACCGTCCAAGGGGAAGAGCTTCCTCCTGCAGTCAGTGATCCACAATGCCAAGGCAGATTCCATCCTGACAATATTCTTATTTCTTACAGTTACGTTTTTGGCACTATCACAGGAACTTACTGATATGGTACTCCTGATCGCTGCCTCATTCTTACGTAGCATACAGTGCTTTCATTGACGCCATAATGGTGCGCTACTGCGGCATAACTTTCTAGTTCCCGGAGCAAATCCAGTAGTTCAACTTTCTCCCGGAGTGTTTTAAACTTAGTCTTCTGGCGCTTAGGTTCATTGCTGGAAGCCTTAGAAGGTGCGGGGCGTTTGGGCGGCATCCTAGGGCTTCAAGAAGAACAAAACGGAGAACGCTCAGCAAACACCCGAGATGTGTCACAGGGCAGCAGCCAATCAGCGGTTTATGTGAACAATAATACTGTAGTTCGGTTCCAAGGAAAATTCCATGAAAGACTGATGCCACGAATGGTGAACTGTGACTTCACGGGGGAATTCTGTATATACACCCATGTATATTTAAATATATAAAGAAATTGCTATCAATTAAAAGGTTATACAGACACTTCAACAAGGGCAGACCAAATGTCTGCATTTATCCATTTGTAGCTGGTGTCTGCATACAACTCATTCAGATGCTGGCATCATTAAATGTTCAATCCACTGTATTATTGCAGAGGGTTGTTTATCCTTCCAATAGTTTAATATCACTTTCCATTGTTGAAAGGGCATATAAAACCCATTTGCCTTGACTTTGCATTTAAGATATAAACGTTTCCCAGCACCAAATTTATTCATATTAAAAACATTTTAAAAATCCATGCAGGACCAGGCCAAAGGTCCGTCCATGTCAACACACAGTGGCAGACCTGGTGCTCACAGGATCCCCCCAGCAGGAGGGGTGCAGGACCCCCTCCTGCCCAGCTCCTCAGCAACTGGGGTGGGCAGGCAGGGCACCACTGGTGAAGAAGGGAGCACGTGGCCAGCAAGGCTAGTAGCCATGGATAGCCTCCTTCCTCATGAATCTGTCCAGTCCCTTTTTAAAGCCATCCAGACTGGTGGGCATCCTGTGACAGTTAATTCCACAGCTTAATCATCTGCTGGCGTGCAGACATATTTCCTTTTATCTGCTTTAAACCTCCACCACTCAGCTTCATGGGATGTCCCCGGGTTCAAGTATTATGGAAGAGGGAGAAAAATGCCTCCCTCTGTACTTTCTCCGCACTGTGCATTGTTTTGAATGCCTCTACCATGTCTCCCCCTCAATCACCAATTTTCTAAGCTAATCAGCCCTGGATAGAACAAGAAAGCTGCTCCATCTCCTGATCCATTTCTGCTGCCCTTCTCTGTCCTTTTTCCAGGACATTCCAGTAATGTCCCTTTTCAAGTAAGGAGACCAGAATTGAACACAATATTCCAAGAGTAGTTGCACCAAGGATTGGTGGAAGGGCAGTTCTGTTTTCTATTCTATTCCTAGTTCTTTCTAGCAGCAAGTTTGCCGCCTTCACAGCAGGTGAGCACTAGGCCGACATTTTCATCCAGCTGCCCACCTCTACCCACAATCCCTTTCTTGCTCAGTCACTGCAAATTCAGATCCGCTCAGTGTATACCTGAAGCTGGGAGTTTTTGCCCCAGCATGCATTGCTCTACACTCCCATATGTTGAACTGCACTTGCCATTTTGATGCATCTTCTCCCAATTCCTCGGAGCCCAGTCGCTGGAGGTTGAGATGACCTGACCAAGTGCAGAGACACTGGAGAAGCTGGCTCCTAGCAAGAACGCAGGCGCATTCCTATATATGCCGGGCAAGAGCCGCTCGCGCTGCCTGTGCACCGAGGTGCAGGGACAGCCTTTGATGCTGTGCATAAGAAACGGCTGTCTGCAGCCACACACACGGCCAGCGCCCCTGCCTGCTGAGGGACACGGAAGAGCACCATACAAGCCCCCCAGCTGTGCGAGGGGCACCCCTCATTCCGAGGGAAGCCTTACATGTATGGAAGGACCTGGCTGAGGAGCCCAAGTGTGAGATGGATCGATTCCATGATGGAAGCCCCAGCTTTGGCTTTACTGGAACTCAGCAGGGCTGTCAAGGATAGGACCTCCACTCATCTTGGGGGGCCTCCATTCATAAGGCTGCTGTAAGTCAGAGAAGGCCCAGCCTAGACAGAGCGATCCAGCAAGGAGCTGAATCTGGAAACAGCCTCTGCAAGCAGATGTTAATAGGTTCAGGACAGACAGTGGGCACTGGGCAGAGCACCCAGCAAGCCGGGTGACTCATTCAATCAGAAAACTACATGCACACGGTTTGTTACCTATGTGGCCAGAAGTGCACAGCCATCCACCAGGTGGGTCCATTTAGGGTATCTGGCAGAGCTGCAGGCACTTGCAATGTCCAATTGTTTTCTGTGCCTCCTGGACAAAGCAGGAGCACGGCCGTCAACATATTCAACACATTCTGCTCACCCACATTCCCGTCCTCCTGAGCTCCTGCCAGCCTTCCCACTCTCGGCAGCAGCTTCTTCAAGAGCTCCTGCTGAGAGCGTCGCACCACTTCCAAACCAGAGTCCATCGCATGTGCCTGTCACGAGAACCCTCCCAGAGTTAGGGCCTTCCCTTTCCGCCAAGAACTCCTGAATCCTCTCCAGGCCAGAAAAAATGCCACAGGGCAGGCAGCCCTGGCCAGAATGGCCCAGACGAACCTGTTATCCATATCCTTCCCCCTGCCCTCATCTTTTCTCATGGGAATTACAGGAACAGGGAATTACTGTGATGGGAATTACAGGAACAGGGATCCTCACCAAGAGAGGCCAAGTGCTCGGGATTCTCTGTCATGGTTCCCTTGGACAGACCCCTCTGTGTTCATTCAGCAGGGGCTGCTCCTCTTCGGTGAAATGCAGGACCACCTCCTCAGAGGGCACACCAGGAGCTGAAAGTGGGAAAAGGGAAAGCATGCATTGCATGCGACATACAGATAGTGTGTCATTCATTTAGACCATAAATTATATTCCACTTTATGGTAAGCCATTAAAAACTAGCTTGTTCACACAGTGAATATGGCCATAAAAGCACAGTACATTAATCACTAGTCAGTCACCACCTTCTGACTGGTCGCCCTGCAGGGAAAGGGTGACGTCTACAGCACACATCTGAAGAGCAAGACTGAAGATGCCTGCTTCAGGGAATGTGTTCCTGATGGCAGATGCTGGAACATGAAACTTAAGAGGTATTTCAGAGGTGAACCTCAGGACCATGGGATGGAGTTCCATCAGAAGATCGTCTCCTGAGGACCACAAATCCATCACTTAGAACAACCAACAATGCCAAATAGTAGATTTGATCTTTATTACTCCTGTGTACAGAAGAAAAATCCCTTTGCCTTAAAAGAGCTATGTAGGTTGTAGCTACGACCCGAAAGAGATTTCGGTCACTTTGGATGATTATCTGAATAAGCCAGGAGGGTGTTGCCAGTACTTCTTTGTTCCAGGATGACTCAGATCAATTCCACCCCAATATCAACTGCAAGGAGATGACTGGACTCACAATTCTGCACTGGGCTTCTCCTGCCAGGAGTATTTCCCCCACCCTCCACCATTCTTGTTTCACATCACAGAGGAATCAAGAAAAAGTAGAGCTGGAAGGGGCCCAGAAGGCCATAGGGTCCAGTACCCTGCTCAGTGCAAGACTCCAGTTAAACCATTCCTCTCAGATGGCTGTCTAGCTGCCTCCTGAATGCCTCCAGTGTGGGAGAGGCCACAACCCCCAAGGTCATTGGTTCCATTGCTGTACCACTCTTTACAGACAAGAATTTTTTCTTGATATCTGGTCAGAATCTGGCTTCCTGTAACTTGAGCCTGTTATTCCATGTCCTCCACTCGGGGATGATTGAGAAGAGATCCTGTCTTTCCCATTTGTGACAGCCTTTGAAGTACTTGTAGAATGCTATCATATCTCTCCTCCTCTTCTCAAGCCTGAACATGCCCAGTTCTTTCAATCCATCCTAACAGGACTTCATTTCTGATCCCCAGATCATCCTTGCTGCCCTCCCCTGAAGCCCTTCCAGCTTGTCTGCATCTTTCTTAAACTGTGATGCTGAGAACTAGTCACAGTATTCCAACTGAGGCCTAAGCAGTGCTGAACAGAGAACTAGTACTAGAAGGAGTTCTCCCAAAGGCAAAATGTAGTTCAGCATGTGGAAAGGGTTAAAATTGATTCTAATAAAGACTGGGGGTCCTATGTTGATGGTAAAGCACCTGTTTGCATGCAGAGGGACCCAGGTTCAATCCTGGCATCTGAAGGTAGGGCTGAGAAAATGTAGCCTGAAATCAGAGACCCCTGCTAACAATCCGTGCCAATAATATTGGACCAGATGAGCTCAGGGTATAATACACTTTTCTATGTTCCACTGCTCTTGCTTGAACTGATGGAATGGGGAGAATGGTCAGCAGTTAATCCATTTGAAATCTTGAGGGTAATATCATCCCCCAGAAATACTCCCTTGGGAAAAAGCTTGTGTATCCTTTATGTGTTGTTTTCCAAATGACAAATGTGCTCTTCTCCCCTTTACATGAACTCAAAGAATGTGGGCTGAGACCATAACTGGCCTCAAAGATCAATGACCGAGTTGGCTGGGGAGGACAGCATGGAAACTTCGCAAGGCTGTTGCGGTTTTTCTTTCGGGGTGTGGACAAACACTGAACTGCCAAGGGCATCAGAGCAGCTTTCCTCGATTTGGCACCCATTCAATGTGTTGGACTACATCTCCCACCGACGTCGGCTGGGGGTGATGGGAGTTGTAGTCTGGCACATCTGCAGGACCCCTCACCTAGTGTTCCCCCCTCCCTTCTGCTCCCCTCCCGCCCCCCAGCGAGGCTCTCCGCTGGCCCCGAGGCCCCCCCCGCCCTCCCCACAGGGCCGGGAGGGGTCGCGGGGGCGCCTGCGCGGCGAGGATCGCCAGGACTCCGCACGGGGCGCTGCGGCGGGAGCGCCTGCCCTCCGCCGCGACCCTCCCGCGAGGGACCCGCTCCTCTCGCCGCCCCCTCACCTCTTCGCCGCTGCCCCACCGCCCGGCCTCCCCCGTCGCCAGGAAACCGCCGCGCCGGCTCCGCTTCCGGTAACCCAAGGCCCGGGCCGCTTCCGGCCGCCGCCGCCAACTCTCCCCAGGTGGGAAACTTCCTGCCGCTCTAGGAAGCGCGGCTCGGTGCTCTTAACCCTTGGAGGGCTGAGGAGCGCGGCTGGCCCGCCCCTTCCCTGCACCGCGCCTGCCGCGGCTGCTCCCCGAGGAGGGGCCAGGCGGGCGCGGGAAGGCCGGCAGAGTTTCCGCGCCTCCTCTACGAGGGCCCTGCAGGCATGTTCCACGACAACACCCATCTTTCCCACCCGGCGTGGCCACTGGTCGTACCTGGAAATGATGGGAGTTCAAGCTCGGGGAAGGTTGAGCGACCAGCTTCCTCCCTGGGAAACTCAATCGCTCAAGGTTCAGGGAATGGTTCTCAGCAAACCACTCTGTGCATGCTCAGAGACTCTTCCTCGGATGGCTATTCGTTTGCTGGATGTTCCTTGGAAACAAAGTGCTGTTTGCCAAAGATCTGTCAGTTGTTCGACAGGAGAGGGGAAGGAACACGGTTGAGCGTATTAAGCACAACTCGACTGGCCTTTTGCCCTGTTCAGCACTGGAACAGGGCTCAGATGCCTTCTCCGGATGTACATTTGGCCCATAGGCTGAGAGAGGGTCAACACCTTTTCTGGAATAGATCCAAGCAATCATGAAAGGAGCTCCTGCTTGAGCTGGGTGTGCTTTGGGGGCTCCTGCAGGCTCAGGCGAGGTGGCTAAGACTCCTCTGCTGCTCCTGGATGATGGGCTTGCAGCATCCTTGCACTGAAAGTATCACATAGGACACCTGCCTCTTCCCAGGTGTGCTTTACTGCAACTCCCATGAGCCAGAATTGCTGGGAGCTGCAGCCCAAGGGAGGCAGCCAGGTTGGGAAAGGCTCTTATTACACAACAAAATGTATTTATTTATTTTTAAATAATTTTCTTTTAAAGAACTCAAAGGAACTTACTTCATTCCCCTCCTTCTGCTCCCAGTCTTCTCCCCACAACAACCACCTTGCAAGGTAGCTCGGGCCAAGTGTGACTGGCCCAGAGTCACCTAGTGGGCTCCATAGCTGAGCCTACACGACACCACACTGGTGCTAAGATCCCATTTACACGTCAAGGGAAACGTGTATTTTCACCCGAATCCTGCAAGAGATAAAGACAATCTTAGGATGAGTGGACCACGTTTGGGTTTGAGGGTCCATGTTGGAGGGGAGACAGGAGCATGGAAAGAGTTCTCCAGCATGGTCTTCAGTCACAGGGGGAGGGGGCAGCCGCTCCCTGCCTTCTCCAGGCTTCCCCACTGGTGACGTTACATGCTTCTGTTAGTGGAAGGGGTAACAGTGACTTCTGCAAAACACTTTCTTCAGCAGCCCCCTGCGCCTCCCCCAAACCATGCTAGGGGATCACCCAACACTCTGAGATAGATGGAGAGGGAGGGCAAGGGGCTCGAGAGGGGAGGAGGGTTCTGTGAAAATACGCTTCCTCACTTTGCCAGATCAATGGAGATCAGGCCTTCTGTCAGTGGAGTTGAAGCAACTGGACAGAACCAGAAGGAAGCCAAATAGGAAAAAACAGGGAGGCAGAGAACACGTTTTCTAACCACCAAGGTACCTGGCAAGTCATCCTTCCAAGTGCTTTCCATGAAACAAATATTCACTTGGGTTCTTCATTGCAGAACTGAGTAAAATGCATTGCATTTGTGTGAGGAACATATGAAAAACAAGATAAAATTGCTTAAAATTCTACATAAAAGTAAACAGAGCACCATAGTACATGAGAACAAAATACATTTAAATACCACATACAGTTGTAGTTCAGACAGCATTTATTATTTCAGCTTCACTAAAATGCCCAGGGGTTCTCAGGAACATTTTAAAATTGGCCAGCCTGGTTTTTACGTCCTCAAAGCTCAGGACAGTTAATTGAGAAGGGTTCCAACAGTTCCAAAGAAAAGGCCGTGAATTCAGTGCCCCAAAAGCAGTGCCAGTTGGCACAGGGCAGGGCCAGGATGTGGAAACAGGGACACTGGGATACATGCAGAGCGTGGAAAGGAGGACCAAAGGAAGACGCAACCATGCCAAGCCACCCTCCGCCCAATATTTTCTTGGGAATACTGAATCTTGGCAAATACATCCCAGGGTGGTGATGCAAAGATCCATGCAGAATCCCTCTCTCTCGCACATGCTGGATTCCTTTCCCACTCTTGGCCCTGGCCGGGAAGTGAGCTGGGCCAAGATCAAGTCCGCAAACACTCAGGAACACAAGCTGAGCTTCCTTGCACTAAGTATGCAAAGGCTGCAAGTCACACAGAAACAGAGCGAGTCAGAAGGGGCCTCCCGGGCCATCTAGTCTGACCCCCGGCTCCAGCCGGCTCTGCTCAGGACATGCCCACCATGTGCATGTCTGGAAGTGGAACGTCAGTTGCCCAATATATGTGCAGGCAGGGGGGGACTTGCTTCCTGCTGGATAGAAATGCAAACTCTCCAAGCAAGATGGACTTAGCACAGAGAGAACGCAGGCCAAGGTCCAGGGAGCCAAGACCAGGACATCCGGCAGATTCCCACCCACAGAATGGATTCCTCCAGCATCGCTACTCAAGGGTAGTTTAGCATTATCTGCAACCTCTGAGTTATGTTCAACTCCACTCCTTCTGGGGAAAAGTGCGTTTTCCTTCCACATTCTATTACTTCATTTTCTTTCTGACACCCTCTCCAGAGTCCATTCATTTACACAAAACCCCCTCTCATTATATCCTATGTTTTGAAACTATTAGTTTTCCACTCAGACTGTTTCATCTAAAGTAGGATTTCTACTCACTAAAGCATGTGTAACAGTCTCTGTGCGAGAGACACATCCCAAAACAGCTGTGTTCATTGTAAAGTATCCTATGCCAAACAGAACATGTTTGGCTTTTCCCCACTGGGAATCCTCAGGTGTTGATTAGGGCCCATTCCATGAGAACAGAGTTCACAACCTTATAAGCCTTTGTACGGATTCTCCCTCAGAAGTAAGATTGCTGTGATGTAACCAACCCATTCCATTTAAACCAAAGCATCACAAACGTTTCTACCATGACACTCCGTTGATGTGAAGTCAGATGTGGATTCTGCCTTAGGCTCTGCTTCTACTCAGCGCACCTAAAACTTGATCCTGTCCTGAGCAGCTGCATCTGACCCTTCCTTATAAGTAGACCCGTTTCCTGAGTGGGCCCTTACTCATGCGTATGCTCTGGGCGAAAGGGTATTCGGGGAATCAGGAGGGCTTCCCCATCATGGCTCTCAGTGTCCCACCTGATACACTGCCACTGCTGCTGTCCAGAGCCATTGGTGGTGGAAAGCGAGTCTGGAGTCACAGCTGGGCTCAGCAAGGTGTTCGATGGCTTGCTGGGAACCCCAGGTAAGGCATTGCTGCCAGAGGATCCCTCGGGTTGCTCCAGCTCTACTGTAGGAAGTGGCTCTTCTGCAGAATCAGACTCCTCCTCTTCTGAAGAGGTCTCTCTGTGAGTTCTTTGATGAGACATAAGGTATTCCCTTCGACTGAAGCTCTTTCCACACTCCAGGCATTTAAATGGTTTGTCCCCTGTGTGAATTCTTTGATGTAAAGAAAAGTATGCCTTCCGTCTGAAGCTCTTCCCACATACCAAGCACTTATATGGTTTCTCTGCCGTGTGAGTTCTTTTATGGAATTTAAGATACGGTTTTCGGCTGAAGCTCTTCCCACACTCCAAGCATTTGTATGGTTTCTCCCCTGTATGAGTTTTTTGATGCAAGGCAAGGTATGCCTTCCGACTGAAACTCTTTCCACATTCAGAGCATCTATATGGTCTTTCCCCTGTGTGAATGGTTTGATGTAATCTGAGAGATGGTTTCAGACTGAAGCTCTTTCCACACTCCAAGCACTGATAGGGTTTCTCTCCTGTGTGAATGCTTTGGTGAGAGTCAAGGGCATACTTGCGCCTGAACCTCTTGCCACATTGCAGGCATTTGTATAATTTTTCTCCAACATGAATTATTTCATGTGCTTTAAGGGCACCCTTCTGCCTGAAACTCTTCCCACACTGCAGACACGTAAATGGTTTCTCTGCTGTGTGAGTTCCCTGATGACTAGTAAGGCTTTCCCTGCGATTGAAAGACTTTCCACACTGCAAACATTCAAATGGTTTCTCTCCTGTGTGAATTCTCTGATGTGAAGCAAGATCATGCTTCCGTCTAAAAGTCTCTCCACACTCCAGACATTTAAACGGTTTCTCTCCCGTATGAATTCTCTGGTGACTGGTAAGGCTTCTCTTCTGACGATAGCTTTTGCCACACTGCAAACATTCAAACGGTTTTATTCCAGTGTGATTTCTCTGATGTGAAATAAGGCTATCCTTCCTCCTGAACCGCTTTTCACACTGCAGGCATTTAAATGGTTTCTCTCCTGTGTGAATTCTCTGATGGTTAGTAAAGCTTTGCCTGTGAATGAAGCTCTTGCCACAGTGCGAACATTCGAATGGTTTCTGTCCTGTGTGAATTATCTGATGGGAAACCAGGGCATACTTCTGTCTAAAGCTCTCCCCACACTCGAGGCATTTAAATGGGTCCTCCTCTGCATGAATTATCAGATGACTGGTAAGGCTTCTCTTGTGACTATAGCTCTTTCCACACTGCAAACATTCAAACGGTTTCTCCCCTGTGTGGATTACATGATGCAAAGTAAGGTCATACTTCCGGTTGAAGCTTCTTCCACACTCCAGGCATTTAAATGGTTTCTCCCCTGTGTGGATCCTTTGGTGGGAAAGAAGAGCAGATTTACATCTGAAGCCTCTTCCACATTGCAGGCATTCATAGGGTTTTTCATCCGTATGTGTTCTTTGATGAGACTGGAGGAGACAGCCCTGACTGAAGCTTTTCCCACACTCCAGGCATTTATATGGCTTCTCCCCTGTGTGGCTTATTCGATGGGAATTTAAGAGAGAGGCCTGACTGAAGCTCTTCCCACACTCCAGGCAGTGAAACGGTTTTTCCCCTGTATGAATTCTTTGATGTACTTGAAGGGCACCGCTCTGGCAAAACCTCCTTCCACATTCCATGCATTTGAATGGTTTCTCTCCTGAGTGAATTCTTTGGTGGACAGTAAGTGCCCCCTTCTGACTAAAGGCCTTCCCACACTCCAGGCAGTCGAAGGGTTTCTCCCCTGTGTGAGTTCTCTGATGGGAGATGAGTACCCTGCTCTGACTGAAGCTCTTTCCACACTCCAGGCATTTATATCGCTTCTCTGCTCCATCGCTGGCCCAGTGGTCATCCATGATTGATTTATGAGCAAATCTTTCTCCAACCACTGGATGCCTTTTGTTGCACTGGACTTACACAGAAGTCACCACCCATACAAGCAACAGATTTCTTCCTTTCCTTAGTACTTCCGTTTTGCTCCAGCTTGTTCATGCCACCTTGATTCCCAACATCCTCCTCCATGCCTGGTCACTTGTCACTTTCCTCGGGAGCTTCACATACCATCTCATTGTTTTCATCCACATGGTCCCTGCTGAAAGAGAAAGAGAAACTGAAGGTGAGTGCGAAGGAGAAAGGCCCTTCCCAGACCGTGTTCTTCGGAAGGGAACACAAGAGCTTCTTAAACCTAATTGAGCATTATCTCCACTAGTAAGACTAGGAGCAGGACCCACCTGGAGTTGAGAGCTAACTAGGAAGGCCTCAGCCCCATTCCTTCTGAAAGTTATGCACGGTCTTGCCATGGTGAAGAAAGTGGACACACAAAACCAAACATTCAACAAGGATGTTCAAATAGGCATCCTCTAAACCAGTTTAGCTATGCTCAAGAAAGATACATGGAGGAGAGGAGCCCCTGGCTCACCCTGGGAGCAGGACTATACCACACTCTCTGGGAGAAATCTTTCCTGTCAGAGGAAAGACTACCAGGGTATGAGGACCGGTGGTTCTTCGACTGTCTCCTGCACTCCTAGTGAACCTCCAACCATATTGGCATCATGTGCTTTGAACAAGGCCCTCTCGCACCAGCCTGGAAGCAGCAATTGTCAACAACTGTTGTATACACACCTCCTTCAAGATCAACCCCATACTGAGCACAGTGCAGAAGTGCAACCTGATGGTTGGCAAGGATTGTAGAATGGGGCCAAAAGACCCCTGGGGTGGTGCTGTAAGGAATGCAGGGGGTCCCTACGGGGTTTTGTAGAAGAGCAAAAAGCCTCAAAACCTCCGTTTGTTCAGGTGGACAGAGCAGAGAACCATGAAAAGCCACCAGCTGGCGGAGGGAGCAGGGCCACGCTTAGCGAAAACGGGGTATCGCTAAGAACCCACCTGTCAGTGTCCCCGGACAAGGCCTCCCCTTTTCTCTCAAGACAGGAGATGAGATCAGATTCGGGTATCAAAGGCCTTCCTTTTTGGGAGAACAAAACATGAATGTTATTTCTGGCATTCGGCACTGAAACCAGACATTCAGAAATGCCAGAAACAACTTCTGTTCTACCGAGAAAAGAATGAAAAGAGGGCAGGATATGTCCCGACAGGAGAGGCGCCAGTGGGGAGGGGACACTGTGCCCCTGCAGTCACCCATCCAGTGGTTGCTACTCGCCCGGGTAGAATTCAGATACCAGATGCGAAGTGGTGCAGCACAAGAGGAGCCAGCCCGGTTTCCCTCACAGCCATGTTGCAGCCCAGGGCAGGGAAGGGAAGCCTAGAGAGGCGCACCCACCGAGACCCTCGCACCTCCACCAGCTGAGGGTGCCATCTGCTGCGCCAGGGCTCGCTGACTCCCTCTCGGGGGCCCTGCGCCCCGCAGTGAACGCCAGAATGTTTGCTAGGCCAGGGAGAAAAGCCATGAGACCAGGAGGCTTAGCCAAAATGGCCTGGGCTGACTGATTAGGAAAGGGTTAACTGGAACATTTGCAGAAATGGTTAACAAGGGAGTGTTAGGTCTGAACAAAATGGAAACTGCACTATGCAAGCCCTCTTGGGAAAGGAAGTCACAAAGCATGCTTGTTGAAAAGCTCTAAGCTAAATGCAGATCTGTAAATACAAACATGCTGCGTTTGCTCCAACCAGACATGTGGAGGTGCTTTGTGCTCCAAGGCAGAAATCACGTATTTCGCAATGCCAGGTGAGCTAGCAGTTGCTGTTAACCAGTTGGATAAGGAAGGTTTGTCCGAAGTGCATAAGGAGCTGCATCCGTTCTTCGTTACTACCACTCCATGCTGCTCGGCTCTTGTTGGCAAGAGAATAAAAGCTTCCAGTTACTATTTTTGTGTGGCAAGTCTTTGCTTTGTAAGGACCTTCAGATCGAACTGGAGAGAGCACCAGCCTCAGACTGAGACTGAGACTGAGATGGGAGTCCCTCCACACTGACCTACTGGCCATTTTCTTTCTTTCCCTCCTTCTCTTCTCTTCTCTTCTCTTCTCTTCTCTTCTCTTCTCTTCTCTTCTCTTCTCTTCTCTTCTCATGTCCTTTATGGTAGGGAATGGGAATAAAAAGCACAACAAAGGGATCCTCACCGAGAGGCCATGTGCCCACACTTCTCCATCAGGTCTTCCTTGTACGGAGTCCTCTCTACCCTGGATTTGGCAATGCCAGTCTTCTTTGGAAAAACCCACAGACATGTCCTCAAAGGACTCTGGGGGTTGAACAGAAAAAGACAGAAACAACTGATGCATTTCTCAGCACCAACACGTAGTCGTATGGATTGATTTATTGCACAGATGTGTATGCTACTTTCTGTTGAGCTATCAAAACATCATACAGAAATATTAACCAGAGAAGGCCTATGCATAAAAACACTGCAAATACAGCAGTAAGCCATCGGCATGCTGAATGTGTCACCCTTCTGGGAATTCCTGCAGAAACACGTGGGTTGTATAGACATCTACAAAGCAAGACTGAAGACGCCTGTGTCCTATCAAAGCAGAATATGTTCCCCGTGGTTGGCGCTCCGACAGTGAGAGTTCTCAGAGCAGAAAGCATACAGACGTAAGAAAAACCATGCTGCTCAGAGCAAAGGTCCATCAAGCCCAACTTTCTACACACATGGTGCCAAAACAGTGGCCCACAAGATCCCTCATTTGAGGTGGGTGCAAGGCCTCTGCTTGTCCAAGCTCCTCAGCAGCTGGTGTACGCAGGCACGCCATCTCCATGCCACATGGCCAACAAGGCTAGTAGGCTCCACTGCACATATGTCTCAGGCAAATCTCAGTAGCATGCAGCAAGATCCATCACTTACAAAAATCCAAATCCATAAACGATCCTGGGATTAAACATCTGCAGAGGTGGGTCATGACCTTTTCCCCCCTGCTGTGGAGGGCAGGAAGTGTTCCAATGGAGCAATGCTCAGTGAACCAAGATTAGGGTGGATGGCAGGAATGACGGTTGGGACCCCGAGGGTGTGGGATGGGCTTCCGCAAGAGGTGGTTGAAGCCCCAGCAATGAGGGTCTTTAAGGATAAGCTGGACATGCACATGGTGGGCATGTCGTGAGTGGAGCAGGCTGGAGCCGGGGGTCAGACTAGATGGCCCGGGAGACTGTTCTTTCACCGTTGCAGTACACAATCCTTTGTTAGCTGATGTCGCACCCAGGTGTACCTCTCCCTCCCCTGCAGAATTCAGTTTAAAGCCCTGCTGATAAACCTCTTCATGCTGTAGCCAAGTACATCCTTTCCCTTTCTTTGTAAGATGCGCTCCATCACTTGCCAGCAGTCCGTCTTCCAGGAAGCTTAGCCCACGGTTCCAGAATCTGCACCACCTTCACAGCCAGGAACTAACATGGAGTATTTCCCCCCCGTCTTTTCCTCTTCTGCTAACTGGGAGGATTGAGACGAAAACTAGCCGGACCCCAATGCTCTTAATTTCCTTCCTTGAAATTTGAAAGTGTGACGTAATTTCCTCGAAGTTCCTATTGGCAGTGTCGTTAGCTCTCACATGCATGAGAAGGAAGGGATGTGTGTCAGTGGGTTGTGTATCAGGAGGTTGCATGAGCATTGATGGTCTGTTAGTTATATCACTGATCTTTGCTCCAGGGAGACAGCACACCTGACAATTCCCAGGGTCTTCTCAGCATACATATTCTTCCACCCCCCTAACAGGGAATCTCCCTTAGCTATCACTCTCCTCCTCCTCTTGTTGCAAACTTTGGTATCTTTTTCCTTATTTGATTGACCTTCTGACTCTTTTTTCAGAGTTACCCAGTATGCCACACAGTTCTTTCACAGTGGGGCTCTCTCTTCTCTTCCTCAGATAAAACAGTCAAGGGTCCCACTTCTCCACCGGTGCAGAGTGTCTTCTGGTTCTCCTGTACCGGTCACCCTTTCCCCGGGAGTTTCCTCATTTTCTCTTTCCGCAGAGTTTTCCTCTTCTGCCTCACCTTGTGGATGCACTTCTTGCTTCTGTACCTTTGCAATTCCAGGGATGACTTGACAGCCCATCACAACAAAAATGGTTCATGGGGAGAAAACTAGAGGAATCTGCCCATGCCTTTCCTGTGAGCAGCCCTGACAACGTGCAGCTTAGCAAAACAAATAAAAGCAACAAGGGCTCCTTTGAACCTCTCAACCAAATGGGAAGAAATCAAGTTGCCCCTTAATCTGAGGTCCTGGTACTGGTCTGGTTACTACTTCCACATGAACCTTTCGTGCCCCCTGCACTAACGCCGGGTGAGTAAAAGCCAAATACGCAACAAGGCTTTAAAACACAGAATATTGATTTGAGTTCATTTTACAATGCCCAGTTTTATTCAGCAGGGAGACTTAAGATTCATAAGGCTGTGGTGAATAAGGAGCAGGTGGGTGGTATATGTTAGCCGCGTTGCTTTCCCCAGTCTGGCACCCTCCACTGCTGCTGGACCACAACTCCCATTGGCCATGCTAGCTGAGGATTAGGGGAGCTGTATTGCAGTGCCAACAGGGAGAAGCAGGGAGGAAGCAGCTCTGCACGGGTCTCCTCTTTCAGGGCATCTCTCCCCCTCCTCACCCTCCCAATCAAACGAGACCATCTTCTGCGCTCCGACACGGATCTGGCAGGCGGAAGCGGCATGGACCGCTGCAGGACAGGCACTCAGAGGCACACCTCTGCAGCATGAGGCTCCAGCAGAAGTCCTCTTCCTTGAGACCACAAGATGCGGCACTTAGAAACAGTCCAAGGCAGTAAAAGGCACTGGCAGAAACAGATCTCTGTTCTTCCCCAGCACAGAAATTCGAGCCATTAACCAAGCAGGAACGATGCCGGCTGTCACCGACCCAGATCCCCAATGAGCGCTCAAGGGGAAGAAGAGCCCAGTACACAACGGATATGTTAAAAGGACAGAATATCTTGATGTGGATAAACATAGCCAATGCATTGGACTGGAAATGCTGAATATACTCTTCAGATGTCTTTACAGCTTTTGGGAGAAACAAAGACCCAAACATTTCTACAAAGGGGATGTATTCCAAGCTTTTTTTGGGAGCAGCTAAAATGCAGAAACACAATCGTCAACACTTGGTTGTGCCTCTCCCGTTTGGGAGAAAATGGATCTCAACATTGTTACACTGGGAACAGTGATGTGGTCAGCACCTGCAAATGAAAACAAATGGAACGTTTTGTTCCTTTGGGGCAATATTGTCTCCAGAAACATTCTGTAAGAAAATGTTTATTTTTCAGGGTGGTACATAGAATCCTCTGTCCTTTCCAAGCACACGGGGAGTTAAGTCGGGCGGAGCAAGGAGCCAGCCCCTAAGATCTACCCCAAGAACCCTCTCTTGCTCAGTCACTGCTAGCTCAGTTCCCATTATGGATATGCTTGAAGCTGGGATCTTTTGCCCCATGCATAACTCTACACCTGCTTATATCGATCTGCCTCTGCCCTTTTGATGCCCCTTCTCCCAGCTCGAAGAGATCCCTTTGGAGTGCCTCACAGTCCCTTTTGGTTTTAACCACCCTAAAAAGTTTAGTGTCATCAGCAAACTGGCCACTTCACTACTTACTCCTAATTCCAGATCATTTATGAATAGGCCAAAAAGCACTGGTCCTAATACAGAACCCTGTGGGACTCCACTGGTGACATCTTTCCATTGAGAGAAATTGCCATTTACCCCCACCTTTTGTCATGTTATAACTTCCTCCACAAAAGAAGCAACTATTGTCATTATTGCTAGTTGCAAAGTCTTGTCCAACCCATCACAGCCCCATGGGCAACATTCCTCCAGGCCTCCCTGTCCTCCATTCCCCGGACTCCACTCAAGCTCACACCAACCGCCTCAGTGACTCCATCCAGCCACCTCATCCTCTGCCGTCCCCTCCTTCTTTTGCCATCTATTGTTCCCAGCATTAGGCTCTTCTCCAGGGAGTCCTTCCTTCTCATTGGGTGGCCAAGTATTTGAGTTTCATCTTCAGGATCTGGCCTTCTAAAGAACAGTCAGGGTTGATCTCCTCAAGGACTGACCGGTTTGATCGCCTTGCGATCCAAGGGACTCGAGTCTCCTCCAGCACCACAATGCAAAGGCCTCAATTCTTCGGCGCTCAGCCTTCCTTATGGTTCAACTTTCACAGCCATACATTGCAACTGGGAAAACCTTAGCCTTGACTATACGCACTTTTGTTGGCAGGGTGATGTGTCTGCTTTTTAGGATGCTGTCTAGATTTGCCATAGCTTTCCTCCCCAGGAGCAAGCGTCTTTTAATTTCTTGGCTGCAGTCCCTGTCTGCGGTGATCTTGGAGCCCAGGAAAATAAAATCTGTCACTACCTCCATTTCTTCCCCATCTATTTGCCAGGAAGTGAGAGGACCAGATGCCATGATCTTAGTCTTCTTAATGTTGATTTTCAAGCCAACTTTTGCGCTCTCCTCCTTCACCCGCATCAAGAAGCAACTATTAAGCATTGCCAAATCATGTGGGTAAGATAAGCATTGGTTGTATCACACCTACAGCACTTAGTGGACTTAAACCAACCTTTATTTAAAAAAAAAAAGTTACAGCATCCAAAATGAAAATACGCTTCTGAGATGAATGCAAAAGCAGCAGTCCGTGACTGTGGCAGAATAGGACAATCCAATTCCCTGCTTCTTTCCTGCTTAAGACTCTGTATATCATATATTCAGTAATAATAAATATTTAGAAATGTGGTTCATAGGCCAATATATTTGATCAACCTGAGTCAGTACTTCTAATAACAAGAGAGATTCTGAAGCTGTACCAGTAGCGCAGTCAAAGCTGGATTCTAGCAAATGTAGAGATCTGATTTGCTTAGGTTTGGGAACAGCAGTATTTCCTTCAAAGAGGCAGGAAAATCAAAATTGTTAGTGAATTTCTTTTTTTGTACTCACATTGGTTTTTTTTTTAAATCTTTCAGCTAGGGTTGTGTGAGAAAACAGAGGAGAACATCATGTGCCTGAGGAAAGTGGAAAGATATGGAAGAGAATGTTGAGACAACAAAAACACCCAAAGAGAAGAGAGAGAATCAGAGGCCCGTGTGTGAAAAAACTGTTCTGCACAAATCGGCCCATGATGACAATTTGAAAGCCCACAGAGTGGAGAAAAAATATAAATGTCTAGACTGTGGAAAGAGTTTCCAAGAGAGTAGAGTACTTATTGAACATCAAAGAACGCACACAGGGGAGAAACCATTTGACTGCCTAGAATGTGGAAAAGCATTTAGTCGGAAAGGAACGCTTACTAGCCACCAACGAATTCACTCAGGGGAGAAACCATTTAAATGCCTAGAATGCGGAAGGAGTTTCTCCCAGAGTGGTACCCTTCAAGTACATCAAAGAACTCACACAGGGGAAAAGCCATTTAAATGTCCAGAATGTGGAAAGCGCTTCCGAAGTGCCTCAAACATTAATTCCCATCAAACTACTCACTCAGGAAAGAAACCATATAAATGCCTGAATTGTGGAAAGAACTTCAGTCAGCCCTCTCTCCTTATTTCTCATCAAAGAACACACACGGATGAGAAACCGTATGAATGTCTACAGTGTGGAAAGAGCTTCAGATACAACTCAGCACTTCATTCTCATCAAAGAACTCACACAGGAGAGAAAAGATTTCAGTGCCTAGAGTGTAGTAAGAGCTTCCACCAGAGGTACGACCTTGCATCCCATCAGAGAATTCACACAGGAGAGAAACCATTTGAATGTTTGCAGTGCAGAAAGAGCTACCGTCTCAAGATAAGTCTTAAGAGTCACCAGAGAATTCACACAGAAAAGAATCAGTGTCTTGACTGTGGAAAAAACTTTAGGCAGAAGGCTGCCCTTATTTCCCACCAGAGAATTCACACAGGAGAGAAACCATTTGAATGTTTGCAGTGTGGAAAGAGCTTCCATCTCGAGATGAGTCTTAAGAGTCACCAGAGAATTCACACAGGAGAGAAACCATTTGACTGTTTGCAGTGCGGAAAGAGCTTCCGTCTCGGGATGAGTCTTAAGAGTCACCAGAGAATTCACACAGAAAACAACACATTTCAGTGTCTTGACTGTGGAAAAAGCTTTAGCCAGAAGTATGCCCTTATTTCCCACCAAGGAATTCATACAGGAGAGAAACCATATCAGTGCTTGGAGTGTGGAAAGAGCTTCATTCTCAGACCATCACTTTCATTACATCAAAGAACACACAGAGGGGAGAAACCATTTAAATGCTTGACGTGTGGAAAGAGCTTTGAACGAGGGGAATATCTTACATTACATCAAAAAACACACACAGACACCTCTTCAGAAGAGGAGCGCCCTGATCCCCTAGAACAACCGTCTCCTACAGTTGACCTGAGGCAACAAGAGGGATTCCTCATCAGCAGTGCCTCATCTAACATTCCCAGCAGCCCTTCCAAGTCTCCCTCGAGCCCACTCATGATTCCAAGCTCTCCTTCCTCCACTCACAGCTCAGCAGAGCAGCAGTGGCAGTGTATCAGGTGGGATACTCGGAGCCACGGCGGGAGTGTCCACCTGACTCCTAGAATCCCCTTTCATCCAGGGAATACTTCCTGAGCATGTGTTTCTTCTCAGGAACATGGGTCTGCTTATGAGGAGGAAGGCCCAGCGGTGACTACTAATCGGCCAAACTCAGATGTATCTGCAGAAACTGGGTCTGACAAAACCTATGTTCTCTTGCCCAGAGCTTTCCTTGGTTAACACCTCCCACAGAGCAGTCTGATCCCGTTTTTGAGCTTACGATAGGAAAAACTATTTAGGTGCCTGGAATATGAAAGGTGTTTAAAGCTGAGCACACAGCTTATGGAAAGGCTGCCTTGGACATAATTTAGCTAAGGTAGAATTAGTAGAAAATCTCTAAAGATGTTGGAAGGAGGGTTTAACAGTCATCAAGGAATTCATGTTGTGCAAAGCCCCAGAAGCGTTCTGGTTGTAAGTAAGATTTTTTACAAGAATCAAAAATTATATGTGCATTTGTATTTGGGTATATGCCAGACACACCCATGGACTGTGGGGTGTGCTTTAGAAGAAAACTCACATGAAATCCTCTGCCTAGAAGAGAGGTCATGTAAACATGCGGGAGAATGGGAAGGAACCAATGACCTAGGGCAGTTGTGGGCTCTCCCACACTGGAGGCATTTATGATGCAATTGGACAGCCATGGTTTCGCTTGGAGTCCTGCATTGAGCAGGTGGTTGGACCTGATGGCCCCCTGGCCCCTTCTCAAATCTACTCTTCTAGGATTCTGTTGAGGGGTTTCTTGTTTTTTTAGGATAAAGGAATATTCATTAGAAAACCCATCTGAATCCTGGTGTATAGAAAGAATTTGAAATGACTCACCAGCCGTACTGGTAATTAGAATAATCACTCTTTCTCTGCACAGAGCAAAAGGAGTACTGTAAGAATAGCAGTAGTGGTATATATGGGTAGAGAAGGAAAAAAGTACCCAAGGGTGTCTGTCCTACTGCCAAGTGGGTGAGTTTTTATTTTAGAGTGATATATCTTTACCTGGGACTGCAGGTGGCACAATGGTTTAAACCGCTGTGCTGCTGGGCTGGTTGATCGAAAGGTCGCCGGTTCGAATCTGCACACGGGGTGAGCTCCCGTGCACCGTCCCAGCTCCTGCCAACCTTGCAGTTCAGAAGCATGCAAATGCAAGTAGATAAAAAGGTGCCACTTCGGTGGGCAGGTAACAGCATTCCGTGCACTTGGGTGTTTAGTCATGCCAGCCACACGACCACGGAGACTGCCTGCGGACAAACACTGGCTCCCTCGGCTAGGAAACGGAGATGAGCACCGCCCCCTAGAGTCAGGCATGACTGGACGTAATGTCAAGGGGAAACCTTTACCTTTACCTTTATCTTTACCTACATATTTGAAATGTATCTGACTATCATACTAATGATGTTTATACCACCTGTGAATCCCAAAGGCTCTGTTGAATGGCTAACAATCAAAAGTATAATAAAATTGAATGCACAAATCTGTTAACCTATAATAAATAAATTACATTTGGTGGCAGCATTTAGCAAAACAAAAACCAGCAAGAAAACTAAAGAACAGGTCAATGTATCCCCCCCCCCCCAAGCTTTTTGAACACGATTAGTCTTGATCTGATGTCAAAATGCTGGAACGGGCGACCTGAATCAACCTCGGGTGGACATTCCAAAGCTTTGGTTTCACAGTGGAAAAAAGCCCTATTTGGGAAGTTCCATGATGTGATTCAAAGGGCAAAGGCACCTGGAGTTATGCCGCAGGGAATGATCTGAGGCCCTAACCCTGGGTCTACCTGAGCCCAGCTCTCCTCCTCTATCAGGAGCAGCTCAGCTTGTGGCAGGAGTTGAGTCCATACAAAAGAAAGCAGTCCTTTTGATAACCTGCACACAGATAATTTAAGGATTTAAATGACTATTTTGCCTCTGTGTTCTCCCCAAAGCAGGAAGGGGGAGATCTGCTTGGGAGATTAGATGAGGCTGGGGACTTAGGGGCACAGATTAGAGTCACCCCCTTAGTAGTCGAGGGGCTCCTCAGAGCATTGGACGTTACAAAGGCGCTGGGCACTGACAGATTACACCCAAGAGTACTTAGAGAATTGGCAGGGGTTCTCTCACGCCCGCTGGCCTCCATTTTTGAGGCCTCATGGAGAACAGGTGACGTTCCAGAGGACTGGAGGGTGGCGTCAGTGGTCCCAATTTTCAAAAAGGGTAAAAGAAAAGACATGGGGAATTACAGACCAGTTAACCTTACGTCCATTGCAGGAAAAACAATGGAAAGGCTCATAATAGCAAGAGATCTAGTGATGCTAGATAGGGAAGGGAGGCTGGCAGCCACACAACACGATTTCCGCAAAAACAGGTCCTGCCAGACAAACCTTGTGGAATTCTATGACAAGGTTTCAAGATGGCTAGATGGAGGGGATGCAGTGGATGTGGTATACCTGGATTTCAGCAAGGCCTTTGACAAAGTGCCCCATGATATCCTGGTTGAGAAACTGAGGAGTTTTGGGATACACCAAAGCACTGTCCGGTGGATTAGGGCACGGTTGACTGACTGAAAGCCGAGGATAACCATTAGTGGGGAATCATCAGGATGGCGGCCAGTGACAAGCAGGGTCCCCCAGGGCTCTGTCCTGGGGCCGATCCTGTTTAATCTTTTCATTAACGACATGGAAGAAGGGGTGAACAGTCTGCTGATCAAATTTGCAGATGACACTAAAACTGGAGCAGTGGCCACAACTGAGGAGCAGGTACTCCAGATCCAAAAGGATCTGGACAGACTATGGAAGTGGGCAGGAGACAACAGGATGGCGTTCAATATGGACAAGTGCAAGGTCTTGCACTTGGGGCATAGGAATGGGTGTCATAAGTCCAGGTGAGGGGACAAGTGGCTGGAGAGCTGCACTTGTGAAAGGGACCTCGGGGTGCTGGTTGACTGGTTGCATAGCCAGAAGTGTGGCTTCTAGATCAAGAGAGGTATTACTACCACTCTATACAACTCTGGTGCACCCGCAACTGGAGTATTGTGTTCAGTTTTGGGCCCCTCATTACAGAAAGGATATAGCCAGGTTGGAGTCAGTGCAGCGTAGGGCCACAACGTTGGTGGCCAGTTTGCAGGGGATGCCGTATGAGGCAAGACTGAGGGAACTGGGTCTCTTCAGCCTGGAGGAGACTCAGAGGGGATCTGTTGACATACAGGTAAATGAGGGGGTGTCACACGGAGGTGGGTACAGACCTGTTCTCCCCTGCAGAGGAAGGCAGGACATGCTGCAACAGAACAAAGCTCAGGGAAGCAAGGTTCAATTTGGATGCCAAGAAGCACTTCCTGACAGTTAGGACCCCGAGGGTGTGGAATGGGCTTCCACGGGAGTAGCGTGTTCAAGGACAGGATGGACATGCACATGGCGGGCATGTTGTGAGCGGAGCCGGCTGGAGCCGGGGGTCAGACTAGATGGCCTGAGAGGCCCCTTCTAAGTCACTCTGTTTCTATGTTTAAAGAAAGGCTAGTTCCAGCACTTCGATTTGCCCCTAGAAACCAACAAGCAGTCAGTCAAACTATTTATGCATCAGCCTCGTGTTCTCTGCAGGTGCCTCAGTCAATCACTGCGCTGCAGGTTGAACCAGGTACATTTTTGCGACCTTTCCAGGCGCATCCTCATGCAAACGGTAGCTGCTCTGGAAGCCAGGGAGCGCTTCCAGCTGGCCACTTCCCCGGGGGGACGGAGGCCTCGGAGGCGTCCGAGAGGCAGCGGGGCAGCCTGGCCAGGGGGGCTTCAACGTGCGGGCCCGCGCCGAGCGGGGAGGCCTCGCAGGCCCCTTCCAGCTCCGGTGCTTCGGGGCCCCGCGGATTCGGCTTCTGCCTGCTGCGCGCCCGCTCCGCCCGGCCGCCCCGTTGCCGTGGGACCCCCCCCCCCCCGCCGGCCCCGCCGACCGCGGCGCTCGGCTGCGCCCCCGGCTCCAGACCGGCCCAGTGCGCGGCAGGAACCGGGCCGGCGCGGGCAGGGAGGCCGCGGAGGCGGGGCCACGGCAGGGCGGCCCTCCCCGCGGCCTGGGCCTGGGCCCGGGCCTCGGCCGCCCCTCCGCGCCCCCGCGCCCGCCCCACCTGGCTGCTCCGCCGGGCCGCCCGCCGCCGGGTCCCCGCCGCCGCCCCCGGGCTGGAAACGGGCGCGGAGGCCGCGGGGCGGGGCCGGGGCGGGAGGGCCCTCCCGTCCGCCCGCCCGCCCTCCTCCATCGGACCGGCCCGGCCCGGCCCAGCCCGTAGCAGCGGTCGCGCCAGCGCAGGCCCCATCCTCCTGAGCAGCGCTGGGGCGGGACCGTCCGCAGGCCTGGCCTGCCGTGCCGCCGCCACGCGGATGACACTCGGCTCTACCTCCGATCCAGGTGGGGCGGCGGCTGTCCGAACCGGTGCTCGGTCACGCACGGCAGCGAGCGGCGCCCAGAAGCCGAAGCGCAGTCCCGGCGAGGCGGAGGCGCCGTGAGGGGAAGTCCGTCCGTCCGGCCGGCCGTCCCGCGGGGGAGTCTCCCGCCCGTCCTGCGCGGGGTTGCGCTCCCGCTGAAGGACGGGCTTTTCCGCCTCGGCGCGCTCCTGGATCGCGACTGTCTCTTGCCTCTCGGGTGGCCCGGTCGGCAGGAGCGCTTTCCGCCAGCTCAGGATGGTTCCTCAGCTGCATCCCTACTAGGAAGAGCGGCTTTAACCTCGCGCCTGGATTACATATCCTGGATTACACTTTTTTTATATGTATTAATATTGAATTATTTATTGTTAATTTTGAATTATTATTTTTTTGTATGTATGTGAGTCGCCCCGAGGCTTTGGCGATGGGGCGGCATAGAAATGCGCAAAATAAATAAATAAACAAACAATAAATTACTGTAATGCGCTCTACATGGGGCTGCCCTTGGAGAAGGTCTGGGCACCGCAACTCATTCAGAGCAGCGGCAGCAGGACTCCCTCCACCAGCCGCACTGGACCGGGGCCAGGATATCCGGAGGAACGCCTGCCTCCGATATCCCTACCAGTCCGCTAAGGTCTTAAATGGAGGCCTTCCTCTGCGAGTCCCCACTAAATGAAGAAAGAGGTGAGGAAAAGAGCCTTTTTTGCTGCCGCACCTCATCCATGGAATGCTTCCCAAAGGGGTGTAACTGACACCCTCTTTACTCCGTTGCCAGGTAAAGGCATTCTTATTTAATACCTGATTTTAGTAAATTTCTGATTTTGTCATGTTTACTGCTGCTTGCTTCTGTTGTTTTGAGCATTTGTTCTCCTGTTGTATTCTATTTTAACTGGATTTTATCTTGTACTGGATTTTGTCATTTTAATTCTGTGATGATTTTATGGCTTTTTGCAGGTCTTGTAAACTGCCCAAAGAGCCTTCGGGCTGTAGGACGGGATATAAATGCAATTAACAAACAAATAATAGTTCTGTCTGACAGCATTGTCTGCATTGACAGAAGTCTTTATGCTCCAGCAGAGTGGGGGACTTTATTTTTACCTGGCTTCCTTCCCTCTGGAGCCTCAGTCTGTTGGGTGATCGCCTAACACAGTGATTCCCAGCTTGAATCATGGCAAGAAATTTGACATTCAAATAATTTTGTGGCTCACATATGCAGGGTTAGCAATCCGGTGATCTCCTGGCTAACCACTGTTGGAAGGTGTTCCAGCCACTTGATTGTCTAATATAATATAAGTTATTATATAACATATTATATTATATTATTATTTTATTTTATGTAATCTATATATTTTATTTTATATAATCTATATATTTCATTTTATATAATTATTTTATATTATATAAGCATATAAGTTGTCTAATAAATAAATAAATAAATTGAAGAGAGAAGAACTCCAGGATCCAGTGGTCAAGCCCAGGGAAAGGCAGGGCCATGATGACACATCAACACTACGCCGGCATGCTTGGCTGGTCTGAGTCCTGGCCCCACTAAACTTTGGGCCAGTCCAGGACTCTCAGGCCCCCCTCGAAGGATTGCTGTCATTAGGATCAAATGGAACCACATTGTCAGTTGGATAAGCCACGTTGGATGATTTGCAAGAGGAAGAAAGGCGGCCTATAACTGTCATAATAACTAATGTTCATTTATTTCACGTCTAGAACACCAAATAGTCAAAATGCTCTGGACTGTTGACGGCAGAATGTGTGGCTCGTTGAACCTGGCATGGCTCTTCCCATGTTCTTATTAATTCACAAAGCAGGCATTAAAAATGCTGTGTGTTTTTTCCCCCAAAATGCAAAAACCATAAAACCAATTTAAAACAGCACATGATATGGGGTATACTTGTGAAACACCTGGGTGGTTCCCCCCCCCCGACTCTTGGATATCCTTGCATGACTCAGCGCAGAGGGCCATCTAATTGTGTGTATTTATTTGTCTAGTTAATTGTTTATAATTAGTTTATAGTTTAATTGTTTGTATTCATTATTGTTCAGTTGTTTATAATTTGTTTATATTTAATTTAGGATTGTATTTTATAGGGTTAGCCGAGATGCACCGGGGGGGGGGTGAAAAGGTTTTAAAGGTATTGTTGTAATTTTATTGTTGCAAGCCGCCCCGAGGCTTTGTTGCGATGGGGCGGCATAGAAATGTATGTATGTATGTAGGTAGGTAGGTATGTATGTATAAATAAATAGGAGTGGGGATGATAGATAGATAGATAGATAGATAGATAGATAGATAGATAGATAGATAGATAGATAGATAGATAGATAGATAGATAGATAGGAGGCGGGGATAACGTTGCCCCCAAGCACGCCTCGGTGGGGAGAAGATCCTCTGGGTCGGGGCAGCGCTCGTCCCCTCAAGGGTTAAAGGCGCAGAGCCGCGCTTCCTAGAGGGGCGGAAAGCTCGGTCGCTGGGGCGACAGAGACCGGAAGTGCGCTCGGTTTCCTAGCTACGAGGGGAAGGGGGAAGCGGAGAGCAGAGGAGGTGAGGGGGTCGCGCGGCGGGCGGGGAAAGGGGGCGGCAAGGGGTCGCGTCGGGGGCGGGGGGAAGCGAAGCGGGGAGCCCCCCACTGCGGTGCGGCCACGGAGCCAGTCAGCCCCGGAGGTCGCGGGCTCTGCCCCACTGGAGGCCTTGGGGGCCGCTGGGCAGCCCCCCGGGAGGGACGGTTTACCCTGCGGGCCTGCGCTGAGCAGCGGGTTGCCCCGAAGGCCCTCTTGGCCCCTCCAGCTCCGCTGCTCCGGGATTCACGATTGCGGAGTCCCGGGCGCGGGGCGTGATCTGCGCCGTGCAGGCGCCGAGCGATGCCCGAAGCTCGGCCTGGCTGCTCTTGCGGGTGCCTCCCAGGCCCCGCGACGGGGAGGCAGAGCCGACTTCGCTGGGTGGTGGCAAATCAAGAAGCCCGTCGCCCCGTGCTCCTAAGGGCGCCTGAGTGCAGGCCCGTACCCCGAGGAGTATCCATCCGTCGGCGCTCAAGCTGTCTCCGTTGCTCTCGGTTTTGGGGCATCCCAGAGAGCTGTATGGGCTCTGCTGCAGAGAGGACGCTCAGGGGTGATCATGTAAAGCGTATTGATAGCTGTGAGGAGATCATTGACAGCCCCAGACGTCCTGAACATTTGAAATACAGTTTGCAAGCACACAGCAATGGCCTGATCTGCAGGAGGAGGGCAGGCTAGCTCCGGAATTATCCATCTGGTCTTTGTTGCTTGCCTCGGTAGAGCGGACATCCTATACAGGCAGTTCCTGTATAGTGCTGCAGTGCTGCAGAAAAGAAAGCAGCAAAGGGCCTGACTTCTGCTGGGAGAGAGACAGGGGAGTAGGGCTGTGTTGATACTCCTCATTATGGGCCTATCTTGGTGGTGGTGGGAGGCAAGGGGGCACCTGGAAAGAGGAGCTGTGGGCAGTGCAGCTTTCGGACCCCAGCACTCTCCTGGTGTGCGGAACTGTAACATCCATCAGTTCCCAGGCAGGCTGAAGACCCTCCTTTCATTCAGGCTTTCTCTTGAAAAGTAACCCACCTGGCATAGTTATGGCTGACCAGTAATTATTCACACTGCTCTTTCTACTATTTTAGGATTCTTTTTCATGGTGGCCGCTTTGCATTCCTTCCCCTTTTCCCTCTAGCAAGGAATGCAAGGTGGCTTGGATGGGCCTCTTTTACTCCATTTTATTCTCCTAACAATAAGCCTGTGAGGTAGATTGGGTGAGAGCAAGCGATTGGCTCAAAGTCACCCAGAGTGTCCCATGGTTGAGTGTGGACTAGAATCCGGATCTCCCAGGTCCATCCCCAACATTCTGTCCAACATGTCACATTGGCTGTCCTAGAAGCTGTTTCTAATTTTTAGAAGGCACTTTGATAGCCCACTAGGGAATAAAGAAATAAATGGACATGGCTCCTTGTATGTTCTGTAATTAAATATGAATTTGTCCTTGTCACCACCCATTGTCCAGAGGCCAGGAGAGTTCTTCCTGTGCTTCCCATTACTTGTCAGTAAACCTGAGGCCACAGCGGAAGAATGTGGCTTGTGGCCTGTGCTATTTTTCCTGGACCACTAAAGATTTGGGGGTTCTTTACAGAAAGGGGAATGCCTAATTGTAGGATAGTTTCCATGCCTGGCATGTAACCTGGAACTCTCCCTTGGAGCGGGTGGGTTGGTCTGTGGTGGAGAACATATGGAATGTGTGCCACAGCGGACACGAAGAGCCCACTCTGTTGCCACGTGAGCCAAGTCACTCCAGCCTCACCCCAGCAGCCTAGCATGGGATAACAGCGCACATCAAGGCCATGCGCATGCTCGGAAAGGAGCACTGGCGCCAGGTGAAGATGTCAAAAGCCGCAACTCAATAGCGGCGACTTGTCCGAGCTTTCACATGACCGGTCAGTGCACTGCCAGATAGATAGACAGACAGACAGACAGACAGACTGATATATGCTTGCACTGGCTGTGAGGTGTTTTTTCTAAACTAAAACTTCTGTTTTCAGGTTTTATGGTGTTTAGAATGAGGAAAAATGATGAGCAGTGCAGAAAAAGCTACTCAAGCACATCTTTTTCAAAATTGCCCTCTTTTCATGGGTATCTCACCCCTGTGTTAGGGTAAGGAGTGTGCACCGGGGTAGGGGTAGGGGTAGAAAAACAGGGTGTCCTGGCACGATTTTGATGGTTGGAATGTGTTTAGACTGGGCAGAAATGTTGAGCTGTGAAAGAACAGCTCCTCAAGGAAGGCTTTTTAAAAATCACCCCTTTCAGCGGTGTTTCAGCCCTGTTTTGTTGTTGTTGTTAGTCGCAAAGTCGTGTCCGACCCATTGTGACCCCATGGGCAACATTCCTCCTTTCTGTCCTCCACCATCTCCCGGAGTCTGCTTAAGCTCAGAGCAACTGCCTCAGTGACTCCATCTAGCCACCTCATCCTCTGCCTCCCCCTCCTTCTTTTGCCATCTATTGTTCCCAGCATTAGACTCTTCTCCAGGGAGTCCTTCCTTCTCATTAGGTGGCCAAAGTATTTGAGTTTTATCCACTATCTGGCCTTCTAAAGAGCAGTCAGGGTTGATCTCCTCAAGGACTGACCGGTTTGATCGCCTTGCTGTCCAAGGGACTCGCAGGAGTCTCCTCCAGCACCACAATTCAAAGATCTCACTCCTTTTGTGCTCGGCCTTCCTTATGGTCCAGCTTTCACAGTCATACATTGCAACTGGGAAAACCATAGCCTTGACTATATGCACTTTTGTTGGCAGGGTGATGTGTCTGCTTTTTAGGATGCTGTCTAGATTTGCCATAGCTTTCCTCCCCAGGAGCAAGCGTCTTTTAATTTCTTGGCTGCAGTCCCTGTCTGCGGTGATCTTGGAGCCCAGGAGAATAAAATCTGTCACTACCTCCATTTCTTCCCCATCTATTTGCCAGGAAGTGAGAGGACCAGATGCCATGATCTTAGTTTTCTTAATGTTGAGTTTCAAGCCAACTTTTGCGCTCTCCTTCTTCACCCACATCAAGAGGCTCTTTAGTTCCTCTTCACTTTCTGCCATGAGAGTGGTATCATCTGCATATCTGAGGTTGTTGATATTTCTCCCAGCAATCTTGATTCCAACTGGTGATTCATCTAGCCCCGCCTTTCTCATGATGTGCTCTGCATATAAGTTAAATAGGCAGGGTGACAGTATACAGCCTTGCCAAACTCCTTTCTCAATTATGAACCAATCAGTGGTTCCGTGTCCAGTTCTCACTGTTGCTTCTTGACCTGCATATAGGTTTCTCAAGAGACAAATAAGATGGTCTGGTACTCCCATCTCTGTAAGAACTTGCCACAATTTGTTGTGATCCACACAATCAAAGGCTTTAGCGTAGTCAATGAAGCAGAAGTAGATGTTTTTCTGGAACTCCCTAGCTTTCTCCATGATCCAGCGTATGTTGGCAATTTGATCTCTAGTTCCTCTCCCTCTTCGAAATCCTGCCTGTACTTCTGGTAGTTCTCGGTCCACATACTGCTGGAGCCTAGCTTGTAGGATTTTGAGCATCACTTTGCTAGCATGTGAAATGAATGCAATGGTGCGGTAGTTTGAACATTCTTTGGCATTGCGCTTCTTTGGGATTGGAATATAAACTGACCTTTTCCAATCCTGTGGCCACTGTTGAGTTTTCCAAATTTGCTGGCATATTGAGTGTAGCACTTTAACGGCATTGTCTTTCAGGATTTTGAATAACTCAGCTGGAATGCTGTCACCTCCACTAGCTTTGTTGTTGCTCAGACTTCCTAAGGCCCATTTGACTTCACATTCCAGGATGTCTGGCTCGAGGTCAGTGACTACCCCATCGTGGTTATCAGGGACGTTACGCTCTTTCTTGTATAGTTCTTCTGTGTAATCTTGCCACCTCTTCTTAATCTCTTCTGCCTCTGTTAGGTCCCTGCCATTTTGGTCCTTTATTATGCCCATCTTTCCATGAAATGTTCCCTTCATATCTCCAATTTTCTTGACGATATCTCTGGTTCTCCCTATTCTATTGTTGTCTTCTATTTCTTTGCACTGTTCATTTAAGAAGGCATTCTTATCTCTTCTAGCTGTTCTCTGGAATTCTGCATTCAATTGTTTGTCTCTTTCTCTTTCTCCCTTGCCTTTCACTTCCCTTCTTTCCTCAGCTATTTGTAAAGCTTCCTCAGACAGCCCTTTTGCTTTCTTGCATTTCTTTTTCTTTGGGATGGTTTTAGTTGCCGCCTCTTGTACAATGTTGCGAACCTCCGTCCATAGTTCTTCAGGCACTATGTGTAGAGTCATCTCTTGGGTTGTTGGAAAAGAGTGTTTGCTATGACCATCGTATTCTCTTGACAAAATTCCACCAGCTTGTGCCCTGCTTCATTTTGTACTCCAAGGCCAAACTTGCCTGTTATTCTGGTTATCTTTTGGCTTCCTACTTTAGCATTCCAATCCCCCATGATGATAAGGACATCATTTTTTTGGTATTAATTCTAGAAGGTGTTGTAGGCCTCCATAGAACTGGTCCACTTCAGCCTCTTCAGCACCAGTGGTTGGGGCATAGACTTGGACTACTGTGATGTTGAATGGTTTGCCTTGGATTCGAACTGAGATCATTCTGTCATTTTGGAGATTGCATCCCAGTACTGCTTTTCCTACTCTTTTATTGACTATGAAGGCTACTCCATTTCTTCTGAGGGATTCTTGCCCGCAGTAGTATACCTGATGGTCATCTGAACTAAATTCACCCATTCCTGTCCATTTTAGTTCACTGATTCCTAAGATGTCGATGTTCAGTCTTGTCCTCTCTTGTTTGACCACATCCAGCTTGCCTTGATTCATGGATCTTACATTCCAGGTTCCTATGGAGTATAGATCTTTGCAGCATCGGACTCTCCTTTCACCACCAGATACATCGGCAACTGAGTGTCCTTTCAGCTTTGACCCAGTCGCTTCACTCTTTCTGGCGCTACTAGTACTAGCCCTCCGCTCTTCCCCAATAGCACCTTCCGACCTGAGGGGCTCATCTTCCGACGTCATATCTTTTTGCCTTTTGGTACTGTCCATGGGGTTTTCATGGCAAGGATACTGCAGTGGGTTGCCATTTCCTTCTCCAGTGGATCACGTTTTGTCAGAGCTCTCTGCTGTGACCTGTCCGTCTTGGGTGACCCTGCACGGCATAGCTCATAGCTTCATTGAGCTACGCAAGGCCCTTTGCCACAACAAGGCAGTGATCCATGAAGGAGCAGCCCTGTTTTAGGGTTAGGGAAATGCACCAGGGTAGGGTTAGGGTTAGAATAATGAGGTGTCCTGGCACGATTTTGATGGTTGGAATGTGTTTAGAATGGGCAGAAATGTTGAGGTGTGCAGAAAGGGCTCCTCAAGGAAGGGTTTTTAAAAATCACCCCTTTCAGTGGGATTTCAGCCCTGTTTTAGGGTAAGGGAAATGCACCAGGGTAGGGTTAGGGTTAGAAAAAGGAGCTGTCCTGGTACGATTTTGATGGTTCACTTGTTGGAAGGCTGGTGTGGTGTGGAGGTTAGAGTGGTGGACTGGGAACCTGGGAGATCTGGATTCTAGTCCCCACTTGGCCATGAAGCTCCCTGGGTGAGTTTGGGCCAGTTGGTCACACTCAGCCTAGCCCACCTGATCAGGGTCATAGAATAGTTCAGTTGGAAAGGGCCATGAAGGCCATCGAGTCCAACCCCCTGCTTTTGCAGAACACCAAGTCACACCATCCCACTCAGATGGCTGCTCAGTTTCTTTCTGAATGTCTCCAGTGTGGGAGAGCCCACAACTCTCTAGGCAGCTGGTTCCACCAGCTGGTTGTTGTTGTTGTGAAGATCAAATGCAATGGAATAGGTCTATTGATGCTGCCTTGGTTCCTTGTACGAGGAAAATAGTCGGATGTCCAGAAAATATAACAGTAATAATATTTTGATTTTCTCTGGGTCTGAGGAACTGAGTAATTCCTCCATGTGTGGTTCTTGAGTTCCCCTCAAGTGATTCCAAGAATTCCTTTTGAAAAGTCCCCTTTAACATTTTCATTTCTCTTACCTGATTTCCTTGCTAAGAAAATCTTTAAATTCTCTTTGGAGTCCTTTCCTCTGCTCTTGCTTGCTGAATTAAATTTGATTAGATTTAGAGAACTGAGGCGTTTCCTTCCAAAGTTTAGGGACATCGAGTTGATTCCATCATTTGCAATTACCTTCCTTCTTTGTATTTATGTTCTAGTTTCTGCCTTCCTTCTTTGTATTTTTTTCTCTTTTTTCCTCTTTGTTTCAGCTAGAGATGTGTGAGAGAAAACAAAGGAAAAAGCACATCAAGTGCTCTAAGAAAGTGTTAAATGGCCAGATATGGACGGGAAAGCTGGGATCATGAAAACACCTAAAGAAAAATGAAAGAAAGAAGATCCTTCAAGCACATGGGGGAGAAAGCACCTCAGTGCCTGGAATGTGGAAAGACCTTTAGGCAGGGCTCAGCCTTTAATTCCCAACAAATAACTCACAGAGAAGAGAAACCATATCAATGATGGAATGTGGAAAGAGCTTCGGACATAAGACAAGCCTAATTCATGCAGAAGAAAATCCATTTAAATGCCTTGAGTGTGGGAAAAGCTTTAGCCAGAAATATGCCCTTGCTTCACATCAGAAAATTCACACAAGACAGAAGCCATTTGAATGTCCTAAGTGTGGAAAGAGCTATTCTCAGAAGAAAAACCTTAGTAGTCATCAGAGAATTCACAAAGAAGGGAGCACATTTAAATGCTTAGAATGTGGAAAAAGCTTTACCCAGAAGTATCTCCTTGTTTCGCATCAGAAAGTTCACACTGATGAGAAACCATTTGAATGTTCGCAGTGTGGAAAGAGCTTCAAGTACAAAAGCAGCCTTGGTAGTCATCATATAATTCACACAGGGAAGAAACCATATCCGTGCATGAAGTGTGGAAAGAACTTTAGACACAAGAGAAGCCTCACCAAGCATCAGATAATTCACACTGAACAAAATCAATTTAAATGCCTTCAGTGTGGAAAAAGCTTTAGCCAGAAGGGTGCCCTTGCCTCACATTGGATAATTCACCCAGTAGAGAAGCCATTTGAATGTTTGAAGTGCAAAAAGAGGTATTCTGACAAGAAGAGCCTTACTAGTCATCAGAGAATTCACAAAGAAGGGAACAAATTTAAATGCTTAGAATGTGGAAGATGCTTTACCCAGAAGTATCACCTTGTTTCGCATCAGAAGGTTCACTCCAATGAGAAACCATTTGAATGTCTGGAGTGTGGAAAGAGCTTCAAGTACAAAAGCAGCCTTGGTAGTCATCACATAATTCACACAGGGAAGAAACCATATCTGTGCATGAAGTGTGGAAAGAGCTTCAGACACAAGAAAAACCTCATCAAGCATCAGATAATTCACACAGAACAAAATCGATTTAAATGTCTTCAGTGTGGAGAAAGCTTTAGCCAGAAAGATGCCCTTGCCTCGCATCAGAGAATTCACCCAAGAGAAAAGCCATTTGAATGTTTGCAGTGTGGAAGGAGCTATTCTCAGAAGAAAAACCTTACTAGTCATCAGAGAATTCACAAAGAAGGGAACGCATTTAAATGCCTAGTATGTGGGAAAAGCTTTAGCCGGAAGTATCTCCTTATTTCACATCAGAGAGTTCACACAGATGAGAAACCATTTGAATGTTTGCAGTGTGGAAAAAGCTTCAGGCACAAGAACAGCCTTACTTGTCATCAGATAATTCACACAGGGGTCAAACCATATCAGTGTCTGGAGTGCGGAAAAAGCTTTAGCCAGAAGTGTGGTCTTGCTTCACATAAGAGAATTGATCCAAGAGAGAAGCCATTTGAATGTTTGCAATGTGGAAAGAGTTATTCTTACAAGAGAAGCCTTACAAGTCATCAGAGAAGTCACAAAGAAGGGAATACATTTAAATGCCTAGAATGTGGAAAAAGCTTTAACCGGAAGCCTCTCCTTGCTTCACATCAGAGAGTTCACACGGACGAGAAACCATTTAAATGTTTACAGTGTGCAAAGAGCTTCAAGTACAAAAGCAGCCTTACTAGTCATCAGATAATTCATACAAGAGAGAAACCATTTCAGTGCCTGGAGTGTGGAAAGAGCTTCAGTCTGAAGCCATTATTTACATTACATCAAAACACACACACAGGGGAGAAACCATATCAGTGCTTGGAGTGTGGAAAAAGCTTCTTTTTGAGACCATCACTTACATTACACAAAAGGACACACACGGGGGAGAAGCCATTTAAATGCTTGGCGTGTGGGAAAGCCTTCCTTCAAAAGGCAGACCTTACTTCACATCAAAGTGCTCACACAGACACCTCTTTGGAAGAGGAGTCCTCTGATCTTTTAAAACCGCCCTCTCCTACAGTAGACCTAGGGCAGCAAGAGGAATCCTGTCACAGCAGTACCTTGCCTGAAGTTCTTAACAACCCCTTGACTCCCATCCTGAGTTCAGCCATGATTCCAGACTCTTCACCCACAACCAAGGGCTCAGTGAAGCACCAATGGCAGTGTATCCGGTGGGACACTCAGAACCATGGTGGGAGAGCCCACCTCGTTCCCCGAAGACCCTTTTGCCCAGAGCATACACATGAGTAAGGGCCTACTCAAGAACAAGGGTCTACACATGAGGAGGGAGATTCAGCTACAGCTACTGAACCTGCCTCAGGCTGAATATATGTGCACAGCCTTCCTGGAACCTTTCTTAACACCTCCAATATTGCTGGTTGAGTCCATTTAGAAACTGAAGACAGATGCAATTATTTAATTACTGAAATGCTTACTTGGACTTAATCTAGGTATGGTAGTATCAGTAGAAAAGCTATTAGTATGGTGAAAGCTGTTCTCGTAAAACAGACCTGACCTTAACAGAGTTCAGAGGTTTAACTTAAGGGAAAGGCTGAGAAATATTCTGGGAGTAGTAGACTTTGGAACATATTTTAGGAAGGATAAATTTTACTTCGAATGAGATGTTCTTCCCAGAGGAAAAATCATTTGAAGGCATAGAACAGAATGGGAGGGATTTTTTCAGGGTGGTGGTGGTGTGAATGTGTATAGAAAGTCCCGTATGAAGGCCAGTGTATAGAAAGAACTTGGAATAATCCTTTTCAGGCATGTTGGGATTTAGAATAGGGATTTGTTGGGATTTAGACACAATCCTGTGTTTCCATGTGGCTTCTGTCTGGTTCTTAACTGCCCTGTCTCTGCAAACAGGAGTGGAGTGGGGGAGCCGATTGTCACAGTTGCTTTGCTCTCTCTGGAGCTGCCACCTCTCCTCCAAATCTATTCCAGTGTTGGGTGATCTTCCAGCACAGCGTGGAAGAGATGTGGTGGGTGGGCACAGAAGAAAGGCAACAATGGAGAGCTGGGGACACTTGGAGAAGAGCCATCCACAATATCTTTATGGATAACTCCTCCTACCCTATGTGCCTTCCCGCCCCTTAAGATCTGAGGCAGAGATCCTTCTCTGGGAGCCCTTCTTGAAGGAGATCAGGAGGGTGGTTACTTGGAGAAGGGCCTTCTCTGTGGTGGTACCCCAGTTATGAAATGCGCTCCCCAGCGAGGTTCGCCTGGCACCAACTCTTTTTTCTTTTCAGTGCCAGGCGAAAGCCTTTTTATTTTCTCTTTATTTTAATGTTAAATTGGTTTTAAGGTGGATTTCATTTATTGGAATTGGATGCTTCATTTTATTTTATTTTATTTTATTTTACTTTACTTTACTTTACTTTACTTTACTTTACTTTATTTTGTTTTATTTTGAGTTCCTTGTATTGTAAACCATCGCGAGATGCTTGTAGAGGACGGTATATAAAAGCTTTTAATAAAATAAATAAACAAACAGCTTGGCATGGGAACAACTGCCCCTTAACCTATTTGCCCCTCAATCCACTGATAGTTTAAATTTATTTATTTTATTTTATTTATTTATAAAATTTGTATGCTGTCCATTACTTAAGTCTCTGGATGGCTTACAACATTAATCAGAATAAATTAATTAAGTATTCCGTGCTGGCTGAAAATCCAATAAAATCCAATTGATACATATTAAAATATTGATCGAATAAAAAGGTCTTGGTGCCGAAAAACATATAATAACGGCACCAGGCGGACCTTTCTGGGGCGCGCGTTCCACAGTCGGGGTGCCACCACAGAGAGGGCCCTCCTTCGGGTACTCTGTCTCCTAACGTGTTTCACAGAGGGTTCCCAGAGGAGGGCTTTTGTTGCCGATATCGGGGTGGGAGGGCATACAGGGGAAAAGGCTTACTTTAGGTATCTAAATGAGAAATCAGCAGCTCATCTTGGCCAACAAGTGAACAGGCAGCCCCCTTGGTGTGAGGAGCTCACGTACCCCTCAAACATACACATTTCAGTCTATCATATGGAGGAGCAACTGTGAATTGGGGCAGGGACAGGCAAGCATAGGTTAAGCTCAAATCAAGCCAAGTTTGAGTTCATGCTTGGATCATGGAAGGAAGTTGGACAGCAAAATAATTTTGCCTCATTGAGCATTGATCAACTCACAATCAAATGGCCTTGCCGTGCTCATATTAGGAGGAGGTGTGTGTGTGTGTGTGTGTGTGTGTGTGTGTGTGTGTGTGTGTGTGTGTATTGCGATTTATATCCTGCCTTTTTCCTCAAAGGGCTCAAGGCAGCTGACATCCTTCTCCTCCTCCATCTTATCCCCACAACAACAACCCTGTGAGGTAGGTTGGGCTGAGAGTCTGTGACTGGCCCAGACTATTCGCACTATTTTCAGTCCCATCTTGTGAGAACGTAAGAGGGGCCTTGCCAGATCAGGACAAAAATCCACCCAGTCGGGCGTTCTGTTCACACACGGCCCAGCCAGCAGCCGCCGGGACATCCGAAAGCAAATGAGAATACTTGTCGTGAGGCAGTAACTCACATCTCCAATTAACTCACACAGCAGTTGGCAATAAAACGAAAGAATTTTATTGCCGTTCGCTACAAGATTTACGATGCGACAGATAAGCTCTGGCGATGAGCTCCTCGTAGCTCAGGTGCCCCCTCCTTTCTGAACCCTGAGGGGAAACCACGTGGATCCCAATCTCCTCTCACTTCTTTCTGCCCATGGGTGGGACAAACTTTGCTCCTGCCGTCCCAATCGGTCTAACCGCCGCAGTCTCCGCTGGAGCTAGGCGTTCCATCAATTTCCTGTTACGTCTTCCTGCTCTCCAGGACTGCCCAGCACCTTCAGAGTCAGGAGGCGGCGGGGCAGCTTGTTCAAACACCTCAGAGTCTAGAGGAAGGGAAGCTGCACCCTGCTCCAACAACTCAGAGCCAGGGTGCAGGGAGGCCCCTCGCTCAGAAGCCTCAGAGTCGGGCTGCAGGGGAGCCATTTGGACCCTGGGCACCATGTATAAATCCCCTTGTTCCACTGCCTGACTCTCAGTGTGAGCTCCTGGCCCTCTCGCGTGCCCATGCCTCTGTCGAGCCGTAAGGCACGATGATCCCGGAGGTGGCCCTTTCCAGCAGGCCGGGCCGGGCTGGCCACCAGCCACCGGCTCCTGTTGCAGTAAGGAGCCGTGGGGGCGCGAGTCCCCCCCCCAGCACTCCCACCCCTGTGCCACACTTCGTGCTTGTGTCACGGGAGAGAGAACACGGCAGGGGAAGAAAAGCCCACGAAAATACGCATGCGATGGAACCGATCTGACTCCCACAACGACTCTGGAAGCAGCAGCCTCAATAAAGTGCTTGATGAAGAGCCCCTTATTGAAAAGGCACCGACTTTAAAAGCAGAAGGGCAACTCTGTGGCCTGCTGATGGGGCATCCCAGGAGTTTTATCCCAGCCCATGACCAGATGGTTTCCTACAGGCACAGCAGAGAAATCCCAGACTTTGTGCATTTTATTTATTTATTATTTAAACTTTTGTATGCCATCCCTTACGCATGGCGTCTTGGGACGGCTTGCAATCATTTTGCATGTTTGTATGTTTAGACTGGTGCACATACACATGGGGGAAGGCAGGAACCCTTCCTGGGCTCTCTTCCCAGTCGTCATCTGTGCAGAAATAAAGAATTTTAGGGGTGACTTTTAAAGTGTTGGTGCATTTCTAGCAGCTCAGCAATACGGAGGAAGCCCAAAGGGCCTGGACCTCCTTTACTCCTGCACCTCCCTTCTTGATGCTCATGCATTGCTTTCTATTCTCCCCACAAATCTTTTCATTTATTTTGTATTCTTGCATCTATTTGGTTGCAATATTGTGTTTCAATTTTATTTTAAATCTGATGTTCATGTTTGCATGTTAACTGCCTGAATACAGAACATGGAACATGCATGCAAAACCATCTCCCTTCTTGCTCTCCACATCAATATTGTTAAAATCGTAACATAATGTTTTGATAGATGGTAGGAAATAGGTGCATAATTCAGAGGAAAGGGCAGGTATTCTCCCCTCAACCATATTTGGCATTCCTATCACAGGTTTGCAACCTGGTCTGGGAGGCTCAAACAAACCTGGGATTACATTTATTTATTCTTGGATTTTTATCCCACTTTTTTCCCTCACTGAATGCAAAGCAGCTTACATGATACTCCTCCTCCTGCTCTCCATCTTCTCCCCACAACAACCACCCTGTGAGGCAGGTGGGGCTGAGGGTCTGTGCCTGGCCCACCTCACCCCCTGACTCCACGGCCGCCCGGTCACCCCTCAAGGAAGGGCACTGCAGGTTCCCCACCCCATGTGGCAGCAAATGCCTTGAGAGACGGAACCTGCCCTCTCTGGTAGGGGCCATCTTGGGGACCTGTCGTAAGAAGGAGAGGTGGGCATCGAAAGAGGACCTGGGAGGTCGTAAGCCATTCTGTTCCTAACAGAAAGTGTTAACCTGGTGAAAGTCCCTCCTTCATCCAATGCGGCTCTCCAGCCATTCCGGGCCGTGGGCTCATCTCGGACTTTGAAAACAAGCCCCGGAGCCCAAACACCCTTCCACATTTCTGCTTGTTTCAGTCCTGTACCCCCGTTTCTTCTTTTCTTCCCCTTCCTTATTGCAACCAAAGTCCATGGTTTATTTGTTTATTAAATTGGACTTGTTTGCCACAACAGTAGCCATAGGCTGTCTGGGTGGCTCACATCGTTAAAAAACAATTACAATATGGCATGATATAAAACACTCATTGACAATACACAATTGTCGGACCTGTGAATATGTGAAAAAGTATTGAATTAAAATACATAAATGGCTTGAGGAAATGCTTCAAAAATCTTTAGCTTTCAAACCTGAAATTTTCTTGTTGGGCATTGTACCGGAAAATATTAGTAAACAAGAAATGTATTTGATACTACATTTAATCACAGCGACGAGGATCGCGCTTGCTCAATACTGGAAGAGTGAGGAACTACCCACTGAGGAAATGATTTTGAAAAAGATGCTGGATTGTGCAGAAATGGATAGACTGACTCTATCACTGAAGTAGAAGGAAGACACTGACTTTTATCAAACTAGGGACTTTGTTTACGATTGGCTAGAAAAACGGGACTTGGCTTAGATTTAAAGATGTCTTTAAACTTTTATACATTGATTTGAATATGATCACAGAATGTTAAAAGATATGTTATAGGGGGCTGACCCAGCTTGTCCGATGTATTTGATAATTGATGTTTTTAATTTTTAGTTTAAAATCTTAATAAAAACCTTATAAAAGACAATACACAATTGTCCCCAGCGACTGCTTCGTTTCCAAGTCAGGCTTAATACATTCTGGTTTGGTCTGGCCGCTTTTCAGAACGTAGGCTCTGGGCAGAGGTCATTCCGCTGCTTCCCTGCTGGGTCTCAAGGTGATCGGGAAAAGGCTGAGCCTCCCTTGGCCTGCCCTGGCCTGGTTGGGCAGCTGTTCAAAGGGACTTCGCTCTGCTCCAGGTGGCAGGGAGCCGAGAGTTGACCCCCCCACCCATCCGTGTCCCACCACAAGACGGTAGCCTGGATGGGTGGCAGCCGGCTTGCTGGGGAAGGGCCCACACAGGGGATGGGGGGAACCCCGGATGCGGGGCAGCTCAGCTCGTACACGACCAGGCAGTCCTTGGAATCTGGAAAGGTGAAAGGAAGGGGGGGAGGCCCAGAAGGACACCTGCCCTCCATCCCAAGTCCAAGGCTGCCCAGGTCCTTCCTGAGCTCTGAGGGGAGGTGAGGGCTCCTTCCTCAAGGTGGAAGCTGGAGAACCAAGATCACACATGCTGGGATTTGCTGGACGCATTTGCAAAGAATGCTTCAAGCTTGTGCAGCCGGGGCACCTCATCTCGGGCAGAGAGGGCCGTCTGCTTTGGCCTGCGGCACAGAGCTCCACTTGAGGGCCCGCGAGGCAGGACTTGGTTACCTCAGGAGGCTACAGCATTGTGAATACGCACATCAGTGAGCCGCCCCCAGATGACGCCACCCAGGGATCACGGGTGCAGCGCAGGGTTCTCACAGTTTGGCCCCACATCTCCCTCAGGGGAAAATTCACCTCCCAGGATCCTCTGCTCCAGGGAAGGAGCCCCTCTCCCCTGCCCACCTCTGCAGTCCCTCACCAGGCTCCTCCCAGGCTAGTTCCACCGGCGCCTGCAAGGTGTCATGTCCCACACGGCACAGGAAGCGCTCCCTCTCCCAGGGGTTGATTCTGACACTGAGCCAGGCACGAAAAGTCCCGTCAGAGTTCGGGGCCAGGACTCCACAGAAGGCGTCCTGCAGCCAGACCTCCCCGTCCCTGGTCCACGCCATGTCAATCTCCCGGGGGTAGAAGCCGTGGGCCCGGCAGGTGAGGGTCTCCGTGTCGTCCTGGCCTGCCCTTCTGCTCACCGTCACCTCTGGGGGCTCTGCAGAAAGAGCACCCCTTGGATGAGCACAGAGCCTCTCCAGCGCCTGGCAGGGGGCCGGCCTCTCCTGGGCACCAAGCAGATTCCCTCAAGTGGCCTCTTTGTCTGGATCAAAAGCTTCAACCATTTAGGCTTGGTGAGCTTAAAAAATACCCGACTCCCTTGAGGCAAATGACACAAGGTCTTGCGAATCATCCTGGTTCGGATCAGTCTGTTGCCAATTGCAGCACCCCAAAACACCCCAAAAGTAATTGGCAGAGGAAGGCCCCAAAGGTAGTTGGCCAGAGGAAGCTCACATAGTAAAAACACCACAGCTATACTGTCCCAGAAGGGAGGGCAGATAAGAACAAAATGAACTTTGTGTAACCCACAGCTAACACGCCAGCCTTACCTCGAATACAGTAACCAAAGGGACAGTGGAAACTGGTTCCAGCCGCCATGAAAGTTGCAAATGTGCAGGGAGTAAGAACATGGCCAGCCTGTGTGAATCTCGAGCAGATAAGAAATAGACATAGGAAATGCCTGGTCCTTGACAGAAGAAAGGACTCTTTCTCCAGCACGGGAGGGGTGCATGCAGTGATGTATCGATGTATCAGATGTGTATTGGGTGACCTACTTGGTTACCTAGGGTACAAAACGCATAGAAACATAGAAACAGAGCGAGTCAGAAGGGGCCTCCCGGGCCATCTAGTCTGACCTCCGGCACCAGCCGGCTCCGCTCATGACATGCCCACCATGTGCATGTCCAGCCTGTCTTTGAACACCCTCACCTATGGGGCCTCAACGACCTCCCGTGGAAGCCCATTCCACGCCCTCGGGGTCCTAACTGTCAGGAAATGCTTCCTGGCATCCAAATTGAACCTTGGCTCCCTGAGCTTTGCTCCACTGGAGCACGTCCTGCCTTCCTCTGCAGGGGAGAACAGGCCTCTCCCCATCTCCATGTGACACCCCCTCACATACCTGTATGTTGCCTACATATCCCCTCTGAGTCTCCTCTTCTCCAAGCTGAAGAGACCCAGTTCCCTCAGTCTCGCCTCATACCCCATCCCCTGCAAACCAGCCACCATCCTTGTGGCCCTACGCTGCACTGACTCCAACCTGGCTATATCCTTTCTGTAATGAGGGGCCCAAAACTGAACACAATACTCCAGTTGTGGGCGCACCAGAGTCGTGTAGAGTAGTAGTAATACCTCTCTTGATCTAGAAGCCACACTTCTGGCTATGCAACCAAGGGTGGCATTCGCCCTCTTGACCACCGCATCACACTGCTGACTGACGTTCATCCTGCGGTCAACCAGCACCCCGAGGTCCCTTTCACAAGTGCTGCTCTCCAGCCACTTGTCACCTAACCTGTACTTATGACAGCTATTCTTATGCCCCAAGTGCAAGACCTTGCACTTATCCACATTGAACGCCATCCTGTTGTCTCCTGCCCACTTCCATAGTCTGTCCAGATCCTTTTGGATCTGGTGTATCTGCTCCTCAGTTGTGGCCACTGCTCCAGTTTTAGTGTCGTCTGCGAATTTGATCAGCAGACTGTGCACCCCTTCTTCCATGTCGTTAATGAAAAGATTAAACAGGATCGGCCCCAGGACAGAGCCCTGGGGGACCCCGCTTGTCACTGGCTGCCATCCCGACGATTCCCCGCTAATGGTTACCTTCTGCTTTCGGTCAGTCAACCATGCCCTAATCCACCGGACAGTGCTTCGGGGTATCCCAAAACTCCTCAGTTTCTCCACCAGGATATCATGGGGCACCTTGTCAAAGGCCTTACTGAAATCCAGGTATACCGCATCCACTGCATCCCCTCCATCTAGCCATCTTGAAACCTTGTCATAGAATTCCACAAGGTTTGTCTGGCAGGACCTATTTTTGCGGAAGCCGTGTTGAGTGACTGTCAGCCTCCCTTCCCTATCTAGCATCAATAGATCTATCTCTATTATGAGCCTTTCCATTGTTTTTCCTACAATGGACGTAAGGCTAACTGGTCTATAATTCCCCATGTCCTTCCTACTACCCTTTTTGAAAACTGGGACCACCGATGCCACCCTCCAGTCCTCTGGAACTTCACCCGTTCTCCACAAGGCCTCAAAAATGGAGGCCAGCGGGCGTGAGAGAACCCCTGCCAACTCTCTAAGTACTCTTGGGTGTAACCCGTCAGGGCCTGGCGCCTTTGTAATGTCCAATGCCCTGAGGAGCCCCTCGACTTCAAGGGGGGTGACTCTAATCTCTGCCCCTAAGTCCCCAGCCTCATCCAATCTCCTATACGGATATCCCCCGTCCTGCTTTGGGGAGAACACAGAGGCAAAATAGTCATTTAGCATCTGTGCCTGTTCCCTCATGTCAGTCACTGGATCTCCTTCCTCCTTATTTAGTGGTCCCACCACTTGTCTCCCCTTCCTGTTCCTATTTACATGCTGGAAGAAGCCCTTTTTGTTGCTCTTGATATTCTTGGCAAGTCTCAGCTCATAATCAGCCTTAGCCTTGCGAAGAATCCTTCTGCAATGGGCCTCCTCCTCCCGGTATACCCTTTTGTCTATTTGCCCCAGTACCCATTTCCTATGGAGGCTCCTCTTTCGTCTAATCCCCCTAACCACCTCCTTTCTCATCCATGGCGGCACTCTCCTCCGCCTCCCCACCTTACTGACTAGAGGTATTGTCAGGGCTTGCGCCTGCAAAACCTCCCTTTTGAGTGCCATCCACCCCTCCTCAACTCGCTTACCTTCCAGTAACCTATCCCAGGAGACTTTCCCCAGTCTGGCCTTCAGTTGGCCAAAGTTGGCCCTCTTGAAGTCCCAGCTTCTAGTGCTCGCCCTGCTGCACGGCATGTACTGGGGTGCAACTTTTGAGACACTGCTTGGGGCTGAATGTCCCCTTTTGTCTCCCTTTATTCTACAGTGCACTAGAATAAAGCTGGTTTTGGCTCCAAGTCTCATCTCAGGCTCCTTTCGAATCGGGTCTGGGGTCCACCTGGATTTGCCCCAGCTGCTGACTGGCTGAGTTCAGTAACGTTGCAATTAAATTTCTTAATTAAGCTGCTGTGCTGTTCAGCTCACTGCACCACTGAAAACGGAGGTTTGGACCTGCAGGACCAGAGGTGCCGGACGTGTCCCTGCAGGGAGTCCCGTCTGCTTGATTCCCCCCAGGAGAAGGCAGCAGGATGCAGCTCAAGTGAACTCCTGCGACACAAGCTGCTCTGGGGCCAAAGCGGCTGAATCTTTGCCTCCATCTCGGGCGTGGAAGCTGGTGGCCATGGGAAGAAACAGACAGGTAGAGAGTGGCCAGAGAAAGACGTGTTGGAAAAATTTGGGTAAATCCTGTCTTAAAAGCATTACTCCTGTGTGCATTTGCATTGTGGGATCAAATCCTGTCTTCCTTCTCAAAACCAAGCTGACACTGTTTAAAATGGCATTCCCCCACTTCTTTCTCTCACCTTTAGCTGTGGGCTACAGCAGACAAGCCATTTGGTCCAAATGTACATTGTATACCTTCACAATGATTCAATAGTCATTGTTTGAATTCAGTTTACAAGGAAGAATCTTCCTAGCCCAGAGGGCTGCATGTGCCCTGGTCAATTCAGAATGTTTAGAATCTAGATAGGAGTTTGAGTTCATGCATAGTTGCAGTGGCTTGAATTTACATGTGTAAGCAGCCCTGGAGATGGGTTCAGGCTTCTGGACTAAAGTTACAATATTTCTAATTGACATCTTATTGTTACAGTATGATTGACTGACATTTCTTTATCTGTTCTGGATGTGATGACCTCAGAATCTTATTGTAATCTTTACATTCTGTCATCAATTGCCCTGTACCTGTATGTGACTGGGAGTGTATAAAAAGTCTCTAGTTCTGTTGAAGCTTTGCAGCGAGCTTATCTCTGCTTGCCCTTAATGGCCTTATCGTGAAACCACCCGCAGGGCCTGGGATAGACGATACAGACACGGAGGTTCACAACGCTTGATCTTTCCTACGACCCGAGTTTTATTTCCCTTCTCAAATTGAGATTCCGGGATTCTGACAGACGATGCAGCGGATAAATACCCATCAGGGTGGAAGCGAGGTTTCTGGGAGAGCAAGTCATGCTTTTCCTGAGCAGGGAGAAAAAGACCACTTTTCGCCCCAGTGGCATTAAGGGAGGCCGATATGACACGCCCCTAGACTGAAAGCTGCACCCTTCTGAAGGACTTTCATGCTGGCACGGAGCTGCAAAAACTTGGGAATCAGAATGTCAGACTTCCGACATACTTGCCATGTATGAATTGAGAAACTCCATTTGGGGAGCTAGACATGCACGTGGTGGGCATGTCGTGAGCGGAGCCGGCTGGAGCCGGGGTCAGACTAGGTGGCCCAGGAGGCCCCTTCTGACTCTGTTTCTGTGTTTCTACCAGCCTGGAACCAAAAAAGCTGTGCCAAAACTAAGGAAGAACGGAGAGTCAACATTGGGCATCAGAGCACCGCTTTCCCTGAAGTCGAGCGCTCGCCTTTTCCGGCCAAGCCTGGGAAGCGCAGGGACGGGGCCGCGGTGACGTCACGGGTCAGCTCAGCCAATGGCGGCCCTGCAACCGGCAACGGGCAACGGGCGGGAAACGAGGCGCCGAGCAGGAGGAGCGACCCCGGGAAGCGCTGCGGGAAAGGCCGGGCGGGAAGGCGGAGCCGGAGCGGGACCGATGCGGGAAGCCCTGGCGAACGCGCCGCCCCCCGCGCCAGGGCAGAGGCGCCGGGCTTGCTCCCCGGAGGGCCGGGGCGGCGGGGCCGGGGCTGCGGGGGACGCCAGCCTCCGAGGGCGGCAAAGGAGCGCTGCCCGGGGGTCCGGGAGGGGCATCACAGGCCCCGTTTGGCTCCCCGCGATTGCGCTGCATCGGTTTGTCTTTCAGTTTGTATTTACGCGTGATTTTGATGCATTTCTGGAAACGGGTGAGGGGTGTAAAAGCATTTAGCGGCGTGCAAACAGTGCAAATGAGCGAACGGGGGGGGGCCCTTCCCGCACCCAGCCAGGCGGTCAGCCCACGCGGGTCCTCGGCCGAGCAGGGAGGGAGGGGAGCCTAGCGCGGGACCTCCCGGCATCCAGCGCGTCCCGAGGCCCCGCCCCCTTGGGGGAGCGGGCAGGGGGCCTTTGTGACCTCACAGCGCGGCGCGGCCAATGGCAGGGCAGGGCCGCTCCCTGGGCAACGGCCGCTGCAACGGCAAACCAACCGGCAGCCGCGCCGGAGACGAGCGCCCCGCAGCGGCCGAGCAGCGCAGGCGCCCGCCAGGCCCCGGGAGGCCGGTGCGGAGGGTCGGGGCTGCCCGAGGGGGCCGAGCCGCGGTGGCAGCGCAGGAGGGTCCGGGCGGGGCTCCGAGAAGAGCCGTCCAAAGCCAGGAGGGGGGGCGGGGAGGGAGCCCCTTCCCCCGTTCCCCCCGGGCGCCCTCCTTGCTGGCCCCTCTGCTCTCGCCCCGCGGAAGGCCCGCGGTCAGCCGCCCTCCTCTCCTCCCCGCCTTCCCGGCCTCCGGTCCCCAGGATCATGGGACCCCCCCCCCCCGTGCTGTCGGCGGCCAGAGGGGCCCCCCGCCCAGCCTCTCCCGGGCGACCGAGCCGTGCGCACAGGGCGGCGCGGCTCCGCGGGGCCGACCGGTGGCGGGGGCGGCGCGGGGACCGGGGCTGCTGCAGCGGGTGGGGCCGGCGCGCCTCCTTGGCCGGGCGGGTGGCCGTGCTACGCGGCGGTGGGTTTGCCTCCCGCAGTTGAGGGATCCCCCCCGCCGCCAGTGGCCGCCTGGTGTCAGAGCAGTGGGCCTGGGAGCTCCCAAAGTGGGGCCTGTGGGTGGGGGGGGGTTAATTTGTGGGTGGAAGCCGGGGCGTTCGTCTGGGGGGGTGGAAGAGGGGCTGTGGAGTGGCAGCCCTTAAGCGTGTCCCAGGATGGGCGCCGCCCAGTGGAGGACAACTTGTGGCCACAGCGGACACCCGCACGGAGGCGGGGGGGGGGGGAGGCTCAGGGGCTCGCAAAGGGGGCCCTCCAGGCCCTGAGCGGCCGGAAATCAGCTGCTGGATGAAAGTCAGTGGAGGTGGGCAGGTGGAAACTGGGGAACGGCACTGCTAGGTGAAAGTCGGGGGGTGGTGGTGGTGCTGGCAGAGTCCTAAGATAACCGCCACCGCAGTTAGATGACCCCAGACTAGATGACCCCTTCTGCACGCTCTGTTTCTATGCTTCTGACACGAATATGCCAACAAGTATGGAAAGCAAAACCATGGCCCACCCAGGTAAATGTTCGATACAAATTCCAGTCCGCAAGGCAGGAGATGTTAAGGAGCGCAGCCACTACCGGACCGTGGCACGAATTCCCATGCAGCCGCATGATGCTCAGGCTGTTGCCACAAAGAGGATGTGCATTGCGGACACAAGGCCACTGCGAGGGCCCGATACGGAGAAACGGCTCGGTCTCCTGCAGCCAAAGGCTCCCAGCAGGTGGATTTTTGGGTTGTGTTGGTTCAATCTGGATGGAGAACATATGACAAATCAAGCTTGAAGAAGATTGGAAGGAGTGAAAATTGGTGGGAGACACATCAGTACTCTGAGAAATGCCGATGACCCCATACTAGGGGCAGAAAGCGGCAATGAATGGAAACAGCTGGTGAAAGAAAGAAACACAGCAGCAGGACCTCAGCTGAACATGAAGACAACCAATATTGTGACAGTTATACAATTTAATGTCAACAGTGGAGCTGCAGCCAAGAAATTCCAAGAAGGCGGAGACTGGGAAGGGCAACCGGAAAAGGCACCAAGTGGAAGGACCAAGCCCAAGATCATCCGCACGATTGTATTCCGATCACACCATGGGTGTGAAGCTGGGCAGAGAAGCAAGTCAACAGGAAGGAAGTGGGTACATTTGAGGCATGGTGCCGGAGGAGAGCCTTGTGAATATTATGGACTGGCAGAAAGACGACCCAGTGGGTCCTGGATGAAATCAAGGGAGATCTTGCCCTGGAAGCAAAATGGTGGCACTGAGGGCATCGTACTTCAGGGCAAGTGGGGAAGACAATGATGGGGAAATGCTGAAGGCAGGAGAGGAAAACCCAGCAGGCATGACTGAGTGATTGCATAAGGGAAGCCACACAGAGCCTCCATAAGGGATGAGTCCAGGGTCTGTCTGGCTCAGAGATTCCGAGGAAACATGCCTGGAGTTGACTCTTCCAGAGGGGATGCAGAACGGATGGCGATTTTGCAGCTACACTTGCCGGGCTGCTCCTTCTTCCTGAACGAAGGAAAGAGGGCGGGAAGGAATCCGTCAACTCTAGACAAGACGAGTGCTGCAGCGTGACATTGGTTCCTGCCCGAGTGGCTTATTCTGAGGAGGATAATGAGACCCTTGTGCTGGGCTTTTCAAACTCTTTCAACAGGGGGCCAGTTGAAAGGTGCCGGTGGTGGGCATGGGCCAGCAAGGCGGTGCCAGCAGAGCATGCAGGCCAGCGAGGGGGTGGGGGCGGGGGGTCTGAGCGCCGAAGAATTGAGGCCTTTGCATTGTGGTGCTGGAGGAGACTCCTGCGAGTCCCCTGGACCGCAAGGCAATCAAACCGGTCAGTCCTAGAGAAGATCAACCCTGACTGCTCTTTCGAAGGCCAGATCCTGAAGATGAAACTTAAATACTTTGGCCACCTGATGAGAAGGAAGGACTCCCTGGAGAAGAGCCTGATGCTGAGAACAATAGATGGCAAAAGGAGGAGGGGACGGCAGAGGATGAGGTGGCTGGATGGAGTCACTGAGGCAGTTGGTCTGAGCTTAGGTGGACTCCGGGGGCTGCTGGAGGACAGGAAGGCCTGCAGGAACGTTGTCCATGGGGTTCTGATGGGTCAGACACAACTTTGCAACTAACAACAAATAAATTCTGAAGCCACCAGAGCCCATCTTGCAAGATTGGCCCAGTCACATCACCAGAGCCCTAAGTGTATAATACAATATTATGTATGGCTTACATTTATGCCGAATTATGTGTAATTTCATTTAACTTTGGTAATGGTAAGGATGAAAAGTACCTTCTAATGAAAAATGTTTCTCTTAAATTAGGCAAAGACTACCAAATAAAAGCTATTATTGCTACTATTACCCTTTAATTTTTTTAATGTATATCCCCTTAGAAACACTGTTCTCAGTGATACTTACAACACCCCTGTGAGGTAGTTCAATATTGCTCCATAAAGCAGATGGAGACACGGCTGAAGGACAGAGCCGAGTTCCCCCGGATGTGCCCATACATGGGTTTAGGAAAGGTGACCCTGAAAGACAAGACTCCGCCAGTGCCTCTGGACATTCCCGTAAAACAGGACGAAAAGGGAAGGGGCTTCATCTCGGGGCTCCATTCTGCCTTCTGTGTGCACGGAGACCTTTTTCTGCAGAATGAAGCTTTTTCCACCTCCTGGCCCTGGAGTGCTTGATTGGCTACTGCACACGCCACGAACAAATCCCTTTTTTCTGGGCAACACTGAGAAAGAAGACCTTCCCCTCCTCCCCAGCCACTTCCACGGATCTCCCATGTTTGTTTGTTTTTTACCCCCCATTTTTTTGACCAAAAAACCATAATTACAATACATCACAACAATAATAATATAACATAACAGAAACACAATAATAAAAAGCAAATGATAAAGTGCCCCCACCACCCCGTAGACCCATGCGACCACCGTTCACAAACCATAACAACTAATAACATATAATATGCTTCAATTATTTCCAGATCCCCTCCAGAAGCTCATATGATCTTGACTGGGTTTGCAGCCTTTGCCTTCTAGCAGTACTGCTTTTACAAAATCTTCCCAGATTTCATTATATTTCTTTGCTTTCATTAACCCTCTTTTTAATTTTTATTTCTGTCGTCAGTTGATCATTAATTACCATGTTCCATATTTCATTGCACCATTCATGCCTTTGCAAAGCCCAATTCTGTTTCCAATATTGAACTATCACTACCCTAACTGCCATTATCAGACTTACAATCAGTTCTTGCTCAGCTTCATTTATATCTTGTTTTTCTATCAACAGCAATAACACCATTCTCGGTGACATTTCTAAGTCTGTATCTAAAATTTCTCCAATTTCCTTAAATACCATAATCCAAATCTTTTGTATATTTTCACAGTCCCACCACATGTTTATAAGTTCCGATCTCTTTACCACATCTCCAACATATACTAGAATATTTCTCATCAATTTGATTTAACTTAACTGGCGTTAAATACCATCTCCATATCACCTTGTAGCCATGCTCTTTAATTCTAACTCACATATCCTAATATACTCTTCTATTCCAAATATTCTTCCAGTCCTTGTCTTTTATTTCACCTACATCCATTTCCCAAATCGATTTTAAACTTTTCGTCTGATCTCCTAACTCCATTAATATCCTATAGATTTGGCAATTCTTCCTTTACTTGTACATTCTTCCGCAGTCTCACATTCTTTTATAATCATTTCAAATTTTGTTAATTGCCTTTCTTCCTCTTTAAATTTATTCTCCATCTTCATCCATTTTTCTAATTGAATTAGATTAAACCAATTTAATTTAACCTCTGGCAATATATTCCTTAAGCGTAATATATTTTTATCTTATTTTTCCAGTCTTCCCATCTATATATATATATATGGTTATTTTTTAAAACTAAAAGTTAGTTTTCCAATCCTTTAATTCTATTTTTGGGAATTTCTCCATTTCAACCACTAGTGTTAACGGATAAGTTCCCGGGATTAACTGTTGTCTCCATTTTTCCCATACTTCCATCGTATTTTTTAAAAAGGGATTTTGAATTTTCTTAATAATCTTTTTAATATCCTTTTTAAACCAATATGTCTCTAAATGATCACCTATTTCCCTTATTGGATATCACTCCACATTAATTCTTTATTTTGGGCTATAATATCTGGAACCATCTTGAATTGGTTTGCAACCCAATACTTTTTCACATCTGGAATGCCCATCCCTCCTTTTTTTGTGATTCATACCACAGCACTTTACTTATCCTTGCTCTCTTCCCTCCATTACAATAAACCTCCAATAATTTCTGCATTTCCTTTAATTCATGATCATACAACCTGATTGGAATCATCCAAAACAAGCAAACAAAAAATCTTTGGCAGAATTTTCATTTTTGTTACTGCTATTCTTCCAAACCATGATAATTTCGTATTTTCATATTTTCCTGTTTTATGTCTTTCCATATTTTCCTGTTTTATGTCTTTAACTTTTCATAATGTTTCTTAATTCTTGACTATCTTTTGGAATATCAATTTCAAAGTATCTAATATTGTGTACTATTTTTAATTTATATTTTTTAATATACTGTATCCACTTCTTCACTATTATGATTATATAACATCATTTCAGATTTTTCCCAATTAACTTGCAATCCACCACATTTCCCAAATTCCTTTAAATGTGAATATATTCTTTCTATAGTATTTATTGGGACTTGAAATGTTAGCAGTGTGTCATCTGCACACAAATTAATCTTAATTTTCTGATGTACTCCAATTCCTCCTATCTGTGTATCATTCCTAATTGCATTTGCCAATATTTCCATCATTAAAGCAAATAATATTGGGGATAAGGGACAACCCTGTCTCGTCCCTTGGTTTAGGATTATTGTTTCTGTAATACCATCATTTACAATTACTTTGACATATTTTCTGTATATAATTGATTTGTTGCTTTCTTAAACTTTACTCCAAATCCCATCTTCTCTATTAAAATCTTCATTGTTGGCCATTCCACACAGTCAAAGGCTTTCAGTATATCTAATGCTCATATACTTGCCTTTCTATTTTGCTTCTCAATATAATAGTTAACATTTAATACTCTCCTTACCACATCTGACATTTGTCGACCTCTTATAAACCCACATTGGTCATTCCTTATATATTTATCTATGAATTTTTCAATCTATTTACCAATATCGCTTCTTGATTAATGAGAGATTAAGATCCAGGGTTTGTAAGGTTTTCTCTATTAGGTTTTGCTATCAAAACTACCATGGATTGTCTCCAAGAGCTTGGAATTGTTTCCCCTTCCATTACTTTATTAAACATCGTTTTCATTTTAGGGACTAATTTTTTAAATTTTTTATAATATTCAGCACCCAATCTGTCAGATCCTGGAACTTTACCTATTTTTAATTTAATAATAACTTCCAATATCTCTTCTTCTTCTATTTGAGTTTTCGTAATTTCTTTATGCACATCTCGAATTTTACACATCAAATTCTTTTCTATATATTTTTGGCTTTCTTTCAAATCTATTTCATTTCCCTTATATAATTTGTCAAAAAACCTTCTGAAAATTAAACATTTTTCTTTCATCATATAACATCTTTCCCCTTTTTCGTTCTTTATTACTCCAATTAATTTTTTTGCTTTTTTGACTTGTGTGGCTCTGGCCAGCATTTTGGAGTTTTTATTACTATTTTCATAAAATTCCCTTTTCTAATAAATTAGATTTCTTTGAACTTGTTCTAATTCAATAATTTGTATTTCTTTTCTTTTTGCTGTTAATTCCAACATAATTTTGTTTTCTCTACTTTTAATATGTTCTTTCTCTAATTCTTTAATTTCTTCCTCTAGTTTCATTATATGTTGTTCTTTTTGTTTTTTTAAATCATCCTTAATAAATCTACTTAAATCTGTATTCTTATATTTTACATCTGACTTTGATGGGTTAGATTTATCCTTTTCTTTATCCATAACCATATTACAATCACCCGCCATTATCACATATCCTTTTTTAAATTCGTCTATTTCTTTATATACCTTGTCATAGAACTCCCTTTCATTTATATTAGGTGCATATATATTAGCTAACGTCACCTCTTGTCCATACATTAAACCTTATATTATTAGAAATCTCCCCAGATGGTCCTCTTTTATAGCTTTTATTTTAAATTCACATCTTTTGGCAAGAATAATGGCAACACCTCTAGCTTTTGAACTACCATGTGATTTCTCCTCTATGAAATCGAGTATAATTTTAGTTCATTTACCCCATCTTTCTTTTGATGCATTTCTTGTAAAAAATATAATATCTGCTTTTTCTTTATGTAAAGATTGTTCAATTCTGGCTTGTTTATGTTTTTCTCCCAAGCCATTTACATTCCAAGACACAATCTTCAGTGTTTTTCCCATTCTTTCAATACATGAAATGCTCCTTTTGGTCTCCAAATGTGATAAACAGTAAGACAATAACAACCACCCAAATCAACTTAACCGCACCCCCACCATATTCCCCACCACAGCTGTGTATGGAGGCCCCCTTGCCCATCTTCAGGAGAATTTCTCCGCCCTGTCGCTTTGGGCTTCCAAGGTGGGGGAAGAGGAGCCTTCCCTTCGTAGACCCCAGACACCCACTCCACCCTCCCCAAACATCTGTACCCATTTATTCTATACACAAAATTCTGTTATATTTCGGTAATAATTTCAGCACTAACAAATACAATATATTCTGCCTCTGTGCAGAGGATGAGCCTCCTGCTTCTATGCTCAACTTCTCCTTCTCACTATCTCTTCTCTCCTCAGTCTTCCTTCTTGAAAATGTAGATCTGTCCTTTAACTTTTGCATGTGTGCTACATATTCATCATCCAGGATTATTCCAAGCATCTTCAGTAATTTCAGTGCTTCTTTCTTTGTATCCACTCTATAATATTTACCATTATATGAAAACCTCATAAAAATTAGGAACCTTCAACTATATTTTATGGAATTCTTTGGAGTATTTGTCAGACTTGAGACATAACTCTTCTCTATTGCAAAGTCTCATTATATAGATCAGGAAAGGCTTGAATCTGATGACCTTCTTATATATATAATTCTTATATATATTTCTTATACATTTTCTTATAAAGTTAGGCCTGGAATGTTAATTAGCTTTAATCTGCATTCCTTACAGCTCTGTCCGACTGTTTTCTGTATCAGCACTCTCTCGGCCTTCCACCTGACCCGGGGGGGGGAGGGGGGGGGAGAAGCGTCACTTCTTATTTAAAAGAGAAAAAAAATCCTTCAAGAAAGTAACCTTCTCTTCATCTCCGCTTCCCTACCTGTTTTTAAGCTTATTTTAATAAGCGACCAGAGTATTTATAACATAAATGCTGTTTCTAAATCCATGGGCAGTCAAAATATGGCTTACTCTGGACCAGGCCCAGCACTTTCAGATCAGAAAAACAACTCTTAGTCCACGTCTGTGTTTCAAATCATCAAATCAAAGGAATTGACTTATGTTTTATGCATTTATCCAGTGTCTCTTTATCTTGAGTATATTTTAATCATGTTTTTGTCAATGATCAGGGGAGTGCAGATTTTAGCGTCCGGAATCCACTCCGAGCAGGCTCCGCCTCCACGGATCTCCCCTGTTTGAGAGGATAATAGGAAAAGAAAGCAGAGGGAACGGAGAGCTGACATGAATTCCCCCTCCCCTCCCCACACCGAGCCTCACGCCGTCCTGGCTCAGGCTTGGCTCCACCAGAAAGCAAGCCGGAGGGAGGACAACTCAACACCCGAGGTAACCCCAAAACTCAGAAGAAGCAAGAAAGCTGAAGACGTTTTATTCCAGGAAAGGGTCTCACAAACATACACACTCAGTGAAAGCGTTGCACATGTCCTCTATTTTCAGAATATTTTTTTTCAAGGGAATGGACCCAACTTTGATTGTCCACCAGTGAGATGGCTGCTCTGCCAGATCTGTTGGGCAAATCCACTGGAGGAGATCTGGAACGTTCATGCTGGGCAGCCCGAGCTGTGGAGACAGCCCAGCTCATGAATCTCGCTGCATGGCAGAACGAGGAAATACAATTAAATTCCCTTTCTGAAAAACAGAATTGTAGATTTGGATGTATGGTATTGATTCTGCAAAATTCAACAGAACTGGACAAATTTCCTGCAAAGTCATCCAACTGTTGCTCTTCCCGTCATGCTAATTTGGTGAAATAGCAACGTTCCTCATTCATCCAACGTGGGTCTCCAGGCACTCTGGACTGCGGGTGCGTCTGCCACTTTGAAAGCAAGCCCTGGGCACCAAAGAGGCTTCCGCATTTCAGCCAGTTTCAGCTCCGTGCTCCTGTTTCTTCTTTTCTTCCCCTCACTCACTGCAACCAGAGTCCACCGCTTCCAGCTCGCGAGGGCTTTGTTCCCAGGTCAGGCTTAATTCGAAGTCCAGAGTGTTCTGCTTTGGACTGGTCACTCTGAGGGCTTCTGCTCTGGGCAGAGCTCACTTTGGCTCCTTCCCCACTGGGTCTTGAGGCAATCAGGAATAGGCCGAGCACCTCCTGCCCTGGCCTGGCCTGGCCTGACCGGGCGGGTGTTCAAAGGGCCCTCACTCTGCTTCAGGAGGTAGTTTGCCCGCCAGCCGCACCACAGGGAGCCGCGAGTTCCGGACGGAGCCCGACCCTCCTCCTTCCCTGTTTCCCATTGCAAGATGGCAGCCCAGGAAGGGTGGCAGCCCGCTTGCTGGGGTGAAGAGCCCACATGGGGACAGGAGAATCCCGGATGCGGAAGGGGCAGCCCAGCTCATGCAGGAAGACCGGCCACCCAGAGGTCTGCAGGCCACACCAGTCCTGCTGCAGAGAGAAGAAGGGGCAGAGGTTGGCTGATGTCTAGAAGAAACCCTGGGCGCGCACCCCATATCTGGAGGGCACACTGTGCGTCTCTCTCCCCAGGAGGAGAAGCAGCACATGGGGCGGAGGAGGGCTTGGCTGCCCAGAGGGACATGGAAGATGGCGCAGGGATGCCAAGCCTCTGGCCCGCCAGGCAGCCCCTCCCAAGCTCGTTCCCGGGAGGAGACACCACGGGGGGGGGGTGTCCCTGCTGCAGTCCCGGATCTCAGGTGCAAGAGATCACAGCAGGGACTCGGGTGGGGGACGCGGCTCATGTTGGGAAATGCAGCTACCCCTCCTGGCTGGCGGGCCCCAAATCATCCTCTTCCAAGATGGTGCTGGGAGGAAGAGGAGGGGGGGAGAAGGGGACAAAGGTGGAGCCTGATGCCAACAAGGGGGGATGCCGGCCACTCGGCTCACTTATGGGCCCCGAGGGAAATCCCTCCTGATCCCAGATATGGGGGGATGCAAGGCAGCATCCCCCAAGTTGGGCTGAAAGATGGTGGCTGTTCTGCAGGCCTCCCAGGAAGAAGCAGGATTCCTCGCTCACCCCGGCCTCAGATGGAGGTGGTGGCCTTGGGGATCCCACCTGGAAAGGAACAAGAGGGGGATTCAGTCCTTGGTGGCCAGGAAGGTGGGGAGGATGTGAGATGGCTGGGGGAGCTGAGCCAAGCTCCTTCAGCCACAGGCAAAAGATACTGTGCAGTATTTGCATACGCAAGATTCATGAAACTTTGTGCTGCCTGGTGTTTTGCCCCCCCCCCCCCGGGGGCTCTGGGTCCAGGAGCAGCCGCTGCCCTGCCCAATGGGGACCTGTGATGGTTCGCGCTTGCACTTGTCATGCGCTTCTTGGGAGGACTCGTTTTAGAGTCGCACTTGCAGAGATAAAGGGAGCCCCCCCCCCCCCCCGCATCTCCAGTGTTGCAATCTGGAGAGGATTCATTTGCCTTGTGAGTTCCTCAGCACAGGCTGCCTTCGTGTGCCTCACAGGGGCTGTCTAAGAACACCAAACACCTCAGAACCAACTTCTCCCGGGCCCGTTTCTGGGAGTGCAGCCAGCCTGGCCGGAGCCCCCCTGCAGTGCCAGAGGCAGCCAAGAGCTCAGACTCAGGCGGGGATGCGCAGCCCCTCCGCCATCCCCTCAGCGCCTCTTCCTGCTTGGCGGAGCGATGCACCCATGAGATAAATAAGAATACAATGCTGCTTTTGCAATAAATTTGAAACTGACCAAGTGAATCAGAGAAATGATCAAAGCTAACAGCAAACGTCGTTAAAAATCCAGGAAGCAAATCATTCGCAGGGCACATGGAGTTCGGCCTTAGGGGAGGAAGGTATTGCGGACAGGAAAGATAAGTGAACTGATTATGCGGACAAAGGGATTAAGTGGGAATTGAGGGGAGTGAATACATGCCTGGAACGGATGATGAGAGACATTTGGGCAATGAAAAGAGGATCTAAAACCATATAAGCAAATAGTGGACGAGGGTCCTTGTGGCAGTGGGAGGGGTAACGGGGTGGTCCTTCACGTGAACATGCAGACAGGGTAGCCTGCCACCCCAAAGGACCCTACACGATGGGGGTCTCAGGGGAGGGAAATACGCGGCCAGATACAGGGATAAAATGCAGTGCTTCAGGCTGACTGTAGGTGCTACCTGTCGGGTGCCCCCACTTTTGCACAAGTGATTCTTTTAAAACATTAATACTGCTTGAATTTGTGGCTGGCAGAACTGTGTTTTCTAGGAATGCTGCTCACACCCAGAGAGGGCTGCTTAGAGTCACGCCACATGCCCTTTCTGGGAGATGGGTCTGGGGACAGACAAGTGGCCAGGCCTCGGCACCAATCCTGCTGCAAAGGGCAGCCCGGGATGCTGAGCACCTGCAGAAGCAGGCAGCTGCCTGTCCAGTTTTCCCTCAGGACTGAAAACCCAGAATTCTGGCCCGGCTTCCTTCACCCCAGGGGACCCTCCTGGGCCTCCATTTCCCACACTGGGGAGGCCTGCCCTGTGCAGGAGGTAATGTGGGAAAAGGGAGGAGACACTTATGGCTGTCCAGTGGTCATCTTGAAGTTTCCCTGCAAAAGCACAGACAGAGGCACGGATCCGTCAGATCACACGGTCCTGTGAAGGCACCACCCTGCTCCCCACTAGACTCTCCTCTGCCTTCTGCCTCACACACTCCAGGGAAGGAGGTCGCAAAGATGGTCCCCCACCCAAACTCAGGGAGCCATTTTACTCTCTCAGCGAGGAGGGGAGCAGCTCTCTTCTCATCAGCAAGTGAACTAAGATGCCCCATCCCTGCCCCACAGGGAGGGACCCCCTGGAGAGCCCTGGCACACGGTCCCGGAGGGGACCCTGCTGCCCCTCCAAAAACACAGAATCCATTGCTTGACCAGGGAAATTTTTCACACGCAAACAGCCCAGGAGAACCAATAAGGGACATGCGTGTTGGATGGAACCAGTCATCCTTGATGGGTCCCAATGAACCCACAAGTGTCTTCTTGGAGGGCAATATGTGATTTTGCTCCCTGGCAAGAACCTCCCTCAGCCCCACATCAGTACTGCCTCATATTTCTGGGGCAACACTCCCCCCCCCCCCCAGAGTCTTTGGGGCCAGAAGCAGCAGCTACCCCCACCTGAAGGATGGATCCCTGATGATTTCAGTTTGTCATTGCACTCTCTGGCCTGAGAGGACTCGTTTTGTGTCTCCCTCTTTGGAATACACGGACCCCCCCCCCCCACCCCAACCTGGGCACTGCAATCCGGGCAGAACTCCTTTGCCTTCTGACTCGCTTAGCAGGGGCTGCCCTTGTGTCCCGCAGGGGACCGTCTAAGAGCAGCAAAGGCTGCAAGACCGACTTCTGCTGAGCCAGTTCAGCCCACCTGGCCGGAGCCCCCCTGCAGCACCAAAGGCGGCCGACTGCTCAGACTCACACGGTGACACCCAGCCCCTCCGCCATCCCCTCAGCCCCTCTTTTCCCTCGGCTGAGGGATGGACCCAGAGAGGGGCGCTTAGAGTCACACCCCATGCCCATGTTGAGGGATAGCTCAGGTGACACAAGCAGCCAGGCCTGGGCACCAATCCTGCTGGAAAACACAGCCAGGGGTGCTGAGAATCTGTCCAAGGGGGCAACAGCCTGTTCTTCCCCTCCCTCTTTCAGAGGGAAAACGGTGCATCCAGATAACCGGACTGTTTTCCACCAGGACACAAAACCCAGAATTCTTGCCCAGCTTCCTCCATCCGTCAGCGGACCGTCCTATTCCTCCATTTCCCACCCTGGAGAGGCCTGCCTTGTGCTGGAGACAATGTGGGGAAAGGAGGAAACACTCACTTCTGGCTGCCCAGTAGTCATCCTCAAGCTTCCCTGCAAAAGCACAGACAGAGGCACGGACCCGATCAGATCCCACGGTCCCACGAAGCCGCCCCACCACCCCCTCAAGACTCTGCTCTCCCGCTCCTCTCTCCCTCTCCAGGAAGGAAGGCCCAATGCTTCCCACAGAACTGCATTCATGGAGCTCCCTCAGGGGGGCCAAGCAGTTTCCCAGGGGCAGCCCCAGAGGGGCAGATGTTCCCCCTCACCTAACACGGGGCCAGGCACTGTGCTGCCTCCACAGACAGGCCAAGCAGCCAGGAAGCGGCTCAGTCGGTGACAGGCCAAGGGGCCATTCCTGGCCTCCAGCTCCTCCATGCCCAGGACTCTGGGAGACATTCATGCTCTGCAGCTGCAGTGGGCAAGACTGCAGGGAGGGCAGTCCCCCACCCAAGACTCTGGGGACCCTTTGAGCCTCCCCGCCAGGAGGGAAGCGTCTCTCCTCTCTCAAGCAGGTGAACCAAGATACGGGATATACCCTTTGGCCCCTGCACACGCAAGGATCTTCCTGGGCATCAAAAACCTTTGGAAAGGGACCTCCACATCTCTGGCCCCACCAATGGAGCACTGAGAACCCTGACCCAGACCGGATACGGACCCCTCTGCCTTGAGCTCTGGGGACAGGAGCAGCTGTCCCCCAACCTGAAGGAGGGACCTGTGCTGCTTCCTGCCTGCAATTGCTACCCATTTCCTGGGGGGACTCATTTCAGTGTCCCCCTCTTTGGGATACAAGGATCCCAGGTGTTGAAATTCGGGCAGGACGCCTTTGCCTTGGGACTTGCTCAGCAAGGGCTGCCCTTGTGTCCTACAGGAGATTGTCTACGAACAGCAAACGTCACAGAACCGACTTCCCCTTGGCCATTTTCTGGGAGTTCAGCCCTCCTGGCCGGAGCCCCCCTGCAGCCCCAAAGGCAGCCGACTGCTCAGACTCAGGCGGGGACATGCAGCCCCTCCGCCATCCCCTCAGCCCCACTTTCCCCTTGGCTGAGGGACAGACCCAGAGAGGGGCGCATAGAGTCACACCACCTTCCCCTTTTGAGGGGCAGCTCAGGTGGCAGGCAAGCGGGCAGGCCTGGGCACCAATCCTGCTGGAAAGGGCAGCCAGGGGTGCTGTGAATCTGCCCAAGGGGGCAACAGCCTGTTCTTCCCCTCCCTCTTTCAGAGGGAAAACGGTGCATCCAGATAACTGGAATGTTTTCCATCAGGACCGAAAACCCAGAATTCTGGCCCGGCTTCCTCCACCCCAGGGGACCCTCCTGGGCCTCCATTTCCCACCCTGGGGAGGCCTGCCCTGTGCTGGAGACAATGTGGGGAAAGGGAGGAAACACTCACCTTTGGCTGCCTCACAGTCACCATCAAGCTTCCCTGCAAAAGCACAGACAGGGGCACGGACCCGATCAGGTCCCACGGTCCCACGAAGCCACCCCGCCACCCCCTCAAGACTCTGCTCTCCCGCTCCTCTCTCCCTCTCCAGGAAGAAAGGCCCAATGCTTCCCACAGAACTGCATTAATGGAGCTCCCTCAGGGGGGCCAAACAGTTTCCCAGGGGCAGCCCCAGAGGGGCAGATGTTCCCCCTCGCCTAACACGGGGCCAGGCACTGTGCTGCCTCCATGGACAGGCCAAGCAGCCAGGAAGGGGCTCAGTTGGTGACAGGCCAAGGGGCCCTTCCGGGCCTCCAGCCCCTCCGGGAGCCATTCATGCTCTGCAGCTGCAGTGGGTAAGACTGCAGGGAGGGCAGTCCCCCACCCAAGACTCTGGGGACCCTTTGAGCCTCCCCGCCAGGAGGGAAGCATCTCTCCTCTCTCAACCAGGTGAACCAAGATACGGGAAACATCATTTGGCCCCTGCACACGCAAGGATCTTCCTGGGCATCAAAAACCTTTGGAAAGGGACCTCCACATCTCTGGCCCCACCAATGGAGCACTGAGAACCCTGACCCAGACCAGATACGGACCCCTCTGCCTTGAGCTCTGGGGACAGGAGCAGCTGTCCCCCAACCTGAAGGAGGGACCTGTGCCGCTTCCTGCCTGCAATTGCCATCCATTTCCTGGGGGGACTCATTTAAGTGTCCCCCTCTTTGGGATACAAGGATCCCAGGCGTTGAAATTCGGGCAGGACGCCTTTGCCTTGGGACTTGCTCAGCAAGGGCTGCCCTTGTGTCCTACAGGAGATTGTCTACGAACAGCAAACGCCGCAGGACCGACTTCCCCTCGGCCATTTTCTGGGAGTTCAGCCCTCCTGGCCGGAGCCCCCCTGCAGCACCAAAGGTGGCCTGCTGCTCAGACTCAGAGGGGGACGCGCAGCCCCTCCGCCATCCCCTCAGCCCCACTTTCCCCATGGCTGAGGGACAGACCCAGAGAGGGGCACATAGAGTCACACCACGTGCCCATTTTGAGGGGCAGCTCAGGTGGCAGGCAAGCGGGCAGGCCTGGGCACCAATCCTGCTGGAAAGGGCAGCCAGGGGTGCTGTGAATCTGCCCAAGGGGGCAACAGCCTGTTCTTCCCCTCCCTCTTTCAGAGGGAAAACGGTGCATCCAGATAACCGGACTGTTTTGCACCAGAACACAAAACCCAGAATTCCTGCCCAGCTTCCTCCACCCGTCAGCGGACCGTCCCAGGCCTCCATTTCCCACCCTGGGGAGGCTTGCCCTGTGTGGGAGAAAATGTGGGGAAAGGGAGGAAAGACTCACCTCTGGCTACCTCGCAGTCATCTTCAAGTCTCTCTGCAAAAGCACAGACAGGGGCACGGACCCGATCAGGTCCCACGGTCCCGCGAAGCCACCCTGCCACTCCCCTCAAGACTCTGCTCTCCCTCTCCAGGAAGGAAGGCCCAAAGATTCCCACAGAACTGCATTCATGGAGTTCCCACAGGGGGGGCCAAGCAGTTTCCCAGGGGCAGCCCCAGAGGGGCACATGTGTCCCCTCGCGTGACACGGGGCCGGGCCCTGTGCTGCCTCCACGGACAGGCCAAGCAGCCAGGAAGGGGCTGCATTTGGGACAGGCCAAGAGATGCTTCCTGGCCACCATGCCAAGGACTCTGGGAGCCATTCACGCTCTGCAGCTGCAGTGGGCAATGACTGCTGGGATCGCAGCCCCCCACCCAGGAATCCGGGGACCCTTTGAGCCCCCCAGCCAGGAGGGGAGCAGCTCTCCTCTCACAAGCAGGTGGACCAAGGTACGGGAAACACCCTTTGGCCCCTGCACACGCAAGGACCTTCCTGGGCTTCGAAAACCACTGGAAAGCGACCTCCACATCTCTGGCCCCACCAAAGGAGCACTGAGAACTGCCAGGCAGAGAAAAGGCCAGAAAGAAAAGCCGCGGACGGGGAGGGAGGGAGGGGCAGGGGGGCACCGGGCTGGGGAAGGGGGGCAGGGAAGGGTCCTCTTGATGCTGTGTGAAAGGGGAGGAGCCTCCCCCCCACAGAACACCAGCGGGGGGCCCTTGGGTGCTGTTACGGGAAGGGGCCCAAAGCCTTGTCACAGGAGCGGCACGACTTGGATGGGCATCTTGCATCCAGGCAGCCCATCCCGAGGACCCGCATGGCACCCTCTCCCCGATCTCAAAGGGCAACATGGAGACATCCTGGCTGGCCAGCCTCTCATCCTTCCTTGCCCTGCCCTGCCGTATCTCTCTTGGAGATTCCCTCCTCTGGCTCGGGGTCCAGGAGCAGCGACCCCCTTCTGCTCAGGTGGCGACCCCTTTCTCTGCCCTCTTTCCTGGCTGGGGTCCTTCTTAGCTCTGCTTGATGGTGCAGCTGCCCGGCTTGCATGCCAAGTCGCCTGGACGGGGCAGCCCAGGCCACGGGGAGGCTCCAGCACCGGGCCCCCCTGGGCTCCCCCTCAAGGGGCCGCATCTCCAGGTCCTGAAGCCTGGAATTCCTGCCCGACTCCCTACCAACCCTCACCAACTCGTCCTGTGTCCCCATTTCCTGGCTAAGGGAGGCCTGCCCTGTGTTGGCGTGAACATGCGGAGGGGGGCAACACTCACTTTTTAAGACATTGTAGAAAATTCCGAGTTTCCCTGCAAAATGACAAACAAGTCAGAGATCCCCCAGCCTCACTGCCTGCAGCCACGAAACCCCCAAGCTTCCTTCCCCCAGACATTCCCCCCTCCACAGGACTGATGGGGTACAGGGACCTCAAACGGGGGCAGGCAGTGGGCTGCCCCTCCCTACAGCTGCCGCCGTCTCAAGGGGCTCGGGCCGCAGGAGCAGCAGCCTGCCCCCTGGAAGGGCCCCCCCACTCCTCCCAGGTCCAATTCGTGCCTGGAATGGGCTGGGCTGGGCTTGGGGAAGGGACTCGGTCCCTGGCAGGAGCTCCCACCAGCGCCAGAGGCAGCCGCATGCCCAGATGCGGACACTCTGCCCCCCGGCAAGTCCTGCTGAGCCCCCTTTCTGGAGTTCCCCACAGACCCATCTGAACTCATAGCTCTCTCTGGCCCCAGTCCCGCTGGAAAAGGGAGCCGGGCACGGAGGGATGTGCGGAATGGGCCAACCGGCCCCTTCTCTGCCCACCAAGAGACGGGACATCTGGGCAACATCGGCCCATCAGGACCCGAAATCCAGATTCTCGCCCACCCCCAACATGCCCCCACTGCCCCTGCCCGCCGAGGGAGGCCTGCCCTGTGTTGGGGGATTCAGGGAAAAGGGGGCAGCACTCACCAAACGTTGCTCTGAGATCCTCTTTAAGCTTCTCTGCAAAACCAGAAATACAAGCAGAACTCGAGTCAGGGGCCATCCTGTCCCATCATCCACACTCACAAAGCCCAGCACCCCTTGCCACCCAGCAGATACATTTCGAGTCCCTCTCTGACACCTTTGGGGAAGCAGGACCCACAGCTCAGCGCCAACCTGGAGGGGCTCCCACCGTGGGGTCCGGGCAGGTGCTTCTCCTCTTTTCTAATGTGGGGACACTGAGCGCACGGCCTTCTCCATATGTGGAGGGAGGGGGAGCATTAATTCTCATCCGCATCTGAACTAGGATTCAGGGAGTACGCCATGAATTCCTCGGGAGTAGAAGGCAGAATTCCCTGGGAGGATAAACTCCTCTTAAGAGCCACATTCAACTCTGTCTCTACAAGAAAAAGCACTTTGAGAACCAGCAGAGAGAAAGGATAAGGAGAGGTCAAAACTGATTCATGGGGGAAAAAGAACCAAGAGGGGTGGAAATGGGAGAATGGGTGTGCTTGAGTTGTTGTGTGTGTGTGTGTGTGTGTGTGTGTGACAGAGAGAGAGAGAGAGAGAGAGAGAGAGGGAGAGGGAGGGAGGGTGGGAGGGAGATGAAGAGAGAGAAGGTGGGGGAGAGGGAGAGGTGGTGCCCCCATAACATCAGTCCATGGGGAAATCTCTCTTCTGCTTTCACTCTCCGCTCCTTCCGCAGTTGTGGGGCACGTCCCCTGAGCACCGGCTGCAGGTCCTTTCGGGGGCAGAAGCATCCCAGGGCTGCTCAGGGGACGTGGGACGGTCAGTCAGCGCATTCGCTGGCCCAGAAGGTGCTCCAGCGGCCAGGAAGGAGGGAGCGATTCAGGCCCCCGACCCTCTCGCAAAAGAGGCGCTCTTGCCAGGGCGTCTGGCCAGTGTTCCTGCCCTGGTCTTTCCGCCTCCGACATGCCGGCATTGGGGGGTTGGGTGGCGGACGAAAAGCTCTGGACTTCAGGGGGGTCCCTGCCTCCTGCTGGATTCCAGCCCGTCTGGAGCTGCCTTGCCCAGACCAGCCACGGGCCCAGCGCTGGGAGGAGGCCTGAGCTGGGAGTGGGGGCAGGGCCGCTTCCTTGCCCCATCCCGGGAGCCCCACGGAGCCCAGGTACCCGGGATGGCGACACCCATCAGCCTGTACCCTTCAGCACTGTTGCTGCTCCCTTGCGCCCACTCCCTCCTCTTTCCTGCCTCCCCACCCCCTGCCCCTCCTTTCTTTGATGAGTGTTTTCTTTTTGGGGTTTGGGTGCCTGCAGTCCTAAATCAGGTGTCCCGAAATGGAGTTCAGGCCGCCCTCTGCCACGCTGAAGACGCGGATTCAGACAACACATGACAACCTGGAGGAGAAACACTTGCAGGCCGCCGAGGGAGGGAGCGCCAGGGGGGCAGCTGCAGCCTCATCCCCTTAATTTGTGGGGCCACTGGGGAACGTCAAGCCACGAGGGCTGGTCTGGAAGGGGCACCCAGGGGGCTGGGGAATCTGTCCAAGGGGCCACATGTCCCAGGGGACAAGCTCTCTCTCTCTCTCTCAGAACGTAGAATAGACGTCTGTATGAATGGCCGGCCTGCTTCCCTCCACCCCCAGTTTATCTTCCTTTGCCCCCCCTCCCCACCCAGGGACCCCTGTCCTGTGTGGGAAGCGACATGGAAGGTGTGTGTGTGGGGGGGGGGCAACACTCACCTGTGGCTGCAGTGCCATCACCTCCAAACTTTTCTGCAGAAACACAAAGACAGGCGCAACTCTGGGGGAGGGGCCCCTCGGCCCCCCAGGCTCCATTACGGAGCATGTGACCCGTTTACCCCCAAGGCCTCCTCCCCCCTCCCCCCAACTCCCTCCAGGCAGGGAGGCCCCAGAGCTCCCCACACAGCTGCAGGTGGGGGGGGGGGGAGCTGCCCTGGAGAGCCAGGCACACGGTCCCAGATGTGGCCCTGCTGCCCCTCCAAAATGCAGAATCTATCGCTTGATCAGGGAAGCTTTCCACGCACAGACAGCCCCGGAGACCCAAACAGGGACGTGCATCTGAGATCCAACTGGCCAACCCCAAAGGGACCTGAGGAACCCGCAGGACTCAGTCAATTTGCCCAGCAGCGAGCATCTCCCTCGGCCCCAGATCAGCCCTGCCCTATACTTCTGGGGCAGCCAAATGCTCGGACTTGGCCCTTCCGCCCTGTAAACCTGCCTGTTCTCACTTCCCAGACACCTGCCGGACATCCTTCCATCTTGACCCCAAAGCCAGGATCCTCGCCCACCTCCGTTTCATAGAATCATAGAATAGAAGAGTTGGAAGTGGCCAAGTGACACTTTTAGCATCTCAGCCAGGCGGGGAGAAGTCCTCTGCTCACGAGGAAGTGGGCTCAGACACAGGGAGCGCCCCGTCACCCCTGCACACCCAAGGGCCTTCCTGAGCATCGAAAACCATTGCAAAGCGACCTCCACATCTCTGGCCACCCAAAGGAGGCCGTGAGGGGCAGGGCCAGGGAGCCTGGGTAGGAGGGCAGCAAAGGGGGCGTTTGCTTCTGTGCAAGAGAGGAGGCGAAGCTCCTCCCCACCTGACCAGCAGCGGCCTGCCTGTTGGGGGCTCATTGGGGCGACCAGCACAAAGGATTGTCCCAGGAGTCGTCGCTGGGCAGCTTCGATCCAAACCATCCATTCAGAACGTCCACAAGGTGAACTCGGCAGCATCCTGACCCCGACCCAGACCTGGACACGGGCCCCCCACCTGGAGCACTGGGGCCAGGAGCAGCTGTCCCCAAACCTGAAGGGGGGACCTGTGCCGCTTCGTGCCTGCAAGTGCCATCCATTTCCTGAGAGGACACATTTCAGTGTCCCCCTCTTTGTGATACAAGGATCCCAGGTGTTGAAATTTGGGCAGGACGCCTTTGCCTTGCGACTCGCTCAGCAAGGGCTGCCTTTCTGTCCTGCAGGAGATTGTCTACGAACCGCAAACGCTGCAGAACCGACTTCCCCTCGGCCATTTTCTGGGAGTTCAGCTTGCCTGGCCGGAGCTCCCCTGCAGCACCAAAGGCAGCCAACTGCTCAGACTCAGTGGGGGACATGCAGCCCCTCCGCCATCCCCTAAGCCCCTCTTTCCCATTGCCTCAGGCATGGAACCAGAGAGGGGCACTTAGAGTCACACCACGTGCCCATTTTGAGGGGCAGCTCAGGTGACAGGCAAGCAACCAGGCCTGGGCACCAATCCTGCTGGAAAGGGCAGCCAGGGGTGCTGAGAATCTGTCCCAGGAGGCAACAGCCTGTTCTTCCCCTCCCTCTTTCAGAGGGAAAACGGTGCATCCAGATAACCGGACTGTTTTCCACCAGGACACAAAACCCAGAATTCCTGCCCAGCTTCCTCCACCCCTCAGTGGCCCTCCTAGGCCTCCATTCCCACCCTGGGGAGGCCTGCCCTGTGCTGGAGACAATGTGGGGAAAGGGAGGAAACACTCACCTCTGGCTGCCTCATAGTCACCATCAAGCTTCCCTGCAAAAGCACAGACAGAGGCACGGACCCGATCAGATCCCACAGTCCCACGAAGCCGCCCCGCCACCCCCTCAGGACTCTGCCCTCCCTTCTCCCTCTCCCTCTCCAGGAAGGAAGGCCCAAAGCTTCCCACAGAACTGCATTCATGGAGCTCCCATGGGGGGGGGCGGTGGCAAACAGTTTCCCAGGGGCAGCCCCTTCCTGGCCACCAGCCCCTCCATGCCCAGGACTCCGGGAGCCATTCATGCTCCGCAGCTGCAGTGGGCAATGACTGCTGGGATTATGGCCCCCCCACCCAAGGCTATGGGGACCCTTTGAGACTCCCAGCCAGGAGGGGAGAAGTCCTCTCCTCACGAGGAAGGGGACTCGGACACGGGGAGCGCCCTGTCAACCCTGTACACGGAAGGACCTTCCTGGGCACTGAAACCCATGAGAAAGCGACCTCCACATCTCTGGCCCCCCCAAAGGAGGTAGTGAGGGGCGGGCCAGGGAGCCCCAGTAGGAGGGCAGGAAAGGGGGTGTTTGCTTCTGTGCAGGAGACGAAGCGAAGCTCATCGTCACCTGGTCTCATTAGGGCAACCAGCACAAAGGATTGTCCCCGGAGGAGTCCCAGGGCAGCGTCCATCCAGACAGCCCATTCAGAACATCCACAAGGTGAACTCGGCAGCATCCTGACCCCGAACCGGACACGGACCCCCCGCCTGGAGCTCTGGGGCAGGAGTCACTGCTGCCACACCTGAGAGAGGGACCTGTGCTGCTTCCTGCCTGCAATTGCCATCCATTTCCTGGGGGGACTCATTTAAGTGTCCCCCTCTTTGGGATACAAGGACCCCCAGGCGTTGTAATTCGGGCAGGACGCCTTTGCCTTGGGACTTGCTCAGCAAGGGCTGCCCTTGTGTCCTGCGGGAGATTGTCTAAGAACAGCAAACGCTGCAGAACCGGCTTCCCCTCGGCCATTTCCTGGGAGTTCAGCCCTCCTGGCTGGAGCCCCCCTGCAGCACCGAAGGCGGCCGGCTGCCCAGACTCAGAGGGGGGATGCTTAGAATCACACCACGTGCCCATTTTGAGGGGCAGCTCAGGTGACACAAGCAGCCAGGCCTGGGCACCAATCCTGCTGGAAAGGGCAGCCAGGGGTGCTGAGAATCTGTCCAAGGGGGCAACAGCCTGTTCTTCCCCTCCCTCTTTCAGAGGGAAAACGGTGCATCCAGATAACCGGACTGTTTTGCACCAGGACACAAAACCCAGAATTCCTGGCCAGCTTCCTCCCCCCTCAGTGGCCCTCCTAGGCCTCCATTCCCACCCTGGGGAGGCCTGCCCTGTGCTGGAGACAATGTGGGGAAAGGGAGGAAACACTCACCTCTGGCTGCCCAGTAGTCATTAAAAAGCTTCCCTGCAAAAGCACAGACAGGGGCACGGACCCGATCAGGTCCCACGGCCCCACAAAGCCACCCCGCCACCCCCCTCATGGCTCTGCTCTCCCTTCTCTCTCTCCCTCTCCAGGAAGGAAGGCCCAAAGCTTCCCACAGAACTGCATTCATGGAGCTCCCACAGGGGGCAAAGCACTTTCCCAGGGGCAGCCCCAGAGGGGCAGATGTTCCCCCTCGCGTGACACGGGGTCAGGCCCTGTGCTGCCTCCACGGACAGGCCAAGCAGCCAGGAAGGGGCTCAATCAGGGACAGGCCAAGGGAGCCTGCCTGGCCACCAGCCCCTCCATGCCCAGTACCCGGGAGCCATTCATGCTCCACAGCTGCAGCAATGATTGCTGGGATCGCAGCCTCCCACCCAGGACTCAAGGGACCCTTTTAGCATCTCAGCCAGCAGGGGAGAAGTCCTCTCCTCAGGAACAGGTGGCCTCAGACACGGGGAGCGCCCTGTTAACCCTGTTCACGGAATGACCTTCCTGAGCATCGAAAACCATGGGAAAGCAACCTCCACATTTCTGGCCCCACCAAAGGAGGCAGTGAGGGGCAGGGCCAGGGAGTCCGGGCAGGAGGGCAGGAGGCAACAGCCTGTTCTTCCCCTCCCTCTTTCAGAGGGAAAACGGTGCATCCAGATAACCGGACTGTTTTGCACCAGGACACAAAACCCAGAATTCCTGCCCAGCTTCCTCCACCCCTCAGTGGACTGTCCTATTCCTCCATTTCCCACCCTGGGGAGGCCTGCCCTGTGCTGCAGAATATGTGGGGAAAGGGAGGAAACACTCATGTGTGGCTGCCTCCCAATGATCTTTAAGTCTCCCTGCAAAAGCACAGACAGAGGCACAGACCTGATCAGATCCCACAGCCCCACAAAGCCGCCCCGCCACCCCCTCAGGACTCTGCCCTCCCTCCTCCCTCTCCCTCTCCAGGAAGGAAGGCCCAAAGCTTCCCACAGAACTGCATTCATGGAGCTCCCACAGGGGGGCCAAGCAGTTTCCCAGGGGCAGCCCCAGAGGGGCACATGTGTCCCCTCGCGTGACACGGGGCCGGGCCCTGTGCTGCCTCCACGGACAGGCCAAGCAGCCAGGAAGGGGCTCAGTTGGGGACAGGCCAAGGGAGCCTTCCTGGCCACCAGTCCCTCCATGCCCAGGACTCCCGGAGACGTTCATGCTCCGCAGCTGCAGCGGGCAATGACTGCTGGGATCATGGCCCCTCCACCCCCAACACTCTGGGGACCCTTTTAGCCCCCCAACCAGGAGGGGCGCAGCTCTCTTCGCACAAGCAGGGGAACCAAGATACAGGAAACACCATTTGGCCCCTGCACACCCAAGGATCTTCCTGGGCATCGAAAACTATTGGAAAGGGACCTCCACGTCTCTGGCCCCATCAAAGGAGCATTGAGCACTGCCAGATAGAGAAAAGGCCAGAAAGAAAAGCCGCGGACGGGGAGGGAGGGAGGGCAGGGGGCTCCGAGCTGGGGAAGGGGGTCAGGGAAGGGTCCTCTTGATTCTGTGAGAAAGGGGAGAAGCGTCCCCCCACAAAACACCAGTGGGGGGCCCTTGCTGCTGTTACAGGAAAGGGCCCAAAGCCTTCTCACGGGAGGAGCACAACTTTGATGGGCATCTTGGGTCCAGGCAGCCCATCCCGAGGACCCGCAAGGAACCCTCTCCCCGATCTCGAAGGGCAACGTGGAGACGTCCTGGCTGGCCAGCCTCTCACCCTTCCTTGCACTGCCCTGCCGTATCCCTCTTGGGGACCCCTCCTCTGGCTCAGGGTCCAGGAGCAGCCCCCCTTCTGCTCGAGTGGGGACCCCTTTCCCTGCCCTCTTTCCTGGCTGGGGTCCTTCTTAGCTCTGCTTGATGGTGCAGCTGCCCGGCCTGCACGCCAAGTCGCCTGGACGGGGCAGCCCTGGCCGCGGGGGAGCTCCAGCACTGGGCCCACCCTGGCTCGCGCTCCAGGGGCCAGATCTCCAGGCCCCAAAGCCTGGAATTCCTGCGCGACTCCCTCCAACCCTCACCAACTCCTCCCATGTCCCCATTTCCTGGCCAAGGGAGGCCTGCCCTGTGTTGGCGTGAACATGCGGAGAGGGGCAGCACTCACATTTTGCAGCGCTGTAGGAAATTCCGAGCTTCCCTGCAAAAGCACAAACGAGTCAGAGATCCGCCAGCCTCACCGCCAGCAGCCGCAAAGCCCCCAACCTGCTTCTCTCCACCCCCAGTTTATCTTCTTTGGCCCCACTCCCCACCCAGGGAGGCCTGTACTGTGTTGGAAGCGACATGGAAAGTGTGCGTGTGCGGGGCGGGGGACACACTCACCTGTGGCTGCAGTGCGATCACCTCCAAACTCCTCCACAGAACCACAAAGACAGGCGCAACTCTGGGGGAGGGGCCCCTCATCCTCCCCAGGGTCCATCATGTGACCCCTGTTTGCCCCCCAGGCCTCTTCCCCACTCCCCCAACTCCCTCCAGGTAGGAAGGCCCCATAGCTGCCTGGTCCCAGAGGTGGCCCTGCTGCCCCTCCAAAATGCAGAATCCGTTGCTGGACCAGGGAACCTTTTCACGCACAAACAGCCCGGGAGACCCAGACAGGGACGCCTGTCCCGTGTTGGCAGAAAGACACAAGCAGGGAGACGACACGCACCTTTGGCTTCTTCGTAACTCCTTTGGAGTCTCTCTGCAAAGGGACAAAGGGGCCGCGCTCCAAGTCAGGATCCTCCACCTCCCCCTGCAGCCACAACGCCCCCAACCTCGCTCCCCGCCTCACATTTCGCCAGCCGCTCCCTCCCTCGCTCCGGGGAAGCAGGGCCCACAGGTCCCACAGGGAGGCCGAGCACATGCCCAGAGGCGCCCCAGAGGGCGAGAGTTTCTGCCCCATGGACAGGAACCCACAGAATGGGGGGCTCCTCTGACTCAGCCAGCCAAGAGGGGGCCCGTCCGGGCCAGGAGAGGGGCCTGCTGTGCAACAAACTGGCCCTCCTTGCCCCCCCGCTTCCTGCCCAAGGGGGGCCAGCCTGGCGGTGGAGCTGGCATGCGACCAGGGAACCGACACTCACCTCTTGCTGCTTCATAACTGTCTTGAAGATGCTCTGCAAAGAGACAAGCACAGGTCCCGCCATCCGAAGCCCGACCACGGGTTCAGGGGCCCAGCAAACCCGGGGCGTTTGCTCTACATGGGAGCAAACAAGCGAGCAGGGAGGCGACACTCACGTTTTGCGTCTCTGTATCCGTCTTGAAGTACCTCTGCAAACACACAAATGCAGCACAACTCCGCATCAGAGTTCCCCCGGTCCCACACCCCAGGCTCCCCCCAGACGCCTCTCCCGCCTCTCCGGACGCCCCCCAGGGAAGGCGGCCCCAGGGCAGTACCTCAGAGGCACGCAAGAGATGAGGATTCCCCTGATCTGATGCCAGCCCCAAAGACAGTGGCCCCCTTCCCTTGTGGGGCAACGAGAAGGGGCTGCAAATTTGGCAGGCCGGAGGGCAGGAGAAAGGCCATCGTGCGGTTCTGAGGCAGAGCCAGGGCTCCCGGCCAGAGACCGGAAGAGCAGCCCTGGTGGTCGCAGGACCGGGCCCTCCGCCAATTCCTGCCACATGGGCTGCCAGAGCACCACCTGGGGGCCCCGAGGGAAGAGCTGTGGAAGAACCGGCTCTTCTGTCCAGAAGCTGCCTCAGCAGCCAGGGGCCTTTGGTGCTGCCGGAGCCTCTCTGGAATCGCTGCCGGCTGCCTCGCTCCTGCCCCTGCTTCTGGGCCCTGCCCGGCTTCCCTGCTCCAGCTTCTGCTCCAGTCCCAGGCCTCTGCTTCTCCTCGGCTTGTCCCCCTGGCTTTCGACTCCTGACTGGCATTGACTGCTCTGCTCCACTCGGATTGGCCTGCCTTGCGTTTCTGCTACCCCCCTTGATCTCTGGACCGACTGACTACGATTTGGGATGGGCCTGTATGTTGTGCCAGTTGTCTGGGTCCTGCCGCCCTGACCTGATGCCCCGCCGCCCATGTCCCGGACGCGGGCAGCCGTCTCCTGCGATTGCCGGCCCTCTGCCCAAGAGCAGGAGCCACTCAGACCTCCTCCTCTGTCAGGAGTGCTCATGCGCACATGAACGACACCCGTGCATGCAAGCATTTCCCCGAGTGCAGAGTGGTTTTTAGACAGCATTTCTGCAAATGCTCCGACAGACGCAGACACACAAACACGCCCGTTAGTCCTCCGAGGTGCGCGTTTCCTGCCACTGAGAGCATGGGAGACACACACAAGCACACACACGCTCTCGGGGTCTCACGGCGTGTCTGGTGGATCTGGGGCAGAGTCACAGCCTGGCCAGGGCCCCAGGGCCCCTAGACGGGAAGAGCTCCCTTCGACACACTGGCAGGCTGGGCGCTTCCCTCTCGGCACTCCGGGCGGCCGCATCACCGGGCTGAGCCAGAGCCCCCTTGCACCTCCCTCCACCCCTCAGCGGATCCTCCCAGGGCCCCCTTTGCACCCGAGAGGGGCCTGCCCGGCCTTGGAGAGACCCAGCAAAAGGGGGGACACACTCACTTGATGCTGCTCCGTAGGCACCTCGAAGCGTCTCTGTGGAAACACAAGCACGGCCACAGCTCCAGGTCAGGGACCGTCCTGTCTCGCCCTCTGCAGCCGTGAAGCTGCCCCCTTGTTGCCCTCCAGAGGTTTCTCCAGGCTCCTCCTGACAGGAGAACCTCCCCCAGCCCCAAATCAGGCCGGGATGATCCCAGGCAGCTGCACTGTGACAACACGTCACATGAAATCGGGCCATGGCAGCTTCTTCTGGATGAAGCAGCCCAACCACCCCCCCAACAGGAAGCACACCCTATATTTACTTACTGAAGTATAACACAGCAAGCACAATTGCCGGGAGCAGAATGAGGACCACCGTGATGAGCCCAATAATGGGGCCAAGGATGAACGCTGGAGAGGCGATTGGGAAAGAACAAAGGAGGCCAAGTTTTGAAGTCTGCTTCATGCTGTGAGTGGCTGGATGAGGACCAGGCCTATCCTCAGAATTAGACGAGGTGAAACAAACTGGTGGGGGGGGAGCACGGACGAGCCCCCACCTTCCATCCCATGTTCAGGGTTGCCAGGATCCCTCCTGAGCTCTGGCGGGAGGTGAGGGCTCCTCACTCAAGGGGGAAGCTGGAAGACCAGGGTCACACTTGCTGGGATTTGCTGGACGCATTTGCAAAGAACGCTTCAAGCTTGTGCAGCCGTGGCACCTGATCTCGGGCAGAGGGCCGTCAGCTTCGGCCTGCGGCACAGAGCTCCACCTGAGGGCCCGCGAGGCAGGACTTGGTTACCTCAGGTGGCTACAGCATTGTGAATACGCACATCAGTGAGGCGTCCCCAGATGACGCCAACCAGGGATCCTGGGTGCAGCGCAGGGTTCTCACAGTTTGGCCCCACATCTCCCTCGGGGGAAAATTCACCTCCCAGGATCCTCTGCTCCAGGGAAGGAGCCCCCCTCCCTGCCCACCTCTGCAGTCCCTCACCAGGCTTCTCCCAGGTCAGTTCCACCGGCGCCTGCAAGGTGTCATGCTCCACGCGACACAGGAAGCGCACCCTGTCCCAGGAGTCGAGTCTGACACTGAGCCAGGCGTGGAAAGTCCCATCAGAGTTTGGGGCCAGAACCCCATGGAAGGTGTCCTGCAGCCAGACCTCCCCGTCCCTGGTCCACGCCACTTCGATCTCCCGGGGGTAGAAGCCGTGGGCCCGGCAGGTGAGGGTCTCCGTGTCATCCTGGCCTGCCCTTCCGGTCACCGTCACCTCTGGGGGCTCTGCAGAAAGAGCACCCCTTGGATGAGCGCAGAGCCTCTCCAGCGCCTGGCACGGGGCCGGCCTCTCCTGGGCACCAAGCAGATTCCCTCCAGTGGCCTCCTTGTCTGGATCAAAAGCTTCAGCCAGTTGAACTTCCTGGACCCCCAAAGGTCCAAGGAAGGGGTTCCACCATCCACCCTTGGCAATGTGGCGAGCTTTGAAAATACCCACTAGCTTGGGGCGAGTATTGCAAAGTCTTAGAAATCGTCCTGCTTCAGATCAGTCCAAACTGAAGGCCACAGACTGAACATGAAGGGAGAATAATTCTGGCAATTCCCCTCGAAGGGCAGATGCCCGATTTGCTCCTCCTCAGTTTTCCGGAGTCGCCTCCCACCACTTCCTCGCTTAGCCCCTTTTTCGTGCCTTATGACCTCTGACATGAGCTCTGGCAATCGAGGCAGATGCAAGACGCCCCCCTTCTCTCCTCCGATGCGGATCTGGCTGGAGGAGGGACAGTCAAAGGAGCACCAAGAGGCCAAGCCAGACATCCAGGAAGTGGGAAAGTGGGAAAAAAAGGGGATTTTGCTTTCTTCCATTACTTTTAGTTGTAATGAAGAAGGTGGTGCTCCTGAAGGGGCATTCTGGACATGCTCAGAGGCACGCTGTTCTCCAAAGGACCTTTAAAAACTTACTTCCATGGAAAAGGAAATGGTGTTTTCGTGCATTTGGAGTGAAATCCTGATTATCAAGAATAGCCAGAGCAAAGCATGGAGCCCTGCCCAACCTCAACACCGAACTGCATGTCTCTCCGCCTGGGCTCCCCCTCCCCTCCAGAACAACCAGGCGCCTCCACTTGGGCCTCTCCTCCCGCCATCTGCAATCGGCTTCTCTCCCTGCCCCGGATGAGCAAGTCGTGGGGTGTGTGGCTGGAAAGGGAACCAGTGGGTGGGGGTCACTGGAGCCCAGCAGGTCAGGGCTGCCGGAACTGGTCCTGGCCAACAAAGCCTCAGCAAGCAAATCCTCAGCTTCTGTCCTTCCAGGAAGTTCCCTAGAGGGCAAAAGGGGGAGGTGGGAAGCTGCAGGCTCAGGCCGAGCGGGACTCAGTTTCTCAGAGCTCACAGAGGAGGAGAATAGGAGGAGGAGGAACAAAGGAGGAAAAAAGAAGAGGCAGGCGAGGGATGAAAGCTGGGCTGATTCCTGGAATATATTTCTATTTGCTGGGGGTGGGGGAACATGGGGAATTCCTGCCCCAAAATTTTGCATTTCCCCCTCGGTCTCAGGAAGTTCCCTAGAGGGCAAAAGGGGGAGGTGTGAAGCTGCAGGCTCAGGCTGAGCAGGACTCAGCTTCTCAGTGCTCACAAACTAGGAGATCAGGATCATCATCATCAGGAAAAAAGAGTCAGGTGAAGGATGAAAGTCCACCTCCCTAGCTGGGCTGAATCCAGGAATGTTCTTATATATATGGAAGGCGGAGAATATGAAAAATTCCTGCTCCAAAAGCTCCCCACTTCCCACTAGGACTCACCTTCACTTCGCACAATTTCCTCGCCATAAAGAAGCCTGGCCTGGGACCACTCTGCGCAGGTCTCCTCCACGTAGGCCCTGAAGCGCTGGGTGACGCTGGGGTTTGCCTCCCAGCTCCTCTTCGTTATTTCGGCCGTGGCATCGGCTGCCGTCCAGGTGAGGGTCTCCAGCTCCAGGCTGAGGTAGGTGCTCCCATCGTAGCCGAACCGCAAGTACCGCCCTCGTGGCCTGTCCTGGCCCACCTCGCAGCCAGCCATCATCTGCCAGGTGTGCAACCCTGGAAGAGACCCCAGGAGTCAGGGGGACATCAGGGCACAGCCCCCCCGCCCCTCCCACCTCCACCTGTCCAGCCCCACCAGCCACGGGCAAGCGCTCTTTCTGCAACCACAGAGAGTGTGTGGCCGCCCAAGGATGTGGAGACCATCATGCTTTGAGTGCGGAAGAGATGCGTAACCTTTGTGCCGCTCATCCCCACCTCGAGTAACCATGACCAGCGCCTCAATCCTGAGCTGGTACTCATTGTCCGACGGCCACAGCAGCATCCCTGTCCCGGATAAGCGCTGGCTGCAGCTGAGCCTGGATTGCCCTGCGTGGCTGGCGAAGGCGGCCCTCTGCTCACCTGCGCTCTGGTTGTGGGCGGCCTGCACAGCCCCCAGCCCTGCTCTGAAGTGGGCCCCATCCTGCTGCAGCATCTTCTCATACTTGTCCTGGTACTCAGGATGCACCTCCAGCAGCCTCTCCATCCACGAGGCCTGATACCAGACCGTCCTCGCGTTGCTGTCATAGCGAGCGATGGGCAGGCCGTCCACAAACGCCGCAGCCGTGAACCGGGGCAGCCCCGGGCCAGGCTCAGACACAGCCGTGTAGGTTGTGTGAAAGACGCTGCCGGGGGAGCCTGGAAGGGGAGACATGGCAGGGCTTCAGGCACTGCAAGCTCACCGTCAACCCACAGCCTGCGGCAAGAGGATCACTCTACTCATTTGCTGGACGTATTTGCATTCCTCTTGCCAGCGGGATATGGCAGAGCTGCACAGAAACGATAGCGAAAGCGGCTCCAAGTGTGGAAGCATGAGGAAAAAGCAGGGCTCCGCATCGCCTGCTGGCCGGCCACGTCAGGGGCAGAGACTGAGGCTCAAGGCGGAGGCCTGCGCATGCCAGAGGGAGGGAGCCCGAGGGGGGCCTGAGCCTCCCAAGAAGGGGTCTCCCTGGGAAGGCAGGGCTGGGCGAGGCCCAGGGGGACGAAGCAACCCCGAGGGTGTCCGGGTCCAGGGTGTTTAAGGGTCTCTCCATCAAGCCCCCCAGCGGGAAGAGGGGTGCTCTCTCCCCCACCCGCCCACAGGCCCCTTCCCTTGCGAGGACTCCCACACGGTCCTGGGCCCGTTTCCACGAGCGAAATGCACGACCCTGAAGGCTCTTGCACAGCAGGAAAGCTCGGACTTGTACCCGCAGCTGAGTTTCCCCCCATCCCCGTCAGCTTTTCGTTCTTCTTCTTGCAAATCCTTGTGACTTAACACGATTGCTTCCTGGTATGTATTTCTGCGTGCCAAGGAAATGCTTCAGGCGTTCAGATCCACTTCTGGTGATCATGGCTGGGAGTCCTGCTCGTTCATCCTCTTCATCGCTTTTCCCTTCGCCTCCCTTCCTGCAGATTAATTCCTGCCCCCCGTCCCCTTTCCCTCCTCCTCCTGCTCCTCCTCCCCGCAATCCCAGGAAGGGCTTCGCAGAGGCGCCGGCTCGAGTCCCGCTCCCGCCGCGCTCCCTCCACCCCGACCGGCCACCCGAGCCTCGCCGCCCCGGGACTCACCGGAGGCGCCGCCCGCCTGCAGGGGCAGCAGCAGCAGCAGCAGCAGCGGGAGCGGGAGCGGGAGCGGCCGCCGCGCCATCGCCATCGCCATCGCCAGCCACACGCGCCCGCCGGGAGCCCCTGCGCCACCGGGACCGGCCGGGGCGGATATTCCTTGTCGGGGAACCGGCGCCTGGCCTCCCGGCGGCCGCGGGGGCTGCCTGACCCCTCAGGACGAGAAGAAGGACAAAAGTCGCGTTGCTCACGGGATTCGCTCCCGGAGCCTCGCCCGAGGCCCGCCGCCCTCGGAGGCGCGCCCGGTCAAGGTGCACCAGCTAAGAAGGGGCAAAGAGCTTCCTCCTTCTGGCAACAGGCCCGGTTTTCCAACCTTCTCGGGAGACCTTCGGCATTGCAGGGACTCTGCACATGCTCTTTTCCCGTGTGTGCGCTCAGAGAGCACCCGCAGCAGCACACGCAACTCTCCCGAAGACCCTCCCGGGCATCTCGCCGCCTGCCCTCTAACCCGCCCGGCTCCTTCCCGCCGCCTGCCCTTGAGCTCAGCCCAGCCGCCGGGCGCCTCCGGGCGAGGAGGATCGCAGATCCCGCAGGTGGGGCCCCTCCGGCAGCGGGTGGATCCTGCTCTGCCTCCCCCGGGAACCTTCCCCACCCTGTGCTCAGCCAAAGTTCACGTTTCTTAGTTTATTGTACTTGCATGGCACCCGGCTAGCAAAAGGCGCTCTGGCCAGGCCACATCATGTGACTAAATGCACAAACAACGTTACAACATGGTGCAATATAAAGCACACTTCGCCAGTACATAAGCCTTGCCCACAACTCCTTCAAACCTGTGAGGAGAAGAAAAAGGTGCCGCCTGGTGCCCTCAAGGGGGGAGGCCTGCCAGACCCCCATTTATGGGCCCCGAGGGGGCTGATCCAGCTGCACACTCAGAAATGGCCCTGATCCCAGAGATGGGGGGCAGGATGCAGGGCAGTGTCCCCCAAGTTGGGCGGAAGGATGGTGGCTGTTCCGAAGGCCTCCCAGGAAGAAGCGGGGTTCCTCCCGGGCCTCAGCCGGAGGGGGTGGCCTCGGGGATCCCACCTGCAAAGGAACAAGAGTGGGGCTCAGTCCTTGGGGGCCAGGAATGGCAGGAGATGTGAGCTGCTTGGGGGAACTAAGCCAAGCTCCTTTGGCCACAGGCAGAACATTCCATGCAGCATTTGCACATGCAAGACTTCAAATCCATCTGAGGAACAACGGATTGTGAAGCATTTCGGAGCCAGGGAGCCTCTCCCCAGAGTCTCATCAGCCCTGGCCTGTGTTTCTAGAGCCAACACAGCTCCCCCAGGGCTCTGGGGCCAGGAGCAGCCGCTGCCCCACCCAGAAGGATGGGCCCTCCTCTGGCAAGCCCATTTTTGGGTGGGGTGGGGGAAGGAAGTGGATGCTTCTGGCTGGATCTGCCCTGCACCCACTGCCAGAGGCCACCGAACGCCCAGGTGCAGGCACACAGCCCCATGGCCAGTCCGGCTGAGCCCTCTTCTGCCAGAGGATCCAGGCGGGGGCCCTGGAGTCAAACCGCGGGCCCTTCTCACCCCGTGCCCTGGCCTGGGTCCCAGGCCTGGCACGGAGCGAGCTGCCACATGGGTCAGCCTGCCCCTTCTCTGCCCACTGAGAGACTAGACATCTGGAGGACAAGGTGCAACCAGGACCCAAGCCCCAAAATCCTCGCCCACCCCCATTTCTCCACTTCTCCTCCCAGCCTGTGGAGGCCTGCCCTGTGTTGGAGGGAACATGGGGAAAGGGGGCGACACACCCCGAATGCGGCTCGGTGATCATTTCCAAGTTCACCTGCTGAACAGAAGCACAAGCAGAACCCCGAGTCAGGGGCCACCCTATCCCATCATCCCCACTGCCCAGCCGACATTTCAACAGCCACTCCTGGACACCTTCCCAGGAGCAGGACCCGAAGCTCAGCACCAACCCGTAGGGCTCCAGCCCACCTGGGTTGTGGTCTTGCCTTGCTCTTTCGGGGTGGGACATCCTGGCAGATGGGGGGAGCCTGGGAGGGGGCTGAAAAGCTCTGGATTGGGGGCTCCTTGCCTCCAGGTGCGCCCCCAGGGGAACCCCGCCCCTTCCAGGAGAGGCACCTGACCCATTTCCACTGCCCAACTGGCCCTCGCCCACCTCCCCTTCCGGGCAGCCCCCATTCGCCCAGAGGCTGCATCACGGGCAGGAAAACTCGGGATCTCTGGCGCAGGGCCCCCAAACCCCCACGGGGCAGAGCTCACTTCCCTGCCCATGGAGTGCAGATTAGAAAGGGGGGACCCAGAATATGTGGGGCTGCCAGGAGCAGAATCGTGGTGATGAGGGATGGAGAATTCAGGCAAGCAGGTCCACCCATCCTTTTCTTCTTCTGCCTATTAAAATAATGGTAACCCGAATACGCTGGAATAAATTGAGGCGCCATCCAGGTAAGACGCAGGCGCAGCTGGCGGTCACGCGTCTGTCCCGAGGGGGGGGCCTCTTGCCCGGCCTGGTCGGGGTCAGGGAGCGGCCGAGAGCCCGATTGGCCGCGCGGCGGGGGCTCCGCCAATGGGAGCGACGCGCGGCCCGGGCGAGCGCGGTTGCCGGGCAGAAGCCTCGGCGCAGGCGCGCAGCGGGCGGGGCGGGGCGGGGCGGGAGCCGGAGCGGCGGCGAAGGCGAAAGCGAAGGCGGCTCCGCTTCCTTCCCGCCTCTCGCCCCGCGGCGAAAGCCCCGCGGCAGCTCCCGGTCGTCCTCGGGAAACCTCTTTCCCCATCGCGTGTATCCGCCTATTTGCCGCTCCCTCCGCAGAGCAGCCCGCCCTAGGAGTACGCGCGCCGGGAGCGCCCCGCGGGGCCGGGCCGGGACGGGGCCTCATCCGGCGCGGCGCCCGCAGCGAGGAGGGCGGGATGGCGCGGAACCTGTGCAGCCCCCACCTGACAACTCGCAATTCCTCGCCTTTTCACGGGGTTGGTTTTATGGCTTTCCCTTCCGTTTGCCGCCGCCTTTGTTGTTCATTCTCATAGGATGGGGAGAGAATATTTAAGTATTTATAATTGGATTGTGTTTAATTGCACATATTTACATTAACGTTTTATTATGCATAACACCTTGTGTATAATGCATATATGAATGGAAACATGCATAATTTTGCCCTATACCTTTAAATGCATATATTATTAAAAGATTCTCCCTCTCTTAAATTGGCAAAGACCAATACGAAAGCTGTTATTGTTCCTACAAACCATTTTCACGGAGCAAATCAAGCACTCATTACACCCTTCTCAATAACATGTTCATCACCCCTGTGAGGGAGCTTGACAGTGTTCCCCCACAGTGGAGGTGGAGTGGCGCAGAGACAGGATGTGTCTCACAGGTCCCTCACGCTCAGGAGAAACCAGGATCCCAAATCCATCAGCTTCATTCCCTTCACAACTTCAGAGCCACCACCGTCAAGGTCCTGCTGCCTCCAACAGCTGCAGCGATAGTCCTGACTTCCCACAGACTCCAATGGAAAGAAGGGCCGAATCTGAAGAATCCACTTTGCATGTGTGAAAGAACCCACAGCAAGGGGAAGAGGTTTGCTTCCAGTGTTCAAAGCAGAACTCATGAACCTTGGAGGGAAGGTCTGGCACTCAGCCCCCAAAGCTGGCGCTTTCCCCCAAATTTTGTGAGATCCCTTTTAAATACCGAAGGGAACCCCTTCAGCTGGGCTGGCTGCCAGCCACCGGGTCCTGTTGTGGTGAGGAGCCTTAGGGGCGAGAGTCCCCCCCCCCCAGCACTCCCACCCCAGTGCCACACTTCGTGCTTGTGCCACGGGAGAGAGAACACGGCAGGGGAAGAAAAGCCCTCAAAAATACCCGTGTGATGGAACCGATCTGACTCCCACGACGACTCTGGAAGTGGAAGCCTCACTAAAGGGCTTGGTGAAGAGCCCCTTACAATAAAAGAGGCACCGCCTTTAAAAGCAGGGAGAGAATTCGGTGGCCTGGCGACGGGCCAGCCCTGGTATTTTAGGAACCTTTCCCAGCGCAGCCCAGGACCGGACAGCTTCCGACCGGCACGGCGGAGACATCCCGGACTCCGTGTGGCCAGACTGGGGCACAGAGGCAGGAACGGAAGTCCTCCTGGGCGCTCGTTCAAGGCTTACTACCTGTGCAGAAGTAGTTTAGGGGTGAATTTTCAAGTGCTTGACACCCAAAGCGTGGGCCACAGGCCTTTGCCTGAGCAATTTATAGCAGCCCTGAAATACGGAGCAAGCTCCAAGGTGCTGAGCAGCATCAGCCGTGCTGGGGACCCAATTCACATCTGCACCTCCAGTGCTGCTGCTCAGGCATCACTTTGTATTCCTTGTCTTTTAATTTGTTTGTATTCCTGTATTGCAAGGTTTTGTTTTAAAATATTGTGTTTCAATTTTTTTTAAAATCTGATGTTCATGTTTGCATATTAACTTCCTGGACATGGAACAAACATGCAAAACATCCTCACTTCTCGTTCTCCAAACGTATTTTCAAAATCCTGAAATCTTCCCCCAGCACATTTAGGATTCCTATCGCAGGTTTGCAGCCTGGTCTGGGAGGCTCAAACCAACCTGGGATTACATTTATTTATTCTTGGATTTTTATCCCACTTTTTCCCCTCAATGAACTCAAAGTGGCTTGCATGATACTCCTCCTCCTGATCTTCTCCCCACAACCACCCTGTGAGGCAGGTGGGGCTGAGGGTCTGTGCCTGGCCCACCCCACCCCCTGGCTCCACGGCTGCCCGGTCACCCCTCAAGGAAGGACACTGCAAGTTCCCCACCCCGTGTGGTAGCAAAAGCCTCGGGAGACAGAACCTGCCCTCTCTGGGAGGGGCCATCTTGGGGACTGGCCGTAAGAGGAGGAGGCAAGCATCGAAAGAGGCCCTGGCAGGCTGGGAGAGTGGCCAGACTGGAGTGGGATGGACCTCTGGAAGCAGAAGGGCTCTGTGACAGGCCTGGGACCAGGCAGTTGAGAAAATCTAACCAGGAATTCCTGTCCAGAAAGGATTCTGCAATGGGGCCCAGGAAGAAGGAGAGAGCCATCTGGGGAAAACGATGCACGGCTTAGCCAGGAAAGAGCTGGGAGAAGGATGCTCACCGAGCGTGGTTGAGGGACCTCTGCGTACCTCGGGAGAGGGCCGTGAGCAGCACACCCACACGCAAGGCGAAGGCACACCTGGCTCTGGAGAAAGACCTCGTGCCTCCCGGAGGGGGTGGGTCCGAACACGCACCGCCTGTGGGCCCGGCTCAGACCTATCCCAGCTGCACCACCGGCACACCTGCCCCCGACGAGGACGGGCCACGCTCTGCTCGGAGAGAGCTGCAGCTTAACCCAGGCAGGGGCTCCCAGAGGATGAAGACTACAACTCCCATGACCTCTGAGTGTTGGCCGACTTATGGATCATACACTTTGTAGTCCAAAATACCCTACCCCTCAATAGACCGGTCTAACTTCTGCACAGTCCACGAACGGCTGCCCTTTCTCTGTCCTGGCAGAAAGCGTCAATTCGGTGAAGTAGCAAAGACCCCTGTTTATCCAGTGCGACTCTCCAGCCATTCTGGGCCGTGGGCGTGTCTGGCATTTTTTTAAAAATAAATTTTATTAAAATGTTTAAACTAACACTAAAAACATCAATCATCAAATACATCAGACGTACTGGGTCAGCCCCCTACTCATTTTTTAAAAACATTCCTTAGTCATATTCAAATCCATTTGTAATAACTTAAAAACATATTTAAATCTAAGCCAAGTCCAAAAAACATGTTTAAGTCTATGCGAAGTCCCATTTCTCTAGCCAATAATAAAAGAAAAGAAATCCCAAGTTTGATAGAAATCAGTAACTTCTTTCTCCTGCAATGAGAAATTCAGTCTGACAATTTCTGCACAATCCAGGATCTTTTAATCAATTCAACGATGGGTAATTCTTCATTTTTCCAGTATTAAGCAAATACACTCCTCACAGCAATGATTACATGTAAAATCAGATACATTTCTTATTTGCTAATGTCCCAGTATAATGCCCAATAATAAAGAAATTTCAGGTTTAAGAAACTAAGGATTTTTGTACCACTTCCTCTACCATATATAATAAAAAATACCCAATTTATGTTTACATATCCAACATCCATTTGACATCTCTAAAAACATCTTGGCTAATCTATTTGGCGACAGCTACCACCTGTAACACATCTTATGCAAGCTTTCTTTCTAGGAAGTTGCTAATGTTTCATCTAATTTAAGCATCACTTAGTCAAATACTATTAACTCCTTATAAAAGCCCCACTCTTTACCATCTTGAACACATCTCGATTGTATCTGCACCTTATGTCACCAAAAGATATCAACTCCCCGTTCTTGTATTTCTTAGCTCAATTTCAATCCTCCATCTTTACCCAAAATGTACATCATATCTTATCATCCCTTCAACATTCAATGCATTTGTATACAGAGACGCTTCCATGGGTGAAAAAACCATCTTAGTATAACTTTTCCTACACCAACATTAATGATTTTCTAGTGTAGCGACTTAAAAAAAGAATCATGTAACTTAGCCTTCTAATACCACATATAAACGTGCCAATCCATTTCAATCATTCCTTTTAAGGTAGAAAATTCTCTCGTTTCTTCTTTACACCCCTGCCGCATCTCTCTTCGTTCGTTTTCAGTGTCTGTAGTGCTTGTTGTAAATCAGTATCCGCTTCCAGTGTCTGTACTTCTTGTTGCAAATCAGTATTTACTATTTCTCCTTCCGCAGAATGATATGTAGTCAGTTCGGCACCTCTCCCTCCTTCTTTTGAGGCACCCAATTCTTCCTCTTCAGACATACTTCTAAATTTTTCATTCAACTCTTGTGCCTTAAAGATCGAGTCCGGTTTGTATCTTGTAACGTTCCAGGTAAGAGATGTTCCTTCTGTCGATAGCCACCTAAACATAGTCTCTCTCAAATATGTGGGTACCTTCTCCCTTTCTAGTATAACAACCAAATCCCATGATAACTTGATTATTAGCTTTATTAATTGTGTTTCTTTATCCACCCTTTCAAGTTTTTCATATGCTTGTTGTATTTTTTGTGTATTCTGTTCAGCTTTAAATTGAACGTCCACCAAAACCTCCTTAATAGAATTATCCAGCTTGTCAAGACGTTCTCTTTGTTCAACTGAAATGTTTTCCTGTTGAATTAACATGGCCTCTTGGGATGTCTGCCCAGCTGTTAAGGATGTCTGTATCGCCAGAAGCGTCACCTGTAGCTCTCTTTGATATCCTCCAACATCTGCCGCTTTGAGCTGATGAGCTGGACTCTGAAGAGCTGATGTAGATGCCTTTTCCATGGCGATAATAATTTTTACCAAAAATTACAAGACAGCAACAAAGAAATAGAGAAGAGAATAAAAATACTTGCTATAAATCCAAATAGCCACAGAGTGGCAGCAAAGGGCTGTTTTTCTTTAAATGGCAAGCAAAAAAAAAAAAAAAAAAAAACCTCTCAAAGAAAGCAAGCCAGGTGATATTTCGGTATGAAGATTGCTTTTGGCAAGAGTCCAATTGTTTTTGGCAAGAGTCCAAGAAAAAGAAAAATGGCCGATCAAAGTAAACGTTATTTTCTCTCACGTTATTCCACAGTAATTATTTATTCTGACTCTTTGCCCTTGGGGAAGTTAGAAAAAAAAGGTCTTTCCCTCCAGCCCCAAACTTTCCAAAAGAGCCTCAGTTCCTCTCCCCCAGATCAGTCGCCGCTTAACACTCCGTGTGGGGAGGAAGAATTCCTCCCTCCATCAAAGGGCTTCCCTTTTCTTCTTTATGCCAAATTAGAAGCTGTTGCTGCTCTTCACGGGTGGTATAGAAGAAAAAAAAAAGAGAAAAGTGCTCACCCAGCAGGTCCCATGAACTTCCAGCTAATTTTTCTATGCTATTGTCCCGGATGTCAATGGCTTGTAGGGAGCTGTTATCTCCCCTCTGTGTTGTCCTATTGAAAAAAGCCCGAATCTCTCCCAGTAAATGCAGAGCCGCCGCCCCGCACAATTACAAGAGCGCCCGGACCATCTAATCTTCTCCCGGACAGGGCTGAGATGAGCCGCCCATGGCTCTCTGTTGAACAAATACCGGCGTGATAGCGGGAGCCCCCGCTCTTCACGGCCGTGGCGCCACGACGCCAAACCGGAAGTCCCGGTGCGTCTGGCATTTTGAAGGCAAGCCCCGGTTGATTGTGTTCCATCGGGACTGAACACCCAGAATCCTTGCCCAGCTTCCTCCACGCCTCTGCAGACCCTCCAGTGCCTCCATCTGCCACCCTGGGGAGGCCTGCCCTGTGCTGCAGAAAATGCGGGGAAGGGAGGGAACTCCCCCTTTTCACTGCAGAAGAGTCACCCCATCTGATTCGATCAGATCACACGGTCCCATGAATCTGCCACCCCTGCCAATCCCCTCAAGACTCCCCTCTGCCTTCTCCTCACTCTCTCCAGGGAAGGAGGCCCCAGAGCTTCCCACAGAGCTGCCTGGATGGAGCTCCCATGGGGGGGCCAAGCAGTTTCCCAGGGGCAGCCCCAGAGGGCAGATGTTCCCCCTCGTGTGACACGGGGCCAGGCCCTGTGCTGCCTCCATGGACAGGCCAAGCAGCCAGGAAGGGGCTCAGTCGGGGACAGGCCAAGGGATCCTCCATGCCCAGGACTCCGGGAGCCACTCATGCTCCGCAGCTGCAGCGGGCAATGACTGCTGGGATCGCACCCCCCACCCAAGACTCTGGGGGCCCTTTTAGCATCTCAGCCAGGAGGGGAACAGCTCCCTCCTCACGGGCAGGTGGGCTCAGACACGAGGAGCACTCCGTCACCCCTGCACATGCAAGGACCTCCCTGAGCATAACAACTATTGGAAAGTGGCCTCTACATCTCTGGACCCAGCCAAAAGGACTCAGGAAATAGCCAGACGGAAAAAACCAGAAAGAAATGCCGTAGACAGGAAGGAATTGAGATGCAGGGGCTACAGAGCCTGGGGAGGGGTCAGGGAGGGAGATGTTTGCTTCTGAGTGAGAGAAAAGGGAACCTTGTCCCCAAGAGTCCACCAGGGGCTGCCCCTTGGTTTTCCACAACGGGAACAGCCCAAAGCTTGTCATGGGAGGAGTACAGAGGCATGTTCGATGCAGGCAGCCCATCCCGAGGACCCGCAAGGAGCCCTCTCCCCGATCTCGAAGGGCAACGTGGAGACATCCCGGCCGGCCGGCCCCTCACCCTTCCTTGCACTGCCCTGCCGTATCCCTCTTGGGGACCCCTCCTCTGGCTCAGGGTCCAGGAGCAGCCCCCCTTCTGCTCAGGCGGGGACCCCTTTCTCTGCCCTGTTTCCTGCCTGGGGTCCTTCTTAGCTCTCCTTGATGGTGCAGCTGCCCGGCCTGCACGCCAAGTCGCCTGGACGGGGCAGCTCAGGCCACAGGGAGGCTCCAGCACTGGGCCCACCCTGGCTCCCGCTCCAGGGGCTGGATCGCCAGGCCCGAACCCTGGAATAATTGCTTGACTTCCATCCACCTCCACCAAATCCTCTGATGTCCCCATTTCCTGCTCAAGGGAGGCCTGCCCTGTGTTGGCAGAAACATGTGGAGATGGGTAACACTCACATTCTGCAACTCTGTAGGAAAATCTGAGGTTCCCTGCATGGGCATAAACTTAGTGTCGAGATCACCCAGTCGCATTTCCTGCAGCCATGAAGCCCCCCAACCTGGCTTCTCCCCAGACATCCCCCCCCTCCACACACCACCCTCCAGAGAAGGAGATCCCAACGCTCTCGGTGGAACTGAAGGGGTGCAGGGACCTCAAATAAAGCCAAAGCAATCAGCCACATATTCCTCCAGCTCCCTCCATCTCCAGGGGCTCCGGCTCCAGGAGCAGCTGCCTCCCCCCCCCCCCCCGCAGAGGGAGAGAGCCACCTCTCGCGAGCCCATTTCTTGTGCGGGGTGGACTTGGGGAAGGAACTCGGTATTTCTGGCAGGAGCTCCCCTGTGGAGCCAGAGGCAACCAAATGCTCACACAGCACCATGGCCAGTCCTGCTGAGCCCCCTTTTCTGGCACAGGGAGGCAGAGCGTGACCCCTGGAACCACACCACAGGCCTATCTTTTCCCCGAGCATCGGCCTGGGCCCCAATCCCACTGGAAAAGGGAGTCCTGGAGAGATCTGCAGGACGGGCCAACCAGCAGAGAGGGCAGACCTCTGGAGGATGTCCTTCAATCAGGATCTAAACCCAGGTTCCTCACCCACCCCATTTCCCACCCCTCCACCCCTCCTCCCACCCGAGGGAGGCCTGCCCCACCTTGGAGGAAGCGTGGGAAACACCCATCTAATGCTGCTCGGTGATAATTCCCCAGTCCATCGCCGTTCCTCCAGCCCCTCCTTGACACCTCCCCCCCCCACCACCAAAGCAGGGCCCAAAGCTCAGCACCGCACTGGGGGGCTCCCACCAGATGCTCTTTCCCTCGCTAATGTGAGGACACAGAGCGTGTGGCCGTCTCCATTTCACAAGGGAGGGGAAGAATTAATTACGTGGGTCCCAAACGTGGGTCAGGGACCTCTAAGCCTCTCCATCTGCCGCTGCAAAGCAAGCAACCCCCCTCTGACCCACCAGGCCTTCCTCCACCTGCTCCCAACGTGGCTCCAGGCAGGGAGGCCCCAGAGCTCCCCACGCAGCCACAGAGGGGGAGCCTTCCTGGAGAGCTGGGCACACGGTCCCAGAGGGGGCCCTGCTGCCCCTCCAAAATGCAGAATCCGTCGCTGGACCAGGGAAGCTTTTCATGCACAAACAGCCCCGGAGACCCAGACAGGGACGTGCATCTCGGATCGAACTGGCCAACCCTGAAGGGACCTGAGGAACGCACAGGAGTCAGTCAATTTTCCCAGCAGCGAACACCCTGCTTGGCCCCGGATCAGCCCTGCCCTATACTTCTGCAGCAGCCAAAAGCTCGGACGCGGCCCTTCCGCCCAGTAAACCTGCCTGTTCTCACTCCCCAGACACCTGCTGGACATAGTTCTGTCGGGACCCCAAAGCTAGGATCCTCGCCCACCTCCGTTTCATAGAATCATAGAATGGAAGAGTTGGAAGGGGCCAAGAAGGCCATCAGGCCGAACCCCCTGCTGTTTCAGGGGACCAAGTCACCCCATCCCGCTCAGAGGGCTGCCCAGCTTCATTCTGAATGTCTCCAGTGTGGGAGAGCCCCCCACCTCTCCAGGCAGCTGGTTCCCACCGCTCAGCTTATCCTCCCTCCCACAGAGGCCTGTCCGGAGGTGGAGGAAGCATGGAAAGGGGCCACACTCACCAAGGGCTGCAGAGGAGCCATCTTGGAGTTCCTCTGCAAAGACACAGACTGGGGCTTGGATCCGAATCAGATCACCCAGTCCCCCCACTCCACCCCCCCTGCTCCCCACAAGACCCTCCTCTGCCTCCTCCTCTCGCCCCCCAGGAAGAGGCTCCAGCGCTCTCCACACAGCGGGCTCCCCACAGAGGCCGCCCACTTCCCTGAGGCACCCTAAGAAGGCAGACTTGCCCTCGCCAAATTCTGGGCCAGCCAGGTCCTGCCTCCCCTCTGTAGGGGTCATGAACATCTTTCCTGGAGGAAACGCAAACCTGGAGTCCTTGCCCACCCCCTCTTGCCCCTCCCACGACCTCCATCCCCACGCAAGGGACGCCTGCCCCGTGTTGGGAGAAAGACACAAGGAGGGAGACGACATGCACCTTCGGCTTCTTCGTAACTCTTTTGAAGGACCTCTGCAAAAGGACAGCAAGAGGCCGCCCCCAAGAGAGGCCAGGCCGGCGGTGGAGCTGGCATGCGACCAGGGAAACGACACTCCCCTCTCGCGTCTTCATAACCCTCTGGAGATGCTCTACAAAAAGACAAGCACAGACCCAACTCCAGGTCTGACCCTCTGCAGCCGCAAAGCCACCCCTTGTGGCCCTCCAGCCTCGCACTGGCTCAGACCGGCCTGTTGCTTCAGGCTTTCCTCCTGGACCAGCCCCGGAGGCCCGTTCAGCTCAGCCTCTGATGCCTCTCAGTGCCTGGGCTGCCTCGACTGCGTATTTCGCCTTTCTCAGCTGCAGCTTCACCAAACCTTCGAGGGGCAGGACTGGGGCAGGACCCCCTGCACAGAGCAATGGGGAGCTTGCCCAGTGCCAGGCTGCCTTCGGGGAGGAAGGGGCCCCGGCCAAGAGTTCTCGGATGCTCAGCATGATGGGAGCTGGGGGGAGCACGGAGGTCCTGCTCCTGGGCCCCCAAGCGCCACAACCCACAGGGAAACGAGTCTCACCACACGAGGAGCGCATGCCAAGACCAGCTGTGGAGGATGGTGTCACTTGTTGTCAAGGGAAGGGCAGGCCGCGCCCCACTGCTAGTCCCTGTGTCCACACCATGAAGCTGGGCGGTTGTGCGCTCACCAGACCCCACCCCCAGCCCTAAAACTGGCCAGGACAATCCAATGAGCCACACTGAGACAAAAAGACCCACGAATCCGGCCAGGGCAGCTTCTTCCGGGTGAAGCAGCCCAATCACTCCCCGCCACGGGAAAGGCGCCCACAATGTACTTACTGAGGGATAACACAGCAAGCACGATTCCCGGGAGCACCACGAGGACCCCGATGGTGGGCCAGATAAGGTGGTCAAGGATGGACGCTGGAGGGGGTTTGGGGGAGAACAAAGGAGGCCAAGTTTTGAAGTCTGCTTTATGCGAAGAGTGACGGGAGGAGGGCCAGGCAGTCCTTGGACTCTGGGAAGGTGAAAGGAAGGGGGGAGGTGCGGAAGGGCCCCCACCCTCCATCCCGTGTCCAGGGCTGCCTGGGTCCTTCCTGAGCTCTGCGGGGAGGTGAGGGGTCCTCACTCAAGGGGGAAGCTGAAGGACCAAGATCACACATGCTGGGATTTGCTGGACGCATTTGCAAAGAATGCTTCAAGCTTGTGCAGCCAGGGCACCTCGTCTCGGGCAGAGAGGGCATCTGCTTCGGCCTGCTGCACAGAGCTCCACCTGAGGGCCCGCGAGGCAGGACTTGGTTACCTCAGGTGGCTACAGCATTGTGAATACGCACATCAGTGAGCCGTCCCCAGGTGACACCAACCAGGGATCCTGGGTGCAGCACAGGGTTCTCACAGTTTGGCCACACATCTGCTCAGGGGAAAATTCAGCCCCCAGGATCCTCTGCTCCAAGGAAGGAGCCCCCCTCCCTGCCCACCTCTGCAGTCCCTCACCAGGCTCCTCCCAGGCTAGTTCCACCGGCGCCTGCAAGGCGTCATTTCCACACAGCACAGGAAGCGCTCCCTCTCCAGGGGTCGATTCTGACACTGAGCCAGGCGTGGAAAGTCCCATCAGAGTTCGGGGCCAGGATTCCACGGAAGGCGTCCTGCAGCCAGACCTCCCCGTCCCTGGTCCATGTCATGTCAATCTCCCGGGGATAGAAGCCGTGGGCCCGGCAGATGAGGGTCTCCGTGTCGTCCTGGCCTGCCCTTCCGGTCACCTCTGGGGGCTCTGCAGAAAGAGCACCCCTTGGATGAGCGCAGAGCCTCTCCATCGCCTGGCACGGGGCCGCCCTCTCCTGGGCACCAAGCAGATTCCCTCCAGTGGCCATCTAGTCTGGATCAAAAGCTTCAACCATTTAGGCTTGGTGAGCTTAAAAAATACCTGACTCCCTTGAGGCAAATGATGCAAGGTATTGCGAATCTTCCTGGTTCGGATCACTCTGTTCCCAATTGCGGCACCCCAAAACACCCCAAAAGTAATTGGCCAGAGGAAGGCCACATAGTAAAAACACCACAGTTATACTGTCCCAGAAGGGAGGGCAGATAAGAACAAAATGAACTTTTTGTAACCCACAGCTAACATGCCAGCCTGGCCTCGAATGCAGTAATCAAAGGGACAGTGGAAACTGGTTCCAGCCGCCATGAAAGTTGCAAATGTGCAGGGAGTAAGAACATGGCAAGCCTGTGTGAATCTCGAGCAAACAAGAAACAGACATGGGAAATGTCCGGTCCTTGACAGAAGAAAGGACTCTTTCTCCAGCACGGGAGGGGTGCATGCAGTGATGTATCGATGTATCAGATGTGTATTGCGTGACCCAATTGGTTACCTAGGGTATAAAACGCATGTACTGGGTGCAACTTCTGAGACACTGCTTTGGGCTGAATGTCCCCTTTTGTCTCCCTTTATTCTACAGTGCACTAGAATAAAGCTGGTTTTGGCTCCAAGTCTCGTCTCAGGCTCCTTTCGAATCCGGTCTGGGGCCCACCCAGGTTTGCCCCAGCTGTTGACTGGCTGAGTTCAGTAACATTGCAATTAAATTTCTTAATTAAGCTGCTGTGCTGTTCAGCTCACTGGACCACTGAAAACGGAGGTTTGGACCTACAGGACAAGGTGCAGGACGTGTCCCTGCGGGGAGTCCTGTCTGCTTGATTCCCCCCAGGAGAAGGCAGTAGGATGCAGCTCAAGTGAACTCCTGCGGCACAAGTTGCTCTGGGGCCAAAGCGGCTGAATCTTTGCCTCCATCTCGGGCGTGCAAGCTGGTGGCCGTGGGAAGAAACAGACAGGTAGAGAGTGGCCAGAGAAAGACCTGTTGGGAAAATTTGGGTAAATCCTGTCTGAAAAGCATTACTCCTGTGTGCATTTGCATTGTGGGATCAAATCCTGTCTTCCTTCTCAAAACCAAGCTGACACTGTTTAAAATGGCATCCCCCCACTCCTTTCTCTCACCTTTAGCTGTGGGCTACAGAAGACATGCCATTTGGTCCAAATGTACATTGTATACCTTCACACTGATTCAATAGTCCTTGTTTGAATTCAGTTTTACAAGGAAGTATCTTCCTAGCCCAGAGGGCTGCATGGGCCCTGGTCACTCAGAATGTTTCGAATCTAGATGAGAGTTTGAATTCATGCATAGTTGCAGTGGCGTGAATTTACATGTGTAAGCAGCCCTGGAGATGGGTTCAGGCTTCTGAACTAAAGTTACAATATTTCTAATTGACATCTTATTGTTACAGTATGATTGACTGACATTTCTTTATCTGCTCTGTATGGGATGACCTCAGAATCTTATTGTAATCTTTACATTCTGTCATCAATTGCCCTGTACCTCTTTGTGACTGGGAGTGTATAAAAAGTCTCTAGTTCTGTTGAAGCTTTGCAGCGAGCTTATCTCTGCTTGCCCCTAATGGCCTTATCGTGAAACCACCCGCAGGGCCTGGGATAGACGATACAGACACGGAGGTTCACAACGCTTGATCTTTCCTACGACCCCGAGTTTTATTTCCCTTCTCAAATTGAGATTCCGGGATTCTGACAGACGATGCAGCGGATAAATACCCATCAGGGTGGAAGCGAGGTTTCTGGGAGAGCAAGTCATGCTTTTCCTGAGCAGGGAGAAAAAGACCACTTTTCGCCCCAGTGGCATTAAGGGAGGCCGATATGACATGCCCCTAGACTGAAAGCTGCACCCTTCTGAAGGACTTTCATGCTGGCACGGAGCTGCAAAAACTTGGGAATCAGAATGTCAGACTTCCGACATACTTGCCATGTATGAATTGAGAAACTCCATTTGGGGAGCTAGACATGCACGTGGTGGGCATGTCGTGAGCGGAGCCGGCTGGAGCCGGGGTCAGACTAGGTGGCCCAGGAGGCCCCTTCTGACTCTGTTTCTGTGTTTCTACCAGCCTGGAACCAAAAAAGCTGTGCCAAAACTAAGGAAGAACGGAGAGTCAACATTGGGCATCAGAGCACCGCTTTCCCTGAAGTCGAGCGCTCGCCTTTTCCGGCCAAGCCTGGGAAGCGCAGGGACGGGGCCGCGGTGACGTCACGGGTCAGCTCAGCCAATGGCGGCCCTGCAACCGGCAACGGGCAACGGGCGGGAAACGAGGCGCCCGAGCAGGAGGCGCGACCCCGGGAAGCGCTCCGGGAAAGGCCGGGCGGGAAGGCGGAGCCGGAGCGGGACCGATGCGGGAAGCCCTGGCGAACGCGCCGCCCCCCGCGCCAGGGCAGAGGCGCCGGGCTTGCTCCCCGGAGGGCCGGGGCGGCGGGGCCGGGGGCTGCGGGGGACGCCAGCCTCCGAGGGCGGCAAAGGTGCGCTGGCCGGGGGTCCGGGAGGGGCATCACAGGCCCCGTTTGGCTCCCTGCCATTGCGCTGCATCGGTTTGTCTTTCAGTTTGTATTTACGCGTGATTTTGATGCATTTCTGGAAACGGAGGAGGGGGGTAAAAGCATTTAGCGGCGTGCAAACAGTGCAAATGAGCGAACGGGGGGGGGAGGGAAGGGGCGGGCGGCGCGCCCCCTTCCCGCACCCAGCCAGCGCTCAGCCCGACGCGGGTCCTCGGCCGAGCAGGGAGGGAGGGAGGGGAGCCCGGGGCGGGGCCTCCCAGCATCCAGCCCGTCCCGAGGCCCCGCCCCCATGGGGGAGCGGGCAGGGGGCCTTTGTGACCTCACAGCGCGGCGCGGCCAATGGCAGGGCAGGGCAGGGCCGCTCCCTGGGCAACGGCCGCGCCAACGGCAAACCAACCGGCAGCCGCGCCGGAGACGAGCGCCCGCGGCGGCCGAGCAGCGCAGGCGCCCGCCAGGCCCCGGGAGGCTGAGGCCGCGGCCGGCGCGGAGGGTCGGGGCTGCCCGAGGGGGCCGAGCCGCGGTGGCAGCGCAGGAGGGTCCGGGCGGGGCTCCGAGAAGAGCTGTCCAAAGCCAGGAGGGGGGGCGGGGAGGGAGCCCCTTCCCCCGTTCCCCCCGGGCGCCCTCCTTCCTGGCCCCTCTGCTCTCGCCCAGCGGAAGGCCCGCGGGCAGCCGCCCTCCTCTCCTCCCCGCCTTCCCGGCCTCCGGTCCCCAGGATCAGGGGAGCCCCCCGCCCCCCGTGCCTGTCGGCGGCCAGAGGGGCCCCCCCGCCCTGCCTCCCCCGGGCGACCGAGCCGTGTGCACAGGGCGGCGCGGCTCCGCGGGGCCGACCGGTGGCGGGGGCGGCGCGGCGGGACCGGGGCTCCTGCAGCGGGTGGGGCCGGCGCGCCTCCTTGGCCGGGCGGGTGGCCGTGCTACGCGGCGGCGGGTTTTCCTCCCGCAGCTGAGGGATCCCCCCCCCCCCGCCGCCAGTGGTTTTGGCTGATGTCAGAGCAGTGCGCCTGGGAGCTCCCAAAAGTGGGGCCTGTGGGGGGGTTAATTTGTGGGTGGAAGCCGGTGCGTAAGTCTGGAGGGGTGGAACAGGGGCTGTGGAGTGGCAGCCCTTAAGCCGTCCCAGGATGGGCGCTGCCCAGTGGAGCAGCTTGTGGCCTCGGCGGACACCTGCAGGGGGGGGGGAGGCTCAGGGGCTCACAAAGGGGGCCCTCCAAGCCCTGAGCGGCTGGAAATCAGCTGCTGGATGAAAGTCAGTGGAGGTGGGCAAGTGGAAACTGGGGAACGGCACTGCTAGGCGAAAGTCGGGGGATGATGGTGGTGGTGGTGCTGGCAGAGAGTCCTAAGATAACCACCGCTGCGGTTAGATGACCCCAGACTAGATGACCCCTTCTGCACGCTCTGTTTCTGTGCTTCTATATTCTGAAACGAATATGCCAACAAGTGTGGAAAGCAAATCCATGGCCCACCCAGGTAAATGTTCGATACAAATCCCAGTCCGCAAGGCAGGAGATGTGAAGGAGCGCAGCCACTCCCGGACCGTGGCACGAATTCCCATGCAGCCGCATGATGCTCAGGCTGTTGCCACAAAGAGGATGTGCATTGCGGACACAAGGCCACTGCGAGGGCCCAATATGGAGAAGCGGCTCGGTCTCCTGCAGCCAAAGGCTCCCAGCAGGTGGATTTTTGGGTTGTGTTGGTTCAATCTGGATGGAGAACATGACAAATCAAGCTTGAAGAAGATTGGAAGGAGTGAAAATTGGTGGGAGACACATCAGTACTCTGAGAAATGCCGATGACCCCATACTAGGGGCAGAAAGCGGCAATGAATGGAAACAGCTCCTGGTGAAAGAAACAAGCACAGCAGCAGGACCTCAGCTGAACACGAAGACAACTAATATTGTGACAGTTATACAATTTAATGTCAACAGTGGAGCTGCAGCCAAGAAATTCCAAGAAGGCAGAGACTGGGAAGGGCAACCGGAAAAGGCACCAAGTGGAAGGACCAAGCCCAAGGTCATCCGCACGATTGTATTCCGATCACACCATGGGTGTGAAGCTGGGCAGAGAAGCAAGGCGACAGGAAGGAAGTGGGTGCACTTGAGGCACGGTGCTGGAGGAGAGCCTTGTGAATATTATGGACTGGCAGAAAGACGACCCAGTGGGTCCTGGATGAAATCAAGGGAGATCTTGCCCTGGAAGAAAATGGTGGCACTGAGGGCATCGTACTGCAGGGCAAGTGGAGAAGACAATGATGGGGAACTGCTGAAGGCGGGAGAGGAAAACCCAGCAGGAATGACTGAGTGATTGCCTGAGGGAAGCCACACAGGGCCTCCATAAGGGATGAGTCCAGGGTCTGTCTGGCTCAGAGATTCCGAGGAAACATGCCTGGAATTGACTCTTCCAGAGGGGATGCAGAACGAATGGCGATTTTGCAGCTACACTTGCCAGGCTGCTCCTTCTTCCTGATGAATGAAAGAGGGCGGGAAGGAATCGGTCAACTCTAGACAAGCCGAGTGCTGCAGCGTGACGTTGGTCCCTGCCCGAGTGGCTTATTCAGAAGAGCATCAGTAGACCCTTGTGCAGGGGCCCTCAAACTCTTTCAACAGGGGCCGGTTGAAAGGTGCTGGTGGTGGGCATGGGCTGGCAAGGTGGTGCCAGCAGAGCATGCAGGCTGGCGAGGGGGTGGGGGTGGGGGGGTCTGAGAGCCGAAGAATTGAGGCCTTTGCATTGTGCTGCTGGAGGAGACTGCTGTGAGTCCCCTGACCGCAAGGCGATCAAACCGGTCAGTCTTAGAGATCAACCCTGACTGCCCTTTAGAAGGCCAGATCCTGAAGATGAAACTCAAATACTTTGGCCACCTAATGAGAAGGAAGGACTCCCTGGAGAAGAGCCTGATGCTGGGAACAACAGATGGCAAAAGAAGGAGGGGGCGGCAGAGGATGAGGTGGCTGGATGGGGTCACTGAGGCGGTTGGTGTGAGCTTGAGTGGACTCCAGGGGATGGTGGAGGACAGGAAGGCCTGGAGGAGTTTTGTCCATGGGGTCACGATGGGTCGGACACAACTTCGCAACGAACAACAAAATTCTGAAGCCTGCAGTTTGCAAGATGGGCCACCAGAGAGCAGCCCAGTAACACCACCAAAGCCCCTTCACCAACCGCCTCTGTGACTCCATCCAGCCACCTCATCCTCTGCCGTCCCCTCCTTCTTTTGCCATCTATTGTTCCCAGCATTAGGTTCTTCTCCAGGGAGTCCTTCCTTCTCATTAGGTGGCCAAAGTATTTGAGTTTCATCTTCACTATCTGGTCTTCTAAAGAGCAGTCAGGGTTGATCTCCTCTAGGACTGACTAGTGCTTTTCCCTACTTTCTTCAACTTAAGCCTAAATTTTGCCACCAGAAGCTCATGATCTGAGCCACAGTCAGCTCCTGGTCTAGTTTTTACTGACTGTATAGAACTTTTCCATCTTTGGCTGCAGAGCACATAGTCAATCTGATTTCTGTGTTGACCGTTTGGTGATGGCCATGTGTAGAGTCGTCTCTTGGGTTGTTGGAAAAGCGTGTTTGCTATGACCATTGTATTCTCTTGACAAAATTCCACCAGCTTGTGCCCTGCTTCATTTTGTACTCCAAGGCCAAACTTGCCTGTTATTCCAGTTATCTTTTGGCTTCCTACTTTAGCATTCCAATCCCTCATGATGATACGGACATCATTTTTTGGAGTTAATTCTAGAAGGTGTTGGACTATTGTGATGTTGAATGGTTTGCCTTGGATTCGAACTGAGATCATTCTGTCATTTTGGAGATTGTATCCCAGTCCTGCTTTTCCTACTCTTTTATTGACTATGAAGGCTACTCCATTTCTTCTGAGGGATTCTTGCCCGCAGTAGTATACCTGATGGTCATCTGAACTAAATTCACCCATGCCTGTCCATTTTAGTTCACTGATTCCTAAGATGTCGATGTTCAGTCTTGTCATCTCTTGTTTGACCACATCCAGCTTGCCTTGATTCATCGATTTGACATTCCAGGTTCCTATGGAGTAAAGATCTTTGCAGCATCGGACTTTCCTTTCACCTCCAGATACATCGGCAGCTGAGTGTCCTTTTGGCTTTGACCCAGTCGCTTCATTCTTTCTGGCGCTACTAGTACTAGCCCTCTGCTCTTCCCCAGTAGCATATTGGACACCTTCTGACCTGAGGGGCTCATCTTCCGGCGTCATATCGTTTTGCCTTTTGGTTTTCATGTCCATGGGGTTTTCATGGCAAAGATACTGGAGTGGGTTGCCCTTTCCTTCTCCAGTGGATCACGTTTTGTCAGAGCTCTCTGCTATGACCTGTCCGTCTTGGGTGACCCTGCACGGCATAGCTCATAGCTTCATTGAGCTACGCAAGCCCCTTCGCCATGAAAAGACTGTATTTTGTTGTTAATTGGCACATAGAAGAAGAAAAAGCCTCTAACTTGCTGGAGGCCATCCCCCCCCCCCATATTACGTGTCTTCTTTGTTCTTCTTGGCTAGCTTCCATTTTCTTGGCTTGCTGCCAAAAGGAGGTCTATTTTTTTAAAATAGAATTTTGCTGCCACCTGGTGGCGACTGAAATTATTGCAAGTTACTCCCTTCTCTCTCTCTCTCTCTCTCTCTCTCTCTCTCTCTAACAACCTTCATCATGAGGAAAACGCAACCATCCTCAGCGCCTTCCTCTGTGGGACAAAGTCCAATACATCACCCCAAGACAGAAGATGTTGCAAAAACTTTAATGGCGATACAGGCAACTCTGACAGCCTTGCAAGAGTCTCAAGAGGCAATGACAATACTGCTGGAAAGTCTATCAAATAAACAGGAGCAAATTGATAAATTGGAAAACTTGTTTGAAGAAATGACAATGCAACTATCGGAAGTACGACTTAAAGTGGAACAGAATACAAAAAAAATGCAACAAGTATCTGAGAAATTGGAGGTAATAGACAAATCAACATGGGATTCAATGGCCGTGTTAGAGATGGAAAAGGCATCGTATTATCTAAGATTCCAGAACATAATGGAAAAAAAAGATGAAAACTTGCGAGAGATCATAACTACTATCTTGGTGGAGCTTCTGAAGATAGATGAGGGAACCATGGCTATGGGAATAGATCTTGTTTATAGGGTCAATTTCTCTTATACCAGAAAAAATAAACTACCGGGAAAAGTTCATGTCAAGTTTGCTTTAAGATCTATAAGAGATAACGTCTTGAAGGCAGTACGGGAGAAACCATTAAAGAGAGATGACCATCAGGAGGTGACAGTCCTGAAACAATTCCATGGAGGATCAGAGAGGGAAGAAAGAAATATCAATTCCTTACTACAAAATTGATTAAGAAAAAGATCATCTTTAAATGGCTAACACCAGAAGGAATATTTCTCACATGGAATTCTGTAAGATACAAATTGGATTCAATTCTTAAAGCACAAGAGTTTTTTGAAAAATTTAGAGCTGAGTTGGAAGAAGAGGACCCTGTCGTATCTGAGGAAGGAGAAAAAGATGCTGAAGCGATGGAATTAATAGTGTATCAATCTGAGCAAGAGTAATCCAACCAAGAGTAATCTTAGGGTTCAAATGAACACTTTGAAGCACAAATTAAATCTCATGAGTGAGCTCACTAAGCAAATGAAATTGACTAAACAGAACTTTTTTGAAAATGCTAATCAGGGGTGATGGTTAGCATATAAAGTTAAAAAGGAAAGAGAGAAGAGAGTGATTCCAAAATTGAGAGATGGAGAAGGACGACTGCAGGTACAAAATACACAAATTAAGAAAATAGCTGAAGACTTTTTTGCAAGATTATACCGGAAGGAGGAGTTTTCGATTGGGAAGGTGAAAGAATATATACAAAAGGGAGATTTGCCAAAACTACCAGAAAAGTTTCAAAAAATACTGAACCAGGAAGTAACAACTATGGAAATAACAGAGGCAATTACACGACAGAAGAACGATAAAACCCCTGGTCCAGATGGTTTACCAGCAGAATTTTACAAATTGTTTGAGGGAGTTTTTGCTACAGTTTTTAAAGACATATGTAATGAAGCACTGTTAAATGCCAAAATACCAGACACTTGGATGGAGGCAAATATAACATTAATACCTAAAGAAGACATGGATTTAACTGAGATTCGAAACTATAGACCTATATCACTACTAAATGTGGATTATAAAATTTTTGCCTCAATATTGGCAGAAAGGTTGAAGAAGTTTTTAATAGACTTTATACATCCAGACCAAAATGGTTTCCTGCCTAAAAGACAAATGAAGAATAATCTGAGGACTATCTTGGATATTTTAGAATACTATGAGATACATACAGAAAAACCAATGCCCTTATTGTTTTTGGATGCTCAGAAAGCTTTTGATAATGTCAATTGGCAATTCATGATGTATCAGATGGAGCAAATGGAGTTCGGGGAAAAATTTATGAATGCGATATCAAGCATCTATCAAAGACAGACGGCCAGGATCTTAATTAATGGAGAATGTACAAGGGCTATAGAGATACAAAAGGGTACAAGGCAGGGATGCCCATTGTCACCCCTATTGTTCATTCTGACTTTAGAGGTCTTCAATAGAAACATTCAGGATGATGAAGACATCAAAGGCACTAAAATTAGGGATGAAAAATATAAATTGCAAGCATTTACAGATGATTTCGTTTTCATAATAGAGGAACCATTTGTTACTATACCTAAGCTTTTACAAAAGATTGAGGAATATGGAGAAGTTGCGGGGATGAAAATAAATAAAGAAAAGACGAAGCTTTTAGTTAAAAATCTTACACAAAAGCAGAAAAAAGAACTCCAAGAACTAGTGGACTTACAGATTGTTAAAAGGGTAAAATACCTGGGAATTCATCTTACAGCTAAATGTACAACTTTGAAAGAAGATAATTATGATAAATTACTGAAATTAAAAGTGATCTGGAGAGATGGGCCAATTTACAATTGTCTTTGATGGGAAGAATAGCACTGGTGAAAATGAACATTTTACCAAAATTTTTGTTTTTATTCCAAATGATCCCTGTAAAAAAGATATGCCAAAGACGGCAAAATATGGGGGTTCCATAAAGATCTAACAGCCTTTGATCAAGTGATGTTAAAAGCAGATGAGAAAATGATTAAAAGAATCTGAGTTTTTGCTTGACAGGAAAATGGAAGGGGAACAGGTCAAGGACACTATGATAACATGGGCACAAAATTTTGGATATAATATTGAATTAGAAAAGTGGCAAAAGCTGTGGGAGAGAAATATTAAGGTAACTTTAGCAACCTCGTATAAAGAAAATGTATATAAAATGTTTTATAGATGGTATTTGTCGCCAAATCGATTAGCTAAGATGTTTCCAAATATGCCTTAACAGATGCTGGAAATGTAAACATGGTGTGGGTACATTTTATCATATGTGGTGGACCTGTGAATATGTGAAAAAGTATTGGATTAAAATATATAAATGGCTTGAGGAAATGCTACAAAAATATTTAGCCTTTAAACCGGAAGTTTTTTTGTTAGGCATTGTACCGGAAAATATTAGTAAACAAGAAATGTATTTGATACTACATTTAATCACAGCGGCGAGGATCGTGCTTGCTCAATACTGGAAGAGTGAGGAACTACCCACTGAGGAGCTGATTTTGAAAAAGATTCTGGATTGTGCAGAAATGGAAAGACTGACTTTATCACTGAAGGAGAAGGAAGGCACTGATTTTTACCAAACCTGGATTTTTTTCTACGACTGGCTAGAGAAACGGGACTTGGCATAGTTTTAAAGATGTCTTTAAACTTTTATTAATTCATTTGATTACGATCATGGAATGCTAAAAGATATGTTATAGGGGGCTGACCCAGCTTGTCCGATGTATTTGATGATTGATGTTTTTAATTTGTAATGTAAAATTTTAATAAAATCTTATTAAAAAAAAATCTTGACTGGGTTTGCAGCCTTTGCCTTCTATCAGTACTGCTTTTACGAAATCTTCCCAGTTTTCCTTATATTTCTTTGCTTTCATTAACCCTCTTTTAATTTTTATTTCTGTCGTCAGTTTATCATTCATTACCATGTTCCATATTTCATTGCACCATTCATGACTTTGCAAAGCCCAATTCTGTTTCCAATATTGAACTATCACTAGCCTAACTGCCATTATCAGACTTACAATCAGTTCTTGCTCAGCTTCATGTATATCTTGTTTTTCTATCAACAGGAATAACATCATTCTCGGTGACATTTCTAAGTCTGTATCTAAAATTTCTCCAATTTCCTTCAATACCATAATCCAAATCTTTTGTATATTTTCACAGTCCCACCACATATGTTTATAAGTTCCGATCCCTTTACCTCATCTCCAACATATATTAGAATATTTGTCATCAATCTGATTTAACTTAACTGGTGTTAAATACCATCTCCATATCACCTTGTAGCCATGCTCTTTAATTCTAACTGACATATCCTAATAGACTCTTCTATTCCAAATATTCTTCCAGTCCTTGTCTTTTATTTCACTTACATCCATTTCCCAAATTGATTTTAAACTTTTTGTCTGATCCTCTAACTCCATTAATATCCTATAGATTTTGGCAATTTTTCCTTTACTTGTAAATTCTTCCACAGTCTCACATTCTTTCAAGATCATTTCAAATGTTGTTAATTGCCTTTCTTCCTCTTTAAATTTATCCTCCATCTTCATCCATTTTTCTAATTGAATTAGATTAAACCAATTTAATTTAACCTCTGCCAATATACTCCGTAAGTGTAATATATTTTTATCTTATTTTTCCAGTCTTCCCATCTATATATATATATGGTCATTTTTTAAGTTAGTTTCCAATCCTTTAATTCTATTTTTGGGAATTTCTCCATTTCAACCACTGGTGTTAACGGACAAGTTCCCGGGATTAACGGTTGTCTCCATTTTTCCCATACTCCCATTGTATTTTTTAAAAAGGGATTTTGAATTCTCTTAATCTTTTTAATATCCTTTTAATAGAAACCAATATGTCTCTAAATAATCACCTATTTCCCTTATTCTTTTAATTCGATATCACTCCACATTAATTCTTTATTTTGGGCTATAATATCTGGAACCATCTTGAATTGGTTTGCAACCCAATATTTTTTCACATCTGGAATGCCCATCCCTCCTTTTTCTTGGTGATTCATACCACAGCACTTTACTTATCCTTGCTCGCTTCCCTCCATTACAATAAACCTCCAATAATTTCTGCATTTCCTTTAATTCATGATCATAAAACCTGATTGGAATCATCCAAAACAAGCAAACAAAAAATCTTTGGCAGAATTTTCATTTTTGTTACTGCTATTCTTCCAAACCATGATAATTTCATATTTTCATATTTTCCTGTTTTATGTCTTTCCATATTTTCCTGTTTTATGTCTTTAACTTTTCATAATGTTTCTTAATTCTTGACTATCTTTTGGAATATCAATTTCTAAGTATGTAATATTGTGTACTATTTTTAATTTATATTTTTTAATACACTGTATCCACTTCTTCTCCATTATGATTATATAACATCATTTCAGATTTTTCCCAATTAACTTGCAATCCACTATATTTCCCAAATTCCTTTAAATGTGAATATATTCTCTCTATAGGATTTATTGGGACTTGAAATGTTAGCAGTGTGTCATCTGCAAACAAATTAATCTTAATTTTCTGATGTACTCCAATTCCTCCTATCTGTGTATCATTCCTAATTGCATTTGCCAATATTTCCATCATTAAAGCAAATAATATTGGGGATAAGGGACAACGCTGTCTCGTCCCTCAGCTTAGGATTGTTTCTGTAATACCATCATTTACAATTATTTTGCCATATTTTCTGAATATAATTGATTTATTGCTTTCTTAAACTTTACTCCAAATCCCATCTTCTCTATTAAAATCTTCATTGTTGGCCATTCCACACAGTCAAAGGCTTTCAATATATCTAATGCTCATATACTTGCCTTTCTATTTTGCTTCTCAATATTATAGTTAACATTTAATACTCTCCTTACCACATCTGACATTTGTCGACCTCTTATACATCCACATTGATCATTCCTTATATATTTATCTATGAATTTTTCAATCTATTTACCAATATCGCTTCTTGATTAATGAGAGATATCAGTCTATAAGATCCAGGGTTTGTAAGGTCTCTATTAGGTTTTGCTATCAAAACTACCATGGATTGTCTCCAAGTGCTTGGAATTGTTTCCCCTTCCATTACTTTATTAAACATCATTTTCATTTTAGGGACTAATAATTTTTTAAAAATTTTATAATAGTCAGCTCCCAATCCATCAGATCCTGGTGCTTTACCTATTTTTACTTTAACAATAACTTCCAATATCTCTTCTTCTATTTGAGTTTCCATAATTTCTTTATCCACATCTCAAATTTTACACATCAAATTCTTTTCTATCTATTTTTGGCTTTCTTTCAAATCTATTTCATTTCCCTTATATAATTTGTCAAAAAACCTTTGGAAAATTAAAAGTTTTTCTTTCATCATATAACATCTTTCCCCTTTTTTGTTCTTTATTACTCCAATTAATTTTTTTGCTTTTTTGACTTGTGTGGCTCTGGCCAACATTTTCGAGCTTTTATTACTATTTTCATAAAATTCCCTTTTCTAGTAAATTAGATTTCTTTGAACTTGTTCTAATAATTTGTATTTCTTTTCTTTTTGCTGTTAATTCCAACATAATTTTGTTTTCTCTACTTTTAATATGTTCTTTCTCTAATTCTTTAATTTCTTCCTCTAGTTTCATTATATGTTGTTCTTTGTTTTTTTTAAATCATCCTTAATAAATCTACTTAAATCTGTATTCTTATATTTTACATCTGACTTTGATGGGTTAGATTTATCTTTTTCTTTATCCATAACTATATTATAATCACCCGCCAGTATCACATATCCTTTTTTTAATTCATCTATATACCTTGTCGTAGAACTCCCTTTCATTTATATTAGGTGCATATATATTAGCTAACGTCACCTCTTGTCCATACATTAGACCGTGTATTATTAGAAATCTCCCCAGATGGTCCTTTTTTAAAGCTTTTATTTTAAATTCACATCTTTTGGCAAGAATAATTGCAACACCTCTAGCTTTTGAACTACCACATGATTTCTCCTCTATGAAATCGAGTATAATTTTAGTTCATTTACCCCATCTTTCTTTTGATGCATTTCTTGTAAAAAATATAATATCTGCTTTTTCTTTATATAAAGATTGTTCAATCCTGGCTTATGTTTTTCTCCCAAGCCATTTACATTCCAAGACACAATCTTCAGTGTTTTTCCCATTCTTTCAGTACATTAAATGTTATTGTTGGTCTCCAAATGTGATAAACACTCCAATAAGGCAATAACCACCACCCAAATCAACTTAACCCCACCCCCACCATATTCCCCCCCACAACTGTGAGTGGAGCTCCCCTTGCCCATCTTCAGGTGATGCTCTCCTCCCCGCCGCTTTGGGCTTCCAAGGTGGGAGCAGCTTTCCCTTCGTAGACCCCCAACACCCACTCCACCCTCCCCAATCATCTATACCCATTTATTCTATACTCAAAATTCTTTTATATTTCGGTAATAATTTCAACACTAACAAATACAATATATTCTGCCTCTGTGCAGAGGATGAGCCTCCTGCTGCTATGCTCAACTTCTCCTGCTCGCTATCCCCATTTCTGCCTGGTTCAGTTCCATGCTCCTGGTTCTTCTTTTCTTCCCCTCACTCACTGCAACCAGAGTCCACCACTTCCAGTTCGCGAGGGCTTTGTTCCCAGGTCAGGCTCAATTCGAAGTCCAGAGTGTTCTGCTTTGGACCAGTCACTTCTGAGAGCTTCCGCTCTGGGCAGAGCTCACTTTGGCTCCTGCCCTGCTGCGTCTTGAGGCAACCACGAAGGGGCCGAGCACCTCAAGGCTGGCCTGGCCTGGCCTGGGTGGGCGGGTGTTCAAAGGGTCCTTGCTCTGCAGTGTCCCCCAAGTTGGGCTGAAAGATGGTGGCTGTTCCGAAGGCCTCCCAGGAAGAAGCAGGATTCCTCGCTCACCCCGGCATCAGAAGGAGGGGGTGGCCTCAGGGATCCCACCTGGAAAGGAACAAGAGGGGGATTCAGTCCTTGGTGGCCAGGAATTGGGGTGCGGGGGGAAGATTGTGAGCTGGTTGGCGGAGCTGAGCCAAGCTCCATCGGCCACAGGCTACAGATACCGTGCAGTATTTGCATATGTAAGACTCATTAAACTTTACCTGAGGAACAACCGGTCCCTGCCCTGGGTTTCTGGAGCCAAACCCCCACCCCCGGGCTCTGGGTCCAGGAGCAGCCACTGCCCCGCCCAAGGGGGACCTGTGATGGTTCGCGCTTGCACTTGTCATGCGCTTCTTGGGAGGACTCGTTTTAGAGTCGCACTCGGAGGGGTAAAAGGGCCCTCCCCAGCATCGTCAGTGTTGCAGTCCAGGCTGGACACATTTGCCTTGTGACTTCCTCAGCACAGGCTGCCTTCGTGTGCCTCACAGGGGCTGTCCAAGAACCCCAAACACCTCAGAACCAACTTCTCCTGGGCCCGTTTCTGGGAGTTCAGCCCGCCTGGCCGGAGCCCCCCTGCAGCGCCAGAGGCAGCCGCGTGCTCAGACCCAGACAGGGACACGCAGCCCCTCCGCCATCCCTTCAGCCCCTCTTCCTGCTTAGCGGAGCGATGCACCCATGAGATAAATAACAATGAAATGCTGCTTTTGCAATAAATTTGAAACTGACCAAGTGAATCACAGAAATGATCAAAGCATTGTTAAAAATCCAGGAAGCAAATCATTCGCAGGGCACATGGAGTCCGGCCTTAGGGGAGGAAGTTACTGTGCTGACAGGAAAAATAAGCGAACCAATTATGCCAACCAGTAGGGGGCACATGCTTTTGCAAGAGTGATTCTTTTACTAAATTAGTGCTGCTTCAATTCATGGTTGTCAGAACTTTGTTTTCTAGGAATGCTGCTCACACCCAGAGAGGGCTGCTTAGAGTCACGCCACACGCCCTTTCTGGGGGGTGGGTCTGGGGACAGACAAGTGGCCAGGCCTCAGCACCAATCCTGCTGGGAAGGGCAGCCCGGGATGCTGAGCATCTGCAGAAGCGGGCAACTGCCTGCTCTGTTTTCCATCAGGACCGAAAACCCAGAATTCTGGCCCGGCTTCCTCCACCCCAGGGGACCCTCCTGGGCCTCCATTTCCCACACTGGGGAGGCCTGCCCTGTGCTGGAGAAAATGGGGGGAAAGGGAGGGAACACTCACTTTTGGCTGCCCGGCACTCACCTTCAAGTCTCCCTGCAAAAGCACAGACAGAGGCACGGATCCGTAAGATCACACGGTCCCGCGAAGCCACCACCCTGCTCCCCACAAGACTCTCCTCTGCCTTCTGCCTCACGCACTCCAGGGAAGGAGATTGCAAAGATGGCCCCCCACCCAAACTCAAGGAGCCATTTTACTCTCTCAGCCAGGACGGGAGCAGCTCTCTTCTCACCCACAAGTGAACTAAGATGCCCCATCCCTGCCCCACCCCCTGGAGAGCCCCAGCACATGGTCCCAGAGGGGGCCCTGCTGCCTCTCCAAAAACGCAGAATCCATTGCTTGACCAGGGAAAGTTTTCACACACAAACAGCCCCAGAGACCCAAAAAGGGTCATGCGTGTTGGATGGAACCAGCCATCCCTGATGGGGCCCAATGAACCCACAAGTGTCTTCTTGGAGGGCAATATGTGATCTTGCCCCCTGGCAAGAACCTCCCTCAGCCCCACATCAGTGCTGCCCCATATTTCTGGGGCAACCCCCCCCCCAGGGTCTTTGGGGCCAGAAGCAGCAGCTACCTCAACCTGAAGGATGGATCCGTGATGGGCTCGGTTTGTCATTGCCCTCTCTGGTCTGAGAGGACTCATTTTAGTGTCTCCCTGTTTCGGATAAAGGGACCCCCCCCCCCTTCACCAGTGCTGCAATATGGGCAGGACTCCTCTGCCTTGAGACTCGCTCAGCAGGGGCTGCCCTTGTGTCCCGCAGGGGACCGTCTAAGAGCAGCCAAGGCCGCAGGACCGACTTCTCCTGAGCCAGTTCAGCCCATCCGGCTGGAGCTCCCCTGCAGCGCCAGAGGCAGCAGCGTGCTCAGACTCCCCCCCCCCCCGCCCGAGCCCCTCTTACTGCTGCCTGAAGGACAGACCCAGAGTGCCACTTAGTGTCACACCACGTGCCCATTTTGCGGGGCAGCTCTGGGGACAGACAAGCAGCCAGGCCTGGGCACCAATCCTGCTGGAAAGGGCAGCCCTGGATGCCGAGAAGCTGCAGGAGGAGGCAACTGCCTGATCTCCCTCTCCCTCTCCCTCTCCCTCTCTCTCCCTCTCTCTCTCTCCCTCTCTCCCTCTCTCTCTCTCTCTCTCTCTCTCTCTCTCTCTCTCTCTCTCTCTCTCTCAGAGGGAAGAGAGGGCACCCAGATGACTGGACTTCTTTCAGTCAGGGCCTAACACTGAATTCCTCTCCAGCTTCCTCCTCCCCTCCATGGCCCTCCTGGGCCTCCATTTCCCACCCGGGGGGGGGGGGGGCTGCCTGTGTTGGAGCAAATGTGGGGAAAGGGAGGGAACACTCACCTCTGGCTGTCCAATAGTCATCATGAAGTCTCCCTGCAAAACCACAGACAGAGGCACGGACCCGATCTGATCACACGGTCCTGTGGAGCCGCCATCCCTTTGCGCCCCACAAGATGGTCCCCTGCCTCCTCCCTCACATTCTCCAGGGGAAGAGGCCCCAAACGTTTCCATGGAACTGCAGGCATGGAGCCCCCAAAGAGGGGCCAAACAGTTTCCCAGGGGCAGCCCCAGAGGGGCAGATGTTCCCCCTCGCGTGACACGGGGCCAGGCACTGTGCTGCCTCCACGGACAGGCCAAGCAGCCAGGAAGGGGCTGCAGTCGCAGACTGGCCAGGTGATCATTCCTGGCCACCAGCTGGAGAAGGGGGTGTTTGGTTCTCTGCAAGAGAGGAAGCGAAGCTCCTCCCCACCTGACCAGCAGCGGCCTGCCCGTGTGGTTTTTGTTGGTGGGGACAGCAGAAGGAGGGAGCTGTGCTGCTTCGTGCCTGCAATTGCCACCCATTTCCTGGGAGGACTCGTTTGTGTGCCGCACTCCTTGATATAAAAGGACCCCCAGGCACTGCAATCCGAGCTGGACTCTTTTCTGCAGGGGCTGCCCTTGTGTCGTGCAGGGGACTGTCTAAGAACAGCAAATGCCGCAGAACCAACTTCCCCTTGGCCGTTTCTGGGAGTTCAGACCACCTGGTCGGAGCTCCCCTGCAGCACAGACTCAGACGGGGACATGCAGCCCCTCCGCCATCCCTCTCAGCCCATCTTTCTGCCGGGCTGAGAGATGGACCAAAGGAGGGGTGTTCAGAGTCATTCCAAGTGCCCCTTTTGCGGGGAAGGTCTGGTGGCAGTCAAGCGGCCAGGCCTTGCCACGAACCCCGCTAGAAGAGGTAGCCTTGGATACCACGAATGTGCAGGACGCAGCGAATGCCCGTTCCTTCTCTCTCCGTTTCAGAGCGAAGGCTGTGCATCCAGATGACTGGACAACTTTCTATCAGGACCGAGAACCCAGAATTGCTTCCCAGCTTCCTCCACCCCTCAGAGACCCTCCTATCCCTCTGTTTCCCACCCTGAAGAAGCCTGCCCCATGCGGGAGAAAATATGGCGAAAGGGAGGAGACACTCACTTATGGCTGCTTGGTGGTCATCTAGAAGTCCCCCTGCAAAAGCACAGACAAAGGCAGAGCAGATCAGATCACACTGTCCTGGGAAGCCACCACCCTGCTCCCCACAAGACTCTCCTCTGCCTTCTGCCTCACGCACTCCAGGGAAGGAGGTTGCAAAGATGGCCCCCCACCTAAACTCAAAGAGCCGTTTTACTCTCTCAGCCAGGAGGGGAGCAGCTCTCTTCTCACCAGCAAGTGAACTAAGATGCCCCATCCCTGCCCCACAGGGAGGGACCTCCTGGAGAGCCCCGGCACATGGTCCCAGAGGGGGCCCTGCTGCCCCTCCAAAAACAAAGAATCCATTGATTGACCAGGGAAAGTTTTCACACACAAACAGCCCCAGAGACCCAAAAAGGGTCCCGTGTGTTGGATGGAACCAGCCATCCCTGATGGGACCCAATGAACCCACAAGTGTCTTCTTGGAGGGCAATATGGCCCCCTGGCAAGAACCTCCCTCAGCCCCATGTCAGTGCTGCCCTATATTCCTGGAGCAACCCACCCCCCCAGGTGCCTTTGGGCCCAGAAGCAGCAGTGACCCCTACCTGAAGGATGGATCCGTGATGTGCTCGGTTTGTCATTGCCCTCTCTGGCCTGAGAGGACTCGTTTTAGTGTCCCCCTCTTTGGGATAAATGCCCCTCTCCGCTTTGCCAGTGTTGCAATCCAGGCAGCCTTGTGACTCGCTCAGCAGGGGCTGCCCTTGTGTCCAGCAGGGGACCATCTAAGAGCAGCAAAGCCGCAGGACCAACTTCTCCTGAGCCAATTCAGCCCATCTGGCTGGAGCTCCCCTGCAGTGCCAGAGGCAGCAGCGTGCTCAGACTCGCCCCCCCCCCCCCGAGCCCCTCTTACTGCTTCCTGAAGGACAGACCCAGAGTGGCACTTAGTGTCACACCACGTGCCCATTTTGCGGGGCAGCTCTGGGGACAGACAAGCAGCCAGGCCTGGGCACCAATCCTGCTGGAAAGGGCAGCCCTGGATGCCGAGAAGCTGCAGGAGGAGGCAACTGCCTGATCTCCCTCTCTCTCTCTCTCTCTCTCTCTCTCTTTCTCTCTCTCTCTCTCTCTCTCAGAGGGAAGAGGGGGCACCCAGATGACTGGACTTCTTTCAGTCAGGGCCTAACACTGAATTCCTCTCCAGCTTCCTCCTCCCCTCCATGGCCCTCCTGGGCCTGCATTTCCCACCCGGGAGGGGGGGAGGGGCTGCCTGTGTTGGAGTAAATGTGGGGAAAGGGAGGGAACACTCACATCTGGCTGTCCAATAGTCATCATGAAGTCTCCCTGCAAAACCACAGACAGAGGCACGGACCCGATCAGATCACACGGTCCTGTGGAGCCGCCATCCCTTTGCGCCCCACAAGATGGTCCCCTGCCTCCTCCCTCACACTCTCCAGGGGAAGAGGCCCCAAACGTTTCCATGGAACTGCAGGCATGGAGCCCCCAAAGAGGGGCCAAACAGTTTCCCAGGGGCAGCCCCAGAGGGGCAGATGTTCCCCCTCGCGTGACACGGGGCCAGGCACTGTGCTGCCTCCACGGACAGGCCAAGCAGCCAGGAAGGGGCTCAGTCAGGGACAGGCCAAGGGATCCTCCATGCCCAGGACTCAGGGAGCCATTCATGCTCCGCAGCTGCAGCGGGCAAGACTGCGGGGAGGGTGGCCCCCCCACCCAGGACTCTGGGGACCCTTTGAGCCTCCCAGCCAGGAGGGGAACGTCTCTCCTCTCTGAAGCAGGTGAACCAAGATACAGGAAATGTCCTTTGGCCCCTGCACACCCAAGGACCTTCCTGGGAATCGAAAACCTTTGCAAAGCGACCTCCGCAACTCTGGCCCCACCAATGGAGCACTTAGAACCCTGACCCAGACCGGATACGGACCCCACTGCCTGGAGCTCTGGGGCCAGGGGCAGCTGTCCCCACGCCTGAAGGAGAGACCTGTGCTGCTCCGTGCCTGCAATTCCCATCCATTTCCTGGGAGGACTCATTTCAGTGTCCCCCTCTTTGGGATACAAGGATTCCAGGCGTTGAAATTCGGGCAGGACGCCTTTACCTTGGGACTTGCTCAGCAAGGGCTGCCCCTGTGTCCTGCAGGAGATGGTCTACGAACAGCAAACGCCGCAGAACCAACTTCCCCTCGGCCATTTTCTGGGAGTTCAACCCACCTGGCCAGAGCCCCCCTGCAGCACCAAAGGCGGCCGAGTGCTCAGACTCACACGGTGACACCCAGCCCCTCCGCCATCCCCTCAGCCCCTCTTTCCCCTTGGCTGAGGGATGGACCCAGAGAGGGGCGCTTAGAGTCACACCATGTGCCCATTTTGAGGGGCAGCTCAGATGACAGACAAGCAGCCAGGCCTGGCACCAATCCTGCTGGAAAGGGCAGCCAGGGGTGCTGTGAATCTGCCCAAGGGGGCAACTGCCTTTTCTTCCCCTCTCTCTTTCAGAGGGAAAACTGTGCATCCAGATAACCGGAATGTTTTCCACCAGGACAGAACCCAGAATTCCTGCCCTGCTTCCTCCCCCAGTCAGCGGACCGTCCTAGGCCTCCATTCCCACCCTGGGGAGGCCTGCCCTGTGCTGGAGAAAATGTGGGGAAAGAGGAAACACTCACCTCTGGCTGCCTCACAGTCACCATCAAGCTTCCCTGCAAAAGCACAGAAAGAGGCACGGACCCGATCAGATCCCACGGTCCCATGAAGTCACAGCGCCACCCCCTCAAGACTCTGCTCTCCCTTCTCTCTCTCGCTCTCCAGGAAGGAAGGCCCAAAGCTTCCCACAGAGCTGCATTCATGGAGCTCCAACAGGGGGGCCAAGCAGTTTCCCAGGGGCAGCCCCAGAGGGGCAGATGTTCCCCCTCGCGTGACACGGGCCAGGCACTGTGCTGCCTCCACGGACAGGCCAAGCAGCCAGGAAGGGGCTCAGTCGGGGACAGGCCAAGGGATCCTCCATGCCCAGGACTCTGGGGGCCCTTTGAGCCGCCCAGCAAGGAGGGGAGCAGCTCTCTTCTCACAAGCAGGTGACCAAGATACGGGAAACATCATTTGGCCCCTGCACACGCAAGGACCTTCCTGGGCATCGAAAACTATTGGAAAGCGACCTCCACAACTCTGGCCCCACTAATGGAGGACTGAGAACCCTGACCCAGACTGGATACGGACCCCTCAGCCTGGAGCTCTGGGGCCAGGGGCAGCTGTCCCCACGCCTGAAGGAGGGACCTGTGCTGCTTCCTGCCTGCAATTGCCATCCATTTCCTGGGGGGACTCATTTCAGTGTCCCCCTCTTTGGGATACAAGGACCCCCAAGCGTTGTAATTCGGGCAGGATGCCTTTGCCTTGCGACTTGCTCAGCAAGGGCTGCCCTTGTGTCCTGCAGGAGAAAGTCAAAGAGCAGCAAATGCCGCAGGACCGACTTCCCCTCGGCCATTTTCTGGGAGTTCAGCCCGCCTGGCCGGAGCCCCCCTGCAGCACCAAAGGCGGCCGAGTGCTCAGATTCAGACGGGGACACGCAGCCCCTCCGCCATCCCCTCAGCCCCTCTTTCCCCTTGGCTGATGGACGGACCCAGAGAGGGGCACTTAGAGTCACACCACGTGCCCATTTTGTGGGGCAGCTCAGATGACAGACAAGCAGCCAGGCGAGGCACCAATCCTGCTGGAAAGGGCAGCCGTGGGTGCTAAGCATCTGCCCAAGGGGGCAACTGCCTTTTCTTCCCCTCTCTCTTTCAGAGGGAAAATGGTGTATCCAGATAACAGGACTATTTTCCATCAGGACAAAAACCCAGAATCCTTGCCCAGCTTCCTCCACCCCTCAGAGACCCTCCTATCCCTCTGTTTCCCACCCTGAAGAAGCCTGCCCCATGTGGGAGAAAATATGGCGAAAGGGAGGAGAAACTCACTTGTGGCTGCTCGGTGGTCATCTAGAAGTCCCCCTGCAAAAGCACAGACAAAGGCAGAGCAGATCAGATCACACGGTCCTGGGAAGCCACCACCCTGTGCCCCACAAGACTGGCCTCTGCCTTGCGCCTCACTCACTCCAGAGAAGGAGGCCCCCAGGCTTCCCACGGAGCTGCCTGGATGGAGCTCCCACAGGGGGCCCAAACCGCCTTCTCAGGGGCAGCCCCAGGGAGGCAGACGTTCCCCCTTGTGTGACACGGGGCCAGGCACAAAGGCTGCCCTTGTGTCCTACAGGAGATTGTCTACGAACAGCAAACACCACAGAACCAACTTCCCCTTGGCCATTTTCTGGGAGTTCAGCCCTCCTGGTTGGAGCCCCCCTGCAGCACCAAAGGCGGCCGACTGCTCAGACTCAGGCGGGGACATGCAGCCCCTCCGCCATCCCCTCACCCCACTTTCCCCATGGCTGAGGGACAGAGCCAGAGAGGGGCACTTAGAGTCACACCACGTGCCCATTTTGAGGGGCAGCTCAGGTGGCAGGCAAGCGGGCAGGCGAGGCACCAATCCTGCTGGAAAGGGCAGCCAGGGGTGCTGAGCATCTGCCCAAGGGGACAACTGCCTGTTCTTCCCCTCTCGCTTTCAGAGGGAAAACGGTGCATCCAGATAACTGGACTGTTTTGCACCAGGACACAAAACCCAGAATTCCTGCCCAGCTTCCTCCACCCCCCGCCCCCAATGGGCTGTCCTAGGCCTCCATTTCCCACCCTGGGGAGGCTTGCCCTGAGTGGGAGAAAATGTGGGGAAAGGGAGGAAACACTCACGTCTGGCTACCTCGCAGTCATCATCAAGCTTCCCTGCAAAAGCACAGACAGAGGCACGGACCTGATCAGATCCCACAGTCCCACGAAGCCACCATGCCACTCCCCTCAAGACTCTGCTCTCCCTTCTCTCTCCCCCTCTCCAGGAAGGAAGGCCCAAAGCTTCGCACAGAACTGGATTAATTGAGCTCCCACAGGGAGGCCAAACCACTTTCCCAGGGGCAGCCCTAGACAGACAGAATTTCCCTCTTACATACCACACAGCCAGGCCCTTTGCTGCCTCCACGGACAGGCCAAGCAGCCAGGAAGGGGCTGCATTTGGGACAGGCCAAGAGATGCTTCCTGGCCACCATGCCAAGGACTCTGGGAGCCATTCACACTCTGCAGCTGCAGTGGGCAATGACTGCTGGGATTGCAGCCCCCCACCCAGGAATCCGGGGACCCTTTGAGCTCCCCAGCCAGGAGGGGAGCAGCTCTCCTCTCACAAGCAGGTGGACCAAGGTACGGGAAACACCCTTTGGCCCCTGCACACGCAGGGACCATCCTGGGCATCAAAAACCATTGGAAAGCGACCTCCACATCTCTGGCCCCACCAAAGGAGCGCTGAGAACTGCCAGATAGAGAAAAAGCCAGAAAGAAAAGCCATGGACAGGGAGGGACGGAGGGGCAGGGGGCACCGGGCTGGGGAAGGGGGGCAGGGAAGGGTCCTCTTGATTCTGTGTGAAAGGGGACTCCCCCCCACAGAACACCAGCGGGGGGCCCTTGGGTGTTGTTACGGGAAGGGGCCCAAAGCCTTGTCACGGGAGGAGCACGTCTTGGATGGGCATCTTGCATCCAGGCAGCTCATCCCGAGGACCCGCATGGCACCCTCTCCCCGATCTCAAAGGGCAACATGAAGACATCCCGGCTGGCCAGCCTCTCATCCTTTCTTGCACTGCCCTGCCGTATCTCTCTTGGGGACCCCCTCCTCTGGCTCAGGGTCCAGGAGCAGCCCCCCTTCTGCTCAGGCAGCGACCCCTTTCTCTGCCCCCTTTCCTGGCTGGGGTCCTTCTTAGCTCTGCTTGACGGTGCAGCTGCCCGGCTTGCATGCCAAGTCGCCTGGACGGGGCAGCCCAGGCCGCGGGGAGGCTCCAGCACCGGGCCCCCCTGGGCTCCCCCTCAAGGGGCCACATCTCCAGGCCCCGAAGCCAGGAATTCCTGCCCGACTCCCTACCAACCCTCACCAACTCCTCCTCGTGTCCCCATTTCCTGGCCAAGGGAGGCCTGCCCTGTGTTGGCGTGAACATGTGGAGGGGGGCAACACTCACTTTTTAAGACATTGTAGAAAATTCCGAGCTTCCCTGCAAAATGACAAACAAGTCAGAGATCCCCCAGCCTCACCGCCTGCAGCCACGAAGCCCCCAAGCTTCCTTCCCCCAGACATTCCCCCCTCCACAGGACCGAGGTGGTGCAGGGACCTCAAACGGGGGCAGGCAGTGGGCTGCCCCTCCCTCCAGCTGCCACCGTCTCAAGGGGCTCGGGCTGCAGGAGTAGCAGCCTGCCCCCCAGAGGCCCCCCCCCACTTCTCCCAGGTCCAATTCGTGCCTGGAATGGGCTGGGCTGGGCTTGGGGAAGGGACTCGGTCCCTGGCAGGAGCTCCCACCAGCACCAGAGGCAGCAGCATGCCCAGACGTGGACACTCAGCACCCGGCCAGGCCTGCTGCGCCCCCTTTCCGGAGTCCCCCACAGACCCATCTTAACTTGTAGCTCTGGTATGGGCACGAATCCCGCTGGAAAAGGGAGCTGGGCACGGAGGGATGTGCGGAATGGGCCAACCGGCCCCTTCTCTGCCCACCAAGAGACGGGACATCTGGGCAACATCGGTCGATCAGGACCCGAAATCCAGATTCTCGCCCACCCCCCAACATGCCCCCACTGCCCCTGCCCGCCGAGGGAGGCCTGCCCTGTGTTGGGGGATTCCAGGCAAAGGGGGCAGCACTCACCAAACGCTGCTCTGAGATACTCTTTAAGCTTATCTGCAAAACCAGAAATACAAGCAGAACTCAAGTCAGGGGCCATCCTGTCCCATCATCCACACTCACTAAACCCGGCACCCCTTGCCACCCAGCAGACACATTTCGAGTCCCTCTCTGACACCTTCGGGGAAGCAGGACCCACAGCTCAGCGCCAACCTGGAGGGGCTCCCACCGTGGGGTCCGGCCAGGCGCTTCTCCTCTTTTCTAATGTGGGGACACCGAGCGCACGGCCTTCTCCGTATGTGGAGGGAGGGGGAGCATCAATTATCAGTCGCATCTGAACTGGGATATGGGGAGCACTCCTTGAATTCCTCGGGAGTAGAAGGCAGAATTCCCTGGGAGGATAAACTCCTCTTAAGAGCCACATTCAACTCTGTCTCTCCAGGAAAAAACACTTTGAGAACCAGCAGAGAGAAAGGGTAAGGAGAGAGGTCAAAATTGGTTCATGGGGGAAACAGAACCAAGAGGGGTGGGAATTGGCGAATGGGTGTGCTTGAGATGTTGTTGTTGTGTGTGTGTGTGGGGGGGGAGCAGGATGGGGGAGTGGGAGGGAGGGGTGGAGAGGGAGAGAGAGAAGGTGGGGGAGAGGGAGAGCTGGTGCCCCCGTAACATCAGTCCATGGGGAAAGGTCTCTTCTGCTTTTATTATTATTATTATTATTATTTATTTTATTAAAACATTTATATGCCACCCCATTGCAACAAAGCCTCGGGGAGGCTTGCAACGTATTAAAATACAGTAAAATCATTTAGACCTTACTATTTATCCCTCCCCCCAACTCTCTGCTCCTTCCTCACTTGTGGGGCACGTCCCCTGAGCACCGGCTGCAGGTCCCTTCAGGAGCAGAAGCATCCCAGGGCTGCTCAGGGGACGTGGGACGGTCAGTCAGCGCATTCGTTGGCCCAGAAGGTGCTCCAACGGCCAGGAAGGAGGGAGCAATTCAGGCCCCCGACCCTCTCGCAAAAGAGGCGCTCTTGCCAGGGCGTCTGGCCAGTGTTCCTGCCCTGGTCTTTCCGCCTCCGACATGCCGGCATTGGGGGGTTGGGTGGCAGAGGAAGGGCTCTGGACGTCAGGGGGCCCCTGCCTCCTGCTGGATTCCAGCCCGTCTGGAGCTGCCTTGCCCAGACCAGCCACGGGCCCAGCGCTGGGAGGAGGCCTGAGCTGGGAGTGGGGGCAGGGCCGCTTCCTTGCCCCATCCCAGGAGCCCCACGGAGCCCAGGTACCCGGGATGGCGACACCCATCAGCCTGTACCCTTCAGCACCGTTGCTGCTCCCTTGCGCCCACTCCCTCCTCTTTCCCGTCTCCCCACCCCCTGCCCCTCCTTTCTTTGATGAGTGTTTTCTTTTTGGGGTTTGGGTGCCTGCAGTCCTAAATCTGGTGTCCCGACCATGGGGCTGGGGTCAAAGGGCAGAGGGGCAAATGGAGTACGGGCCGCCCTCTGCCACACTGAAGACGCGGATTCAGACAACACATGACAACCTGGAGGAGAAACACTTGCAGGCCGCCGAGGGAGGGAGCGCCAGGGGGGCAGCTGCAGCCTCGTCCCCTTAATTTTGTGGGTCCACTGGGGGAAGTCAAGCCACGAGGCCTGGTCTGGAAGGGGCAGCCCAGGGCGCTGAGTAATCTGTCCAAGAGGCCACATGTCCCAGGGGCCAAGCGTTCTCTCTCCCTCTCTCTCTCGCTCTCCCAGAACGTAGAACAGACTTCTGTACGAGCCCCCCTGCCAGAGCCCCCCTGCAGCGCCAGAGGCAGCTGAGTGCTCAGACTCAGACGGGGACGCGCAGCCCCTCCGCCATCCCCTCAGCCCCTTTCCCCACGGCTGAGAGATGAACCCAGAGAGGGGCGCTTAGAGTCACACCACGTGCCCATTTGTGAGAGCAGGTCTCTCCCTCCCTCCTTCCCTCCCTCTGAGGGAAAACAGCTCAACCAGATGACCAGGCGGCTCTCTATCAGACCCAAACCCCAGAATTCCTGCCCAGCTTCCTCCACCCCTCAGTGGATCCTCCCAGGCTGCCGTGTCCCACCCTGGGGAGGCCTGCCCTGTGCTGGAGAAAATGTGGGGAGAGGGAGGTAACACTCGATTACTGCAAGGTAGCCCTTACCAAGTATCTCTGCACAAGCACGGACAGAGGGAAGGACCCCGTCACATCACCTGAAGCCACCCCCCTGCTCCCCTCACGACTCCCCCCACCTCCTCCCTCTCGCTCTCCAGGGAAGGAGGCCCCAAAGTTTGGCCCCGTGGACAAACTCAGGGAGCCAGAGGAGTCTCTCAGCCGGGAGGGGAGCCGCTCCCTTCACACAACCAAGTGAATCAAGATGCCCCATAGCCTGCCCAGCAGGGAGCGACCCCTGGAGAGACAGGCACATGGTCCCAGAGGTGGCCCTGCTGCCCCTCCAAAATGCAGAATCCATTGCTGGACCAGGGAACCTTTCCATGCACAAACAGCCCCGGAAACCCAGACAGGGATGTGCATCTTGGATCGCACTGGCCAACCCCAAAGGGACCTGAGGAATCCGCAGGAGTCAGTCAATTTGCCCAGCAGCGAGCATCCTGCTCGGCCCAGGATCAGCCCAGCCCTATACTTCTGGGGCAGCCAAATGCTCGAACTCGGCCCTTCCGCCCTGTTCTCGCTCCCCAGACACCTGCCGGACATCGTTCCATCGGGACCCCAACGCCGGGATCCTCGCCCACCTCCGTTTCCCACCGCTCAGCTGATCCTCCCTCCCACAGAGGCCTGTCCTGTGGTGGAGGAAGCATGGAAAAGGGGCCACACTCACCAGGTGCTGCAGAGGAGCCATCGCTGAGTTTCCCTGCAAAGACACAGACCGGGGCTCGGATCGGCATCACATCACCCAGTCCCCCCACACCACCCACCCCTGCTCCTCACAAGACTCTCCTCTGTCTCCTGCTCTCGCCCCCCAGGAAGAGGCCCCAGCGCTCCGCACACAGCGGGCTCCCCACAGAGGCCGCCCGCTTCCCTGAGGCAGCCCAAGAAAGCAGACCTCCCCTCGCCTGATACCGGGCCCGGCCGCGTGCCGGCTTCGTGGAAGGAAGGAGTGAGGAAGGGGCTGCACCCGGGGCAGGCGGGGGCTCTTGGAAGCCACTTCTGGGAGGACGGGCTCCCTGCCCGAGGCCCAAGGCTCTCCGGGTCGTTTGCCTCCCTCTGGGCCCTTCCAGGGCTTTCCATGGAGCTCCCACAGGGGGGCCAAACCACCTTCCCAGGGGCAGCCCCAGAGGGGCAGATGTTCCCCCTCAGGTGACACAGGGCCAGGCACTGTGCTGCCTCCACGGACAGGCCAAGCAGCCAGGAAGGGGCTCAGTCGGGGGCAGGCCAAGGGATCCTCCATGCCCAGGACTCTGGGGGCTCTTTGAGCCGCCCAGCCAGGAGGGGAGCAGCTCTCTTCTCACAAGCAGGTGACCAAGATACGGGAAACATCATTTGGCCCCTGCACACGCAAGGACCTTTCTGGGCATCGAAAAATATTGGAAAGTGACCTCCACATCTCTGGCCCCACCAAAGGAGCACTGAGAACCCTGACCCAGACCTGGACACAGACACCGCAGCCCCCCGCCTGGAGCTCTGGGGCCAGGAGCAGCTGTCCCCAAACCTGAAGGGGGGACCTGTGCTGCTTCGTGCCTGCAATTGCCATCCATTTCCTGGGAGGATTCCTTTCAGTGCCCCCCTCTTTGGGATACAAGGACCCCCGGCGTTGTTTTCCACCAGGACACAAAACCCAGAATTCCTGCCCAGCTTCCTCCACCCGTCAGCGGACCGTCCTAGGCCTCCATTTCCCGCCCTGGGGAGGCCTGCCCTGTGCTGGAGAAAATGTGGGGAAAGGGAGGAAAGACTCACTTCTGGCTGCCTGGCAGTCATCATCAAGCTTCCCTGCAAAAGCACAGACAGAGGCACAAACACAATCAGATCCCACGGTCCCACGAAGCCACCCCGCTACCCCCTCAAGACTCTGCCCTCCCTTCTCCCTCTCCCTCTCCAGGAAGGAAGGCCCAAAGCTTCCCACAGAACTGCATTGATGGAGCTCCCACAGGGGGGCCAAACAGTTTCCCAGGGGCAGCCCCAGAGGGGCAGATGTTCCCCCTCGCGTGACACGGGGCCAGGCACTGTGCTGCCTCCACGGACAGGCCAAGCAGCCAGGAAGCGGCTCAGTCGGGGACAGGCCAAGGGAGCCTTCCTGGCCACCAGCCCCTCCATGCCCAGTACCCGGGAGCCATTCATGCTCTGCAGCTGCAGTGGGCAAGACTGCAGGGAGGGCAGTCCCCCACCCAAGACTCTGGGGACCCTTTGAGCCTCCCCGCCAGGAGGAAAGCGTCTCTCCTCTCTCATGCAGGTGAACCAAGATATGGGAAACATCATTTGGCCCCTGCACACGCAATGACCTTCCTGGGCATCAAAAACCTTTGGAAAGCAACCTCCACATCTCTGGCCCCACCAATGGAGCACTGAGAACCCTGACCCAGACCAGATACGGACCCCTCTGCCTTGAGCTCTGGGGACAGGAGCAGCTGTCCCCCAACCTGAAGGAGGGACCTGTGCTGCTTCCTGCCTGCAATTGCCACCCATTTCCTGGGAGGACTCATTCCAGTGTCCCCCTCTTTGGGATACACGGATCCCAGGCGTTGAAATTCGGGCAGGACGCCTTTACCTTGGGACTTGCTCAGCAAGGGCTGCCCTTGTGTCCTGCAGGAGATGGTCTACGAACAGCAAACGCCGCAGAACCAACTTCCCCTCGGCCATTTTCTGGGAGTTCAACCCACCTGGCCAGAGCCCCCCTGCAGCACCTAAGGCGGCCGAGTGCTCAGACTGAGGCGGGGACATGCAGCCCCTCCGCCATCCCCTCACCCCACTTTCCCCATGGCTGAGGGACAGAGCCAGAGAGGGGCGCATAGAGTCACACCACGTTCCCATTTTGAGGGGCAGCTCGGGTGGCAGGCAAGCAGCCAGGCGAGACACCAATCCTGCTGGAAAGGGCAGCCAGGGGTGCTGAGCATCTGCCCAAGGGGGCAACTGCCTGTTCTTCCCCTCCCTCTTTCAGAGGGAAAACGGTGCATCCAGATAACCGGAATGTTTTCCACCAGGACACAAAACCCAGAATTCCTGCCCACCTTCCTCCACCCGTGAGCGGACCGTCCTAGGCCTCCATTTCCCACCCTGGGGAGGCCTGCCCTGTGCTGGAGACAATGTGGGGAAAGGGAGGAAACACTCACCTCTGGCTGCCCAGTAGTCACCATCAAGCTTCCCTGCAAAAGCACAGACAGAGGCACGGACCCGATCAGGTCCCACGGTCCCGCGAAGCCACCCTGCCACCCCCCTCATGGCTCTGCTCTCCCTCTCCAGGAAGGAAGGCCCAACGCTTCCCACAGAACTGCATTCATGGAGCTCCCACAGGGGGCCACCCAGTTTCCCAGGGGCAGCCCCAGAGGGGCAGATGTTCCCCCTCGCGTGACACGGGGCCAGGCACTGTGCTGCCTCCACGGACAGGCCAAGCAGCCAGGAAGGGGCTCAGTCAGGGACAGGCCAAGGGATGCTTCCTGGCCACCAGTCCCTCCATGCCCAGGACTCCCAGAGACGTTCATGCTCCGCAGCTGCAGCGGGCAATGACTGCTGGGATTGCAGCCCCTCACTCAGGACTCCAAGGACCCTTTATCCTCCCAGCCAGGAGGGGAGCAGCTCTCTTCTCACAAGCAGGTGACCAAGATACGGGAAACACCCTTTGGCCCCTGCACACGCAAGCACCTTCCTGGGCTTCGAAAAGTATGGGAAAGGGACCTCCACGTCTCTGGCCCCACCAAAGGAGCGCTCAGAACCCTGACCCAGCCTGGATACGGACCCCTCAGCCTGGAGCTCTAGGGCCAGGGGCAGCTGCCCCACGCCTGAAGGAGGGACCTGTGCTGCTTCCTGCCTGCAATTGCCATCCATTTCCTGGGGGGACTCATTTCAGTGTCCCCCTCTTTGGGATACAAGGACCCCCAGGCGTTGTAATTCGGGCAGGATGCCTTTGCCTTGGGACTTGCTCAGCAAGGGCTGCCCTTGTGTCCTGCAGGAGAAAGTCAAAGAGCAGCAAATGCCGCAGGACCGACTTCCCCTCAGCCATTTTCTGGGAGTTCGGCCCTCCTGGCCGGAGCCCCCCTGCAGCACCAAAGGCGGCCGAGTGCTCAGACTCAGACGGGGAAGCGCAGCCCCTCCGCCATCCCCTCAGCCCCTCTTTCCCCTTGGCTGATGGACGGACCCAGAGAGGGGCGCTTAGAGTCACACCACGTGCCCATGTTGAGGGGCAGCTCAGGTGACAGGCAAGCGGCCAGGCCAGGCACCAATCCTGCTGGAAAACACAGCCATGGGTGCTGAGAATCTGTCCAAGGGGGCAACAGCCTGTTCTTCCCCTCCCTCTTTCAGAGGGAAAACGGTGCATCCAGATAACTGGACTGTTTTGCACCAGGACACAAAACCCAGAATTCCTGCCCAGCTTCCTCCACCCGTCAGTGGACCGTCCTAGGCCTCCATTTCCCACCCTGGGGAGGCCTGCCCTGTGCTGGAGACAATGTGGGGAAAGGGAGGAAACACTCACCTGTGGCTGCCTCCCAATGATCTTCAAGTCTCCCTGCAAAAGCACAGACAGATCAGGTCCCACGGTCCCGCGAAGCCACCCCACGACTCCCCTCAAGACTCTGCTCTCCCTCTCCAGGAAGGAAGGCCCAATGCTTCCCACAGAACTGCATTCATGGAGCTCCCACAGGGGGGCCAAGTAGTTTCCCAGGGGCAGCCCCAGAGGGGCAGATGTTCCCCCTCGCATGACACGGGCCAGGCACTGTGCTGCCTCCACGGACAGGCCAAGCAGCCAGGAAGGGGCTCAGTCGGGGACAGGCCAAGGGATCCTCCATGCCCAGGACTCTGGGGGCCCTTTGAGCCCCCCAGCCAGGAGGGGAGCAGCTCTCTTCTCACAAGCAGGTGACCAAGATATGGGAAATACCCTTTGGCCCCTGCACACGCAAGGACCTTCCTGGGCTTCGAAAACCATTGGAAAGCGACCTCCACATCTCTGGCCCCACCAAAGGAGCGCTGAGAACTGCCAGACAGAGAAAAGGTCTGAAAGAAAAGCCATGGGGAGGGAGGGAGGGAGGGGCAGGGGGGCACCGAGCTGGGGAAGGAGGGCAGGGAAGGGTCCTCTTGATGCTGTGTGAAAGGGGAGGCGCCTCCCCCCCACAGAACACCAGCGGGGGGCCCTTGGGTGCTGTTACGGGAAGGGGCCCGAAGCCTTGTCACGGGAGGAGCACGTCTTGGATGGGCATCTTGGATCCAGGCAGCCCATCCCGAGGACCTGTGGTGGAAACGACATGGAAAGTGTGCATGTGCGGGGGGGACGGGACACTCACGTTTGGCTGCAGTGCGATCACCTCCAAACTCCTCTGCAGAAACACAAAGACGGGCGCAACTCTGGGGGAGGGCCCCTCAGCCTCCCCAGGCTCCATCATGTGACCCCTGTTTGCCCCGCAGGCCTCCTCCCCCCTCCCCCAACTCCCCCCAGGCAGGGAGGCTCCAGAGCTGCCTGGTCCCAGAGGGGGCCCTGCTACGCCTCCAAAATGCAGAATCTGTTGCTGGACCAGGGAACCTTTTCACGCACAAACAGCCCTGGAGACCCAAACAGGGACGTGCATCTCGGATCGAACTGGCCAACCCCAAAGGGACCTGAGGAACCAGCAGAGACAGTCAATTTGGCCAGCAGCGAGCACCCCGCTCGGCCCCAGATCGGCCCTGCCCTATACTTCTGGGGCAACCCAATGCTCGGACGCGGCCCTTCCGCCCTGTTCTCACTCCCCAGACACCTGCCAGACATCATTCCACCGGGACACCAAAGCCGGGATCCTCGCCCACCTCCGTTTCCCACCACTCAGCTTCTCCTCCCTCCCACGGAGGCCTGTCCTGTGGTGGAGGAAGCATGGAAAGGGGCCACACTCACCAAGTGCTGCAGAGGAGCCATCTTGGAGTTTCCCTGCAAAGACACAGACCGGGGCTCGGATCCGAATCACATCACCCAGTCCCCCCACACCACCCACCCCTGCTCCTCACAAGACCCTCCTCTGTCTCCTGCTCTCGCCCCCCAGGAAGAGGCCCCAGCACTCCACACACAGCGGGCTCCCCACAGAGGCCGCCTGCTTCCCTGAGGCCCCCCAAGAAGGCAGACCTCCCCTCGCCTGATACCGGGCCCGGCTGTGCGCCGGCTCCATGGAAGGAAGGAGTGAGGAAGGGGCTGCACCCGTTGGCAGGGAGATGACACACACCTTTGGCTTCTTCGTAACTCGTTTGGAGGCTCCCTGCAAAGGGACAAAGGGGCCGCGCTCCAAGTCAGGATCCTCCACCTCCCCCTGCAGCCACAACGCCCCCACCCTCGCTCCCCACCTCACATTTCGCCAGCTGCTCCCTCCCTCGCTCCGGGGAAGGAGGGCCCACAGCTGCAGGGATGGAGCTCCCACACGGAGGCCGTCTGCTTCCCTGAGGCCCCCCAAGAAAGCAAACTTCCCCTCGCCAGATACTGGGCCCGGCCGTGCGCCGGCTCCATGCAAGGAGGAGCGAGGAAGGGGCTGCACCCGGGGCAGGCGGGGGCTCTAGGAAGACCCTCCCGGGAGGACGGGCTCCCTGCCCGAGGCCCAAGGCTCTCCGGGTCGTTTGCCTCCCTCTGGGCCTCCCCAGCGCTTTCCCATGAGCAGCCGCCTGCCGCTCGGAGGAGGCCCGTTGTTCCCGCAGGGGCAGAGCAGGCCCAGGGGCATAATTCTCCTTGTGGAGCTGCATCGAGGAGGGAGGTCGCCTGGGGAGGGTGCACAGCTGGGAGCCATGTCTTCACCCCCTGCTGCCACGATCCTCCCCCCCCCCAGCCTCACCTGCACCCCCCTCTTGCCCCTCCCATGACCTCCATCCCCACGCAAGAGACGCCTGCCCCATGTTGGTAGAAAGACACAAGCAGGGAGACGACACGCACCTTTGGCTTCTTCGTAACTCCTTTGGAGTCTCTCTGCAAAGGGACAAAGAGGCCGCGCTGCAAGTCAGGATCCTCCACCTCCCCCTGCAGCCACAACGCCCCCAACCTCGCTCCCCGCCTCACATTTCGCCAGCTGCTCCCTCCCTCGCTCCGGGGAAGGAGGGCCCACAGCTGCAGGGACGGAGCTCCCACACGGAGGCCAGGCACGTGCCCAGAGGCGCCCCAGAGGGGGAGAGTTTCCACCCCATGGACAGGAACCCACAGAATGGGGGCTCCTTTGGCTCAGGCAGCCAAGAGGGGGGCAGTCCGGGCCAGGAGAGGGGCCTGCTTTGTAACAAACTGGCCTCCTTGGCCTCCCACCGCCCGAGCGTGGCCAGCCTGGCGTTAGAGCTGGCATGCGACCAGGGAAATGACACTCACCTCTTAATTCTTCATAACCCTCTTGGAGATGCTCTGCAAAGAGACAAGCACAGGTCCCGCCATCCGAAGCCCGACCACGGGTTCAGGGGCCCAGCAAACCCGGGGCGTTTGCCCTGTGTGGGAGCAAACAAGCGAGCAGGGAGGCGACACTCACGTTTTGCGTCTCTGTAGCCGTCTTGAAGTACCTCTGCAAACACACAAATGCAGCAAAGCTCCGCGTCAGAGTTCCCCCGGTCCCACACCCCAGGCTCCCCCCAGACGCCTCTCCCGCCTCTCCGGACGCCCCCCAGGGAAGGCGGCCCCAGGGCAGCTCCTCAGAGGCAGTGCGAGAGATGCAGAATTTCCCTGATCTGATGCCAGCCCCAAATACAGCAGCCCCCTTCCCTTGTGGGGCAACGAGAAGGGGCTGCAAATTTGGCAGGCTGGAGGGCAGGAGGAAGGCCGCCGTGCGGTTCTGAGCAGAGCCAGGGCTCCTGGCCAGAGACCGGAAGAGCAGCCCTGGTGGTCGCAGGACCGGGCCCTCCGCCAATTCCTGCCACATGGGCTGCCAGAGCACCACCTGGGGGCCCCGAGGGAAGAGCTGTGGAAGAACCGGCTCTTCTGTCCAGAAGCTGCCTCAGCAGCAAGGGGTCTTTGGTGCTGCCGGAGCCTCTCTGGAATCGCTGCCGGCTGCCTCGCTCCTGCCGCTGCTTCTGGGCCCTGCCCGGCTTCCCTGCTCCAGCTTCCGCCCCAGTCCCAGGTTTCTGCTTCTCCTCGGCTTGTTCCCCTGGCTGTCGACTCCTGACTGGCAGTGACTGCTCCACTCCACTCGGATTGGCCTGCCTTGCGTTTCTGTTGCCCACCTTGATCTCTGGACTGACTGCCGACGATTTGGGATGGGCCTGTATGTTGTGCCAGTTGTCTGGGTTCTGCTGCCCTGCCCTGCTGCCCCACCGCCCATGTCCCGGATGCGGGCAGCCGTCTCCTGCGATTGCCGGCCCTCTGCCCAAGAGCAGGAGCCACTCAGACCTCCTCCTCTGTCAGGAGTGCTCATGCGCACATGAACGACAACCGTGCATGCAAGCATTTCCCCGAGTGCAGAGTGGTTTTTAGACAGCATTTCTGCAAATGCTCCGACAGAGGCAGACACACAAACACGCCCGTTAGTCCTCCGAGGTGCGCGTTTCCTGCCACTGAGAGCATGGGAGACACACACAAGCACACACACGCTCTCGGGGTCTCACGGCGTGTCTGGTGGATCTGGGGCAGAGTCACAGCCTGGCCAGGGCCCCAGGACCCCTAGACGGGAAGAGCTCCTTTCGACACACTGGCAGGCTGGGTGCTTCTCTCTCGGCACTCCGGGCGGCCGCATCACCGGGCTGAGCCAGAGCCCCCCTTGCACCTCCCTCCACCCCTCAGCGGATCCTCCCGGGGCCCCCTTTGCACCCGAGAGGGGCCTGCCCGGCCTTGGAGAGACCCAGCAAAAGGGGGACACACTCACTCGAAGCTGGTCCATAGGCACCTTGAAGTGTCTCTGCGGAAACACAAGCACGGCCACAGGCCCAGGTCAGGGACCGTCCCGTCTCGCCCTCTGTAGCCGCGAAGCTGCCCCCTTGTTGCCCTCCAGACTTTTCTCCAGGCTCCTCCTGATATGAGAACCTCCCCCAGCCCCAAATCAGGCCGGGATGATCCCAGGCAGCTGCACTGTGACAACACGTCACATGAAATCGGGCCATGGCAGCTTCTTCTGGATGAAGCAGCCCAACCACCCCCCCAACAGGAAGCGCACCCTATATTTACTTACTGAAGTATAACACAGCAAGCATTAATGCCGGGAGCAGCATGAGGACCACCATGATGAGCCCGATAATGGGGCCAAGGATGGACACTGGGGAGGCAATTGGGGAAGAACAAAGGAGGCCACGTTTTGAAGTCTGCTTCATGCAATGAGTGACTGGATGAGTACCGGACCAATCCTCAGAATTTGGAGAGGTGAAACAAACTGGGGGGGGGGAGCACAAACAAGCCCCCACCCTCCATCCCGTGTCCAGGGCTGCCTGGGTCCTTCCTGAGCTCTGGGGGGAGGTGAGGGGTCCTCACTCAAGGGGGAAGCTGGAGGACCAAGGTCACACTTGCTGGGATTTGCTGGATGCATTTGCAAAGAATGCTTCAAGCCTGTGCAGCCGTGGCACCTCATCTCGGGCAGAGGGCCGTCAGCTTCGGCCTGCGGCACAGAGCTCCACCTGAGGGCCCACAAGGCAGGACTTGCTTACCTCAGGTGGCTACAGCATTGTGAATACGCACATCAGTGAGCCGTCCCCAGATGACGCCAACCAGGGATCCCGGGTTCTCACAGTTTGGCCCCACATCTCCCTCAGGGGAAAATTCACCTCCCAGGATCATCTGCACCAGGGAAGGAGCCCCCCCCCCCGCCCACCTCTGCAGTCCCTCACCAGGCTTCTCCCAGGCTAGTTCCACCGGCGTCTGCAAAGCGTCATGTTTCACACGACACAGGAAGCGCACCGTGTCGAAGGGGTCGATTCCGACACTGAGCCAGGCGTGGAAAGTCCCATCAGAGTTTGGGGCCAGGACCCCACGGAAGGTGTCCTGCAGCCAGACCTCCCCGTCCCTGGTCCACGCCATGTCAATCTCCTGGGGGTAGAAGCCGTGGGCCCGGCAAGTGAGGGTCTCCGTGTCGTCCTGGCCTGCCTTTCCGGTCACCGTCACCTCTGGGGGCTCTGCAGAAAGAGCACCACTTGGATGAGCGCAGAGCCTCTCCAGCGCCTGGCAGGGGGCCGGCCTCTCCTGGACACCAAGCAGATTCCCTTGAGTGGCCATCTAGTCTGGATCAAAAGCTTCAACAATTTGGACTTCCTGGACCCCCAAAGGTCCAAGGAAGGGGTTCCTCCATCCACCCTTGGCAGCTTAGTGAGCTTCAAAAATACCCACTAGCTTGGAGCAAAAACTGCAAGGTCTTGGGAATCCTACTGCTTCAGATCACTCCAAACTGAAGGCCACAAACTGAACATGAAGGGAGAATAATTTTCCCTTGAGGGGCGGATGCCCGATTTGCTCCTCCTCAGTTTTCCGGAGTCGCCTCCCACCACTTCCTCGCTTAGCCCTTTTTCGTGCCTTATGCCGTCTGACATGAGCTTTGGCAATCGAGGCAGATGCAAGACGCCCCCCTTCTCTCCTCCGATACAGATCTGGCTGGAGGAGGGACAGTCAAAGGAGCACCAAGAGGCCAAGCCAGTCATCCAGGAAGCGGGAAAGCAGGAAAAAGGGGTTTTTTGCTTTCTTCCATTACTCTTAGTTGTAAAGGCGGTGCTCCTGAAGGGGCATTCTGGACATGCTCAGAGGCACCATTCTCCAATGGACCTTTACAAACTTACTTCCATGGAAAAGGAAATGGTGTTTTCGTGCATTTGGAGTGAAATCCTGATTATCAAGAAGAGCCAGAGCAAAGCCTGGAGCCCTGCCCAACCTCAACACCGAACCGCGTGTCTCTCCGCCTGGGCGCCCCCCTCCCCTCCAGAACAACCAGGCGCCTCCTTTTGGGCCTCTCCTCCCGCCATCTGCAATCGGCTTCTCTCCCTGCCCCGGATGAGCAAGTCGTGGGGTGTGTGGCTGGAAAGGGAACCAGTGGGCGGGGGGGGGGGGTCACTGGACCCAGCAGGTCAGGGCTGCCGGAACTGGTCCGGGCCAACAAAGCCTCAGCAGGCAAATCCTCAGCTTCTGTCCTTCCAGGAAGTTCCCTAGAGGGCAAAAGGGGGAGGTGGGAAGCTGCAGGCTCAGGCCGAGCGGGACTCAGTTTCTCAGTGCTCACAAGGGAGGAGAATAGGAGGAGGAGGAACAAAGGAGGAAAAAAGAAGAGGCAGGCGAGGGATGAAAGCTGGGCTGATTCCTGGAATAGATTTCTATTTGCTGGGGGTGGGGGAACATGGGGAATTCCTGCCCCAAAATTTTGCATTTCCCCCTCGGTCTCAGGAAGTTCCCTAGAGGGCAAAAGGGGGAGGTGTGAAGCTGCAGGCTCAGGCTGAGCAGGACTCAGCTTCTCAGTGCTCACAAACTAGGAGATCAGGATCATCATCATCAGGAAAAAAGAGTCAGGTGAAGGATGAAAGTCCACCTCCCTAGCTGGGCTGAATCCAGGAATGTTCTTATATATATGGAAGGCGGAGAATATGAAAAATTCCTGCTCCAAAAGCTCCCCACTTCCCACTAGGACTCACCTTCACTTCGCACAATTTCCTCGCCATAAAGAAGCCTGGCCTGGGACCACTCTGCGCAGGTCTCCTCCACGTAGGCCCTGAAGCGCTGGGTGACGCTGGGGTTTGCCTCCCAGCTCCTCTTCGTTATTTCGGCCGTGGCATCGGCTGCCGTCCAGGTGAGGGTCTCCAGCTCCAGGCTGAGGTAGGTGCTCCCATCGTAGCCGAACTGCAAGTACCGCCCTCGTGGCCTGTCCTGGCCCACCTCGCAGCCGGCCATCATCTGCCAGGTGTGCAACCCTGGAAGAGACCCCAGGAGTCAGGGGGACATCAGGGCACAGCCCCCCAGCCCCTTCCACCCCCACCTGTCCAGCCCCACCAGCCACGGGCAAGCGCTCTTTCTGCAACCACAGAGAGCATGTGCCATCCAAGGACATGGAGACCCTCATGCTTTGAGTGCAGAAGAGATGCGTAACCTTTGTGCCGCTCATTCCCACCTCGAGTAACCATGACCAGCGCCTCAATCCTGAGCTGGTACTCAGTGTCCGACGGCCACAGCAGCATCCCTGTCCCGGATAAGCGCTGGCTGCAGCTGAGCCTGGATTGCCCTGCGTGGCTGGCGAAGGCGGCCCTCTGCTCACCTGCGCTCTGGTTGTGGGCGGCCTGCACAGCCCCCAGCCCTGCTCTGAAGTGGGCCCCATCCTGCTGCAGCATCTTCTCATACTTGTCCTGGTACTCAGGATGCACCTCCAGCAGCCTCTCCATCCACGAGGCCTGATACCAGACCGTCCTCGCGTTGCTGTCATAGCGAGCGATGGGCAGGCCGTCCACAAACGCCGCAGCCGTGAACCGGGGCAGCCCCGGGCCAGGCTCAGACACAGCCGTGTAGGTTGTGTGAAAGACGCTGCCGGGGGAGCCTGGAAGGGGAGACATGGCAGGGCTTCAGGCACTGCAAGCTCACCGTCAACCCACAGCCTGCGGCAAGAGGATCACTCTACTCATTTGCTGGACGTATTTGCATTCCTCTTGCCAGCGGGATATGGCAGAGCTGCACAGAAACGATAGCGAAAGCGGCTCCAAGTGTGGAAGCATGAGGAAAAAGCAGGGCTCCGCATCGCCTGCTGGCCAGCCAGGTTTGCGGCAGAGCCTGAGGCTCAAGGCAGAGGAGACCTGTGCATGCCAGAGGGAGGGAGCCCGAGGGGGGCCTGAGCCCCCCGAAAAGGGGTCTCCCTGGGAAGGCAGGGCTGGGCGAGGCCCCGGGGGACGAAGCAACCCCGAAGGTGTCCGGGTCCAGGGTGTTTAAGGGTCTCTCCATCAAGCCCCCCAGCGGGAAGAGGGGTGCTCTCTCCCCCACCCGCCCACAGGCCCCTTCCCTTGCGAGGACTCCCACACAGTCCTGGGCCCGTTTCCACGAGCGAAATGCACGACCCTGAAGGCTCTTGCACAGCAGGAAAGCTCGGACTTGTACCCGCAGCTGAGTTTCCCCCCATCCCCGTCAGCTTTTCGTTCTTCTTCTTGCAAATCCTTGTGACTTAACACGATTGCTTCCTGGTATGTATTTCTGCGTGCCAAGGAAATGCTTCAGGCGTTCAGATCCACTTCTGGTGATCATGGCTGGGAGTCCGGCTAGTTCATCCTCTTAATCGCTTTTCCCTCCGCCTCCCTTGAGTACTGTTCCCGTCGATTCTTTCCTGCCCCCCAGTCCCGTTTCCTTCCTCCTCCTCGTCCTCCTCCCCGCAATCCCAGGAAGGGCTTCGCAGAGGCGCCGGCTCGAGTCCCGCTCCCGCCGCGCTCCCTCCACCCCGACCGGCCACCCGAGCCTCGCCGCCCCGGGACTCACCGGAGACGCGGCCCGCCTGCAGGGGCAGCAGCAGCGGCAGCAGCAGGAGCCGGAGCGGGAGCGGCCGCCGCGCCATCGCCATCGCCAGCCACACGCGCCCGCCGGGAGCCCCTGCGCGACCGGGACCGGCCGGGGCGAGTATTCCCGGCGGGGAACCGGCGCCTGGCCTCGCGGCGGCCGCGGGGGCTGCCTGACCCCTCAGGACGAGAAGAAGGACGAAAGTCGCGTTGCTCACGGGATTCGCTCCCGGAGCCTCGCCCGAGGCCCGCCGCCCTCGGAGGCGCGCCCGGTCAAGGTGCACCAGCTAAGAAGGGGCAAAGAGCTTCCTCCTTCTGGCAACAGGCCCGGTTTTCCAACCTTCTCGGGAGACCTTCGGCATTGCAGGGACTCTGCACATGCTCTTGTCCCGTGTGTGCGCTGAGACAGCACCCGCAGCAGCACACGCAACTCTCCCGAAGACACTCCCGGGCATCTCGCCGCCTGCCCTCTAACCCGCCCGGCTCCTTCCCGCCGCCTGCCCTTGAGCTCAGCCCAGCCGCCCGGCGCCTCCGGGCGAGGAGGATCGCAGATCCCGCAGGTGGGGCCCCTCCGGGCAGCGGGTGGATCCTGCTCTGCCTCCCCCGGGAACCTTCCCCACCCTGTGCTAAGGCAAAGTTGACAGTTTCTTAGTTTATTGCACTTGCATGGCACCCGGCTTGCAAAAGGCGCTCTGGCCAGGCCACATCATGTGACTAAATACACAAACAACGTTACAACATGGCGCGATATAAAGCACACTTCGCCAGTACATAAGCCTTGCCCACAACTCCTTCAAACCTGTGAGGAGAAGAAAAAGGTGCAGCCTGGTGCCCACAAGGGGGGAGGCCTGCCAGACCCCCATTTATGGGCCCCGAGGGGGCTGATCCAGCTGCACACTCAGAAATGGCCCTGATCCCAGAGATGGGGGGCAGGATGCAAGGCAGGGGCTCCCAAGTTGGGCGGAAGGATGGTGGCTGCTCTGAAGGCCTCCCAGGAAGAAGCGGGGTTCCTCCCTGGCCTCCGCCGGAGGGGGTGGCCTCGGGGATCCCACCTGCAAAGGAACAAGAGTGGGGCTCAGTCCTTGGGGGCCAGGAATGGCAGGAGATGTGAGCTGCTTGGGGGAACTAAGCCAAGCTCCTTCGGCCACAGGCAGAACATTCCATGCAGCATTTGGACATGCAAGATTTCAAATCCATCTGAGGAACAACCGATTGTGAAGCATTTCGGAGCCAGGGAGCCTCTCCCCAGCGTCTCATCAGCCCTGGCCTGTGTTTCTGGAGCCAATGCAACTCCCCCAGCACTCTAGGGCCAGGAGCAGCCGCTGCCCCACCCAGAAGGATGGGCCCTCCTCTGGCAAGCCCATTTTTGGGTGGGGTGGGGGAAGGAACTGGATGCTTCTGGCTGGATCTGCCCTGCACCCACTGCCAGAGGCCACCGAACGCCCAGGTGCAGGCACACAGCCCCATGGCCAGTCCGGCTGAGCCCTCTTCTGCCAGAGGATCCAGGCGGGGGCCCTGGAGTCAAACCGCGGGCCCTTCTCACCCCGTGCCCTGGCCTGGGTCCCAGGCCTGGCACGGAGCGAGCTGCCACATGGGTCAGCCTGCCCCTTCTCTGCCCACTGAGAGACTAGACATCTGGAGGACAAGGTGCAACCAGGACCCAAGCCCCAAAATCCTCGCCCACCCCCATTTCTCCACTTCTCCTCCCAGCCTGTGGAGGCCTGCCCTGTGTTGGAGGGAACATGGGGAAAGGGGGCGACACACCCCGAATGCGGCTCGGTGATCATTTCCAAGTTCACCTGCTGAACAGAAGCACAAGCAGAACCCCGAGTCAGGGGCCACCCTATCCCATCATCCCCACTGCCCAGCCGACATTTCAACAGCCACTCCTGGACACCCTCCCAGGAGCAGGACCCGAAGCTCAGCACCAACCCGTAGGGCTCCAGCCCACCTGGGTTGTGGTCTTGCCTTGCTCTTTCGGGGTGGGACATCCTGGCAGATGGGGGGAGCCTGGGAGGGGGCTGAAAAGCTCTGGATTGGGGGCTCCTTGCCTCCAGGTGCGCCCCCAGGGGAACCCCGCCCCTTCCAGGAGAGGCACCTGACCCATTTCCACTGCCCAACTGGCCCTCGCCCACCTCCCCTTCCGGGCAGCCCCCATTCGCCCAGAGGCTGCATCACGGGCAGGAAAACTCGGGATCTCTGGCGCAGGGCCCCCAAACCCCCACGGGACAGAGCTCACTTCCCTGCCCATGGAGTGCAGATTAGAAAGGGGGGACCCAGAATATGTGGGGCTGCCAGGAGCAGAATCGTGGTGATGAGGGATGGAGAATTCAGGCAAGCAGGTCCACCCATCCTTTTCTTCTTCTGCCTATTAAAATAATGGTAACCCGAATACACTGGAATAAATTGAGGCGCCATCCAGGTAAGACGCAGGCGCAGTTGGCGGTCACGCGTCTGTCCCGAGGGGGGGGCCTCTTGCCCGGCCTGGTCGGGGTCAGGGAGCGGCCGAGAGCCCGATTGGCCGCGCGGCGGGGGCTCCGCCAATGGGAGCGACGCGCGGCCCGGGCGAGCGCGGTTGCCGGGCAGAAGCCTCGGCGCAGGCGCAGCAGGCGGGGCGGGAGCCGGAGCGGCGGCGAAAGCGAAGGCGGCTCCGCTTCCTTCCCGCCTCTCGCCCCGCGGCGAAACCCCCGCGGCAGCTCCCGGGTCGTCCTCGGGAAACCTCTTTCCCCATCGCGTGTATCCGCCTATTTTGCCGCTCCCTCCGTAGGGCAGCCCGCCCTAGAGTTACGCGCGCCGGGAGCGCCCCGCGGGGCCGGGCCGGGCCGGGACGGGGCCTCATCCGGCGCGGCGCCCGCAGCGAGGAGGGCGGGATGGCGCGGAACCTGTGCAGCCCCCACCTGACAACTCGCAATTCCTCGCCTTTTCACGGGGTTGGTTTTATGGCTTTCCCTTCCGTTTGCCGCCTTCTTTGTTGTTCATTCTCATAGGATGGGGAGAGAATATTTAAGTATTTATAATTGGATTGTGTTTAATTGCACATATTTACATTAACGTTTTATTATGCATAACACCTTGTGTATAATGCATATATGAATGGAAACCTGCATAATTTTGCCCTATACCTTTAAATGCATATATTATTAAAAGATTCTCCCTCTCTTAAATTGGCAAAGACCAATACAAAAGCTGTTATTGTTCCTACGAACCATTTTCACAGAGCAAATCAAGCACTCATTACACTCTGATCAATAATATTTTCATCACCCCTGTGAGGGGCTTGACAGAATCCCCCCACGGCAGAGGTGGAGTGGGGCAGAGACAGGGTGTGTCTCCAGCCTTGTGCAGCAGCTCTCACAGGTCCCTCATGCTCAGGAGAAACCAGGATCCCAAATCCATCAGCTTAGTTCCCTTCACAACTTCAGAGCCACCACCGTCGAGGCCCTGCTGCCTCCAACAGCTCCAGTGATAGTCCTGACTTCCCACAGACTCCAATGGAAAGAAGGGCTGAATCTGAAGAATCCACGTTGCATGTGTGAAAGAACCCACAGCAAGGGGAAGAGGTTTGCTTCCAGTGTTCAAAGCAGAACTCATGAACCTTGGAGGGAAGGTCTGGCTCTCAGCCCCTAAAGCTGGACCTTTCCCCCAAATTTTGTGAGATCCCTTTTAAATACTGGAGGGAACCCCTTCAGCTGGGCTGGCCGCCAGCCACTGGGTCCTGTTGTGGTGAGGAGCCGTGGGGGGGGAGAGTCCCCCCCCAGCACTCCCACCCCTGTGCCACACTTCGTGTTTGTGCCACGGGAGAGAGAACACGGCAGGGGAAGAAAAGCCCTCAAAAATACCCATGTGATGGAACCGATCTGACTCCCACGACGACTCTGGAAGTGGAAGCCTCACTAAAGGGCTTGGTGAAGAGCCCCTTATAATAAAAGAGGCACCGCCTTTAAAAGCAGGGAGAGAATTCGGTGGCCTGGCGACGGGCCAGCCCAGGTATTTTAGGAACCTTTCCCAGCGCAGCCCAGGACCGGACAGCTTCCGACCGGCACGGCGGAGACATCCCGGACTCCGTGTGGCCAGACTGGGGCACAGAGGCAGGAACGGAAGCCCTCCTGGGCGCTCGTTCAAGGCTTACTACCTGTGCAGAAGTAGTTTAGGGGTGCAGTTAAAGTGCTTGACACCCAAAGCGTGGGCCACAGGCCTTTGCCTGAGCAATTTGTAGCAGCCCTGAAATACGGAGCAAGCTGCAAGGTGCTGAGCAGCATCAGCCGTGCTGGGGACCCAATTCACATCTGCACCTCCAGTCCTGCTGCTCAGGCATCACTTTGTATTCCTTGTCTTTTAATTTGTTTTTATTCCTGTATTGCAAGGTTTTGTTTTAAAATATTGTGTTTCAATTTTTTTAACAATCTGATGTTCATGTTTGCATATTAACTTCCTGGACATGGAACAAACATGCAAAACATCCTCACTTCTCGTTCTCCAAACGTATTTTCAAAATCCTGAAATCTTCCCCCAGCACATTTAGCATTCCTATCGCAGGTTTGCAGCCTGGTCTGGGAGGCTCAAACCAACCTGGGATTACATTTATTTATTCTTGGATTTTTATCCCACTTTTTCCCCTCAATGAACTCAAAGTGGCTTGCATGATACTCCTCCTCCTGATCTTCTCCCCACAACCACCCTGTGAGGCAGGTGGGGCTGAGGGTCTGTGCCTGGCCCACCTCACCCCCTGGCTCCACGGCCGCCCAGTCACCCCTCAAGGAAGGACACTGCAAGTTCCCCACCCCGTGTGGTAGCAAAAGCCTCGGGAGACAGAACCTGCCCTCTCTGGGAGGGGCCATCTTGGGGACCGGCCGTAAGAGGAGGAGGCAAGCATCGAAAGAGGCCCTGGCAGGCTGGGAGAGTGGCCAGACTGGAGTGGGATGGACCTCTGGAAGCAGAAGGGCTCTGTGACAGGCCTGGGACCAGGCAGTTGAGAAAATCTAACCGGGAATTCCTGTCCAGAAAGGATTCTGCAACGGGGCCCAGGAAGAAGGAGAGAGCCATCTGGGGAAAACGATGCACGGCTTAGCCAGGAAAGAGCTGGGAGAAGGATGCTCACCGAGCGTGGTTGAGGGACCTCTGCGTGCCTCGGGAGAGGGCCATGAGCAGCACACCCACACGCAAGGCAAAGGCACACCTGGCTCTGGAGAAAGACCTCGTGCCTCCCGGAGGGGGTGGGTCCGAACATGCACCGCCTGTGGGCCCGGCTCAGACCTATCCCAGCTGCACCACCGGCCCCCGACGAGGACGGGCCACGCTCTGCTCGGAGAGAGCTGCAGCTTAACCCAGGCAGGGGCTCCCAGAGGATGAAGACTACAACTCCCATGACCTCTGAGTGTTGGCCGACTTATGGATCATACACTTTGTAGTCCAAAATACCCTACCCCTCAATAGACCGGTCTAACTTCTGCACAGTCCACGAACGGCTGCCCTTTCTCTGTCCTGGCAGAAAGCGTCAATTCGGTGAAGTAGCAAAGACCCCCGTTTATCCAGTGCGACTCTCCAGCCATTCTGGGCCGTGGGCGTGTCTGGCATTTTTTTAAAAATAAATTTTATTAAAATGTTTAAACTAACACTAAAAACATCAATCATCAAATACATCAGACGTACTGGGTCAGCCCCCTACTCATTTTTTAAAAACATTCCTTAGTCATATTCAAATCCATTTGTAATAACTTAAAAACATATTTAAATCTAAGCCAAGTCCAAAAAACATGTTTAAGTCTATGCGAAGTCCCGTTTCTCTAGCCAATAATAAAAGAAAAAAAATCCCAAGTTTGATAGAAATCAGTAACTTCTTTCTCCTGCGATGAGAAATTCAGTCTGACAATTTCTGCACAATCCAGGATCTTTGAATCAATTCAACGATGGGTAATTCTTCATTTTTCCAGTATTAAGCAAATACACTCCTCACAGCAATGATTACATGTAAAATCAGATACATTTCTTATTTGCTAATGTCCCAGTATAATGCCCAATAATAAAGAAATTTCAGGTTTAAGAAACTAAGGATTTTTGTACCACTTCCTCTACCATATATAATAAAAAATACCCAATTTATGTTTACATATCCAACATCCATTTGACATCTCTAAAAACATCTTGGCTAATCTATTTGGCGACAGCTACCACCTATAACACATCTTATGCAAGCTTTCTTTCTAGGAAGTTGCTAATGTTTCATCTAATTTAAGCATCACTTAGTCAAATACTATTAACTCCTTATAAAAGCCCCACTCTTTACCATCTTGAACACATCTCGATTGTATCTGCACCTTATGTCACCAAAAGATATCAACTCCCCGTTCTTGTATTTCTTAGCTCAATTTCAATCCTCCATCTTTACCCAAAATGTACATCATATCTTATCATCCCTTCAACATTCAATGCATTTGTATACAGAGACGCTTCCATGGGTGAAAAAACCATCTTAGTATAACTTTTCCTACACCAACATTAATGATTTTCTAGTGTAGCGACTTAAAAAAAGAATCATGTAACTTAGCCTTCTAATACCACATATAAACGTGCCAATCCATTTCAATCATTCCTTTTAAGGTAGAAAATTCTCGTTTCTTCTTTACACCCCTGCCGCATCTCTCTTCGTTCGTTTTCAGTGTCTGTAGTGCTTGTTGTAAATCAGTATCCGCTTCCAGTGTCTGTACTTCTTGTTGCAAATCAGTATTCACTATTTCTCCTTCCGCAGAATGATGTGTAGTTAGTTCGGCACCTCTCCCTCCTTCTTTTGAGGCACCCAATTCTTCCTCTTCAGACATACTTCTAAATTTTTCATTCAACTCTTGTGCCTTAAAGATCGAGTCCGGTTTGTATCTTGTAACGTTCCAGGTAAGAGATGTTCCTTCTGTCGATAGCCCCCTAAACATAGTCTGTCTCAAATATGTGGGTACCTTCTCCCTCTCTAGTATAACAACCAAATCCCATGATAACTTGATTATTAGCTTTATTAATTGTGTTTCTTTATCCACCCTTTCAAGTTTTTCATATGCTTGTTGTATTTTTTTGTATTCTGTTCAGCTTTAAATTGAACATCCACCAAAACCTCCTTAATAGAATTATCCAGCTTGTCGAGACGTTCTCTTTGTTCAACTGAAATGTTTTCCTGTTGAATTAACATGGCCTCTTGGGATGTCTGCCCAGCTGTTAAGGATGTCTGTATCGCCAGAAGCGTCATCTGTAGCCCTCTTTGATATCCTCCAACATCTGCCGCTTTGAGCTGATGAGCTGGACTCTGAAGAGCTGATGTAGATGCCTTTTCCATGGCGGTAATAATTTTTACCAAAAATTACAAGACAGCAACAAAGAAATAGAGAAGAGAATAAAAATACTTGCTATAAATCCAAATAGCCACAGAGTGGCAGCAAAGGGCTGTTTTTCTTTAAATGGCAAGCAAAAAAAAAAAAAAAAAACCTCTCAAAGAAAGCAAGCCAGGTGATATTTCGGTATGAAGATTGCTTTTGGCAAGAGTCCAGTTGTTTTTGGCAAGAGTCCGAGAAAAAGAAAAATGGCCGATCAAAGTAAACGTTACTTTCTCTCACGTTATTCCACAGTAATTATTTATTCTGACTCTTTGCCCTTGGGGAAGTTAGAAAAAAAAGGTCTTTCCCTCCAGCCCCAAACTTTCCAAAAGAGCCTCAGTTCCTCTCCCCCAGATCAGTCGCCGCTTAACACTCCGTGTGGGGAGGAAGAATTCCTCCCTCCATCAAAGGGCTTCCCTTTTCTTCTTTATGCCAAATTAGAAGCTGTTGCTGCTCTTCACGGGTGGTATAGAAGAAAAAAAAGAGAGAAAAGTGCTCACCCAGCAGGTCCCATGAACTTCCAGCTAAGTTTTCTATGCTATTGTCCCGGATGTCAACGGCTTGTAGGGAGCTGTTATCTCCCCTCTGTGTTGTCCTATTGAAAAAAGCCCGAATCTCTCCCAATAAATGCAGAGCCGCCGCCCCGCACAATTACAAGAGCGCCCGGACCATCTAATCTTCTCGCGGACAGGGCTGAGATGAGCCGCCCACGGCTCTCTGGCGAACAAGTACCGGCGTGATAGCGGGAGCCCCCGCTCTTCACGGCCGTGGCGCCACGACGCCAAACCGGAAGTCCCGGTGCGTCTGGCATTTTGAAGGCAAGCCCCGGTTGATTGTGTTCCATCGGGACTGAACACCCAGAATCCTTGCCCAGCTTCCTCCACGCCTCTGCAGACCCTCCAGTGCCTCCATCTGCCACCCTGGGGAGGCCTGCCCTGTGCTGCAGAAAATGCGGGGAAGAGAGGGAACTCCCCCTTTTCACTGCAGAAGAGTCACCCCATCTGATTTGATCAGATCACACGGTCCCATGAATCTGCCACCCCTGCCAATCCCCTCAAGACTCCCCTCTGCCTTCTCCTCACTCTCTCCAGGGAAGGAGGCCCCAGAGCTTCCCACAGAGCTGCCTGGATGGAGCTCCCATGGGGGGGCCAAGCAGTTTCCCAGGGGCAGCCCCAGAGGGCAGATGTTCCCCCTCGTGTGACACGGGGCCAGGCCCCGTGCTGCCTCCACGGACAGGCCAAGCAGCCAGGAAGGGGCTCAGTCGGGGACAGGCCAAGGGATCCTCCATGCCCAGGACTCCGGGAGCCACTCATGCTCCGCAGCTGCAGCGAGTAATGACTGCTGGGATCGCAGCCCCCCACCCAAGACTCTGGGGGCCCTTTTAGCATCTCAGCCAGGAGGGGAACAGCTCTCTCCTCACGGGCAGGTGGACTCAGACACGAGGAGCACTCCGTCACCCCTGCACATGCAAGGACCTTCCTGAGCATAACAACTCTTGGAAAGCGGCCTCTACTTCTCTGGACCCAGCCAAAAGGACTCAGGAAATAGCCAGACGGAAAAAACCAAAAAGAAATGCCGTAGACAGGAAGGAATTGAGATGCAGGGGCTACAGAGCCTGGGGAGGGGTCAGGGAGGGAGATGTTTGCTTCTGATGAGAGAAAAGGGAACCTTGTCCCCAAGAGTCCACCAGGGGCTCCCCCTTGGTTTTCCACAACGGGAACAGCCCAAAGCTTGTCATGGGAGGAGTACAGAGGCATGTTCGATGCAGGCAGCCCATCCCGAGGACCCGCAAGGAGCCCTCTCCCCGATCTCGAAGGGCAACGTGGAGACATCCCGGCCGGCCCCTCACCCTTCCTTGCACTGCCCTGCCGTATCCCTCTTGGGGACCCCTCCTCTGGCTCAGGGTCCAGGAGCAGCCCCCCTTCTGCTCAGGCGGGGACCCCTTTCTCTGCCCTGTTTCCTGCCTGGGGTCCTTCTTAGCTCTCCTTGATGGTGCAGCTGCCCGGCCTGCACGCCAAGTCGCCTGGACGGGGCAGCTCAGGCCACAGGGAGGCTCCAGCACTGGGCCCACCCTGGCTCCCGCTCCAGGGGCTGGATCGCCAGGCCCGAACCCTGGAATAATTGCTTGACTTCCATCCACCTCCACCAAATCCTCTGATGTCCCCATTTCCTGCTCAAGGGAGGCCTGCCCTGTGTTGGCAGAAACATGTGGAGATGGGTAACACTCACATTCTGCAACTCTGTAGGAAAATCTGAGGTTCCCTGCATGGGCATAAACTTAGTGTCGAGATCACCCAGTCGCATTTCCTGCAGCCATGAAGCCCCCCAACCTGGCTTCTCCCCAGACATCCCCCCCCTCCACACACCACCCTCCAGAGAAGGAGATCCCAACGCTCTCGGTGGAACTGAAGGGGTGCAGGGACCTCAAATAAAGCCAAAGCAATCAGCCACATATTCCTCCAGCTCCCTCCATCTCCAGGGGCTCCGGCTCCAGGAGCAGCTGCCTCCCCCCCCACCCCCGCAGAGGGAGAGAGCCACCTCTCGCGAGCCCATTTCTTGTGCGGGGTGGACTTGGGGAAGGAACTCGGTATTTCTGGCAGGAGCTCCCCTGTGGAGCCAGAGGCAACCAAATGCTCACACAGCACCATGGCCAGTCCTGCTGAGCCCCCTTTTCTGGCACAGGGAGGCAGAGCGTGACCCCTGGAACCACACCACAGGCCTATCTTTTCCCCGAGCATTGGCCTGGGCCCCAATCCCACTGGAAAAGGGAGTCCTGGAGAGATCTGCAGGACGGGCCAACCAGCAGAGAGAGCAGACCTCTGGAGGATGTCCTTCAATCAGGATCTAAACCCAGGTTCCTCACCCACCCCATTTCCCACCCCTCCACCCCTCCTCCCACCCGAGGGAGGCCTGCCCCACCTTGGAGGAAGCGTGGGAAACACCCATCTAATGCTGCTCGGTGATAATTCCCCAGTCCATCGCCGTTCCTCCAGCCCCTCCTTGACACCTCCCCCCCCCCCACCACCAAAGCAGGGCCCAAAGCTCAGCACCGCACTGGGGGGCTCCCACCAGATGCTCTTTCCCTCGCTAATGTGAGGACACAGAGCGTGTGGCCATCTCCATTTCACAAGGGAGGGGAAGAATTAATTACGTGGGTCCCAAACGTGGGTCAGGGACCTCTAAGCCTCTCCATCTGCCGCTGCAAAGCAAGCAACCCCCCTCTGACCCACCAGGCCTTCCTCCACCTGCTCCCAACGTGGCTCCAGGCAGGGAGGCCCCAGAGCTCCCCACGCAGCCACAGAGGGGGAGCCTTCCTGGAGAGCTGGGCACATGGTCCCAGAGGGGGCCCTGCTGCCCCTCCAAAATGCAGAATCCGTCGCTGGACCAGGGAAGCTTTTCATGCACAAACAGCCCCGGAGACCCAGACAGGGACGTGCATCTCGGATCGAACTGGCCAACCCTGAAGGGACCTGAGGAACGCACAGGAGTCAGTCAATTTTCCCAGCAGCGAACACCCTGCTTGGCCCCGGATCAGCCCTGCCCTATACTTCTGCAGCAGCCAAAAGCTCGGACGTGGCCCTTCCGCCCAGTAAACCTGCCTGTTCTCACTCCCCAGACACCTGCTGGACATAGTTCTGTCGGGACCCCAAAGCCAGGATCCTCGCCCACCTCCGTTTCATAGAATCATAGAATGGAAGAGTTGGAAGGGGCCAAGAAGGCCATCAGGCCGAACCCCCTGCTGTTTCAGGGGACCAAGTCACCCCATCCCGCTCAGAGGGCTGCCCAGCTTCATTCTGAATGTCTCCAGTGTGGGAGAGCCCCCCACCTCTGCAGGCAGCTGGTTCCCACCGCTCAGCTTATCCTCCCTCCCACAGAGGCCTGTCCGGAGGTGGAGGAAGCATGGAAAGGGGCCACACTCACCAAGGGCTGCAGAGGAGCCATCTTGGAGTTCCTCTGCAAAGACACAGACTGGGGCTTGGATCCGAATCAGATCACCCAGTCCCCCCACTCCACCCCCCCTGCTCCCCACAAGACCCTCCTCTGCCTCCTCCTCTCGCCCCCCAGGAAGAGGCTCCAGCGCTCCCCACACAGCGGGCTCCCCACAGAGGCCGCCCGCTTCCCTGAGGCACCCTAAGAAGGCAGACTTGCCCTCGCCAAATTCTGGGCCAGCCAGGTCCTGCCTCTCCTCTGTGGGGATCATGAACATCTTTCCTGGAGGAAATGCAAACCTGGAGTCCTTGCCCACCCCCTCTTGCCCCTCCCACGACCTCCATCCCCACGCAAGGGACGCCTGCCCCGTGTTGGGAGAAAGACACAAGGAGGGAGACGACATGCACCTTCGGCTTCTTCGTAACTCTTTTGAAGGACCTCTGCAAAAGGACAGCAAGAGGCCGCCCCCAAGAGAGGCCAGGCCGGCGGTGGAGCTGGCATGCGACCAGGGAAACGACACTCCCCTCTCGCGTCTTCATAACCCTCTGGAGATGCTCTGCAAAGAGACAAGCACAGACCCAACTCCAGGTCTGACCCTCCGAGCTGCAAAGCCGCCCCCTTGTGGCCCTCCAGCCCCGCACTGGCTCAGACCGGCCTCTTGCTTCAGGCTTTCCTCCTGGACCAGCCCCGGAGGCCCGTTCAGCTCAGCCTCTGATGCCTCTCAGTGCCTGGGCTGCCTCGACTGCGTATTTCGCCTTTCTCAGCTGCAGCTTCACCAAACCTTCGAGGGGCAGGACTGGGATGCCCCCCCCCCCGCACAGAGCAATGGGGAGCTTGCCCAGTGCCAGGCTGCCTTCGGGGAGGAAGGGGCCCCGGCCAAGAGTTCTCGGATGCTCAGCATGATGGGAGCTGGGGGGAGCACGGAGGTCCTGCTCCTGGGCCCCCAAGCGCCGCAACCCACAGGGAAACGAGCCTCTCCACACGAGGAGCGCATGCCAAGACCAGCTGCGGAGGACGGTGTCACTTGCTGTCCAGAGAAGGGCAGGCCGCGCCCCACCGCTAGTCCCTGTGTCCACACCATGAAGCTGGGCGGTCGTGTGCTCACCAGACCCCCCCGCCCCCCCCCCAGCCCTAAAACAGGCCGGGACAATCCAATGAGCCACACTGAGACAAAAAGACCCACGAATCCGGCCAGGGCAGCTTCTTCCGGGTGAAGCAGCCCAATCACTCCCCGCCACGGGAAACGCGTCCACAATGTACTTACTGAGGTATAACACAGCAAGCATGATTCCTGGGAGCACCACGAGGACTCCGATGGTCAGCCAGATAAGGTGGTCAAGGATGGACGCTGGAGGGGGTTTGGGGGAGAACAAAGGAGGCCAAATTTTGAAGTCTGCTTTATGCGAAGAGTGACGGGAGGAGGGCCAGGCAGTCCTTGGACTCTGGGAAGGTGAAAGGAAGGGGAGGAGGTGCGGAAGGGCCCCCACCCTCCATCCCGTGTCCAGGGCTGCCTGGGTCCTTCCTGAGCTCTGGGGGGAGGTGAGGGGTCCTCACTCAAGGGGGAAGCTGGAGGACCAAGGTCACACTTGCTGGGATTTGCTGGACGCATTTGCAAAGAACGCTTCAAGCTTGTGCAGCCGTGGCACCTCATCTCGGGCAGAGAGGGCCGTCAGCTTTGGCCTGCGGCACAGAGCTCCACCTGAGGGCCCACGAGGCAGGACTTGCTTACCTCAGGTGGCTACAGCATTGTGAATACGCACATCAGTGAGGCGTCCCCAGATGACGCCAACCAGGGGTCACGGGTGCAGCGCAGGGTTCTCACAGTTTGGCCCCACATCTCCCTCAGGGGAAAATTCACCTCCCAGGATCCTCTGCTCCAAGGAAGGAGCCCCCCTCCCTGCCCACCTCTGCAGTCCCTCACCAGGCTCCTCCCAGCCTACTTCCACCGGCATCTGCAAGGCATCATGTCCCACACGGCACAGGAAGCGCTCCCTCTCCCAGGGGTCGATTCTGACACTGAGCCAGGCATGATAGGTCTCATCTGAGTTCGGGGCCAGGACCGCCTGGAAGGTGTCCTGTAGCAAGACCTCCCCGTCCCTGGTCCACGCCATGTCGATCTCCCGGGGGTAGAAGCCGTGGGCCCGGCAGGTGAGGGTCTCCGTGTCGTCCTGGCCTGCCCTTCCGGTCACCGTCACCTCTGGGGGCTCTGCAGAAAGAGCACCCCTTGGATGAGCGCAGAGCCTCTCCAGCGCCTGGCACGGGGCCGGCCTCTCCTGGGCACCAAGCAGATTCCCTCCAGTGGCCATCTAGTCTGGATCAAAAGCTTCAACCAGTTGAACTTCCTGGACCCCCAAAGGTCCAAGAAGGTCCAAAGGGGTTCCACCATCCACCCTTGGCAATGTGGCGAGCTTTGAAAATACCCACTAGCTTGGGGCGAGTATTGCAAAGTCTTAGAAATTGTCCTGCTTCAGATCAGTCCAAACTGAAGGCCACAAACTGAGCATGAAGGGGGACTAATTCTGGCAATTCCCCTGGAGGGGCAGATGCCCGATTTGCTCCTCCTCAGTTTTCCGGAGTCGCCTCCCACCACTTCCTCGCTTAGCCCCTTTTTCGTGCCTTATGACCTCTGACATGAGCTTTGGCAATCGAGGCAGATGCAAGACGCCCCCCTTCTCTCCTCCGATGCAGATCTGGCTGGAGGAGGGACAGTCAAAGGAGCACCAAGAGGCCAAGCCAGACATCCAGGGAAAGGGAAACAGGAAAAGAAGTGTGGTTGAACACGCACAGAAGCACCCTGTTCTCCAACTGACCTTTAAAAATTTACTTCTGATGGATAGGAAATGGTGTTTTTGGCATGTTTATACACATTTCATTTGGAAGTCCTGATGATCAAGAACAGCCAAAGCAAAGCATGGCGGCCGTGCCCAGCCTCAAGGGGGAAGCCCTGCCCCGAACCGCGTGCCCGCTCTGCCTGGGTGCCCCCCTCCCCTCCACAAGAATCGGGAGCCTCCATTTGGGCCCCTCCTCCCGCCACCTGCAATCGGCTTCTCTGCCTGCCCCAGATGAGCAAGTCGTGGGGTGAGCAGCTGGAAAGGGAATCAGTGTGGGGGGAGGGTGGGGGGGGCTTCCTTCTGAACTGGTCCAGGCCAAAAATAGCTGCACCAGAACATGACTTAGACTGTATCTGGATGGCTCGTTCCTTGGCAAGGTAAGAGGGGAGGTGGGGAGGTGCAGGCCGATGGCAGGACTCAGCTTCTCAGGTCCCCAGAACGAGAGGAAGAGGCATTGCCGTCACCATCGCGTAAAGGGAAGCGGGCAAAGCATGGAAGTGTTTAGCACTTGCCCAAATCCAGGAAGGAATTTCCATTTCGGAGCAGGGGGATATGCAGAGTTTCTGCCCCAAAAGTTTGCATTTCCCACCCCGCCGGTCTCACCTCTCCTTCCCAGTCCCTCCTCGCCATGATCCAGCCTGGCCTGGGACCACTCCACGCAGGTCTCCTCCACGTAGGCCCTGAGGCGCCGGGTGACATACAGGTTAATCTCCCAGGTCCTTCTCGTGATTTGGGCCGTGGCATCTTCTGCCCTCCAGGTGAGGGTCTCCCCGTCCAGGCTGAGGTAGGTGCTCCCGTCGTAGCCGAACCGCAAATACCGCCCTCTTGGCCTGCCATCGCTCTCCTCACAGCCGGCCACCATCTGCCAGGTGTGCAACCCTGAAAGACCCACGAGTTGGGGGACACCAGAGCCAAGGCAGACCCACACCTCTTCCACCCCACATATCCAGTTCCAGAGAGCTCAGGCAGAGGGCTTTTTATTTTTCTCAGAGGCAGAAAATGCCGCTGCTTAAAATATGAGGATTATCATTAGCAGCTGGGCGATGAACCCTTGAGTTATTGTGGTGTCCACTCATCTCTGCAGCGCCTTAACCATGACCAGCACCTCAATCCTGAGCTGATGCTCAGCTCTTGCCCAGGGACCGACGCTGCAGCAGCATCCCTGTCCCGGATAAGCGCTGGCTGCAGCTGAGCCTGGATTGCCATATGCGGCTGGTGAACGTGGAGGTTGTGGGCATCCGTGGAAGGCAGGAGGCCGGCAGAAGCGAGGACTACTTCTGCATTCTCCTCACTCTCTGAAACATTAAGATGGCTCCTTGTGAGGAGGAAAAACCGAGGCACCAGCAACAGCCCTTGGAAGAGGATACAATCAGAGATGGGTACACTTGGGACGGGCACCAAATTCCCCCCCCCCCCACTCAGCTCTTGCCCAGGGACCGACGCTGCAGCAGCATCCCTGTCCCGGATAAGCGCTGGCTGCAGCTGAGCCTGGATTGCCATATGCGGCTGGTGAACATGGAGGTTGTGGGCATCCGTGGAAGGCAGGAGGCCAGCAGAAGCGAGGCTGCTTAAAATATGATGATTATCATTAAAAACTGAATGATGAACCCAAGGAGAGCTTGTGTTTTCATCACCCTCCAAAACATTAGGACAGCTCCCTGTGAGGAGGAGAAACTGAGGCACCAGCAACAGCTCTTGGAAGAGGATACAATCAGAGACGGGTACAGTTGGGACGGGCCAGGAGGGCCACCGAATACCCCCCCCCCCACTCACTGCAGGGCTCCAAGTTCAGGCAGCCCAAGCACACGGCTGTCCGGCTGCCACCCCATGCATGGTTTCCAGTGCGGGAGAGCCCACCACCTCCCTCGGCCATTGGTTCGATTGTGCCGTTGCTCCAACACGTGGGAACATGACCATCCGGGACCCGGCTTCCCGCAACCTGAGCCGGTTATTCCGTGTCTTGCACTCGGGCGACCAAGAAGAGATCCTGGCCTTCCACTCTGGGACAGCCTTCAAGTCCTTGCAGGGCCTTGTCGTATCTCCCCGTCTCCTTTCTCAAGGCTAGAGGTGCCCACTTCCCCCAGCACTTCCTCACAGGGCTTTTCCCCGTCCCCCAACGATGGTCCCAGGTGCCCCCCTCTGAACATTCTCCGGTGCGTCGTCATCGTCCTTCAGCAGAGCTGCCCAGACTGGATGCAGCACTCCAGGTGTGACACGTCCCACTCCAGCCGCCCCGTGTCCCTCCAGCAGGGCCACCAAGAACGCGGGCCAGGCTGATCCCGGGCAGGGTAGCAAAGCACACGGGCTTTGCAGGTCGCCTCCACCACGGAGTCCCTTCTGCCCCCCTTGGAGCCTGCCTCCTGGCAGCACTCGGGGGCCGTGCTCTGCCCTGCCTGCTTGACAGCTAAAGCGGAAAGAGGTGCTGGGACCTCCCCCTGGGGCTCCCTGCCAGGCTCCCGCTGGCGCTGCCTGGCTGCTCGCTCCGATCGCTCCCTGTGGGCCTTCCTGCCTGCAGAGCCCTGGACCGGCCGGGGCAGCATCCCCTGCTCTGCTCTGCCCCACCAGGAGTCAGGACACGGGATGGGTGCCTCACCCCCCCACCCCAAAGGGGACTGGTCAGAGGCAAGGAGGAGCCCCTGTGCAAAGGCAGTCCCAGCTCCGGCCTTGGCAGGCGCTTCCGAGGCTGGAACAGGGACACCGACACACCTCTGCATCCCCCAGAAAATGCCGGAAGCTGCCCCGTTGTGCCGTGGATAAAGCAGTCAATTCAACAGCTCATCTGGCCTCTCGCCGCGCTGCCCATCTCCTCTGAACCCTCCTATTCTAGCTGCAAGGAAGGCAGGGTGGGAGGGGGAGCCCAGCCAGCACCCCCTTTCAGCACATGGTCCCTCACCCTCCACTCACCTGCCCTCTGGTTGTGGTTTGCCTGCACAGCCGTCAGCATAGCTCTGAAGTCGGCCTCATCCTGCTGCACCATGTGGGAGTACTTGCCCCCATACTCAGGATGCTCTTCCAGCAGCTTCACCATCCAGGGGGCCTGACCCAGGAGCGCCCTCGTGCTGCTGTCATAGCGAGCGATGGGCAGGCTGTCCACATACGCCGCAGCCGCGAACTGGAGCAGCCCCAGGCCAGGCTCAGACACAGCCATGTAGGTTGTGCGAAAGATGCTGCGGGGGGAGCCTGGAAGGGGAGACACGGCAGGGCTTCAGGCACTGCAAGCTCACCCTCAACCCACGGCCTGCAGCAAGAGGATCACTCTGCTCATTTGCTGGACGTATTTGCATTCCTCTTTCTATGGAATATGGCAGAGCTGCACAGAAACGATAGCGAAAGCAGCTCCAAGTGTGGAAGCATGAGGAAAAAGCAGGCTCCGCATCGCCTGCTGGCCGGCTGGGTTTGCGGCAGGGCCTGCGGGAAAAGGCGGGTCTGGGGAGAGCCTGAGGCTCAAGGCGGAGGAGGCCTGCGCATGCCAGTGGGAGGGAGCCTGAGAGGGGCCTGAGCCACCCGAGAAGGGGTCTCCCTGGGAAGGCAGGGCTGGGCAAGGCCCCAGGGGACGAAGCAAGCCCAAGGGTGTCTGGTCCAGGGTATTTAAGGGTCTCTCCATGAAGCCCCCCCAGCGGGAAGAGGGGTGATCTCTTCCCCACCTGCCCACAGGCCCTTTCCCTTGCCAGGACTCCCACACGGTTCTGGGCCCCTTTCCACGCGCAAAATGCACAGGACGACCCTGAAGGCTCTTGCACAGCAGGAAAGCTCGGACTTGTACCCGCAGCTGAGAATATCCCCCCATCCTCGTCAGCTTCTCATTCTTCTTCTCGCAAATTCTTGTTAATTAACACGATTGCTTCCTGGTATGTATTTCTGCGTGCCAAGGAAATGCTTCAGGCGTTCAGATCTGCTTCTGGTGATCATGGCTGGGAGTCCGGCTCGTTCATCCTCTTCATCGCTTTTCCCTCCACCTCCCTTGACTACTGTCCCCGTCGATTCTTTCCTGCCCCCCAGTCCCGTTTCCTTCCTCCTCCTCCTCCCCGCAATCCCAGGAAGGGCTTCGCAGAGGCGCCGGCTCGAGTCCCGCTCCCGCCGCGCTCCCTCCACCCCGACCGGCCACCCGAGCCTCGCCGCCCCGGGACTCACCGGAGACGCGGCCCGCCTGCAGGGGCAGCAGCAGCAGCGGCAGCAGCAGGAGCGGCCACCGCGCCATCGCCAGCCACACGCGCCCGCCGGGAGCTGCTCTGCGACCGGGACCGGCCGGGGCGGATATTCCCGCCGGGGAACCGGCGCCTGGCATCGCAGCGGCCGCAGGGGCTGCCTGAACCCTCAGGACGAGAAGAAGGACAAAAGTCGCGTTGCACACGATCCCACCTGCAAAGGAACAAGGGGGGGCTCAGTCCTTGGGGGCCAGGAATGGGAGATGTGAGCTGGTTGGGGGAACTAAGCCAAGCTCCTTTGGCCACAGGCAGAACATTCCATGCAGCATTTGCAATGCAAGACTTCAAATCCATCTGAGGAACAACCGATTGTGAAGCATTTCGGAGCCAGGGAGCCTCTCCCCCAGCCTCACATCAGCCCTGGCCTGTGTTTCTGGAGCCAACACAGCTCCCCCAGGGCTCTGGGGCCAGGAGCAGCCACTGCCCCACCCAGAAGGATGGGCCCTCCTCTGGCAAGCCCATTTTTGGGTGGGGTGGGGGAAGGAACTGGATGCTTCTGGCTGGATCTGCCCTGCACCCACTGCCAGAGGCCACCGAATGCCCAGGCACAGGCACACAGCCCCATGGCCAGTCCGGCTGAGCCCTCTTCTGCCAGAGGAGCCAGGCGGGGGCCTTGGAGTCACACCGCGGGCTCTTCTCACCCCGTGCCCTGGCCTGGGTCCCAGGCCTGGCACGGAGGGAGCTGCCACATGGGTCAGCCTGCCCCTTCTCTGGCCACTGAGAGACTAGACATCTGGAGGACAAGGTGCAACCAGGACCCAAGCCCCAAAATCCTGGCCCACCCCCATTTCTCCACTTCTCCTCCCAGCCTGTGGAGGCCTGCCCTGTGTTGGAGGGAACATGGGGAAGGGGGCGACACGCCCCGAATGCGGCTCGGTGATCATTTCCAAGTTCACCTGCAAAACAGAAGCACAAGCAGAACCCCGAGTCACGGACCACCCTATCCCATCATCCCCACTGCCCAGCAGACATTTCAACAGCCATTCCTGGACACCCTCCCAGGAGCAGGACCCAAAGCTCAGCACCAACCCATAGGGCTCCAGCCACGAGGCCCGGCCAGATCCCTTCCCCCTTGTCTAAACGAGGACATGGGGTGCCCGAGGGAGGAGAATTCACTCTCAGCACATCCAAAGCAAGGCAGAGAGGGCACTCCAGGAATTCCCCAAGCGTTGCAACTCTTTTAAGAGCAACTTCAGCTTTAAGTCTCCAAGGAAACACTTTGAGAAACAGATAGAACAGGAAAGAAAGGAGGGAGGAAGACAGGGAGAAAATGACTTGCAGGGGGCCACAGAAGGGGGGGGCAGACAATGGGTGTGTGTGAGGGGGGGAGGGAGGGAGACCTGGGACCTCAGAGCCTTAGTCCATGGCGAAAACCCCCTCCAGCTGTCACACTCAGCTCCTTCCTCTGCCTGGGACGTGTCCCCTGAGCCTTGACTGCTGTGCTTTTCAGGGGTGAAGATCGGGGGCTTCTCGGGGGGGGGGGGGGACGGTCGGTCAGCGCATTTGCCGGCCAAGGAGACACTCCAGGGGCCAGGAAGGGGGGGGGGCGATTCCAGCACGTGGACTGTTCACAAAAGACGTGCTGCGGCTGGCCAGGTCCACCTGGCTTGTGGTCTTGCCTTGCTCTTTCGGAGTGGGACATCCTGGCAGATGGGGGGAGCCTGGGAGGGGGCTGAAAAGCTCTGGACTTGGGGGCTCCTTGCCTGCAGGTGCGCCCCCAGGGGAACCCCACCCCTTCCAGGAGAGGCACCTGACCCATTTCCACTGCCCACGGCATTCTTGCCTTGCCTGCGTCCGAACTGGCCCTCGCCCACCTCCCCTTCCGGGCAGCCCCCATTCGCCCAGAGGCTGCAGCACGGGCAGGAAAACTCGCGATCTCTGGCGCAGGGCCCCCAAACCCCCACAGGGCAGAGCTCACTTCCCTGCCCATGGACTGCAGATTGAAAAGGGAGGACCCAGAATATGTGGGGCTGCCAGGAGCAGAATCGTAGTGATGAGGGATGGAGAATTCAGGCAAGGAGGTCCACCCATCCTTTTCTTCTTCTGCATATTAAAATTAATGGTAAACCGAATACACTGGAATAAATTGAGGCGCCATCCAGGTAAGAGGGAGGCACAGTTGGCGGTCACGCGTCTGTCCCGAGGGGGGGCCTCTTGCCCGGCCTGGATGCAGCCGCCCGCTCTGGCAATGTCTCAGCCTGACTACTGCACCGCCTGGGGCGGCCCTGGAGCCCCGCCGAAGCCCGCCTGCGGCAGAGGAGGGGGCGCCCCCAGCGCCTCGCCCCCTCCAGGGGCTGCCGGGGGAGCTCGAGGCCCAGGTCGAGGCGCCCCTTGGACCACGGAGGGCCCGGAACGGCCTGGACCGCGGCACCTGAAGGACCTGCCCCTCCGCGACTGGCCCAGAGTCGCCCAGTTGGCTCCATGGTCGAGCGGGGACTAGAACCCGGATCCTCTGAGTCCCAGTCCCACGCTCTCAACCACTGCACCACACTGGCTCGCATGGGCCCTGCACTCCGGGGGCGCCAGCGGAGAGTCCCGGCGCCGCCTTCCCGCCCCCCCGCGGGACTCACCGGAGCCTCCGCCCGGGACGCGGCTCTGCTGCTGCGGCGGGAAGCGGCTGGCCGTCCCGCTGCGCAGCCAGGGAGGCTCGTCCTCGTCCGCCGGCGCTCCCGCCCCGCCCCCAAGAGCCCGATTGGCCGCGCGGCGGGGGCTCCGCCAATGGGAGCGACGCGCGGCCCGGGCGAGCGCGGTTGCCGGGCAGAAGCCTCGGCGCAGGCGCGCAGCGGGCGGGGCGGGGCGGGAGCCGGAGCGGCGGCGAAGGCGAAAGCGAAGGCGGCTCCGCTTCCTTCCCGCCTCTCGCCCCGCGGCGAAACCCCCGCGGCAGCTCCCGGGTCGTCGTCGGGAAACCTCTTTCCCCATCGCGTGTATCCGCCTATTTGCCGCTCCCTCCGCAGAGCAGCCCGCCCTAGGAGTACGCGCGCCGGGAGCGCCCCGCGGGGCCGGGCCGGGCCGGGACGGGGCCTCATCCGGCGCGGCGCCCGCAGCGAGGAGGGCGGGATGGCGCGGAACCTGTGCAGCCCCACCTGACAACTCGCAATTCCTCGCCTTTTCACGGGGTTGGTTTTATGGCTTTCCCTTCCGTTTGCCGCCGCCTTTGTTGTTCATTCTCATAGGATGGGGAGAGAATATTTAAGTATTTATAATTCGATTGTGTTTAATTGCACATATTTACATTAACGTTTTATTATGCATAACACCTTGTGTATAATGCATATATGAATGGAAACATGCATAATTTTGCCCTATACCTTTAAAGGCATACATTATTCTCCCTCTCTTAAATTGGCAAAGACCAATACAAAAGCTGTCATTGTTCCTACGAACCATTTTCACGGAGCAAATCAAGCACCCATTACACTCTTCTCAATAATATTTTCATCACCCCTGTGAGGGGCTTGACAGTATCCCCCCACGGCAGAGGTGGAGTGGGGCAGAGACAGGGTGTGTCTCCGGCCTTGTGCAGCAGCTCTCACAGGTCCCTCATGCTCAGGAGAAACCAGGATCCCAAATCCATCAGCTTCGTTCCCTTCACAACTTCAGAGCCACCACCGTCGAGGCCCTGCTGCCTCCAACAGCAGCAGCGATAGTCCTGACTTCCCACAGACTCCAGTGGACAGAAGGGCTGAATCTGAAGAATCCACTTTGCATGTGTGAAAGAACCCACAGCAAGGTGAAAAGTTTTCCTTCGAGTATTCAAAGCAGAACTCATGCACTTTGGAGGGAAGGTCTGGCTCTCAGCCCCTAAAGCTGGACCTTTCCCCCAAATTTTGTGAGATCCCTTTTAAATACCGAAGGGAACCCCTTCAGCTGGGCTGGCTGCCAGCCACCGGGTCCTGTTGTGGTGAGGAGCCTTAGGGGCGAGAGTCCCCCCCCCCAGCACTCCCACCCCTGTGCCACACTTCGTGCTTGTGCCATGGGAGAGAGAACACGGCAGGGGAAGAAAAGCCCTCAAAAATACCCGTGTGATGGAACCGATCTGACTCCCACGACGACTCTGGAAGTGGAAGCCTCACTAAAGGGCTTGGTGAAGAGCCCCTTACAATAAAAGAGGCACCGCCTTTAAAAGCAGGGAGAGAATTCGGTGGCCTGGCGACGGGGCAGCCCCGGTATTTTAGGAACCTTTCCCAGCGCAGCCCAGGACCGGACAGCTTCCGACCGGCACGGCGGAGACATCCCGGACTCCGTGTGGCCAGACTGGGGCACAGAGGCAGGAACGGAAGCCCTCCTGGGCGCTCTTTCAAGGCTTACTACCTGTGCAGAAGTAGTTTAGGGGTGCAGTTAAAGTGCTTGACACCCAAAGCGTGGGCCACAGGCCTTTGCCTGAGCAATTTGTAGCAGCCCTGAAATACGGAGCAAGCTGCAAGGTGCTGAGCAGCATCAGCCGTGCTGGGGACCCAATTCACATCTGCACCTCCAGTCCTGCTGCTCAGGCATCACTTTGTATTCCTTGTCTTTTAATTTGTTTGTATTCCTGTATTGCAAGGTTTTGTTTTAAAATATTGTGTTTCAATTTTTTTAAAAATCTGATGTTCATGTTTGCATATTAACTGCCTGGACATGGAACAAACATGCAAAACATCCTCACTTCTCGTTCTCCAAACGTATTTTCAAAATCCTGAAATCTTCCCCCAGCACATTTAGGATTCCTATCGCAGGTTTGCAGCCTGGTCTGGGAGGCTCAAACCAACCTGGGATTACATTTATTTATTCTTGGATTTTTATCCCACTTTTTCCCCTCAATGAACTCAAAGTGGCTTGCATGATACTCCTCCTCCTGATCTTCTCCCCACAACCACCCTGTGAGGCAGGTGGGGCTGAGGGTCTGTGCCTGGCCCACCTCACCCCCTGGCTCCACGGCCACCCGGTCACCCCTCAAGGAAGGACACTGCAAGTTCCCCACCCCGTGTGGTAGCAAAAGCCTCGGGAGACAGAACCTGCCCTCTCTGGGAGGGGCCATCTTGGGGACCGGCCGTAAGAGGAGGAGGCAAGCATCGAAAGAGGCCCTGGCAGGCTGGGAGAGTGGCCAGACTGGAGTGGGATGGACCTCTGGAAGCAGAAGGGCTCTGTGACAGGCCTGGGACCAGGCGGTTGAGAAAATCTAACCGGGAATTCCTGTCCAGAAAGGATTCTGCAACGGGGCCCAGGAAGAAGGAGAGAGCCATCTGGGGAAAACGATGCACGGCTTAGCCAGGAAAGAGCTGGGAGAAGGATGCTCACCGAGCGTGGTTGAGGGACCTCTGCGTGCCTCGGGAGAGGGCCGTGAGCAGCACACCCACACGCAAGGCGAAGGCACACCTGGCTCTGGAGAAAGACCTCGTGCCTCCCGGAGGGGGTGGGTCCGAACACGCACCGCCTGTGGGCCCGGCTCAGACCTATCCCAGCTGCACCACCGGCCCACCTGCCCCCGACGAGGACGGGCCACGCTCTGCTCGGAGAGAGCTGCAGCTTAACCCAGGCAGGGGCTCCCAGAGGATGAAGACTACAACTCCCATGACCTCTGAGTGTTGGCCGACTTATGGATCATACACTTTGTAGTCCAAAATACCCTAACCCTCAATAGAACCGGTCTAACTTCTGCACAGTCCACGAACGGCTGCCCTTTCTCTGTCCTGGCAGAAAGCGTCAATTCGGTGAAGTAGCAAAGACCCCCGTTTATCCAGTGCGACTCTCCAGCCATTCTGGGCCGTGGGCGTGTCTGGCATTTTTTTAAAAATAAATTTTATTAAAATGTTTAAACTAACACTAAAAACATCAATCATCAAATACATCAGACGTACTGGGTCAGCCCCCTACTCATTTTTTAAAAACATTCCTTAGTCATATTCAAATCCATTTGTAATAACTTAAAAACATATTTAAATCTAAGCCAAGTCCAAAAAACATGTTTAAGTCTATGCGAAGTCCCATTTCTCTAGCCAATAATAAAAGAAAAGAAATCCCACGTTTGATAGAAATCAGTAACTTCTTTCTCCTGCAATGAGAAATTCAGTCTGACAATTTCTGCACAATCCAGGATCTTTTAATCAATTCAACGATGGGTAATTCTTCATTTTTCCAGTATTAAGCAAATACACTCCTCACAGCAATGATTACATGTAAAATCAGATACATTTCTTATTTGCTAATGTCCCAGTATAATGCCCAATAATAAAGAAATTTCAGGTTTAAGAAACTAAGGATTTTTGTACCACTTCCTCTACCATATATAATAAAAAATACCCAATTTATGTTTACATATCCAACATCCATTTGACATCTCTAAAAACATCTTGGCTAATCTATTTGGCGACAGCTACCACCTGTAACACATCTTATGCAAGCTTTCTTTCTAGGAAGTTGCTAATGTTTCATCTAATTTAAGCATCACTTAGTCAAATACTATTAACTCCTTATAAAAGCCCCACTCTTTACCATCTTGAACACATCTCGATTGTATCTGCACCTTATGTCACCAAAAGATATCAACTCCCCGTTCTTGTATTTCTTAGCTCAATTTCAATCCTCCATCTTTACCCAAAATGTACATCATATCTTATCATCCCTTCAACATTCAATGCATTTGTATACAGAGACGCTTCCATGGGTGAAAAAACCATCTTAGTATAACTTTTCCTACACCAACATTAATGATTTTCTAGTGTAGCGACTTAAAAAAAGAATCATGTAACTTAGCCTTCTAATACCACATATAAACGTGCCAATCCATTTCAATCATTCCTTTTAAGGTAGAAAATTCTCGTTTCTTCTTTACACCCCTGCCGCATCTCTCTTCGTTCGTTTTCAGTGTCTGTAGTGCTTGTTGTAAATCAGTATCCGCTTCCAGTGTCTGTACTTCTTGTTGCAAATCAGTATTCACTATTTCTCCTTCCGCAGAATGATGTGTAGTTAGTTCGGCACCTCTCCCTCCTTCTTTTGAGGCACCCAATTCTTCCTCTTCAGACATACTTCTAAATTTTTCATTCAACTCTTGTGCCTTAAAGATCGAGTCCGGTTTGTATCTTGTAACGTTCCAGGTAAGAGATGTTCCTTCTGTCGATAGCCCCCTAAACATAGTCTGTCTCAAATATGTGGGTACCTTCTCCCTCTCTAGTATAACAACCAAATCCCATGATAACTTGATTATTAGCTTTATTAATTGTGTTTCTTTATCCACCCTTTCAAGTTTTTCATATGCTTGTTGTATTTTTTTGTATTCTGTTCAGCTTTAAATTGAACATCCACCAAAACCTCCTTAATAGAATTATCCAGCTTGTCGAGACGTTCTCTTTGTTCAACTGAAATGTTTTCCTGTTGAATTAACATGGCCTCTTGGGATGTCTGCCCAGCTGTTAAGGATGTCTGTATCGCCAGAAGCGTCACCTGTAGCTCTTTTTGCTATCCTCCAACATCTGCCGCTTTGAGCTGATGAGCTGGACTCTGAAGAGCTGATGTAGATGCCTTTTCCATGGCGGTAATAATTTTTACCAAAAATTACAAGACAGCAACAAAGAAATAGAGAAGAGAATAAAAATACTTGCTATAAATCCAAATAGCCACAGAGTGGCAGCAAAGGGCTGTTTTTCTTTAAATGGCAAGCAAAAAAAAAAAAAAAACCTCTCAAAGAAAGCAAGCCAGGTGATATTTCGGTATGAAGATTGCTTTTGGCAAGAGTCCAGTTGTTTTTGGCAAGAGTCCGAGAAAAAGAAAAATGGCCGATCAAAGTAAACGTTACTTTCTCTCACGTTATTCCACAGTAATTATTTATTCTGACTCTTTGCCCTTGGGGAAGTTAGAAAAAAAAGGTCTTTCCCTCCAGCCCCAAACTTTCCAAAAGAGCCTCAGTTCCTCTCCCCCAGATCAGTCGCCGCTTAACACTCCGTGTGGGGAGGAAGAATTCCTCCCTCCATCAAAGGGCTTCCCTTTTCTTCTTTATGCCAAATTAGAAGCTGTTGCCGCTCTTCACGGGTGGTATAGAAGAAAAAAAAAAGAGAAAAGTGCTCACCCAGCAGGTCCCATGAACTTCCAGCTAATTTTTCTATGCTATTGTCCCGGATGTCAACGGCTTGTAGGGAGCTGTTATCTCCCCTCTGTGTTGTCCTATTGAAAAAAGCCCGAATCTCTCCCAATAAATGCAGAGCCGCCGCCCCGCACAATTACAAGAGCGCCCGGACCATCTAATCTTCTCCCGGACAGGGCTGAGATGAGCCGCCCACGGCTCTCTGGCGAACAAGTACCGGCGTGAAAGCGGGAGCCCCCGCTCTTCACGGCCATGGCGCCACGACGCCAAACCGGAAGTCCCGGTGCGTCTGGCATTTTGAAGGCAAGCCCTGGTTGATTGTGTTCCATCGGGACTGAACACCCAGAATCCCTGCCCAGCTTCCTCCACGCCTCTGCAGACCCTCCAGTGCCTCCATCTGCCACCCTGGGGAGGCCTGCCCTGTGCTGCAGAAAATGCGGGGAAGGGAGGGAACTCCCCCTTTTCACTGCAGAAGAGTCACCCCATCTGATTCGATCAGATCACACGGTCCCATGAATCTGCCACCCCTGCCAATCCCCTCAAGACTCCCCTCTGCCTTCTCCTCACTCTCTCCAGGGAAGGAGGCCCCAGAGCTTCCCACAGAGCTGCCTGGATGGAGCTCCCATGGGGGGGGGGGGCCAAGCAGTTTCCCAGGGGCAGCCCCAGAGGGCAGATGTTCCCCCTCGTGTGACACGGGGCCAGGCCCTGTGCTGCCTCCATGGACAGGCCAAGCAGCCAGGAAGGGGCTCAGTCGGGGACAGGCCAAGGGATCCTCCATGCCCAGGACTCCGGGAGCCACTCATGCTCCGCAGCTGCAGCGGGCAATGACTGCTGGGATCGCAGCCCCCCACCCAAGACTCTGGGGGCCCTTTTAGCATCTCAGCCAGGAGGGGAACAGCTCCCTCCTCACGGGCAGGTGGGCTCAGACACGAGGAGCACTCCGTCACCCCTGCACATGCAAGGACCTCCCTGAGCATAACAACTATTGGAAAGTGGCCTCTACATCTCTGGACCCAGCCAAAAGGACTCAGGAAATAGCCAGACGGAAAAAACCAGAAAGAAATGCCGTAGACAGGAAGGAATTGAGATGCAGGGGCTACAGAGCCTGGGGAGGGGTCAGGGAGGGAGATGTTTGCTTCTGAGTGAGAGAAAAGGGAACCTTGTCCCCAAGAGTCCACCAGGGGCTGCCCCTTGGTTTTCCACAACGGGAACAGCCCAAAGCTTGTCATGGGAGGAGTACAGAGGCATGTTCGATGCAGGCAGCCCATCCCGAGGACCCGCAAGGAGCCCTCTCCCCGATCTCGAAGGGCAACGTGGAGACATCCCGGCCGGCCCCTCACCCTTCCTTGCACTGCCCTGCCGTATCCCTCTTGGGGACCCCTCCTCTGGCTCAGGGTCCAGGAGCAGCCCCCCTTCTGCTCAGGCGGGGACCCCTTTCTCTGCCCTGTTTCCTGCCTGGGGTCCTTCTTAGCTCTCCTTGATGGTGCAGCTGCCCGGCCTGCACGCCAAGTCGCCTGGACGGGGCAGCTCAGGCCACAGGGAGGCTCCAGCACTGGGCCCACCCTGGCTCCCGCTCCAGGGGCTGGATCGCCAGGCCCGAACCCTGGAATAATTGCTTGACTTCCATCCACCTCCACCAAATCCTCTGATGTCCCCATTTCCTGCTCAAGGGAGGCCTGCCCTGTGTTGGCAGAAACATGTGGAGATGGGTAACACTCACATTCTGCAACTCTGTAGGAAAATCTGAGGTTCCCTGCATGGGCATAAACTTAGTGTCGAGATCACCCAGTCGCATTTCCTGCAGCCATGAAGCCCCCCAACCTGGCTTCTCCCCAGACATCCCCCCCCCTCCACACACCACCCTCCAGAGAAGGAGATCCCAACGCTCTCGGTGGAACTGAAGGGGTGCAGGGACCTCAAATAAAGCCAAAGCAATCAGCCACATATTCCTCCAGCTCCCTCCATCTCCAGGGGCTCCGGCTCCAGGAGCAGCTGCCTCCCCCCCCCCCCCCGCAGAGGGAGAGAGCCACCTCTCGCGAGCCCATTTCTTGTGCTGGGTGGACTTGGGGAAGGAACTCGGTATTTCTGGCAGGAGCTCCCCTGTGGAGCCAGAGGCAACCAAATGCTCACACAGCACCATGGCCAGTCCTGCTGAGCCCCCTTTTCTGGCACAGGGAGGCAGAGCGTGACCCCTGGAACCACACCACAGGCCTATCTTTTCCCCGAGCATTGGCCTGGGCCCCAATCCCACTGGAAAAGGGAGTCCTGGAGAGATCTGCAGGACGGGCCAACCAGCAGAGAGAGCAGACCTCTGGAGGATGTCCTTCAATCAGGATCTAAACCCAGGTTCCTCACCCACCCCATTTCCCACCCCTCCACCCCTCCTCCCACCCGAGGGAGGCCTGCCCCACCTTGGAGGAAGCGTGGGAAACACCCATCTAATGCTGCTCGGTGATAATTCCCCAGTCCATCGCCGTTCCTCCAGCCCCTCCTTGACACCTCCCCCCCCCCACCACCAAAGCAGGGCCCAAAGCTCAGCACCACACTGGGGGGCTCCCACCAGATGCTCTTTCCCTCGCTAATGTGAGGACACAGAGCGTGTGGCCGTCTCCATTTCACAAGGGAGGGGAAGAATTAATTACGTGGGTCCCAAACGTGGGTCAGGGACCTCTAAGCCTCTCCATCTGCCGCTGCAAAGCAAGCAACCCCGCTCTGACCCACCAGGCCTTCCTCCACCTGCTCCCAACGTGGCTCCAGGCAGGGAGGCCCCAGAGCTCCCCACGCAGCCACAGAGGGGGAGCCTTCCTGGAGAGTTGGGCACACGGTCCCAGAGGGGGCCCTGCTGCCCCTCCAAAATGCAGAATCTGTCGCTGGACCAGGGAAGCTTTTCATGCATAAACAGCCCCGGAGACCCAGACAGGGACGTGCATCTCGGATCGAACTGGCCAACCCTGAAGGGACCTGAGGAACGCACAGGAGTCAGTCAATTTTCCCAGCAGCGAACACCCTGCTTGGCCCCGGATCAGCCCTGCCCTATACTTCTGCAGCAGCCAAAAGCTCGGACGTGGCCCTTCCGCCCAGTAAACCTGCCTGTTCTCACTCCCCAGACACCTGCCGGACATCGTTCAGTTGGGACCCCAAAGCCAGGATCCTCGCCCACCTCCGTTTCATAGAATCATAGAATGGAAGAGTTGGAAGGGGCCAAGAAGGCCATCAGGCCGAACCCCCTGCTGTTGCAGGGGACCAAGTCACCCCATCCCGCTCAGAGGGCTGCCCAGCTTCATTCTGAATGTCTCCAGTGTGGGAGAGCCCCCCACCTCTCCAGGCAGCTGGTTCCCACCGCTCAGCTTATCCTCCCTCCCACAGAGGCCTGTCCGGAGGTGGAGGAAGCATGGAGAAGGGGCCACACTCACCAAGGGCTGCAGAGGAGCCATCCTTGAGTTTCCCTGCAAAAACACAGACTGGGGCTTGGATCCGAATCAGATCACCCAGTCCCCCCACTCCACCCCCCCTGCTCCCCACAAGACCCTCCTCTGCCTCCTCCTCTCGCCCCCCAGGAAGAGGCTCCAGCGCTCTCCACACAGCGGGCTCCCCACAGAGGCCGCCCGCTTCCCTGAGGCACCCTAAGAAGGCAGACTTGCCCTCGCCAAATTCTGGGCCAGCCAGGTCCTGCCTCCCCTCTGTAGGGGTCATGAACATCTTTCCTGGAGGAAACGCAAACCTGGAGTCCTTGCCCACCCCCTCTTGCCCCTCCCACGACCTCCATCCCCACGCAGGGGACGCTTGCCCCGTGTTGGGAGAAAGACACAAGGAGGGAGACGACATGCACCTTCGGCTTCTTCGTAACTCTTTTGAAGGACCCCTGCAAAAGGACAGCAAGAGGCCGCCCCCAAGAGAGGCCAGGCCGGCGGTGGAGCTGGCATGCGACCAGGGAAACGACACTCCCCTCTCGCGTCTTCATAACCCTCTGGAGATGCTCTACAAAAAGACAAGCACAGACCCAACTCCAGGTCTGACCCTCTGCAGCCGCAAAGCCACCCCTTGTGGCCCTCCAGCCTCGCACTGGCTCAGACCGGCCTGTTGCTTCAGGCTTTCCTCCTGGACCAGCCCCGGAGGCCCGTTCAGCTCAGCCTCTGATGCCTCTCAGTGCCTGGGCTGCCTCGACTGCGTATTTTGCCTTTCTCAGCTGCAGCTTCACCAAACCTTCGAGGGGCAGGACTGGGGCAGGACCCCCTGCACAGAGCAATGGGGAGCTTGCCCAGTGCCAGGCTGCCTTCGGGGAGGAAGGGGCCCCGGCCAAGAGTTCTCGGATGCTCAGCATGATGGGAGCTGGGGGGAGCACGGAGGTCCTGCTCCTGGGCCCCCAAGCGCCACAACCCACAGGGAAACGAGTCTCACCACACGAGGAGCGCATGCCAAGACCAGCTGTGGAGGACGGTGCCACTTGCTGTCCAGAGAAGGGCAGGCCGCGCCCCAGCGCTAGTCCCTGTGTCGACACCATGAAGCTGGGCGGCCATGCGCTCACCAGACCCCCCCGCCCCCCCAGCCCTAAAACTGGCCAGGACAATCCAATGAGCCACACTGAGACAAAAAGACCCATGAATCCGGCCAGGGCAGCGTCTTCCGGGTGAAGCAGCCTAATCACTCCCTGGCACGGGAAACGCGCCCACAATGTGGGCCCGCGAGGCAGGACTTGGTTACCTCAGGTGGCTACAGCATTGTGAATACGCACATCAGTGAGCCGTCCCCAGATGACGCCACCCAGGGATCCCGGGTGCAGCGCAGGGTTCTCAGAGTTTGGCCCCACATCTCCCTCAGGGGAAAATTCACCTCCCAGGATCATCTGCACCAGGGAAGGAGCCCCCCTCCCTGCCCACCTCTGCAGTCCCTCACCAGGCTCCTCCCAGGCCAGTTCCACCGGCGTCTGCAACGCATCATGCTCCACGCGACACAGGAAGCGCACCCTGTCCCAGGGGTCGAGTCTGACACTGAGCCAGGCGTGGAAAGTCCCATCAGAGTTTGGGGCCAGAACCCCATGGAAGGTGTCCTGCAGCCAGACCTCCCCGTCCCTGGTCCACGCCATGTCGATCTCCCGGGGGTAGAAGCCGTGGGCCCGGCAGGTGAGGGTCTCTGTGTCGTCCTGGCCTGCCTTCCGCTCACCGTCACCTCTGGGGGCTCTTCAGAAAGAGCACCCCTTGGATGAGCGCAGAGCCTCTCCAGCGCCTGGCATGGGGCTGGCCTCTCCTGGGTACCAAAGGGAATCCCTCAAGTGGCCTCCTCGCCTGGATCAAAAGCTTCAGCAATTTAGGCTTGGTGAGCTTAAAAAATACCCGACTCCCTTGAGGCAAATGACGCAAGGTCTTGGGAATCATCCCAGTTCGGATCACTCTGTTCCCAATTGCAGCACCCCAAAACACCCCAAAAGTAAGTGGCCAGAGGAAGGCCCCAAAGGTAGTTGGCCAGAGGAAGGCCACATAGTAAAAACACCACAGTTATACTGTCCCAGAAGGGAGGGCAGATAAGAAAAAAATGAACGTTGTGTAACCCACAGCTAACACGCCAGCCTGACCTCGAATACGGTAATCAAAGGGACAGTGGAAGCTGGTTCCAGCCGCCATGAAAGTTGCAAATGTGCAGGGAGTAAGAACATGGCAAGCCTGTGTGAATCTCGAGCAGACAATAAATAGACATGGGAAATGCCTGGTCCTTGGCAGAAGAAAGGACTCTTTCTCCCGCATGGGAGGGGTGCATACAGTGATGTATCAATGTATCAGATGTGTATTGGGTGACCCAATTGGTTACCTAGGGTATAAAACGCATGTACTGGGGGGCAACTTCTGAGACACCGCTTTGGGCTGAATGTCCCCTTTTGTCTCCCTTTATTCTACAGTGCACTAGAATAAAGCTGGGTTTGGCTCCAAGTCTCGTCTCAGGCTCCTTTCGAATCCGGACTGGGGCCCACCCGGGTTTGCCCCAGCTGTTGACTGGCTGAATTTGGTAACATTGCAGTTAAATTTCTTAATTAAGCTGCTGTGCTGTTCAGTTCACTGCACCACTGAAAACGGAGGTTTGGACCTGCAGGACCAGAGGTGCCGGACGTGTCCCTGCAGGGAGTCCCGTCTGCTTGATTCCCCCCAGGAGAAGGCAGCAGGATGCAGCTCAAGTGAACTCCTGCGACACAAGCTGCTCTGGGGCCAAAGCGGCTGAATCTTTGCCTCCATCTCGGGCGTGGAAGCTGGTGGCCGTGGGACGAAACGGACAGGTAGAGCGTGGCCAGAGAAAGACGATGCAGCGGGTAAATACCCATCAGGGTGGAAGCGAGGTTTCCGGAGGAGCAAGTCATGCTTTTCCTGAGCAAGGAGAAAAAGACCACTCCCCGCTCACAGTGGTGTTAAGGAGCGGGACCGATGCGGGAAGCCCTGGCGAACGCGCCGCCCCCCGCGCCGGTGCAGAGGCGGCGGGTTGCTCCCCGGAGCAAGGAGGGGTGTAAAAGCATTTAGCGGCGTGCAATTAGTGCAAATGAGCGAACGGGGAGGGGAGGGGAGGGGAGGGGGGGGAGGGGCGGGCGGCGCGCCCCCTTCCCGCACCCAGCCAGCGCTCAGCCCACGCGGGTCCTCGGCCGAGCAGGGAGGGAGGGGAGCCCGGGGCGGGGCCTCCCGGCGTCCAGCCCGTCCCGAGGCCCCGCCCCTTGGGGGCAGGCCGGCAGGGGGCCTTTGTGACCTCACAGCGCGGCGCGGCCAATGGCAGGGCAGGGCAGGGCCGCTCCCTGGGCAACGGCCGCGCCAACGGCAAACCAACCGGCAGCCGCGCCGGAGACGAGCGCCCGCGGCGGCCGAGCAGCGCAGGCGCCCGCCAGGCCCCGGGAGGCTGAGGCCGCGGCCGGCGCGGAGGGTCGGAGCTGCCCGAGGGGGCCGAGCCGCGGTGGCAGCGCAGCAGGGTCCGGGCGGGGCTCCGAGAAGAGCCGGTCCAAAGCCAGGAGGGGGGGCGGGGAGGGGGGTCAGTCAGTGGAGGTGGGCAGGTGGAAACTGGGGAAAAGCGGGGAGGGAGCCCCTTCCCCCGTTCCCCCCGGGCGCCCTCCTTCCTGGCCCCTCTGCTCTCGCCCCGCGGAAGGCCCGCGGTCAGCCGCCCTCCTCTCCTCCCCGCCTTCCCGGCCTCCGGTCCCCAGGATCAGGGGAGCCCCCCGCCCCCCGTGCCTGTCGGCGGCCGGAGGGGCCCCCCGCCCAGCCTCTCCCGGGCGACCGAGCCGTGCGCACAGGGCGGCGCGGCTCCGCGGGGCCGACCGGTGGCGGGGGCGGCGCGGCGGGACCGGGGCTCCTGCAGCGGGTGGGGCCGGCGCGCCTCCTTGGCCGGGCGGGTGGCCGTGCTACGCGGCGGCGGGTTTGCCTCCCGCAGTTGAGGGATTCTCCCCTCCCCCCCCCCCCGCAGCGGCCGCCTGGTGTCAGCAGTGGGCCTGGGAGCTCCCAAGTGGGGCCTGTGGGGGGGGTTAATTTGTGGGTGGAAGCCGGGGCGTAAGTCTGGAGGGGTGGAACAGGGGCTGTGGAGTGGCAGCCCTTAAGCCATCCCAGGATGGGCGCCGCCCAGTGGAGGACAACTTGTGGCCACGGCGGACACCTGCGGGGGGGGGGGGGAGGCTCAGGGGCTCGCAAAGGGGGCCCTCCAAGCCCTGAGCGGCTGGAAATCAGCTGCTGGATGAAAGTCAGTGGAGGTGGGTAAGTGGAAACTGGGGAACGGCACTGCTAGGCGAAAGTCGGGGGATGATGGTGGTGGTGGTGCTGGCAGAGAGTCCTAAGATAACCGCCGCTGCGGTTAGATGACCCCAGACTAGATGACCCCTTCTGCACGCTCTGTTTCTGTGCTTCTATATTCTGACACGAATATGCCAACAAGTATGGAAAGCAAAACCATGGCCCACCCAGGTAAATGTTCGATAGAAATTCCAGTCCGCAAGGCAGGAGATGTGAAGGAGCGCAGCCACTACCGGACCGTGGCACGAATTCCCATGCAGCCGCATGATGCTCAGGCTGTTGCCACAAAGAGGATGTGCATGTGGACCCAAGGCCACTGCGAGGGCCCGATATGGAGAAACGGCCCAGTCTCCTGCAGCCAAAGGCTCCCAGCAGGTGGATTGTAGGGTTGTGTTGGTTCATTCTGTATGGAGAATATAAGACAAATCAAGCTTGGTGAAGATTGGAAGGAATGAAAATTGGTGGGAGACACATCCGTACTCTGAGAAATGCCGATGACCCCATACTAGGGGCAGAAGGCTGCAATGAATGGAAACAGATCCTGGTGAAAGAAAGAAACAAGTACAACTGCAGGACCTCAGCGGAACATGAAGAAAACCAATATTGTGACAGTTGCACAATTTTAATGTCAACAATGGAGCTGCAGCCAAGATATTCCAAGAAGGCGGAGACTGGGAAGGGCAACCGGAAAAGGCACCAAATGGAAGGACCAAGCCCAAGATCATCCGCGCGATTGTATTCCGATCATACTCTATGGGTGTGAAGCTGGGCAGTGAAGCAAGGCGACAGGAAGGAAGTGGGTGCACTTGAGGCACGGTGCCGGAGGAGAGCCTTGTGAATATTATGGGCTGGCAGAAAGACGACCCAGTGGGTCCTGGATGAAATCAAGGGAGATCTTGCCCTGGAAGAAAATGGTGGCACTGAGGGCATCGTACTGCAGGGCAAGTGGAGAAGACAATGATGGGGAACTGCTGAAGGCGGGAGAGGAAAACCCAGCAGGCATGACTGAGTGATTGCATGAGGGAAGCCACACAGGGCCTCCACAAGGGATGAGTCCAGGGTCTGTCTGGCTCAGAGATTCCGAGGAAACATGCCTGGAATTGACTCTTCCAGAGGGGATGCAGAACGGATGGCGATTTTGCAGCTACACTTGCCTGGCTGCTCCTTCTTCCTGAATGAAGGAAAGAGGGCGGGAAGGAATCGGTCAATTCTAGACAAACCGAGTGCTGCAGCGTGATGTTGGTCCCTGCCCGAGTGGCTTATTCTGAAGAGCATCAGTAGACCCTTGTGCAGGGGTCCTCAAACTCTTTCAACAGGGGCCAGTTGAAAGGTGCCGGTGGTGGGCATGGGCTGGCAAGGTGGTGCCAGCAAAGCATGCAGGGCGGTGAGGGGGTGGGGTGGGGTGGGGGTCTGAGCACCGAAGAATTGAGGCCTTTGCATTGTGCTGCTGGAGAAGACTGCTGCAAGTCCCCTGGACCACAAGGAGATCAAACCGGTCAGTCCTAGAGGAGATCAACCCTGACTGCTTTAGAAGGCCAAATCCTGAAGATGAAACGCAAATACTTTGGCCACCTCGTGAGAAGGAAGGACTCCCTGGAGAGGAGCCTAATGCTCGGAACAAAGATGGCAAAAGAAGAAGGGGACGGCAGAGGATGAGGTGGTTGGATGGAGTCACTGAGGCGGTTGGTGTGAGCTTGAGTGGACTCCGGGGGCTGGTGGAGGACAGGTGAGCCTGGAGGAGTGTTGTCCATGGGGTCACGATGGGTCGGACACGACTTCCCAACGAACAACAAAAAGAAATCTGAAGCCTGCAGTTTGCAAGATGGACCACCAGAGAGCAGCCCAGTCACACCACCAAAGCCCTAAGTGTATAATACAATATTATGTATGGCTGACATTTATGCAGAATTATGTGTAATTAACTTTGGTAATGGTAAGGATGAAAAGTACCTTCTAATGAAAAATGTTTCTCTTAAATTAGGCAAAGACTGCCTAATAAAACTATTATTGCTACTATTACCCATTAAGTTTTTTTTAATGTATTTCCCCTGAGAAACACTGTTCTCGATGATACATACAACACCCCTGTGAGGCAGTCCAATATTGCTCCATAAAGCAGATGGAGACACGGCTGACGGACAGAACCGAGTTTCCCCCGGATGTGCCCATACATGGGTTTAGGAAAGAGCCGGTTCAGTGACCCTGAAAGACAAGACTCCGCCAGTGCCTCTGGACATTCCTGTAAAACAGGATAAAAAGGGAAGTGGCTTCATTTCGGGGCTCCATTCTGCCTTCTATGTGCACGGAGACCTTTTTCTGCAGAATGAAGCTTTTTCCACCTCCTACCCTTGGAGTGCTTGATCAGCTACTGCACAAGCCACGACCAAGCCCCACTTTTCTGGACAACACTGAGAAAGAAGACCTTCCCCTCCCCAGCCACTTCCATGCATCTCCCATGTTTGATTTTTTTTTTTACCCCCATTTTTTTGACCAAAAAACCATAATTACACTACATCACAACAATAATAACAGAAACACAATAATAAAAAGTAAAAGATAAAGTGCCCCCACCACCCCGGAGACCAATGCGACCACCATTCGCACACCATAATGACTAATAATATATAATATGCTTCAATTATTTCCAGATCCCTTCCAGAACCTCATATAATCTTGACTGGGTTTGCAGCCTTTGCCTTCTATCAGTGCTGCTTTTACAAAATCTTCTCAGATTTCATTATATTTCCTTGCTTTCATTAACCCTCCTTTAATTTTTATTTCTGTCGTCAGTTTATCATTAATTACCATGTTCCATATTTCATTGCACCATTCATGCCTTTGCAAAGCCCAATTCTGTTTCCAATATTGAACTATTACTACCCTAACTCCCTGTGGGAGGAGGATGAGGCTGTTATACGCTATGAACTGCTACACTTCCTGATAAAGAAAGAATGTAAGCCGCGCGTACTGATTGGGTGAAAACCAGGGGAGGGGAAGAATAAATAAACGGTGGCGTGAAGGAGAGAAAAAAGATAGAGAGAGCGCGCGCGCACACCTCCCGAGGAAAGTTGTCTCAAGTGTTTTTCTTCGCTCGAACCCAAGGCCTTCTCCCGCGCCTCCGGCCGGCCCGGATGCGCACCACAGGTGGTGACCCCGACGTGATGCTTGTTTGAAGCCGTCGCCACCTCCCGTTCCAGTCCTCACTGACCGGTTTTTGGTCTCCTGGCGCCAGACATTCATTCCGACAACGGAAAATCGTGAGTGACTCCCTTCTCTTCTTTGCAAAAATGGGTTCGGGCCTTTCCTCTGAGCAAACCAACTACGCGGCTGAACTGCATCGCCTCCTGACAAAAAACAGACATAGTTGTTCTCGTCAGGAAGTCACAGAACTTGTTAGAGTACTTGATGATTACTGCCCTTGGCTGCCAAGGGAGGGAACGTATAGTTTAAAGGACTGGATGAGGGTTGGAGCGAATTTACAAGGGCACCCAAAGGTTACTCCAACCCAACTTTTTACCTGGTGCAAGGTGCGATCCTGCCTGAGTGGCCTCACCCCAGCGAACATCTATTGGGCGGGTAAAATTGAGGCAGCCACTAGTCTTCCGCCGCTTCCGCAAATACTCCCGCCTTTGCAGAGGGACGCCATCATGTTAGGAGGCCCAGAAGCGGGGGTAAAAGACCGGCAGGGAGTGGTCTCCATCAAAGAGAGACCGCCCGACCCACAAGAAAAGGGATTGCCTGAATGCGCCCCGTTTCCGCCTACGTGTGCCTCCGCTCCCTCGTTGCCGCAGCCGGCAGACGTATATGTTTCCCCGGTGCGTGTAGCACTTGAGGATCATGTAGCCGCCTTTCCTGTCATCCGAGGAGCCCCAGGGGAGGGGAGCCAGCCAGCCCAGCCGGATCGGTACGAATCCGTAGGATACAGAGCGATTAAGGACTTTGCAAAGAGTGTCCGTGAACATGGCCACCATGCCCCCTTCACTAAGGCCTTATTGGCCTCGTTGAGCACCAGTAACATGCTGCCATATGATTGGAAACACCTCGCACAGGCAGTCCTGCAACCCGCCGATAATTTAGTCTTTCTCCAAGCCTGGCGGCAAGCTACGATTGATCACATCGCTGTGCGGGGTGCTGGGGCAGCCATCAACATGGATCGGTGGCTGGGGGAGGGCCAGCAAGCCCTGCCCACGGCGCAGTTTGCCCTGACTAACAAGGAGTTGCAAACTATTGGGGAACAGGTCGTGAGGGCGTGGGCCAAGATCCCAGCGAAGGGAGACATAGCAGCGGGAGCATTTTCATCCGTTCGCCAGGGCCCCAAGGAGCCATACAGTGATTTTGTGAACCGGCTCATTATGGCAGCAGAGAGGCAGGTAGACAATGCAGACGCGGAAGTGACCTTTGCGGGAATGCATGTTGCTCCAGCGGTCGTTACTGACCCTGCCACTGATGCCTTTTACTTAGCAGTGTGGTCCAACCAGCCTGACTTTGTCAGAAAAGGAGATCTGATGGCATATGTTGTATTTTTGAAAACAGAAGCAATTCCTCCTCTTGGAACAGCGGCTTTCCCGGTGTACTCCATTACCCCGCAGGAACGGCCCTCCTTGGTCCTGGACATGGGCGGCCACCCAGTTGCGGGACTCATTGACACGGGAGCAGATGTCACCATCGTAGCAGAAAAGGACTGGCCACCGGATTGGTCTACCTTCCCTGCTCCAGCAGTGCAGGGTGTGGGCGGCACTTCGCTTGCGCGGAAGGCCGCCAAACCCGTATCCTTCAAATCACCCTCCGGTAAAACAGTTTGCCTGCAACCACATGTTCTTGACGTGCCCTGCTCCCTATGGGGGAGGGATTTGCTGGCGCATGGGACTGCAGAGCTTCATACAAATTTTTGACAGGGGCCTCCGCTACCCAACCCGCTGTGGCGGAGATCACTTGGTTACCCGGACCGCCTGTCTGGGTGGATCAGTGGCCGTTGCCAGTGCACAAGCTCCGTGCAGCGGAGGCCCTAGTAAAGGAACAACTGGAACTGGGACATATTCAGCCTTCTACTTCTCCATGGAATACACCTATTTTTGTCATACAAAAGAAGTCAGGCAAGTGGAGGCTGCTGCAGGATCTTAGGCAAGTCAATGCCAGAATGGAACTGATGGGAGCACTGCAGATGGGTATGCCAAATCCAAACATGATACCGCGAGAATGGCAGCTTGTCGTCATTGACCTCAAGGACTGTTTTTTCACCATTCCACTCCATCCAGAGGACAGCAAACATTTTGCTTTCACGCTTCCTGTCATCAACAACAGCGGTCCAACTCGCCGATTCGAGTGGAAAACCCTACCCCAAGGGATGGCTAACAGCCCCACCATGTGTCAGATGTTTGTAGCATCAGCCCTGGGGACCTTTTGTGATGCTCACCCTCAGGTTTTGCTGTATCATTACATGGACAACATTCTTCTAGCAGCCCCCACTGTCCCTGGAGAGATGCTTGTCACGCTCATCGAAGACCTGACGAAAAGGGGTTTATGTGTTGCACCGGAAAAGGTTCAGAGACATTCACCATATCATTACTTGGGCCATTTGCTCTTAGAAACAACGTCTGCACCAGAACTGCCCCAGATCTGCCTTCCACCAACACTCACCTTGGTAAAAATGCAGCAGATCTTAGGAACTATCAACTGGGCTCGACCATTTTTGCAACTCACCACAGCACAGTTATCACCGCTATTTCACAGCCTTAAAGGGACCAAACATCCGGCAGATAATCATTTCCGTGACTCCTGCCATGCGAACAGCGATTGAGACAGTTAACAAAGCCCTGAGGCAAAGAGCTGTGGATCGTCTGTCATCCTCTACCCAACAACTGTCTCTCGCAGTGCTTCCCACAAAGCAGCTGCCTATGGCTATTCTCTTTGCACCGCTACCGCCTTCTGCTATTCAGTCTGTCATCGCCATTGTGGAGTGGCTGCATCTCCCGAGCACGCCACCACGAAACCTCTACTCTGACGTGGAGGCTACATCAGACTTGGTTCAGAGAGGGCGGCGGCGGAGCTTGCTGCTCAGTGGACAGGATGTTAAGGAGATCTACATGCCTTTCTCAAAGGAACAAGTGGAGCAACTGCTTGCCAATAGTACTCCGCTTCAAATAGCATTGGCCGGCTTTGTAGGCTCCTTTATCTACAACTTACCCAAGGACCCCAGACTTGCTTTGCTAAAGGGGACCCTCTATACTTTGCAGACCATGCAGGCTCAGCAGCCCATTTCCTCTGCACTCACCCTCTTCACTGATGGAAGTAAAACCAGGGGGGTTGTTACATGGCAAAATGAGGAGGGTCAGTGGCAAGTAAAATTTACCACTGAACAATTGTCTGCTCAATGGGCAGAGTTGGCTGCTGTGATTTTGGCATTCACCTGTTTTCGGGACTATAGTTTTAACCTTATAGTGGACACTCAGTATGTCTACCGAGCTCTTCTTTCCCTCACAAATGCATATATCACCCCCGCAATTGATACTAACTTGTCAGCTTTTGTCAGCTTCGGCAGAAACTTTCGTCACGCAGGCATCCATTCTTCGTAGCGCACATACGCTCCCACACTATTCTTCCTGGACCTTTGACGGAGGGCAATGCCCGTGCGGATGAGGCCCTTCGGAGAGAGGACTCACCGGAGACACCAATGTGCGCTGCCGTATTGGACACAGCATTGGAGGCTCATCAGATGCTGCATTTGCCCGCTAACGTATTGCACAAACGGTTTCAGATTCCGATCAAGGAGGCCAGGGAAGTTGTAGCTTCCTGCCCCACATGTGCACTGTCTCCGGCAAGCAGTATTCCATTTGATGCGGTTAACCCACAAGGTGCATCTGCCAACCAGATCTGGCAGATGGATGTTACACATGTTCCTGCATTACGTCCATGGTCTAAAGTGCATGTGACTGTGGACACTTCCTCAGGTTACATTTGGGCCACGCCTCTTAAAGGTGAAACGGCTAAGCATGTGATCCAACATACGATGAGGTGTGTCTCAGTGCTGGGCAAGCCCGAGGAAATCAAGACAGACAATGGGCCTGCCTATGTCTCATCAGCCTTTCAGACGTTTTGTAACTCATGGGGAATTAGGTTGAAGCATGGAATTCCGTTTAACAGCACAGGCCAGGCGATTGTTGAACGGGCTCATCTTACCTTTAAGACTTTGCTGCATAAACAGACCGGGGGTAAAGGGGTTTTGCCTACTGATGTCCCCACAGTGGTCGCCAAGGTTCTTTTCACACTAAACTTTTTGCTTACTCCTCATAACAGGTCCCATACGCCGGTGGAAGCACATTTCTGGGTTGAAGCAGAACTACCCTGACCTTTGGTCACCTATCGCCAGCCGCCGGATCCAGCCTGGAAAGGGCCAGTCCCCCTGGTTACTTGGGGAAGACGCTACGCGGCTGTGTCTCTGGACGATAAGACCCTTTGGATTCCCGCTCGCTGTGTTAGGCCATTTGTGAATCAAACAAGTGGCAAAGGGAAATAGGTCACCCGGAGACTGCCATGCGCCTGGTGTTGATCCTCCTGCTGTTCCTCTCCTGCCCCCGAGATGGATGGACGGGATGGGAGCACAATCTCTGGCACCTTGCAGTTCACGCCGTCACCAAGGGACTAAACTTGTCCCATTGCTGGTTGTGCTCTCATGGGCCTTCACATAGCCAGCAGGGATGGCCGGTGATACCCACCGCTACCCTGCATATCACGGGGTGGAATTACACCAGACTCTTCAAAGCCATTGGCGTCTCTTCAGTGCCAAACCTGAAGAGCGAACTCTTGGATAATGACCGGTTCTGTTGTCTCGCAGGTCCTTCTGGCCGCGAGCGTACTTGGCCTCAGTGCCTTGCAGGGAGAGGTGGAGTCTTTAGCCCAGGAGGTGCTTCAGCACAAACTGGAATGGATTACCTTTTGAGCAGAGAAGGAGGTCTCTGCGTGTGGCTAAATACCACCTGCTGTCATGTGAATCACTCCGGAGATATTGAAACAGGTATTTCCAAACTCCAGGGCATTTCGCGAGCTATACGGGACACATATAGCTCAGGTGGGGATTGGTGGTCTCGCCTGTGGTCCTGGCTCCCTGGCTTTGGCTGGCTAAAAACATTGCTCATGTCTGTTATCATTTTGGTAGCTGGATTAATCACGCTTTGCTGCTTTCTTCAATGCATTCCCTCATTGATTGCCATGTGCCGGCACTGCTTCGAGTCCAGTGTTCCAAGACGTCCAGGTGGCATTGCGGCTTTTGCGGCGGGCTATGTCCCGGTCTGTGTCGCGGAGGAATGGTCCCAGCCAGGGCCTGAAGCGCCCCCAGAGCTGCAAGAATGGCCTGACGGTTGCTACAACTGGGAAAAGATGTCGAAGTTGCAGGAGTGACCTAGGGCAGAGGGGCGTCGTTACCAGCAACACAGATTCCGGCATGCTAGGCAGCTGCTTGATTGACATATATTTAGCTGATTAACCACATACGCTTTAAGTGATTGCCAGTGTTCTTCCGTTGTTATATTTTTTAACTAACATTTTGTAACAAGAAAAGGGGACATGTGGGAGGAGGATGAGGCTGTTATACGCTATGAACTGCTACACTTCCTGATAAAGAATGTAAGCCGCGCGTACTGATTGGGTGAAAACCAGGGGAGGGGAAGAATAAATAAACGGTGGTGTGACGGAGAGAAAAAAGATAGAGAGAGCGCGCGTGCACACCTCCCGAGGAAAGTTGTCTCAAGTGTTTTTCTTCGCTTGAACCCAAGGCCTTCTCCCGCGCCTCCGGCCGGCCCAGATGCGCACCACAACTCCCATTATCAGACTTACAATCAGTTCTTGCTCAGCTTCATTTATATCTTGTTTTTCTATCAACAGGAATAACACCATTCTCGGTGACATTTCTAAGTCTGTATCTAAAATTTCTCCAATTTCCTTAAATACCATAATCCAAATCTTTTGTATATTTTCACAGTCCCACACATATGTTTATAAGTTCCGATCTCTTTACCACACCTCCAACATATATTAGAATATTTGTCATCAATTTGATTTAACTTAACTGGTGTTAAATACCATCTCCATATCACCTTGTAGCCATGCTCTTTAATTCTGACGTATCCTAATATACGCTTCTATTCCAAATATTCTTCCAGTCCTTGTCTTTTATTTCACCTACATCCATTTCCCAAATCGATTTTAAACTTTTTGTCTGATCCCCTAACTCCATTAATATCCTATAGATTTGGCAATTCTTCCTTTACTTGTACATTCTTCCGCAGTCTCACATTCTTTTATAATCATTTCAAATTTTGTTAATTGCCTTACTTCCTCTTTAAATTTATCCTCCATCTTCATCCATTTTTCTAATTGAATTAGATTAAACCAATTTAATTTAACATCTGGCAATATACTCCTTAAGCGTAATATATTTTTATCTTATTTTTCCAGTCTTCCCATCTATATATATATGGTTATTTTTTAAAACTAAAAGTTAGTTTTCCAATCCTTTAATTCTATTTTTGGGAATTTCTCCATTTCAACCACTAGTGTTAACGGACAAGTTCCCGGGATTAACTGTTGTCTCCATTTTTCCCATACTTCCATCGTATTTTTTAAAAAGGGATTTTGAATTCTCTTAATAATCTTTTTAATATCCTTTTTAAACCAATATGTCTCTAAATGATCACCTATTTCCCTTATTGGATATCACTCCACATTAATTCTTTATTTTGGGCTATAATATCTGGAACCATCTTGAATTGGTTTGCAACCCAATACTTTTTCACATCTGGAATGCCCATCCCTCCTTTTTCTTGGTGATTCATACCACAGCACTTTACTTATCCTTGCTCGCTTCCCTCCATTACAATAAACCTCCAATAATTTCTGCATTTCCTTTAATTCATGATCATACAACCTGATTGGAATCATCCAAAACAAGCAAACAAAAAATCTTTGGCAGAATTTTCATTTTTGTTACTGCTATTCTTCCAAACCATGATAATTTCGTATTTTCATATTTTCCTGTTTTATGTCTTTCCATATTTTCCTGTTTTATGTCTTTAACTTTTCATAATGTTTCTTAATTCTTGACTATCTTTTGGAATATCAATTTCAAAGTATCTAATATTGTGTACTATTTTTAATTTATATTTTTTAATATACTGTATCCACTTCTTCACTATTATGCTTATATAACATCATTTCGGATTTTTCCCAATTAACTTGCAATCCACCATATTTCCCAAATTCCTTTAAATGTGAATATATTCTTTCTATAGTATTTATTGGGACTTGAAATGTTAGCAGTGTGTCATCTGCAAACAAATTAATCTTAATTTTCTGATGTACTCCAATTCCTCCTATCTGTGTATCATTCCTAATTGCATTTGCCAATATTTCCATCATTAAAGCAAATAATATTGGGGATAAGGAACAACCCTGTCTCATCCCTCGGTTTAGGATTATTGTTTCTGTAATACCATCATTTACAATTATTTTGACATATTTTCTGAATATAATTGATTTGTTGCTTTCTTAAACTTTACTCCAAATCCCATCTTCTCTATTAAAATCTTCATTGTTGGCCATTCCACACAGTCAAAGGCTTTCAGTATATCTAATGCTCGTATACTTGCCTTTCTATTTTGCTTCTCAATATAATAGTTAACATTTAATACTCTCCTTACCACATCTGACATTTGTCGACTTCTTATAAACCCACATTGATCATTCCTTATATATTTATCTATGAATTTTTCAATCTATTTACCAATATTGCTGCTTAATTAATGAGAGATTAAGATCCAGGGTTTGTAAGGTCTCTATTAGGTTTTGCTATCAAAACTACCATGGATTGTCTCCAAGAGCTTGGAATTGTTTCCCCTTCCATTACTTTATTAAACATCGTTTTCATTTTAGGGACTAATTTTTTAAATTTTTTATAATATTCAGCACCCAATCTGTCAGATCCTGGAGCTTTACCTATTTTTAATTTAATAATAACTTCCAATATCTGTTCTTCTTCTATTTGAGTTTCCATAATTTCTTTATGCACATCTCGAATTTTACACATCAAATTCTTTTCTATATATTTTTGGCTTTCTTTCAAATCTATTTCATTTCCCTTATATAATTTGTCAAAAAACCTTTGGAAAATTAAACGTTTTTCTTTCATCTTGTTACTTCTTTCCCCTTTTTTGTTCTTTATTACTCCAATTAATTTTTTTGCTTTTTTGACTTGTGTGGCTCTGGCCAGCATTTTGGAGTTTTTATTACTATTTTCATAAAATTCCCTTTTCTAATAAATTAGATTTCTTTGAACTTGTTCTAATTCAATCATTTGTATTTCTTTTCTTTTTGCTGTTAATTCCAACATAATTTGGTTTTCTCTACTTTTAATATGTTCTTTCTCTAATTCTTTAATTTCTTCCTCTAGTTTCATTATATGTTGTTCTTTTTGTTTTTTTAAATCATCCTTAATAAATCTACTTAAATCTGTATTCTTATATTTTACATCTGACTTTGATGGGTTAGATTTATCCTTTTCTTTATCCATAACCATATTACAATCACCCGCCATTATCACATATCCTTTTTTAAATTCGTCTATTTCTTTATATACCTTGTCGTAGAACTCCCTTTCATTTATATTAGGTGCATATATATTAGCTAATGTCACCTCTTGTCCATACATTAAACCTTAGATTATTAGAAATCTCCCCAGATGGTCCTCTTTTATAGCTTTTATTTTAAATTCACATCTTTTGGCAAGAATAATTGCAACACCTCTAGCTTTTGAACTACCATATGATTTCTCCTCTATGAAATCGAGTATAATTTTAGTTCATTTACCCCATCTTTCTTTTGATGCATTTCTTGTAAAAAATATAATATCTGCTTTTTCTTTATGTAAATTGTTCAATCCTGGCTCGTTTATGATTTTCTCCCAAGCCATTTACATTCCAAGACACAATCTTCAGTGTTTTTCCCATTCTTTCAATACATGAAATGCTCCTTTTGGTCTCCAAATGTGATAAACAGTAAGACAATAACAACCACCCAAATCAACTTAACCGCACCCCCACCATATTCCCCACCACAGCTGTGTATGGAGGCCCCCTTGCCCATCTTCAGGAGAATTTCTCCGCCCTGTCGCTTTGGGCTTCCAAGGTGGGGGAAGAGGAGCCTTCCCTTCGTAGACCCCAGACACCCACTCCGCCCTCCCCAATCATCTGTACCCATTTATTCTATACACAAAATTCTTTTATATTTCGGTAATAATTTCAGCACTAACAAATACAATATATTCTGCCTCTGTGCAGAGGATGAGCCTCCTGCTTCTATGCTCAACTTCTCCTTCTCACTATCTCTTCTCTCCTCAGTCTTCCTTCTTGAAAATGTAGATCTGTCCTTTAACTTTTGCATGTGTGCTACATATTCATCATCCAGGATTATTCCAAGCATCTTCAGCAATTTCAGTGCTTCTTTCTTTGTATCCACTCTATAATATTTACCATTATATGAAAACCTCATAAAAATTAGGAACCTTCAACTATATTTTATGGAATTCTTTGGAGTATTTGTCAGACTTGAGACATAACTCTTCTCTATTGCAAAGTCTCATTATATAGATCAGGAAAGGCTTGAATCTGATGACCTTCTTATATATATATAATTCTTATATATATTTCTTATACATTTTCTTATAAAGTTAGGCCTGGAATGTTAATTAGCTTTAATCTGCATTCCTTACAGCTCTGTCCGACTGTTTTCTGTATCAGCACTCTCTCGGCCTTCCACCTGACCCGGGGGGGGGGGGGGGAGAGAAGCGTCACTTCTTATTTAAAAGAGAAAAAAAATCCTTCAAGAAAGTAACCTTCTCTTCATCTCCGCTTCCCTACCTGTTTTTAAGCTTATTTTAATAAGCGACCAGAGTATTTATAACATAAATGCTGTTTCTAAATCCATGGGCAGTCAAAATATGGCTTACTCTGGACCAGGCCCAGCACTTTCAGATCAGAAAAACAACTCTTAGTCCACGTCTGTGTTTCAAATCATCAAATCAAAGGAATTGACTTCTGTTTTATGCATTTATCCAGTGTCTCTTTATCTTGAGTATATTTTAATAATGTTTTTGTCAATGATCAGGGGAGTGCAGATTTTAGCGTCCGGAATCCACTCTGAGCAGGCTCCGCCTCCACGGATCTCCCCTGTTTGAGAGGATAATAGGAAAAGAAAGCAGAGGGAACGGAGAGCTGACATGAATTCCCCCTTCCCTCCCCACACCGAGCCTCACGCCGTCCTGGCTCAGGCTTGGCTCCACCAGAAAGCAAGCCGGAGGGAGGACAACTCAACACCCGAGGTGACCCCAAAACTGAGAAGAAGCAAGAAAGCTGAAGACGTTTTATTCCAGGAAAGGGTCTCACCAACACACACACTCAGTGAAAACGTTGCACATGTCCTCTATTTTCAGAATATTTTTTTTCAAGGGAATGGACCCAACTTTGATTGTCCACCAGTGAGATGGCTGCTCTCCCAGATCTGTTGGGCAAATCCACTGGAGGAGATCTGGAACGTTCATGCTGGGCAGCCCGAGCTGTGGAGACAGCCCAGCTCATGAATCTCGCTGCATGGCAGAACGAGGAAATACAATTAAATTCCCTTTCTGAAAAACAGAATGGCAGATTTGGATGTATGGTATTGATTCTGCAAAATTCAACAGAACTGGACAAATTTCCTGCAAAGTCATCCAACTGTTGCTCTTCCCCTGCCATGCTAATTTGGTGAAATAGCAACGTTCCTCATTCATCCAACGTGGGCCTCCAGCCACTCTGGACTGCGGGTGCATCTGCCACTTTGAAAGCAAGCCCTGGGCACCAAAGAGGCTTCCCCATTTCCGCCTGTTTCAGCTCCGTGCTCCTGGTTCTTCTTTTCTTCCCCTCACTCACTGCAACCAGAGTCCACCGCTTCCAGCTCGCGAGGGCTTTGTTCCCAGGTCAGGCTTAATTCGAAGTCCAGAGTGTTCTGCTTTGGACTGGTCACTCTGAGGGCTTCTGCTCTGGGCAGAGCTCACTTTGGCTCCTTCCCCACTGGGTCTTGAGGCAATCAGGAATAGGCCAAGCACCTCCTGCCCTGGCCTGGCCTGGCCGGGCGGGTGTTCAAAGGGTCCTTGCTCTGCTTCAGGAGGTACTTTGCCCCCTGGCCGCACCACAGGGAGCCGCGAGTTCCGGAGGGAGCCCGACCCTCCTTCCCTGTTTCCCTTTGCAAGATGGCAGCCCAGGAAGGGTGGCAGCCTGCTTGCTGGGGTGAAGAGCCCACATGGGGACAGGAGAATCCCGGATGCGGAAGGGGCAGCCCAGCTCATGCAGGAAGACCGGCCACCCAGAGGTCTGCAGGCCACACCAGTCCTGCTGCAGAGAGAAGAAGGGGCAGAGGTTGGCTGATGTCTAGAAGAAACCCTGGGCGCACACCCCATATCTGGAGGGCACACTGTGCGTCTCTCTCCCCAGGAGGAGAAGCAGCACATGGGGCGGAGGAGGGCTTGGTTGCCCAGAGGGACATGGAAGATGGCGCAGGGATGCCAAGCCTCTGGCCCGCCAGGCAGCCCCTCCCAAGGCCCCTCCCAAGCTCGTTCCCGGGATGAGACACCACGGGAGGGGGGGGGTGTCCCTGCTGCAGTCCCGGATCTCAGGTGCAAGAGATCACAGCAGGGATTCGGGTGGGGGACGCGGCTCATGTAGGGAAATGCAGCTACCCCTCCTGGCTGGCAGGCCCCAAATCTTCCTCTTCCAAGATGGTGCTGGGAGGAAGAGGAGGGGGGGAGAAGGGGACAAAGGTGGAGCCTGATGCCAACAAAGGGGGATGCCGGCCACTCGGCTCACTTATGGGCCCCGAGGGAAATCCCTCCTGATCCCAGATATGGGGGGATGCAAGGCAGCATCCCCCAAGTTGGGCGGAAGGATGGTGGCTGTTCAAAGGCCTCCCAGGAAGAAGCAGGATTCCTCGCTCACCCCGGCCTCAGACGGAGGTGGTGGCCTCATAGATCCCACCTGCAAAGGAACAAGAGGGGGGTTCAGTCCTTGGTGGCCAGGAAGGTGGGGAGGATGTGAGATGGCTGGGGGAGCTGAGCCAAGCTCCTTCAGCCACAGGCAAAAGATACTGTGCAGTATTTGCATACGCAAGATTCATGAAACTTTGTGCTGCCTGGTGTTTTGCCCCCCCCCCCCCGGGGGCTCTGGGTCCAGGAGCAGCCGCTGCCCTGCCCAAGGGGGACCTGTGATGGTTCGCGCTTGCACTTGTCATGCGCTTCTTGGGAGGACTCGTTTTAGAGTGGCACTTGCAGAGATAAAGAGAGCCCCCCCCCCCCGCATCTCCAGTGTTGCAATCTGGAGAGGATTCATTTGCCTTGTGAGTTCCTCAGCACAGGCTGCCTTCGTGTGCCTCACGGGCTGTCTAAGAACACCAAACACCTCAGAACCAACTTCTCCCGGGCCCATTTCTGGGAGTTCAGCCCACCTGGCCGGAGCCCCTTACAGCGCCAGAGGCAGCCAAGAGCTCAGACTCAGGCGGGGATGCGCAGCCCCTCCGCCATCCCCTCAGCGCCTCTTCCTGCTTGGCTGAGCGATGCACCCATGAGATAAATAAGAATACAATGCTGCTTTTGCAATAAATTTGAAACTGACCAAGTGAATCAGAGAAATGATCAAAGCTAACAGCAAACGTCGTTAAAAATCCAGGAAGCAAATCATTCGCAGGGCACATGGAGTTCGGCCTTAGGGGAGGAAGGTATTGCGGGGACAGGAAAGATAAGTGAACTGATTATGCGGACAAAGGGATTAAGTGGGAATTGAGGGGAGTGAATACATGCCTGGAACGGATGATGAGAGACATTTGGGCAATGAAAAGAGGATCTAAAACCATATAAGCAAATAGTGGACGAGGGTCCTTGTGGCAGTGGGAGGGGTAACGGGGTGGTCCTTCACGTGAACATGCAGACAGGGTAGCCTGCCACCCCAAAGGACCCTACACGATGGGGGTCTCAGGGGAGGGAAATACGCGGCCAGATACAGGGATAAAATGCAGTGCTTCAGGCTGACTGTAGGTGCTACCTGTCGGGTGCCCCCACTTTTGCACAAGTGATTCTTTTAAAACATTAATACTGCTTGAATTTGTGGCTGGCAGAACTGTGTTTTCTAGGAATGCTGCTCACACCCAGAGAGGGCTGCTTAGAGTCACGCCACACGCCCCTTCTGGGGGGTGGGTCTGGGGACAGACAAGTGGCCAGCCCTCGGCACCAATCCTGCTGCAAGGGGCAGCCCGGGATGCTGAGCACCTGCAGAAGCAGGCAGCTGCCTGTCCAGTTTTCCCTCAGGACCGAAAACCCAGAATTCTGGCCCGGCTTCCTCCACCCCAGGGGACCCTCCTGGGCCTCCATTTCCCACCCTGGGGAGGCCTGCCCTGTGCAGGAGGTAATGTGGGAAAAGGGAGGAGACACTTATGGCTGTCCGGTGGTCATCTTGAAGTTTCCCTGCAAAAGCACAGACAGAGGCAGAGCAGAGCAGATCACACGGTCCTGTGAAGGCACCACCCTGCTCCCCACAAGACTCTCCTCTGCCTTCTGCCTCACACACTCCAGGGAAGGAGGTCGCAAAGATGGTCCCCCACCCAAACTCAGGGAGCCATTTTACTCTCTCAGCCAGGAGGGGAGCAGCTCTCTTCTCACCCACAAGTGAACTAGGATGCCCCATCCCTGCCCCACAGGGAGGGAGCCCCCTGCAGAGCCCTGGCACACGGTCCCGGAGGGGACCCTGCTGCCCCTCCAAAAACAGAATCCATTGCTTGACCAGGGAAAGTTTTCACACGCAAACAGCCCAGGAGAACCAATAAGGGACATGCGTGTTGGATGGAACCAGCCATCCCTGATGGGACCCAATGAACCCACAAGTGTCTTCTTGGAGGGCAATATGTGATTTTGCTCCCTGGCAAGAACCTCCCTCAGCCCCACATCAGTGCTGCCTCATATTTCTGGGGCAACAATCCCACCCCCCGCCAGGGTCTTTGGGGCCAGAAGCAGCAGCTACCCCCACCTGAAGGATGGATCCCTGATGGTCTCAGTTTGTCATTGCACTCTCTGGCCTGAGAGGACTCGTTTTGTGTCTCCCTCTTTGGAATACACGGACCCCCCCCCCCCCAACCTGGGCACTGCAATCCGGGCAGGACTCCTTTGCCTTGTGACTCGCTCAGCAGGGGCTGCCCTTGTGTCCCGCAGGGGACAGTCTAAGAGCAGCAAAGGCTGCAAGACCGACTTCTGCTGAGCCAGTTCAGCCCTCCTGGCTGGAGCCCCCCTGCAGCACCAAAGGCGGCCAAGTGCTCAGACTCAGACGGGGACGCGCAGCCCCTCCGCCATCCCCTCAGCCCCTCTTTTCCCTCGGCTGAGGGATGGACCCAGAGAGGGGCGCTTAGAGTCACACCCCATGCCCATGTTGAGGGGCAGCTAAGGTGGCAGGCAAGCGGGCAGGCCTGGGCACCAATCCTGCTGGAAAACACAGCCAGGGGTGCTGAGAATCTGTCCCAGGGGGCAACAGCCTGTTCTTCCCCTCCCTCTTTCAGAGGGAAAACGGTGCATCCAGATAACCGGACTGTTTTGCACCAGGACACAAAACCCAGAATTCTTGCCCAGCTTCCTCCATCCGTCAGCGGACCGTCCTATTCCTCCATTTCCCACCCTGGAGAGGCCTGCCTTGTGCTGGAGACAATGTGGGGAAAGGAGGAAACACTCACTTCTGGCTGCCCAGTAGTCATCATCAAGCTTCCCTGCAAAAGCAAAGACAGAGGCACGGACCCGATCAGATCCCACGGCCCCACAAAGCCCCCCCGCCACCCCCCTCAGGACTCTGTCCTCCCTTCTCCCTCTCCCTCTCCAGGAAGGAAGGCCCAACGCTTCCCACAGAACTGCATTAATGGAGCTCCCTCAGGGGGGCCAAACAGTTTCCCAGGGGCAGCCCCAGAGGGGCAGATGTTCCCCCTCGCCTAACACGGGGCCAGGCACTGTGCTGCCTCCACAGACAGGCCAAGCAGCCAGGAAGGGGCTCAGTCGGTGACAGGCCAAGGGGCCATTCCTGGCCTCCAGCCCCTCCATGCCCAGGACTCTGGGAGACATTCATGCTCTGCAGCTGCAGTGGGCAAGACTGCAGGGAGGGCAGTCCCCCACCCAAGACTCTGGGGACCCTTTGAGCCTCCCCGCCAGGAGGGAAGTGTCTCTCCTCTCTCAAGCAGGTGAACCAAGATACGGGATATACCCTTTGGCCCCTGCACACGCAAGGATCTTCCTGGGCATCAAAAACCTTTGGAAAGCGAGCTCCACATCTCTGGCGCCACCAATGGAACACTGAGAACCCTGACCCAGTCCGGATACGGATCCCTCTGCCTTGAGCTCTGGGGACAGGAGCAGCTGTCCCCCAACCTGAAGGAGGGACCTGTGCTGCTTCCTGCCTGCAATTGCCATCCATTTCCTGGGAGGACTCATTCCAGTGTCCCCCTCTTTGGGATACAAGGATCCCAGGTGTTGAAATTCGGGCAGGACGCCTTTGCCTTGGGACTTGTTCAGCAAGGGCTGCCCTTGTGTCCTACAGGAGATTGTCTACCAACAGCAAACGCCGCAGAACCAACTTCCCCTTGGCCATTTTCTGGGAGTTCAGCCCTCCTGGCTGGAGCCCCCCTGCAGCACCGAAGGCTGCCGACTGCTCAGACTCAGGCGGGGACATGCAGCCCCTCCGCCATCCCCTCAGCCCCACTTTCCCCTTGGCTAAGGGACAGACCCAGAGAGGGGCGCATAGAGTCACACCACGTTCCCATTTTGAGGGGCAGCTCAGGTGGCAGGCAAGCGGGCAGGCCTAGGCACCAATCCTGCTGGAAAGGGCAGCCAGGGGTGCTGAGAATCTGTCCAAGGGGGCCACTGCCTGTTCTTCCCCTCTCTCTTTCAGAGGGAAAATGGTGAATCCAGATAACCGGACTGTTTTCCAACAGGACACAAAACCAAGAATTCTTGCCCAGCTTCCTCCCCCCTCAGCGGACCGTCCTATTCCTCCATTTCCCACCCTGGGGAGGCCTGCCCTGTGCTGGAGAAAATGTGGGGAAAACGAGGAAACACTCACTTCTGGCTGCCTCCCAGTCACCATCAAGCTTCCCTGCAAAAGCACAGACAGAGACACGGACCCGATCAGATCCCACGGCCCCACAAAGCCACCCTGCCACCCCCCTCAAGACTCTGCTCTCCCGCTCCCTCTCCCTCCCCAGGAAGAAAGGCCCAACGCTTCCCACAGAACTGCATTAATGGAGCTCCCTCAGGGGGGCCAAGCAGTTTCCCATGGGCAGCCCCAGAGGGGCAGATGTTCCCCCTCGCCTAACACGGGGCCAGGCACTGTGCTGCCTCCATGGACAGGCCAAACAGCCAGGAAGGGGCTCAGTCGGTGACAGGCCAAGGGGCCCTTCCGGGCCTCCAGCCCCTCCGGGAGCCATTCATGCTCTGCAGCTGCAGTGGGCAAGACTGCAGGGAGGGCAGTCCCCCACCCAAGACTCTGGGGACCCTTTGAGCCTCCCCGCCAGGAGGGAAGCGTCTCTCCTCTCTCAAGCAGGTGAACCAAGATACGGGATATACCCTTTGGCCCCTGCACACGCAAGGATCTTCCTGGGCATCAAAAACCTTTGGAAAGCGAGCTCCACATCTCTGGCGCCACCAATGGAACACTGAGAACCCTGACCCAGTCCGGATACGGATCCCTCTGCCTTGAGCTCTGGGGACAGGAGCAGCTGTCCCCCAACCTGAAGGAGGGACCTGTGCTGCTTCCTGCCTGCAATTGCCATCCATTTCCTGGGAGGACTCATTCCAGTGTCCCCCTCTTTGGGATACAAGGATCCCAGGTGTTGAAATTCGGGCAGGACGCCTTTGCCTTGGGACTTGCTCAGCAAGGGCTGCCCTTGTGTCCTACAGGAGATTGTCTACCAACAGCAAACGCCGCAGAACCAACTTCCCCTTGGCCATTTTCTGGGAGTTCAGCCCTCCTGGCTGGAGCCCCCCTGCAGCACCGAAGGCGGCCGACTGCTCAGACTCAGGCGGGGACATGCAGCCCCTCCGCCATCCCGTCAGCCCCACTTTCCCCTTGGCTGAGGGACAGACCCAGAGAGGGGCGCATAGAGTCACACCACGTTCCCATTTTGAGGGGCAGCTCAGGTGGCAGGCAAGCGGGCAGGCCTGGGCACCAATCCTGCTGGAAAGGGCAGCCAGGGGTGCTGAGAATCTGTCCAAGGGGACAACTGCCTGTTCTTCCCCTCCCTCTTTCAGAGGGAAATCGGTGCATCCAGATAACTGGACTGTTTTGCACCAGAACACAAAACCCAGAATTCCTGCCCAGCTTCCTCCACCCCCCCCCCCAATGGGCCGTCCTAGGCCTCCATTTCCCACCCTGGGGAGGCTTGCCCTTTGTGGGAGAAAATGAGGGGAAAGGGAGGAAACACTCACATCTGGCTACCTCGCAGTCATCTTCAAGTCTCCCTGCAAAAGCACAGACAGAGGCACGGACCCGATCAGGTCCCACGGTCCCGCGAAGCCACCCTGCCACCCCCCTCAAGACTCTGCTCTCCCTCTCCAGGAAGGAAGGCCCAAAGCTTCCCACAGAACTGCATTCATGGAGCTCCAACGAGGGGCCAAAGCACTTTCCCAGGGGAAGCCCCAGAGGGGCACATGTGTCCCCTCGCGTGACACGGGGCCGGGCCCTGTGCTGCCTCCACGGACAGGCCAAGCAGCCAGGAAGGGGCTGCATTTGGGACAGGCCAAGAGATGCTTCCTGGCCACCATGCCAAGGACTCTGGGAGCCATTCACGCTCTGCAGCTGCAGTGGGCAATGACTGCTGGGATCGCAGCCCCCCACCCAGGAATCCGGGGACCCTTTGAGCCCCCCAGCCAGGAGGGGAGCAGCTCTCCTCTCACAAGCAGGTGGACCAAGGTACAAGAAACACCCTTTGGCCCCTGCACACGCAAGGACCTTCCTGGGCTTCGAAAACCACTGGAAAGCGACCTCCACATCTCAGGCCCCACTAAAGGAGCACTGAGAACTGCCAGGCAGAGAAAAGGCCAGAAAGAAAAGCCGTGGACGGGGAGGGAGGGAGGGGCAGGGGGGCACCGGGCTGGGGAAGGGGGGCAGGGAAGGGTCCTCTTGATGCTGTGTGAAAGGGGAGGAGCCTCCCCCCCACAGAACACCAGCGGGGTGCCCTTGGGTGCTGTTACGGGAAGGGGCCCGAAGCCTTGTCACGGGAGGAGCACGTCTTGGATGGGCATCTTGGATCCAGGCAGCCCATCCCGAGGACCCGCAAGGAACCCTCTCCTCGATCTCGAAGGGCAACGTGGACACATCCTGGCTGGCCAGCCTCTCATCCTTTCTTGCACTGCCCTGCTGTATCTCTCTTGGGGACCCCCTCCTCTGGCTCGGGGTCCAGGAGCAGCGACCCCCTTCTGCTCAGGCAGCGACCCCTTTCTCTGCCCTCTTTCCTGGCTGGGGTCCTTCTTAGCTCTGCTTGATGGTGCAGCTGCCCGGCTTGCATGCCAAGTCACCTGGACAGGGCAGCCCAGGCCATGGGGAGGCTCCAGCACCGGACCCCCCTGGGCTCCCCCTCAAGGGGCCGCATCTCCAGGCCCTGAAGCCTGGAATTCCTGCCCGACTCCCTACCAACCCTCACCAACTCCTTCTCGTGTCCCCATTTCCTGGCCAAGGGAGGCCTGCCCTGTGTTGGGGGATTCAGGGAAAAGGGGGCAGCACTCACTTTTTAAGACATTGTAGAAAATTCCGAGCTTCCCTGCAAAATGACAAACAAGTCAGAGATCCCCCAGCCTCACTGCCTGCAGCCACGAAGCCCCCACAAGCTTCCTTCCTCCAGACATTACCCCCTCCACAGGACTGAGGTGGTGCAGGGACCTCAAACGGGGGCAGTCAGTGGGCTGCCCCTCCCTCCAGCTGCAACCGTCTCAAGGGGCTCGGGCTGCAGGAGTAGCAGCCTGCCCCCCAGAGGCCCCCCCCACTTCTCCCAGGTCCAATTCGTGCCTGGAATGGGCTGGGCTGGGCTTGGGGAAGGGACTCGGTCCCTGGCAGGAGCTCCCACCAGCACCAGAGGCAGCAGCATGCCCAGACGCGGACACTCAGCACCCGGCCAGGCCTGCTGCGCCCCCTTTCCGGAGTCCCCCACAGACCCATCTTAACTTGTAGCTCTGGTATGGGCACGAATCCCGCTGGAAAAGGGAGCGGGGCACGGAGGGATGTGCGGAATGGGCCAACCGGCCCCTTCTCTGCCCACCAAGAGACGGGACATCTGGGCAACATCGGCCCATCAGGACCCGAAATCCAGATTCTCGCCCACCCCCCAACATGCCCCCACTGCCCCTGCCCGCCGAGGGAGGCCTGCCCTGTGTTGGGGGATTCCAGGCAAAGGGGGCAGCACTCACCAAACGCTGCTCTGAGATCCTCTTTAAGCTTATCTGCAAAACCAGAAATACAAGCAGAACTCATGTCAGGGGCCATCCTGTCCCATCATCCACACTCACTAAACCCGGCACCCCTTGCCACCCAGCAGATACATTTCGAGTCCCTCTCTGACACCTTCGGGGAAGCAGACCCACAGCTCAGTGCCAACCTGGAGGGGCTCCCACCGTGGGGCCCGGCCAGACGCTTCTCTGTTCTAATGTGGGGACACAGAGCACACGGCCTTCTCCGTATGTGAAGGGAGGAAGAGCATGACTTCTCGGCCACATCTGAACTAGGATACGGGGAGCACCCCATGAATTCCTCGGGAGAAGGCAGAATTCCCTGGGAGAATAAACTCCTCTTAAGAGCCACATTCAACTCTGTCTCTCCAGGAAAAAACACTTTGAGAACCAGCAGAGAGAAAGGGTAAGGACAGGTCAAAATTGGTTCATGGGGGAAACAGAACCAAGAGGGGTGTGAATTGGAGAATGGGCATGCTTGAGTTGTGTGTGTGTGTGTGTGTGTGTGTGTGTGTGTGTGAGAGAGAGAGAGAGAGAGGGAGGGAGGGAGGGAGGGAGGGAGATGAAGAGAGAGAAGGTGGGGGAGAGGGAGAGGTGGTGCCCCCATAACATCAGTCCATGGGGAAAGGTCGTTTCTGCTGTTACTCTCCGCTCCTTCCTCACTTGTGGGGCGCGTCCCCTGAGCACCGGCAGCAGGTCCTTTCGGGGGCAGGAGCATCCCAGGGCTGTTCAGGGGACGTGGGACGGTCAGTCAGCGCATTCGCTGGCCCAGAAGGTGCTCCAGGGGCCAGGAAGGAGGGAGCGATTCAGGCCCCCGACCCTCTCGCAAAAGAGGCGCTCTTGCCAGGGCGTCTGGCCAGTGTTCCTGCCCTGGTCTTTCCGACTCCGACATGCCGGCATTGGGGGTTGGGTGGCAGAGGAAGGGCTCTGGACGTCAGGGGGGCCCCTGCCTCCTGCTGGATTCCAGCCCGTCTGGAGCTGCCTTGCCCAGACCAGCCACGGGCCCAGCGCTGGGAGGAGGCCTGAGCTGGGAGTGGGGGCAGGGCTGCTTCCTTGCCCCATCCCGGGAGCCCCACGGAGTCCAGGTACCCGGGATGGCGACACCCATCAGCCTGCACATGTCAGCACCGTTGCTGCTCCCTTGCGCCCACTCCCTCCTCTTTCCCGTCTCCCCACCCCCTGCCCCTCCTTTCTTTGATGAGTGTTTTCTTTTTGGGGTTTGGGTGCCTGCATTCCTAAATCTGGTGTCCCAATCATGGGGCTGGGGTCAAGGGGCGGAGGAGCAAATGGAGTCCAGGCCGCCCTCTGCCACGCTGAAGACGCGGATTCAGACAACACATGACAACCTGGAGGAGAAACACTTGCAGGCCGCCGAGGGGGGGAGTGCCAGGGGGGCAGCTGCAGCCTCATCCCCTTAATTTGTGGGGCCACTGGGGAACGTCAAGCCGCGAGGCTTGGTCTGGAAGGGGCACCCAGGGTGCTGGGGAATCTGTCCAAGGGGCCACATGTCCCAGGGGACAAGCTCTCTCCCTCTCTCTCAGAACGTAGAATAGACGTCTGTATGAATGGCCGGCCTGCTTCCCTCCACCCCCAGTTTATCTTCCTTTGCCCCCCCTCCCCACCCAGGGACCCCTGTCCTGTGTGGGAAGCGACATGGAAGGTGTGTGTGTGGGGGGGGGGCAACACTCACCTGTGGCTGCAGTGCAATCACCTCCAAACTTTTCTGCAGAAACACAAAGACAGGCGCAACTCTGGGGGAGGGGCCCCTCAGCCCCCCAGGCTCCATTACGGAGCACGTGACCAGTTTACCCCCAAGGCCTCCTCCCCCCTCCCCCCAACTCCCTCCAGGCAGGGAGGCCCCAGAGCTCCCCACACAGCTGCAGGTGTGGGGGGAGCTGCCCTGGAGAGCCAGGTACACGGTCCCAGATGTGGCCCTGCTGCCCCTCCAAAATGCAGAATCCATCGCTTGATCAGGGAAGCTTTCCACGCACAGACAGCCCCGGAGACCCAGACAGGGACATGCATCTCAGATCGAACTGCCCAACCCCAAAGGGACCTGAGGAACCCGCAGAGACAGTCAATTTGCCCAGCAGCGAGCATCTTCCTTGGCCCCAGATCAGCCCTGCCCTATACTTCTGGGGCAGCCAAATGCTCGGACGTGGCCCTTCCGCCCTGTAAACCTGCCTGTTCTCACTTCCCAGACACCTGCTGGACATCGTTCCATCAGGACCCCAAAGCCAGGATCCTCGCTCACCTCCGTTTCATAGAATCATAGAATAGAAGAGTTGGAAGTGGCCAAGTGACCCTTTTAGCATCTCAGCCAGGCGGGGAGAAGTCCTCTGCTCACGAGGAAGTGGGCTCAGACACAGGGAGCGCCCCATAACCCCTGCACACCCAAGGGGCTTCCTGAGCATCGAAAACCATTGCAAAACGACCTCCACATCTCTGGCCACCCAAAGGAGGCCGTGAGGGGCAGGGCCAGGGAGCCCGCGTAGGAGGGCAGGAAAGGGGGCATTTGCTTCTGTGCAAGAGAGGAGGCGAAGCTCCTCCCCACCTGACCAGCAGTGGCCTGCCTGTTGGGGTCTCACTGGGGCGACCAGCACAAAGGATTGTCCCAGGAGTCGTCCCTGGGCAGCTTCGATCCAAACCATCCATTCAGAACATCCACAAGGTGAACTCGGCAGCATCCTGACCACGACCCAGACCTGGACACGGGCCCCCCCACCTGGAGCACTGGGGCCAGGAGCAGCTGTCCCCAAACCTGAAGGAGGGACCTGTGCTGCTTCCTGCCTGCAATTGCCATCCATTTCCTGGGAGGACTCATTCCAGTGTCCCCCTCTTTGGGATACAAGGATCCCAGGTGTTGAAATTCGGGCAGGACGCCTTTGCCTTGCAACTTGCTCAGTAAGGGCTGCCCTTCTGTCCTGCAGGAGATTGTCTACGAACAGTAAACGCTGCAGAACCGACTTCCCCTCAGCCATTTTCTGGGAGTTCAGCCCGCCTGGCCGGAGCCCCCCTGCAGCCCCAAAGGCAGCTGACTGCTCAGACTCAGAGGGGGACGCGCAGCCCCTCCGCCACCCACTCAGCCCCTCTTTCCCCTTGGCTGAGGGACGGACACAGAGAGGGGCGCTTAGAGTCACACCACGGGCCCATTTTGAGGGGCAGCTCAGGTGACACAAGCAGCCAGGCCTGGGCACCAAGCCTGCTGGAAAACACAGCCATGGGTGCTGAGAGTCTGTCCAAGGGGGCAACAGCCTGTTCTTCCCCTCCCTCTTTCAGAGCGAAAATGGTGCATCCAGATAACTGGAATGTCTTTCACCAGGACACAAAACCCAGAATTCTTGACCAGCTTCTCCACCCCTCAGTGGACTGTCCTATTCCTCCATTTCCCACCCAGGGGAGGTCTGCCCTGTGCTGGAGAAAATGTGGGGAAAGGGAGGAAACACTCACCTTTGGCTGCCTCACAGTCACCATCAAGCGTCCCTGTAAAAGCACAGACAGAGGCACGGACCTGATCAGATCCCACGGTCCCACGAAGCCGCCCCGCCACCCCCTCAGGACTCTACCCTCCCTTCTCCCTCTCCAGGAAGGAAGGCCCAAAGCTTCCCACAGAACTGCATTCATGGAGCTCCCATGGGGGGGGGGGGCAAACAGTTTCCCAGGGGCAGCCCCTTCCTGGCCACCAGCCCCTCCATGCCCAGGACTCCGGGAGCCATTCATGCTCCGCAGCTGCAGTGGGCAATGACTGCTGGGATTATGGCGCCCCCACCCAAGGCTATGGGGACCCTTTGAGACTCCCAGCCAGGAGGGGAGAAGTCCTCTCCTCACGAGGAAGTGGACTCGGACACAGGGAGCGCCCTGTCAACCCTGTCCTGGGCACTGAAACCCATGAGAAAGCGACCTCCACATCTCTGGCCCCACCAAAGGAGGTAGTGAGGGGCAGGGCCAGGGAGCCCCAGTAGGAGGGCAGGAAAGGGGGTGTTTGCTTCTGTGCAGGAGACGAAGCGAAGCTCATCGTCACCTGGTCTCTTTGGGCAACCAGCACAAAGGATTGTCCCCAGAGGAGTCCCAGGGCAGCGTCCATCCAGACAGCCCATTCAGAACATCCACAAGGTGAACTCGGCAGCATCCTGACCCCGACCCAGACACGGACCCCCCGCCTGGAGCTCTGGGGCAGGAGCCACTGCTGCCACACCTGAGAGAGGGACCTGTGCTGCTTCCTGCCTGCAATTGCCATCCATTTCCTGGGAGGACTCATTCCAGTGCCCCCCTCTTTGGGATACAAGGATTCCAGGTGTTGAAATTTGGGCAGGACGCCTTTGCCTTGGGACTTGCTCAGCAAGGGATGCCCTTGTGTCCTGCAGGAGATTGTCTACGAACAGCAAACGCCGCAGAACCAACTTCCCCTCGGCCATTTCCTGGGAGTTCGGCCCACCTGCCTGGAGCCCCCCTGCAGCACCGAAGGCGGCCGACTGCTCAGACTCAGGCGGGGACATGCAGCCCCCCCGCCATCCCCTCAGCCCCTCTTTCCCCTTGGCTGAGGGACGGACACAGAGTGGGGCGCATAGAGTCACACCACGTGCCCATTTTGAGCGGCAGCTCAGGTGGCAGGCAAGCGGCCAGGCCAGGCACCAATCCTGCTGGAAAACACAGCCAGGGGTGCTGAGAATCTGTCCAAGGGGGCCACTGCCTGTTCTTCTCCTCTCGCTTTCAGAGGGAAAACGGTGCATCCAGATAACCGGACTGTTTTCCACCAGGACACAAAACCCAGAATTCTTGCCCAGCTTCCTCCATCCGTCAGCGGACCGTCCTATTCCTCCATTTCCCACCCTGGGGAGGCCTGCCCTGTGCTGGAGACAATGTGGGGAAAATGAGGAAACACTCACTTCTGGCTGCCTCCCAGTCACCATCAAGCTTCCCTGCAAAAGCACAAAGGTACGGACCCGATCAGATCCCACGGCCCCACAAAGCCACCCTGCCACCCCCCTCAAGACTCTGCCCTCCCTTCTCCCTCTCCCTCTCCAGGAAGGAAGGCCCAACGCTTCCCACAGAACTGCATTCATGGAGCTCCCACAGGGGGCCAAAGCACTTTCCCAGGGGCAGCCCCAGAGGGGCACATGTGTCCCCTCGCGTGACACGGGGCCGGGCCCTGTGCTGCCTCCACGGACAGGCCAAGCAGCCAGGAAGGGGCTGCATTTGGGACAGGCCAAGAGATGCTTCCTGGCCACCATGCCAAGGACTCTGGGAGCCATTCACGCTCTGCAGCTGCAGTGGGCAATGACTGCTGGGATCGCAGCCCCCCACCCAGGAATCCAGGGACCCTTTGAGCCCCCCAGCCAGGAGGGGAGCAGCTCTCCTCTCACAAGCAGGTGGACCAAGGTACGGGAAACACCCTTTGGCCCCTGCACACCCAAGGACCTTCCTGGGCTTCGAAAACCACTGGAAAGCGACCTCCACATCTCTGGCCCCACCAAAGGAGCGCTGAGAACTGCCAGAAAGAGAAAAAGCCAGAAAGAAAAGCCGCGGACGGGGAGGGAGGGAGGGCAGGGGGCACCGAGCTGGGGAAGGAGGGCAGGGAAGGGTCCTCTTGATGCTGTGTGAAAGGGGAGGAGCCTCCCCCCCTCAGGACACCAGCCGGGGGCCCTTGGTGCTGTTACGGGAAAGGGCCCGAAGCCTTGTCACGGGAGGAGCACGTCTTGGATGGGCATCTTGGATCCAGGCAGCCCATCCCGAGCACCCGCAAGAAACCCTCTCCCCAATCTCGAAGGGCAACGTGGAGACATCCCGGCTGGCCAGCCTCTCATCCTTTCTTGCACTGCCCTGCTGTATCTCTCTTGGGGACCCCCTCCTCTGGCTCGGGGTCCAGGAGCAGCGACCCCCTTCTGCTCAGGCAGCGACCCCTTTCTCTGCCCTCTTTCCTGACTGGGGTCCTTCTTAGCTCTGCTTGACGGTGCAGCTGCCCGGCTTGCATGCCAAGTCGCCTGGACGGGGCAGTACAGGCCGTGGGGAGGCTCCAGCACCGGGCCCCCCTGGGCTCCCCCTCAAGGGGCCGCATCTCCAGGCCCCGAAGCCAGGAATTCCTGCCCGACTCCCTACCAACCCTCACCAACTCCTCCCCGTGTTCCCATTTCCTGGCCAAGGGAGGCCTGCCCTGTGTTGGCGTGAACATGTGGAGGGGGGCAGCACTCACATTCTGCGGCGCGGAAGGAAATTCCGAGCTTCCCTGCAAAAGCACAAACGAGTCAGAGATCCCCCAGCCTCACCACCTGCAGCCACGAAGCCCCCAAGCTTCCTTCCCCCAGACATTCCCCCCTCCACAGGACTGAGGTGGTGCAGGGACCTCAAATGGGGGCAGGCAGTGGGCTGCCCCTCCCTCCAGCTGCAACCGTCTCAAGGGGCTCGGGCTGCAGGAGTAGCAGCCTGCCCCCCAGAGGCCCCCCCCACTTCTCCCAGGTCCAATTCGTGCCTGGAATGGGCTGGGCTGGGCTTGGGGAAGGGACTCGGTCCCTGGCAGGAGCTCCCACCAGCACCAGAGGCAGCGGCATGCCCAGACGCGGACACTCAGCACCCGGCCAGGCCTGCTGCGCCCCGTTTCCGGAGTCCCCCACAGTCCCATCTTAACTTGTAGCTCTGGTATGGGCACGAATCCCGCTGGAAAAGGGAGCCGGGCACGGAGGGATGTGCGGAATGGGCCATCCTTCCTCTTCTCTGCCCACCAAGAGACGGGACATCTGGGCAACATCGGTCGATCAGGACCCGAAATCCAGATTCTCGCCCACCCCCCAACATGCCCCCACTGCCCCTGCCTGCCGAGGGAGGCCTGCCCTGTGTTGGGGGATTCCAGGTAAAGGGGGCAGCACTCACCAAACGCTGCTCTGAGATCCTCTTTAAGCTTATCTGCAAAACCAGAAATACAAGCAGAACTCAAGTCAGGGGCCATCCTGTCCCATCATCCACACTCACTAAACCCGGCACCCCTTGCCACCCAGAAGACACATTTCGAGTCCCTCTCTGACACCTTCGGGGAAGCAGGACCCACAGCTCAGCGCCAAACTAGAGGGGCTCCCACTGTGGGGCCCAGCCAGATGCTTTTCCTCTTTTCTATGTGGGGACACCGAGCGCACAGCCTTCTCCGTATGTGGAGGGAGGGGGAGCATCAATTATCAGTCGCATCTGAACTGGGATATGGGGAGCACTCCTTAAATTCCTCGGGAGTAGAAGGCAGAATTCCCTGGGAGGATAAACTCCTCTTAAGAGCCACATTCAACTCTGTCTCTCCAGGAAAAAACACTTTGAGAACCAGCAGAGAGAAAGGGTAAGGAGAGAGGTCAAAATTGGTTCATGGGGGAAACAGAACCAAGAGGGGTGGGAATTGGCGAATGGGTGTGCTTGAGATGTTGTTGTTGTGTGTGTGTGGGGGGGGGGGGAGCAGGATGGGGGAGTGGGAGGGAGGGGTGGAGAGGGAGAGAGAGAAGGTGGGGGAGAGGGAGAGCTGGTGCCCCCCTAACATCAGTCCATGGGGAAAGGTCTCTTCTGCTTTTATTATTATTATTATTATTTATTTTATTAAAACATTTATATGCCACCCCATCACAACAAAGCCTCGGGGAGGCTTGCAACGTATTAAAATACAGTAAAATCATTTAGACCTTACTATTTATCCCTCCCCCCAACTCTCTGCTCCTTCCTCACTTGTGGGGCACGTCCCCTGAGCACCGGCTGCAGGTCCCTTCAGGAGCAGAAGCATCCCAGGGCTGCTCAGGAGATGTGGGACGGTCAGTCAGCGCATTCGCTGGCCCAGAAGGTGCTCCAGGGGCCAGGAAGGAGGGAGCAATTCAGGCCCCCGACCCTCTCGCAAAAGAGGCGCTCTTGCCAGGGCGTCTGGCCAGTGTTCCTGCCCTGGTCTTTCCGCCTCCGACATGCCGGCATTGGGGGGTTGGGTGGCGGACGAAAAGCTCTGGACTTCAGGGGGGCCCCTGCCTCCTGCTGGATTCCAGCCCGTCTGGAGCTGCCTTGCCCAGACCAGCCACGGGCCCAGCGCTGGGAGGAGGCCTGAGCTGGGAGTGGGGGCAGGGCCGCTTCCTTGCCCCATCCCGGGAGCCCCACGGAGCCCAGGTACCCGGGATGGCGACACCCATCAGCCTGCACATGTCAGCACCGTTGCTGCTCCCTTGCGCCCCCTCCCTCCTCTTTCCTGTCTCCCCACCCCCTGCCCCTTCTTTGCTTTGATGAGTGTTTTCTTTTTGGTGTTTGGGTGCCTGCAGTCCTAACTCTGGTGTCCCATCCATGGGGCTGGGGTCAAGGGGCTGAGGGGAAAATGGAGTCCGGGCCGCCCTCTGCCACCCTGAAGACGTGGACTCAGACAACACATGACAACCTGGAGGAGAAACCCTTGCAGGCTGCCAAGGGAGGGAGGGCCTGGGGGGCAGCTGCAGCCCCATCCCCTTAATTTTGTGGGTCCACTGGGGGAAGTCAAGCTGCGAGGCCTGGTCTGGAAGGGGCAGCCCAGGGCGCTGAGTAATTTGTCCAAGGGGCCAAGCGCGCTCTCTCTCTCTCGCTCTCTCTCGCTCTCCCAGAACGCAGAATAGACTTCTGTACGAGCCCCCCTGCCAGAGCCCCCCTGCAGCGCCAGAGGCAGCTGAGCGCACAGACTCAGACAGGGACGCGCAGCCCCTCCGCCATCCCCTTAGCCCCTTTCCCCTCGGCTGAGGGACGGACCCAGAGAGGGACACTTAAGAGTCACACCACGTGCCCATTTGTGAGAGCAGGTCTCTCCCTCCGAGGGAAAACAGCTCATCCAGATGACCAGGCGGCTCTCTATCAGACCCAAACCCCAGAATTCCTGCCCAGCTTCCTCCACCCCTCAGTGGATCCTCCCAGGCTGCCGTGTCCCACCCTGGGGAGGCCTGCCCTGTACTGGAGAAAATGTGGGGAGAGGGAGGTAACACTCGATTACTGCAAGGTAGCCCTTACCAAGTATCTCTGCACAAGGGAAGGACCCCGTCACATCACCTGAAGCCACCCCCCTGCTCCCCTCACGACTCCCCCCACCTCCTCCCTCTCGCTCTCCAGGGAAGGAGGCCCCAAAGTTTGGCCCCGTGGACAAACTCAGGGAGCCAGAGGAGTCTCTCAGCCGGGAGGGGAGCCGCTCCCTTCACACAACCAAGTGAATCAAGATGCCCCATAGCCTGCCCAGCAGGGAGCGACACCTGGAGAGACAGGCACATGGTCCCAGAGGTGGCCCTGCTGCCCCTCCAAAATGCAGAATCCATTGCTGGACCAGGGAAGCTTTCCATGCACAAACAGCCCCGGAAACCCAGACAGGGACGTGCATCTTGGATCGAACTGGCCAACCCCAAAGGGACCTGAGGAATCCGCAGGAGTCAGTCAATTTGCCCAGCAGCGAGCATCCTGCTCAGCCCAGGATCAGCCCAGCCCTATACTTCTGGGGCAGCCAAATGCTCGAACTCGGCCCTTCCGCCCTGTTCTCGCTCCCCAGACACCTGCCGGACATCGTTCCACCGGGACCCCAACGCCAGGATCCTCGCCCACCTCCGTTTCCCACCGCTCAGCTTATCCTCCCTCCCACGGAGGCCTGTCCTGTGGTGGAGGAAGCATGGAAAGGGGCCACACTCACCAAGTGCTGCAGAGGAGCCATCGCTGAGTTTCCCTGCAAAGACACAGACCGGGGCTCGGATACGCATCACATCACCCAGTCCCCCCACACCACCCACCCCTGCTCCTCACAAGACCCTCCTCTGTCTCCTGCTCTCGCCCCCCAGGAAGAGGCCCCAGCCCTCCGCACACAGCGGGCTCCCCACAGAGGCCGCCCGCTTCCCTGAGGCAGCCCAAGAAGGCAGACTTCCCCTCTCCTGACACCGGGCCCAGCCGCGTGCCGGCTTCGTGGAAGGAAGGAGTGAGGAAGGGGCTGCACCCGGGGCAGGCGGGGGCTCTTGGAAGCCACTTCTGGGAGGACGGGCTCCCTGCCCGAGGCCCAAGGCTCTCCGGGTCGTTTGCCTCCCTCTGGGCCCTTCCAGGGCTTTCCATGGAGCTCCCACAGAGGGCCCAAACCACCTTCCCAGGGGCAGCCCCAGAGGGGCAGATGTTCTGCCTCATGTGACACAGGGCCAGGCACTGTGCTGCCTCCACGGACAGGCCAAGCAGCCAGGAAGGGGCTCAGTCGGGGGCAGGCCCAGGGATCCTCCATGCCCAGGACTCCGGGGGCCCTTTGAGCCTCCCAGCCAGGAGGGGAGCAGCTCTCTTCTCACAAGCAGGTGACCAAGATACGGGAAACACCCTTTGGCCCCTGCACACGCAAGGACCTTTCTGGGCATCGAAAAATATTGGAAAGCGACCTCCACATCTCTGGCCCCACCAAAGGAGCACTGAGAACCCTGACCCAGACTGGATACGGACCCCTATGCCTTGAGCTCTGGGGACAGGAGCAGCTGTCCCCCAACCTGAAGGAGGGACCTGTGCTGCTTCCTGCCTGCAATTGCCATCCATTTCCTGGGAGGACTCATTCCAGTGTCCCCCTCTTTGGGATACACGGATCCCAGGCGTTGAAATTCGGGCAGGACGCCTTTGCCTTGGGACTTGCTCAGCAAGGGCTGCCCTTGTGTCCTACAGGAGATTGTCTACGAACAGCAAACTCCGCAGAACCAACTTCCCCTTGGCCATTTTCTGGGAGTTCAGCCCTCCTGGCCAGAGCCCCCCTGCAGCACCTAAGGCGGCCGAGTGCTCAGACTGAGGCGGGGACATGCAGCCCCTCCGCCATCCCCTCACCCCACTTTCCCCATGGCTCAGGGACAGACCCAGAGAGGGGCGTTTAGAGTCACACCACGTGCCCATTTTGAGGGGCAGCTCGGGTGGCAGGCAAGCAGCCAGGCGAGACACCAATCCTGCTGGAAAGGGCAGCCAGGGGTGCTGAGAGTCTGTCCAAGGGGGCAACAGCCTGTTCTTCCCCTCCCTCTTTCAGAGGGAAAACGGTGCATCCAGATAACCGGACTGTTTTGCACCAGGACACAAAACCCAGAATTCTTGACCAGCTTCTCCACCCCTCAGTGGACTGTCCTATTCCTCCATTTCCCACCCAGGGGAGGTCTGCCCTGTGCTGGAGAAAATGTGGGGAAAGGGAGGAAACACTCACCTTTGGCTGCCTCACAGTCACCATCAAGCGTCCCTGTAAAAGCACAGACAGAGGCACGGACCCGATCAGATCCCACGGACCCACAAAGCCGCCCCGCCACCCCCTCAAGACTCTGCCCTCCCTTCTCCCTCTCCCTCTCCAGGAAGGAAGGCCCAAAGCTTCCCACAGAACTGCATTCATGGAGCTCCCACGGGGGGCCAAGCAGATTCCCAGGGGCAGCCCCAGAGGGCAGATGTTCCCCCTCGCGTGACACGGGGCCAGGCCCTGGGCTGCCTCCACGGACAGGCCAAGCAGCCAGGAACGGGCTCAGTCGGGGACAGGCCAAGGGGCCCTTCCTGGCCCCCAGCCCCTCCATGCCCAGGACTCCCGGAGCCACTCATGCTCCGCAGCTGCAGAGGGCAGTGACTGCTGGGATAGAAGCCCCCACACAGGACTCCGGGGACACTTTTAGCATCTCAGCCAGGAGGGGAGCAGTTCTCTCTGCACGAGAAAGTGGACTCAGACACAGGGAGCACCCCGTCACCCCGTACACAGAAGGACCTTCCTGAGCATCGAAAACCATTGCAAAGCAACCTCCACATCTCTGGCCACCCAAAGGAGGCAGTGAGGGGCAGGGCCAGGGAGCCCGGGCAGGAGGGCAGAAAAGGGGGCATTTGCTTCTCTGCAAGAGACGAAGCGAAGCTCCTCCCCACCTGACCAGCAGCGGCCTGCCTGTTGGGGTCTCATTATGGCGAACAACACAAAGGGTTGTCCCCGGAGGAGTCCCTGGGCAGCTTCGATCCAAAGCATCCATTCAGAACGTCCACAAGGTGAACTCGGCAGCATTCTGACCCCGACCTTGACACAGGCCCCGCAGCCCCCCGCCTGGAGCTCTGGGGCCAGGAGCAGCTGTCCCCAAACCTGAAGGGGGGACCTGTGCTGCTTCGTGCCTGCAATTGCCATCCATTTCCTGGGAGGATTCCTTTCAGTGCCCCCCTCTTTGGGATACAAGGACCCCCAGGCGTTGTTTTCCACCAGGACACAAAACCCAGAATTCCTGCCCAGCTTCCTCCACCCCTCAGCGGACCGTCCTAGGCCTCCATTTCCCGCCCTGGGGAGGCCTGCCCTGTGCTGGAGAAAATGTGGGGAAAGGGAGGAAAGACTCACCTGTGGCTGCCTCACAGTCACCATCAAGCTTCCCTGCAAAAGCACAGACAGAGGCACGGACGCGATCAGATCCCACGGCCCCACAAAGCCACCCTGCCACCCCCTCAAGACTCTGCCCTCCATTCTCCCTCGCTCTCTCCAGGAAGGAAGGCCCAAAGCTTCCCACAAAACTGCATTCATGGAGCTCCCCCAGGGGGCCAAACCGTTTCCCAGAGGCAGCCCCAGAGGGGCAGATGTTCCCCCTCGCCTTACACGGGGCCAGGCACTGTGCTGCCTCCATGGACAGGCCAAGCAGCCAGGAAGCGGCTCAGTCGGTGACAGGCCAAGGGGCCATTCCTGGCATCCAGCCCCTCCATGCCCAGGACTCTGGGAGACATTCATGCTCTGCAGCTGCAGTGGGCAAGACTGCAGGGAGGGCAGTCCCCAACCCAAGACTCTGGGGACCCTCTGAGCCTCCCCGCCAGGAGGAAAGCGTCTCTCCTCTCTCATGCAGGTGAACCAAGATACGGGAAACATCATTTGGCCCCTGCACACGCAATGACCTTCCTGGGCATCAAAAACCTTTGCAAAGCGACCTCCACATCTCTGGCCCCACCAATGGAGCACTGAGAACCCTGACCCAGACTGGATACGGACCCCTCTGCCTTGAGCTCTGGGGACAGGAGCAGCTGTCCCCAAACCTGAAGGAGGGACCTGTGCTGCTTCCTGCCTGCAATTGCCATCCATTTCCTGGGAGGACTCATTCCAGTGTCCCCCTCTTTGGGATACACGGATCCCAGGCGTTGAAATTCGGGCAGGACGCCTTTTCCTTGGGACTTGCTCAGCAAGGGCTGCCCTTCTGTCCTACAGGAGATTGTCTACGAACAGCAAACGCCGCAGAACCAACTTCCCCTTGGCCATTTTCTGGGAGTTCAACCCACCTGGCCAGAGCCCCCCTGCAGCACCTAAGGCGGCCGAGTGCTCAGACTGAGGCGGGGACATGCAGCCCCTCCGCCATCCCCTCACCCCACTTTCCCCATGGCTGAGGGACAGACCCAGAGAGGGGCACTTAGAGTCACACCCGTGCCCATTTTAAGGGGCAGCTCGGGTGACAGGCAAGCAGCCAGGCGAGACACCAATACTGCTGGAAAGGGCAGCCAGGGGTGCTGTGAATCTGCCCAAGGGAGCAACTGCCTGTTCTTCCCCTCCCTCTTTCAGAGGGAAAACGGTGCATCCAGATAACGGGAATGTTTTCCACCAGGACAGAACCCAGAATTCCTGCCCACCTTCCTCCACCCGTCAGTGGACCATCCTAGGCCTCCATTCCCACCCTCGGGAGGCCTGCCCTGTGCTGGAGACAATGTGGGGAAAGGGAGGAAACACTCACCTTTGGCTGCCTCATAGTCACCATCAAGCTTCCCTGCAAAAGCACAGACAGAGGCACAAACACAATCAGATCCCACGGTCCCACGAAGCCACCCTGCCACCCCTCTCAAGACTCTGCCCTCCCTTCTCCCTCGCTCTCTCCAGGAAGGAAGGCCCAAAGCTTCCCACAGAACTGCACTGATGGAGCTCCCACAGGGGGGCCAAACAGTTTCCCAGAGGCAGCCCCAGAGGGCAGATGTTCCCCCTCGCATGACACGGGGCCAGGCCCTGGGCTGCCTCCACGGACAGGTCAAGCAGCCAGGAAGGGGCTCAGTCGGGGACAGGTCAAGGGGTCCTCCATGCCCAGGACTCCAGGAGCCACTCATGCTCCGCAGCTGCAGAGAGCAGTGACTGCTGGGATAGAAGCCCCCACACAGGACTCCGGGGACCCTTTTAGCATCTCAGCCAGGAGGGGAGCAATTCTCTGATCACGAGGAAGTGGACTCAAGACACAGGGAGTGCCCCGTCACCCCGTACACAGAAGAACCTTCCTGGGCATTGAAAACCATGGGAAAGCGACCTCCACATCTCTGGCCCCACCAAAGGAGGCAGTGAGGGGCAGGGCCAGGGAGCCCGGGCAGGAGGGCAGGAGGCAACAGCCTGTTCTTCCTCTCTCTCTTTCCGAGGGAAATGGGTGCATCCAGATAACCGGAATGTTTTCCACCAGGACACAAAACCCAGAATTCCTGCCCAGCTTTCTCCATCCGTCAGCGGACCAACCTAGGCCTCCATTTCACACCCTCGGGAGGCCTGCCCTGTGCTGGAGACAATGTGGGGAAAGGGAGGAAACACTCACCTTTGGCTGCCCAGTAGTCATCATCAAGCTTCCCTGCAAAAGCACAGACAGGGGCACGGTCCCGATCAGATCCCACGGCCCCACAAAGCCACCCTGCCACCCCCCTCAAGACTCTTCCCTCCCTCTCCTCTCTCCCTCTCCAGGAAGGAAGGCCCAACGCTTCCCACAGAACTGCATTGATGGAGCTCCCAAAGGGGGGCCAAGGAGTTTCCCAGGGGCAGCTCCAGAGGGGCAGATGTTCCCCCTCGCGTGACACGGGGCCAGGCCCTGTGCTGCCTCCACAGACAGGCCAAGCAGCCAGGAAGGGGCTCAGTCGGGTACAGGCCAAGGGATCCTCCATGCCAAGGACTCTGGGGGCCCTTTGAGCCTCCCAGCCAGGAGGGGAGCAGCTCTCTTCTCACAAGCAGGTGACCAAGATACGGGAAACATCATTTGGCCCCTGCACACGCAAGACCTTCCTGGGCAGTGAAAACTATTAGAAAGCAACCTCCACATTTCTGGCCCCACCAAAGGAGCACTGAGAACCCTGACCCAGACCTGGACACAGCCCCCCCCCCCCCGAGCTCTGGGGCCCGGAGCAGCTGTCCCCACGCCTGAAGGAGGGACCTGTGCTGCTTCGTGCCTGCAATTGCCATCCATTTCCTGGGAGGATTCCTTTCAGTGCCCCCCTCTTTGGGATACAAGGAACCCCAGGCGCTGTTTTCCACCAGGACAGAACCCAGAATTCCTGCCCACCTTCCTCCACCCGTCAGCGGACCGTCCTAGGCCTCCATTTCCCACCCTGGGGAGGCCTGCCCTGTGCTGGAGAAAATGTGGGGAAAGGGAGGAAACACTCACTTCTGGCTGCCCAGTCGTCATCATCAAGCTTCCCTGCAAAAGCACAGACAGAGGCACGGACCCGATCAGATCCCACGGTCCCACGAAGCCACCCTGCCACCCCCTCAAGACTCTGCTCTCCCTTCTCTCTCTCGCTCGCCCAAAGCTTCCCACAGAACTGCATTCATGGAGCTCCCACAGGAGGGCCAAGCAGTTTCCCGGGGGCAGCCCCAGAGGGGCAGATGTTCCCCCTCGCCTAACACGGGGCCAGGCCCTGTGCTGCCTCCACGGACAGGCCAAGCAGCCAGGAAGGGGCTCAGTCAGGGACAGGCCAAGGCATCCTTCCTGGCCACCAGTCCCTCCATGCCCAGGACTCCCAGAGACATTCATGCTCCGCAGCTGCAGCGGGCAATGACTGCTGGGATTGCAGCCCCTCACTCAGGACTCCAGGGACACTTTTAGCCTCCCAGCCAAGAGGGGAGCAGCTCTCTTCTCACAAGCAGGTGACCAAGATACGGGAAACACCCTTTGGCCCCTGCACACGCAAGGACCTTCCTGGGCATCGAAAAGTATGGGAAAGGGACCTCCACATCTCTGGCCCCACCAAAGGAGCGCTCAGAACCCTGACCCAGACTGGATACGGACCCCTCAGCCTGGAGCTCTAGGGCCAGGGGCAGCTGCCCCACGCCTGGAGGGACCTGTGCTGCTTCCTGCCTGCAATTGCCATCCATTTCCTGGGGGGACTCATTTCAGTGTCCCCCTCTTTGGGATACAAGGACCCCCAGGCGTTGTAATTCGGGCAGGATGCCTTTGCCTTGGGACTCGCTCAGCAAGGGCTGCCCTTGTGTCCTGCAGGAGAAAGTCAAAGAGCAGCAAATGCCGCAGGACCGACTTCCCCTCGGCCATTTTCTGGGAGTTCAGCCCTCCTGGCCGGAGCCCCCCTGCAGCACCAAAGGTGGCCGAGTGCTCAGACTCAGACGGGGACGCGCAGCCCCCGCGCCATCCCCTCAGCCCCTCTTTCCCCTTGGCTGATGGACGGACCCAGAGAGGGGCACTTAGAGTCACACCACGTGCCCATTTTGAGGGGCAGCTCAGGTGGCAGGCAAGCAGCCAGGCGAGGCACCAATCCTGCTGGAAAGGGCAGCCAGGGGTGCTGAGCATCTGCCCAAGGGGGCAACTGCCTTTTCTTCCCCTCTCTCTTTCAGAGGGAAAACGGTGCATCCAGATAACCGGAATGTTTTCCACCAGGACAGAACCCAGAATTCCTGCCCACCTTCCTCCACCCGTCAGTGGACCGTCCTAGGCCTCCATTTCACACCCTCGGGAGGCCTGCCCTGTGCTGGAGAAAATGTGGGGAAAGGGAGGAAACACTCACTTCTGGCTGCCCAGTAGTCATTAAGAAGCTTCCCTGCAAAAGCACAGACAGAGGCACGGACCCGATCAGATCCCACGGCCCCACAAAGCCACCCTGCCACCCCCCTCAAGACTCTGTCCTCCCTCCTCCCTCTCCCTCTCCAGGAAGGAAGGCCCAAAGCTTCCCACAGAACTGCATTCATGGAGCTCCCACAGGGGGGCCAAGTAGTTTCCCAGGGGCAGCCCCAGAGGGGCAGATGTTCCCCCTCGCGTGACACGGGGCCGGGCCCTGTGCTGCCTCCACGGACAGGCCAAGCAGCCAGGAAGGGGCTCAGTGGAGACAGGCCAAGGGATCCTCCATGCCCAGGACTCTGGCAGCCATTGATGTTCCGCAGCTGCAGCAGGCAATGACAGCTGGGGTTGCAGTCCCCTACCCAAGACTCTGGGGACCCTTTGAGCACCCCAGTCAGGAGGGGAGCAGCTCTCCTTTCACAAGCAGGTGACCAAGATATGGGAAACACCCTTTGGCCCCTGCACACGCAAGGACCTTCCTGGGCTTCGAAAACCATTGGAAAGCGACCTCCACATCTCTAGCCCCACCAAAGGAGCGCTGAGAACTGCCAGACAGAGAAAAGGTCTGAAAGAAAAGCCACGGGGAGGGAGGGAGGGAGGGCAGGGGGCACCGAGCTGGGGAAGGGTGTCAGGAAAGGGTCCTCTTGATGCTGTGTGAAAGGGGAGGAGCCTCCCCCCCACAGAACACCAGCGGGGGGCCCTTGGGTGCTGTTACGGGAAGGGGCCCGAAGCCTTTTCACGGGAGGAGCCCGTCTTGGATGGGCATCTTGGATCCAGGCAGCCCATCCCGAGGACCTGTGGTGGAAACGACATGGAAAGTGTGCATGTGCGGGGGGGACGGGACACTCACGTTTGGCTGCAGTGCGATCACCTCCAAACTCCTCTGCAGAAACACAAAGACGGGCGCAACTCTGGGGGAGGGCCCCTCAGCCTCCCCAGACTCCATCATGTGACCCCTGTTTGCCCCGCAGGCCTCCTCCCCCCTCCCCCAACTCCCCCCAGGCAGGGAGGCTCCAGAGCTGCCTGGTCCCACAGGGGGCCCTGCTACGCCTCCAAAATGCAGAATCCGTTGCTGGACCAGGGAACCTTTCCATGCACAAACAGCCCCAGAGACCCAAACAGGGACGTGCATCTCGGATCGAACTGGCCAACCCCAAAGGGACCTGAGGAACCCGCAGGAGCCAGTCAATTTGCTCAGCAGCAAGCACCCCGCTCGGCCCCAGATCAGCCCTGCCCTATACTTCTGGGGCAGCCAAATGCTCGAACTCGGCCCTTCCGCCCTGTTCTCACTCCCCAGACACCTGCCAGACATCATTCCACCGGGACCCCAAAGCCGGGATCCTCGCTCACCTCCGTTTCCCACCGCTCAGCTTCTCCTCCCTCCCACGGAGGCCTGTCCTGTGGTGGAGGAAGCATGGAAAGGGGCCACACTCACCAAGTGCTGCAGAGGAGCCATCGCTGAGTTTCCCTGCAAAGACACAGACCGGGGCTCGGATTCGAATCACATCACCCAGTCCCCCCACACCACCCACCCCTGCGCCTCACAAGACCCTCCTCTGTCTCCTGCTCTCGCCCCTCAGGAAGAGGCCCCAGCGCTCCCCACACAGCGGGCTCCCCACAGAGGCCGCCCGCTTCCCTGAGGCCCCCCAAGAAGGCAGACCTCCCCTCGCCTGATACCGGGCCCGGCCGCGTGCCGGCTTCGTGGAAGGAGGAGCAAGGAAGGGGCTGCACCCGTTGGCAGGGAGACGACACGCACCTTCGGCTTCTTCGTAACTCCTTTGGAGTCTCTCTGCAAAGGGACAAAGAGGCCGCGCTGCAAGTCAGGATCCTCCACCTCCCCCTGCAGCCACAACGCCCCCCCTCGCTCCCCACCTCACAATTCGCCAGCCGCTCCCTCCCTCGCTCCGGGGAAGGAGGGCCCACAGCTGCAGGGACGGAGCTCCCACACGGAGGCCGTCTGCTTCCCTGAGGCCCCCCAAGAAATCAAACTTCCCCTCGCCAGATACTGGGCCCGGCCGTGTGCCGGCTCCGTGCAAGGAGGAGCGAGGAAGGGGCTGCACCCGGGGCAGGCGGGGGCTCTAGGAAGACCCTCCCGGGAGGACGGGCTCCCTGCCCGAGGCCCAAGGCTCTCCAGGTCGTTTGCCTCCCTCTGGGCCTCCCCGGCACTTTCCCATGAGCAGCCGCCTGCCGCTCGAAGGAGGCCCGTTGTTCCCGCAGGGGCAGAGCAGGCCCAGGGGCATAATTCTCCTTGTGGAGCTGCATCGAGGAGGGAGGTCGCCTGGGGAGGGTGCACAGCTGGGAGCCATGTCTTCACCCCCTGCTGCCACGATCCTCCCCCCCAGCCCCACCTGCACCCCCTCTTGCCCCTCCCATGACCTCCATCCCCACACAGGGGACGCCTGCCCGTGTTGACAGAAAGACACAAGGAGGGAGACGACACGCACCTTCGGCTTCTTCGTAACTCCTTTGGAGTCTCTCTGCGAAGGGACAAAGAGGCCGCGCTGCAAGTCAGGATCCTCCACCTCCCCCTGCAGCCACAACACCCCCCCTCGCTCCCCACCTCACATTTCGCCAGCCGCTCCCTCCCTCGCTCCGGGGAAGGAGGGCCCACAGCTGCAGGGACGGAGCTCCCACACGGAGGCCGTCTGCTTCCCTGAGGCCCCCCAAGAAGGCAAACTTCCCCTCGCCAGATACTGGGCCCAGCAGTGTGCCAGCTCCGTGGAAGGAAGGAGCAAGGAAGGGGCTGCACCCGGGGCAGGTGGGGGCTCTCGGAAGACCCTCCTGGGAGGACGAGCCCCCTGCCTGAGGCCCGAGGCTCTCCGGGTCGTTTGCCTCCCTCTGGGCCTCCCCGGCACTTTCCCATGAGCAGCCGCCTGCCGCTCGGAGGAGGCCCGTTGTTCCCGCTGCGGCAGAGCAGACCCAGGGGCATAATTCTCCTTGTGGAGCTGCATCGAGGAGGGGGGTCGCCTGGGGAGGGTGTGCAGCGGGGAGCCATGTCTTCACCCCCTGCTGCCACAATCCTCCCCCTCAGCCCCACCTGCACCCCCTCTTGCCCCTCCTATGACCTCCATCCCCACACAGGGGACGCCTGCCCGTGTTGACAGAAAGACACAAGGAGGGAGACGACACGCACCTTCGGCTTCTTCGGAACTCGTTTGGAGTCTCCCTGCAAAGGGACAAAGGGGCCGCGCTCCAAGTCAGGATCCTCCACCTCCCCCTGCAGCCACAACGCCCCCACCCTCGCTCCCCGCCTCACATTTCGCCAGCTGCTCCCTCCCTCGCTCCGGGGAAGGAGGGCTCACAGCTGCAGGGACGGAGCTCCCACACGGAGGCCGTCTGCTTCCCTGAGGCCCCCCAAGAAAGCAAACTTCCCCTCGCCAGATACTGGGCCCGGCCGTGCGCCGGCTCCGTGCAAGGAGGAGCGAGGAAGGGGCTGCACCCGGGGCAGGCGGGGGCTCTAGGAAGACCCTCCCGGGAGGACGGGCTCCCTGCCTGAGGCCCAAGGCTCTCCAGGTCGTTTGCCTCCCTCTGGGCCTCCCCGGCACTTTCCCATGAGCAGCCGCCTGCCGCTCGAAGGAGGCCCGTTGTTCCCTCAGGGGCAGAGCAGGCCCAGGGGCATAATTCTCCTTGTGGAGCTGCATCGAGGAGGGAGGTCGCCTGGGGAGGGTGCACAGCTGGGAGCCATGTCTTCACCCCCTGCTGCCACGATCCTCCCCCCCAGCCCCACCTGCACCCCCTCTTGCCCCTCCCATGACCTCCATCCCCACACAGGGGACGCCTGCCCATGTTGACAGAAAGACACAAGGAGGGAGACGACACGCACCTTCGGCTTCTTCGTAACTCGTTTGGAGGCTCCCTGCAAAGGGACAAAGGGGCCGCGCTGCAAGTCAGGATCCTCCACCTCCCCCTGCAGCCACAACGCCCCCACCCTCGCTCCCCGCATCACATTTCGCCAGCCGCTCCCTCCCTCGCTCCGGGGAAGGAGGGCCCACAGCTGCAGGGACGGAGCTCCCACACGGAGGCCGTCTGCTTCCCTGAGGCCCCCCAAGAAGGCAAACTTCCCCTCGCCAGATACTGGGCCCAGCAGTGTGCCAGCTCCGTGGAAGGAGGAGCAAGGAAGGGGCTGCACCCGGGGCAGGTGGGGGCTCTCAGAAGCCGCTCCGGGGAGGACGGGCTCCCTGCCCGAGGCCCGAGGCTCTCCGGGTCGTTTGCCTCCCTCTGGGCCTCCCCGGCACTTTCCCATGAGCAGCCGCCTGCCGCTCGGAGGAGGCCCGTTGTTCCCGCTGCGGCAGAGCAGACTCAGGGGCATAATTCTCCTTGTGGAGCTGCATCGAGGAGGGGGGTCGCCTGGGGAGGGTATGCAGCGGGGAGCCACGTCTTCACCCCCTGCTGCCACGATCCTCCCCCCCAGCCCCACCTGCACCCCCTCTTGCCCCTCCCACGACCTCCATCCCCACACAGGGGACGCCTGCCCGTGTTGACAGAAAGACACAAGGAGGGAGACGACACGCACCTTTGGCTTCTTCGTAACTCCTTTGGAGGCTCCCTGCAAAGGGACAAAGGGGCCGCGCTCCAAGTCAGGATCCTCCACCTCCCCCTGCAGCCACAACGCCCCCACCCTCGCTCCCCACCTCACATTTCGCCAGCCGCTCCCTCCCTCGCTCCGGGGAAGGAGGGCCCACAGCTGCAGGGACGGAGCTCCCACACGGAGGCCGTCTGCTTCCCTGAGGCCCCCCAAGAAAGCAAACTTCCCCTCGCCAGATACTGGGCCCGGCCGTGTGCCGGCTCCGTGCAAGGAGGAGCGAGGAAGGGGCTGCACCCGGGGCAGGCGGGGGCTCTAGGAAGACCCTCCCGGGAGGACGGGCTCCCTGCCCGAGGCCCAAGGCTCTCCAGGTCGTTTGCCTCCCTCTGGGCCTCCCCGGCACTTTCCCATGAGCAGCCGCCTGCCGCTCGAAGGAGGCCCGTTGTTCCCGCAGGGGCAGAGCAGGCCCAGGGGCATAATTCTCCTTGTGGAGCTGCATCGAGGAGGGAGGTCGCCTGGGGAGGGTGCACAGCTGGGAGCCATGTCTTCACCCCCTGCTGCCACGATCCTCCCCCCCAGCCCCACCTGCACCCCCTCTTGCCCCTCCCATGACCTCCATCCCCACACAGGGGACGCCTGCCCGTGTTGACAGAAAGACACAAGGAGGGAGACGACACGCACCTTCGGCTTCTTCGTAACTCCTTTGGAGTCTCTCTGCGAAGGGACAAAGAGGCCGCGCTGCAAGTCAGGATCCTCCACCTCCCCCTGCAGCCACAACGCCCCCCCTCGCTCCCCACCTCACAATTCGCCAGCCGCTCCCTCCCTCGCTCCGGGGAAGGAGGGCCCACAGCTGCAGGGACGGAGCTCCCACACGGAGGCCGTCTGCTTCCCTGAGGCCCCCCAAGAAGGCAAACTTCCCCTCGCCTGATACCGGGCCCGGCAGTGTGCCAGCTCCGTGGAAGGAAGGAGCAAGGAAGGGGCTGCACCCGGGGCAGGTGGGGGCTCTCAGAAGCCGCTCCGGGGAGGACGGGCTCCCTGCCTGAGGCCCAAGGCTCTCCAGGTCGTTTGCCTCCCTCTGGGCCTCCCCAGCGCTTTCCCATGAGCAGCCGCCTGCCGCTCGGAGGAGGCCCGTTGTTCCCGCAGGGGCAGAGCAGGCCCAGGGGCGTAATTCTCCTTGTGGAGCTGCATCGAGGAGGGGGGTCGCCTGGGGAGGGTGCACAGCTGGGAGCCATGTCTTCACCCCCTGCTGCCACGATCCTCCCCCCTTCCCAGCCTCACCTGCACCCCCCTCTTGCCCCTCCCACGACCTCCATCCCCACGCAAGGGATGCCTGCCCTGTGTTGGTAGAAAGACACAAGGAGGGAGACGACACGAACCTTTGGCTTCTTCGTAACTCGTTTGGAGGCTCCCTGCAAAGGGACAAAGGGGCCGCGCTCCAAGTCAGGATCCTCCACCTCCCCCTGCAGCCACAACGCCCCCACCCTCGCTCCCCGCATCACATTTCGCCAGCCGCTCCCTCCCTCGCTCCGGGGAAGGAGGGCCCACAGGTCCCACACGGAGGCTGGGCACGTGCCCAGAGGCGCCCCAGAGGGGGAGAGTTTCCGCCCCATGGACAGGAACCCACAGAATGGGGGCTCCTTTGGCTCAGGCAGCCAAGAGGGGGGCAGTCCGGGCCAGGAGAGGGGCCTGCTTTGTAACAAACTGGCCTCCTTGGCCTCCCACCGCCCGAGCGTGGCCAGCCTGGCGTTAGAGCTGGCATGCGACCAGGGAAACAACACTCACCTCTTGCTGCTTCATAACCCTCTTGAAGACGCTCTGCAAAGAGACAAGCACAGGTCCCGCCATCCGAAGCCCGACCACAGGATCAGGGGCCCAGCAAACCCGGGGCGTTTGCCCTGTGTGGGAGCAAACAAGTGAACAGGGAGGCGACACTCACGTTTTGCGTCTCTGTATCCGTCTTGAAGTACCTCTGCAAACACACAAATGCAGCACAGCTCCGCGTCAGAGTTCCCCCGGTCCCACACCCCAGGCTCCCCCCAGACGCCTCTCCCGCCTCTCCGGACGCCCCCCAGGGAAGGCGGCCCCAGGGCAGCTCCTCAGAGGCAGTGCGAGAGATGCAGAATTTCCCTGATCTGATGCCAGCCCCAAATACAGTGGTCCCCTTCCCTTGTGGGGCAACGAGAAGGGGCTGCAAATTTGGCAGGCCGGAGGGCAGGAGAAAGGCCGTCGTGAGGTTCTGAGCAGAGCCAGGGCTCCTGACCAGAGACCGGAAGAGCAGCCCTGGTGGTCGCAGGACCGGCCCTCCGCCAATTCCAGCCACATGGGCTGCCAGAGCACCACCTGGGGGCCCCGAGGGAAGGGCTGGAGAAGAACCGGCTCTTCTGTGCAGAAGCTGCCTCAGCAGCCAGGGGCCTTTGGTGCTGCCGGAGCCTCTCTGGAATCGCTGCCGGCTGCCTCGCTCCTGCCCCTGCTTCTGGGCCCTGCCCGGCTTCCCTGCTCCAGCTTCTGCTCCAGTCCCAGGCCTCTGCTTCTCCTCGGCTTGTCCCCCTGGCTTTCGACTCCTGACTGGCATTGACTGCTCTGCTCCACTCGGATTGGCCTGCCTTGCGTTTCTGCTACCCCCCTTGATCTCTGGACCGACTGACTACGATTTGGGATGGGCTTGTATGTTGTGCCAGTTGTCTGGGTTCTGCTGCCCTGCCCTGCTGCCCCACCGCCCATGTCCCGGACGCGGGCAGCCGTCTCCTGCGATTGCCGGCCCTCTGCCCAAGAGCAGGAGCCACTCAGACCTCCTCCTCTGTCAGGAGTGCTCATGTGCACATGAACGACACCCGTGCATGCAAGGATTTCCCCGAGTGCAGAGTGGTTTTTAGACAGCATTTCTGCAAATGCTCCGACAGACGCAGACACACAAACACGCCCGTTAGTCCTCCGAGGTGCGCGTTTCCTGCCACTGAGAGCATGGGAGACACACACAAGCACACACACGCTCTCGGGGTCTCACGGCGTGTCTGGTGGATCTGGGGCAGAGTCACAGCCTGGCCAGGGCCCCAGGACCCCTAGATGGGAAGAGCTCCTTTCGACACACTGGCAGGCTGGGTGCTTCTCTCTCGGCACTCCGGGCGGCCGCATCACCGGGCTGAGCCAGAGCCCCCCTTGCACCTCCCTCCACCCCTCAGCGGATCCTCCCGGGGCCCCCTTTGCACCCGAGAGGGGCCTGCCCGGCCTTGGAGAGACCCAGCAAAAGGGGGACACACTCACGCGAAGCTGGTCCATAGGCACCTTGAAGTGTCTCTGCGGAAACACAAGCACGGCCACAGGCCCAGGTCAGGGACCGTCCCATCTCACCCTCCACAGCCGCAAAGCCGCCCCCTTGTTGCCCTCCAGACTTTTCTCCAGGCTCCTCCTGATATGAGAACCTCCCCCAGCCCCAAAAAAGGCCGGGACGATCCCAGGCAGCGGCACTGTGACAACACGTCACACGAAATTGGGCCACAGCAGCAGCTTCTGGGTGAAACAGCCCAACCACCCCCTCAACAGGAAGCACACCCTATTTTTACTTACTGAAGTATAACACAGCAAGCACAACTGCCGGGAGCAGAATGAGGACCACCATGATGAGCCCGATAATGCGGCCAAGGATGGACGCTGGGGAGGCAATTGGGGAAGAACAAAGGAGGCCACGTTTTGAAGTCTGCTTCATGCAATGAGTGACTGGATGAGTACCGGACCAATCCTCAGAATTTGGAGAGGTGAAACAAACTGGGGGGGGGCACAAACAAGCCCCCACCCTCCATCCCATGTCCAAGGCTGCCTGGGTCCTTCCTGAGCTCTGGCAGGAGGTGAGGGCTCCTCACTCAAGGTGGAAGCTGGAAGACCAGGGTCACACTTGCTGGGATTTGCTGGATGCATTTCCAAAGAACGCTTCAAGCCTGTGCAGCCGTGGCACCTCATCTCGGGCAGAGAGGGCCGTCAGCTTCGGCCTGCGGCACAGAGCTCCACCTGAGGGCCCACAAGGCAGGACTTGCTTACCTCAGGTGGGTACAGCATTGTGAATACGCACATCCGTGAGCCGTCCCCAGATGACGCCAACCAGGGATCCCGGGTTCTCACAGTTTGGCCCCACATCTCCCTCAGGGGAAAATTCACGTCCCAGGATCATCTGCACCAGGGAAGGAGCCCCCCCCCCCCGCCCACCTCTGCAGTCCCTCACCAGGCTTCTCCCAGGCTAGTTCCACCGGCGTCTGCAAAGCGTCATGTTTCACACGACACAGGAAGCGCACCGTGTCCAAGGGGTCGATTCCGACACTGAGCCAGGCGTGGAAAGTCCCATCAGAGTTTGGGGCCAGGACCCCACGGAAGGTGTCCTGCAGCCAGACCTCCCCGTCCCTGGTCCACGCCATGTCAATCTCCTGGGGGTAGAAGCCGTGGGCCCGGCAAGTGAGGGTCTCCGTGTCGTCCTGGCCTGCCCTTCCGGTCACCGTCACCTCTGGGGGCTCTGCAGAAAGAGCACCACTTGGATGAGCGCAGAGCCTCTCCAGCGCCTGGCACGGGGCCGGCCTCTCCTGGACACCAAGCAGATTCCCTTGAGTGGCCATCTAGTCTGGATCAAAAGCTTCAACAATTTGGACTTCCTGGACCCCCAAAGGTCCAAGGAAGGGGTTCCTCCATCCACCCTTGGCAGCTTAGTGAGCTTCAAAAATACCCACTAGCTTGGAGCAAAAACTGCAAGGTCTTGGGAATCCTACTGTTTCAGATCACTCCAAACTGAAGGACACAAACTAAACATGAAGGGAGAATAATTTTCCCTTGAGGGGCGGATGCCCGATTTGCTCCTCCTCAGTTTTCCGGAGTCGCCTCCCACCACTTCCTCGCTTAGCCCCTTTTTCGTGCCTTATGACCTCTGACATGAGCTTTGGCCATCGAGGCAGATGCAAGACGCCCCCCTTCTCTCCTCCGATACAGATCTGGCTGGAGGAGGGACAGTCAAAGGAGCACCAAGAGGCCAAGCCAGACATCCAGGAAGCGGGAAAGCAGGAAAAAGGAGTTTTTTGCTTTCTTCCATTACTCTTAGTTGTAAAGAAAAAGGCGGTGCTCCTGAAGGGGCATTCTGGACATGCTCAGAGGACCCTGTTCTCCAATGGACCTTTACAAACTTACTTCCATGGAAAAGGAAATGGTGTTTTCGTGCATTTGGTGTGAAATCCTGATTATCAAGAATAGCCAGAGCAAAGCATGGAGCCCTGCCCAACCTCAACACCGAACCGCGTCTCTCTCCGCCTGGGCGCCCCCCTCCCCTCCAGAACAACCAGGCGCCTCCATTTGGGCCTCTCCTCCCGCCATCTGCAATCGGCTTCTCTCCCTGCCCCGGATGAGCAAGTCGTGGGGTGTGTGGCTGGAAAGGGAACCAGTGGGTGGGGGTCACTGGACCCAGCAGGTCAGGGCTGCCGGAACTGGTCCGGGCCAAAAAAGCCTCCGCAGGCAAATCCTCGCCTTCTGTCCTTCCAGGAAGTTCCCTAGAGGGCAAAAGGGGGAGGTGGGAAGCTGCAGGCTCAGGCCGAGCGGGACTCAGCTTCTCAGAGCTCACAAGGGAGGAGAACAGGAGGAGGAGGAACAAAGGAGGAAAACAGAAGAGGCAGGCAAGGGACGAAAGCCGGGCTGATTCCTGGAATGTATTTCTATTTGCTGGGGGTGGGGGAACATGGGGAATTCCTGCCCCAAAAGTTTGCATTTCCCACCAGGACTCACCTTCACTTCGCACAATTTCCTTGCCATGATCCAGCCTGGCCTGGATCCACTCTGCGCAGGTCTCCTCCACGTAGGCCCTGAAGCGCTGGGTGACGCCGGGGTTTGCCTCCCAGCTCCTCTTTGTTATTTGGGCCGTGGCATCGGCTGCCGTCCAGGTGAGGGTCTCCACCTCCAGGCTGAGGTAGGTGCTCCCGTCGTAGCCGAACCGCAGGTACCGCCCTCGTGGCCTGTCCAGGCCCACCTCACAGCCGGCCACCATCTGCCAGGTGTGCAACCCTGAAAGATGCCCCCAGGAGTCAGGGGGACGTCAGCGCACAGCCCCCCCAACCCCACCTGTCCATCCCCACCAGCCACAGGCAAGTGCTCTTTCTGCGATCTCACAGAGCGTGTGGCTGTGCAAGGATGCGGAGACCCTCATGCTTTGAGTGTGGAAGAGATGCGTAACCTTTGTGCCCCTCATCCCCACCTCGAGTAACCATGACCAGCGCCTCAATCCTGAGCTGGTACTCAGTGTCCGACGGCCACAGCAGCATCCCTGTCCCGGATAAGCGCTGGCTGCAGCTGAGCCTGGATTGCCCTGCGTGGCTGGCGAAGGCGGCCCTCCGCTCACCTGCGCTCTGGTTGTGGGCGGCCTGCACAGCCCCCAGCCCTGCTCTGAAGTGGGCCCCATCCTGCTGCAGCATCTTATCATACTTGTCCTGGTACTCAGGATGCACCTCCAGCAGCCTCTCCATCCACGCGGCCTGATACCAGACCTTCCTCGTGTTGCTGTCGTAGCGAGCGATGGACAGGTCGTCCACAAACGCCGCAGCCGTGAACTGGGGCAGCCCCGGGCCAGGCTCAGACACAGCCATGTAGGTTGCGCGAAAGACGCTGTGCGGGGAGCCTGAAAGGGTTGCAGTAAGAGGATTACTCTGCTCATTTGCTGGACGTATTTGCATTCCACTTTCCAGCGGGATATGGCAGAGCTTCACAAGAACGACAGCGACAAGCGGCTCCAAGTGTGGAAGCATAAGGAAAAATTTATGCCCTCCCGCCCCTTGAGATCAGCAGGAGAGGCCCTCCTCCGGGAACCCTCAGTGAATGAGATCAGGAGGGTGAGTACCCGGAGAAGGGCCTTCTCTGCGGTGGCACCTCACTTATGGAATGCGCTCCCCAGAGAGGTCCGCCTGGCGCCGTCGTTGTTTGTTTTTCAGCGCCAGACCAAGACCTTTTTATTTAAAACCTATTTTAATTGCAAAGTTATTTATTTGATTTTAAAGATCACAGCTGAGATGCACTGGGGGGTGGGGGTTTAATGAAATTTTAATGAAATTTTTTTTGTATTGTTTCCTTTGTTGTAAGCCTCCCCGAGGCTTTGTTGCAATGGGGCGGCATAGAAATATTTTAAATAAATAAAATAAATAAATAAAAAGCAGGGCTCCGCATCGCCTGCTGGCCGGTCAGGTTTGCGGCAGGGCCTGCGGGAAAAGGCGGGTCTGGGGCAGAGCCTGAGGCTCAAGACGGAGGAGGCCTGCGCATGCCAGTGGCAGTGAGCCTGAGAGGGGCCTGAGCCACCCGAGAAGGGGTCACCCTGGGAAGGCAGGACTGGGCAAGGCCCTGAGGGGCAAAGCAACCCTGAAGGTGTGCAGGTCCAGGGTGTTTAAGGGTCTCTCCATCAAGCCCCCCAGCGGGAAGAGGGGTGATCTCTTCCCCACCTGCCCACAGGCCCCTTCCCTTGCCAGGACTCCCACACGGTCCTGGGCCTGTTTCCACGTGCAAAATGCACGGGGCAACCCTGAAGGCTTTTGCACAGCAGGAACGCTCGGACTTGTACCCGCAGCTGAGAATTTCCCCCCATCCTCGTCAGCTCTCGTTCTTCTTCTTGCAAATCCTTGTTAATTAGCACAATTGCTTCCTGGTATGTATTTCTGCGTGCCAAGGAAATGCTTCAGGCGTTCAGATCCGCTTGTGGTTATCATGGCTGGGAGTCCGGCTAGTTCATCCTCTTCATCACTTTTCCCTCCACCTCCCTTGACTACTGTTCCTGTAGATTAATTCCTGCCCCCCCCGTCCCCTTTCCCTCCTCCTCCTCCTCCTCCCCGCAATCCCAGGAAGGGCTTTGCAGTGGACGCGCACAGCGAGGGACGCTGGTTTGAGTCCCGCTTCCGCCTGCGCTCCCTCCACCCCGACCGGCCACCCGAGCCTCACCTGCCCCGGGACTCACCAGACGCGCAGCCGGCCTGTAGGGGCAGCAGCAGCGGCAGCAGCAGCCGCACCGTCACCGGGGGACACGCACCCCGCAGCACACTTTGCCAATACATAAGCCTTGCCCACAACTGCTTCAAGCCTGTGAGGAGAAGAAAAAGGTGCCGCCTGGTGCCCACAAGGGGGGAGGCCTGCCAGACCCCCATTTATGGGCCCCGAGGGGGCTGATCCAGCTGCACACTCAGAAATGGCCCTGATCCCACATATGGGGGGCCAGATGCAGGGCAGGGTCCCCCAGGTTGGGCAGAAAGGACGGTTGCTGTTCCGAAGGCCTCCCAGGAAGAAGCAGGATTCCTTGCTCACCCCGGCCTCAGCCGGAGGGGGTGGGCCTCGGGGATCCCACCTGCAAAGGAACAAGCGGGGGCTCAGTCCTTGAGGGAAAGGAAGTGGGGAGGATGTGAGCTGGTTGGGGGAACTAAGCCAAGGTGCTTCAGCCACAGGCTGAAGATGCCAGGCAGCAATTACAGATGCAAGACTTCAAATCCATCTGAGGAACAACCGATTGTGAAGTATTTCGGGGCCAAGGAGCATCTCCCCCAGGGCTCTGGCGCCAGGAACAGCCGCTGCCCCACCCAGAAGGATGGACCCGCCTCTCCCATGCCCATTTTTGGGTGGGGTGGGGGAAGGAACTTCATGTTTCTGGCCTTGACTGCCTGCAAGCTGGCCCTCGCCCACCTCCCCTTCCGGGCAGCCCACATTCGCCCAGAGGCTGCATCACGGGCAGGAAAACTCGCGATCTCTGGCGCAGAGCCCCCAAACCCCCACGGGGCAGAGCTCACTTCCCTGCCCATGGACTGCAGATTGAAAAGGGGGGACCCAGAATATGTGGGGCTGCCAGGAGCAGAATCGTGGTGATGAGGGATGGAGAATTCAGGCAAGCAGGTCCCCCCATCCTTTTCTTCTTCTGCATATTAAAATTAGTGGTAAACCGAATACAATGGAATAAATTGAGGCTCCATCCAGGTAAGAGGGAGGCACAGTTGGCGGTCACGCGTCCGTCCCGAGGGGGGGCCTCTTGCCCGGCCTGGGCACAGCCGCGCGCTCGGGCAACGGCTCAGCCTGACTACTGCACCGCCTGGGGCGGCCCTGGAGCCCCGCCGAAGCCCGCCTGCGGCAGAGGCGGGGGCGCCCCCAGCGCCTCGCCCCCTCCAGGGGCTGCCGGGGGAGCTCGGGGCCCAGGTCGAGGCGCCCCTTGGACCACGGAGGGCCCGGAACCTGAAGGACCCGCCCCTCCCGGCCCCACCGGCCCCGGAGCTCGCCCTGCGAGGCCCTCCCGGCCGCCCCTCGGGGCAGCCGCTTCACTCCTCTCTGCTCCCCGCTCTCCTCCTCAGCATCATGGGCCCTGCACTCCGCGGAGTGTCCCGGCGCCGCCTTCCCGCCCCCCCGCGGGACTCACCGGAGCCTCCGCCCGGGACGCGGCTCCGCTGCTGCAGCAGGAAGCGGCTGGTCGGCCGCTGCGCAGCCAGGGAGGCTCCTCCGCCCGCGCTCCCGCCCCGCCGCCCCGCCCCCAAGAGCCCGATTGGCCGCGCGGCGGGGGCTCCGCCAATGGGAGCGAAGCGCGGCCCGGGCGAGCGCGGTTGCCGGGCAGAAGCCTCGGCGCAGGGCGCGCAGCGGGCGGGGCGGGAGCCGGAGCGGCGGCGAAGGCGAAAGCGGAAGCGAAAGCGAAGGCGGCTCCGCTTCCTTCCCGCCTCTCGGTCCCGCGGCAGCTCCCGGGTCGTCGTCGGAAAACCTCTTTCCCCATCGCGTGTATCCGCCTATTTTGCCGCTCCCTCCGCAGAGCAGCCCGCCCTAGGAGTACGCGCGCCGGGAGCGCCCCGCGGGGCCGGGCCGGGCCGGGACGGGGCCTCATCCGGCGCGGCGCCGCAGCGAGGAGGGCGGGATGGCGCGGAACCTGTGCAGCCCCCCTGCCTGACGACTCGGAGTTCCTCGCATTTAACTCATGCAGAATTCTGTACTATAGCACTCGGTTAACTGCAAGGATGAAGGGTAGTCTTTAAATACTTACATTAACGAACGATTCTCCCTCTTTTAACTTGGCAAAGACCAATACAAAAGCTGTTATTGCTACTAACCATTTACACGGCACATATCATGGCCCTGTTCTCAATATTTTCATCACCCCTGTGAGGGGTTTGACAGTATCCCCCCACAGTGGAGGTGGAGTGGGGCAGAGACGGATGTGCCTCCGCCCTTCGCAGCAGCTCTCACAGGTCCCTCATGCTCAGGAGAAACCAGGATCCCAAATCCATCAGCTTCGTTCCCTTCACAAATTCAGAGCCACCACCGTCGAGGCCCTGCTGCCTCCAACAGCTCCAGCGATAGTCCTGACTTCCCACAGACTCCAATGGACAGAAGGGCTGAATTTGAAGAATCCACTTTGCATGTGTGAAAGAACCCACAGCAAGGTGAAAAGTTTTCCTTCGAGTATTCAAAGCAGAACTCATGCACTTTGGAGGGAAGGTCTGGCTCTCAGCCCCTAAAGCTGGACCTTTCCCCCAAATTTTGTGAGATCCCTTTTAAATACCGGAGGGAACCCCTTCAGCTGGGCTGGCCGCCAGCCACCGGGTCCTGTTGTGGTGAGGAGCCCTGGGGGCGAGAGTCCCCCCCCAGCACTCCCACCCCTGTGCCACACTTTGTGTTTGTGCCACGGGAGAGAGAACACGGCAGGGGAAGAAAAGTCCTCAAAAATACGCGTGCGATGGAACCAATCTGACTCCCACGACGACTCTGGAAGCGGAAGCCTCACTAAAGGGCTTGGTGAAGAGCCCCTTATAATAAAAGAGGCACCGCCTTTAAAAGCAGGGAGAGAATTCGGTGGCCTGGCGACGGGGCAGCCCAGGTATTTTAGGAACCTTTCCCAGTGCAGCCCAGGACCGGACAGGTTCCGACCGGCACGGCGGAGACATCCCGGACTCCGTGTGGCCAGACTGGGGCACAGAGGCAGGAACGGAAGCCCTCCTGGGCGCTCGTTCAAGGCTTACTACCTGTGCAGAAGTAGTTTAGGGGTGCAGTTAAAGTGCTTGACACCCAAAGCGTGGGCCACAGGCCTTTGCCTGAGCAATTTATAGCAGCCCTGAAATACGGAGCAAGCTCCAAGGTGCTGAGCAGCATCAGCCGTGCTGGGGACCCAATTCATATCTGCACCTCCAGTCCTGCTGCTCAGGCATCACTTTGTATTCTTCGTCTTTTAATTTGTTCGCATTCCTGTATTGCAAGGTTTTTAAAAATATTGTGTTTCAATTTTACTTTTAATCTGATTTTCATGTTTGCATATGAACCGCCTGGACATGGAACATGCATGCAAAACAACCTCACTTCTCGCTCTCCAAGCATACCCTGAGATCTCCCCCCACCACATTTAGCATTCCTATCCGAGGTTTGCAACCTGGTCTGGGAGGCTCAAGCAGACTTGGGGTTACATTTATTTATTCTTGGATTTATATCCCACTTCTTTTATCACAATGAACGTACTGCAGCTGCATCACCTGCACCCCAGTGAGGGCCGGCTACAAACTCTGCTCGGAGAAAGTCACAGCTTAACCCAGGCAGGGGCTCCCAGAGGCTGTAGACCACAACTCCCATGACCAATGAGCGTTGGCCAAGGTATGGATGATAAACATTGTAGTGCAAAATACCCTAAACGTAACTACAACCGGACTAACTTCTGCACAGTCCACGAACGGCTGCTCTTTCTCTGTCCCAACAGAAAGTGTCAGTTTGGTGAAGTGGCAAAGTCCCTCGTTTATCCAGTGCGACTCTCCAGCCATTCCGGGCCGTGGGCGCGTCTGGCGTTTTGCAGGCAAGCCCCGGGCACCAAAGAGGCTTCCGCTTCTCTGCTTGTTCCAGATCTGTGCACCTGATTCTTCTTTCCTTCCCCTTCCTTATTGCAACCAAAGCTCACAGTTTATTTGTTAGTTTGACTATTTATTTATTTACTTTGCATTCCACCCCACTAGCCATAGCTTCCCTGGCCTGCTCACATCATTAAAAAATCCATTACAACATGGCACAATATAAAACACACACTGACAACACACAGTCATTGCCAATGAACGCTTCAAGCTTTGTTTCCGGCCAGGCTTCGTACGAAGTCCAGAGACGTCTGCCTTGGTCCGGCCACTCTGAGGGCTTCCGCACTGGGCAGAGGCCACTCTCGCTGCTTCCCCACTGGGACTCAAGGCGATCAGGAAGGGGCCAAGTACCGCAAGGCTGGCCTGGCCTGGCCAGGCAGGTGTTCAAAGGGCCCTCGCTCTGCTCCACGTGGGAGTTTGTCCACCAGCCACACCGCAGGGAGCCGAGAGTTCTGGACCGAGCCCCGACCCTCCTCCTTCCCTGTTTCCCATTGCAAGACGGCAGCCCAGGATGGGTGGCAGCCCGCTTGCTGGGGAAAGAGCCCACACACGGGACCGGAGAACCTCGGATACGGAAGGGGCAGCTCAGCTCGTACAGGAAGACCATCCCATCTGGAGGTCTGCAGGCCACACCGGTCCTTCTGCAGAGAGAAGGGGCAGAGGTCGGCTGAAGTCTGGATGAACCCCCAGGAGCACACCCCAGATCTGGAGAGGGATCTCTGGGTCTCTTTCCTGAGGAGGAGGAGGAGGAGCACATGGGGCAGAGGAGGGTCTGTCTGCCCAGAGGGACACGGAAGATGGCGCAGGGATGCCAAGCCTCCGGCCCACCAGGCAGCCCCTCCCAAGCTCATTCCCGGGAGGACACGCCACTTGGGGCATCGCTGCTTCCACCTGGATCTCAGCCATCACAGGTCACAGGAGGGACTCGGGTGGGGGATGCGGCTCTTGTGGGGAAATGCAGCTACCCCTCCTGGCTGGCAGGCCCCGAATCTTCCTCTTCCAAGATGGTGAGAGGAGGAGGAGGGGAGGGAGGAGACAAAGGTGCAGCCCGATGCCCACAAGGGGGGATGCCTGCCAGTCTCTTCATTCATGGGCCCCGAGGGGGATGTTCCAGCTGCACACAGGAAAAATCTCCTGATCCCAGATAGGGGGGGCGGGATGCAAGGCAGGGTTCCCCAAGTGGCTGCTCCGAAGCCCTCCCAGGAAGAAGCAGAATTCCTTGCTCACCCGGCCTCAGACGAGGGTGTCCACCTCATAGCTCCTCCCTGCAAAGGAACAACGGGGGGGGGGCTCAGTCCTTGGGGGCCAGCAATGAGGGGAGGATGTGGGCTGGTTGGGGGAGCTGAGCCAAGTTCCTTCAGCCACAGGCTAAAGATGCCAGGCAGCATTTGCATAGGCAAGACTCACGAAACTTTGTCCTGCCCAGGGCTTCTGGGGCCACCCCACCCCCCGGGGCTCTGGGTCCAGGAGCAGCCGCTGCCCCGCCCAAGGGGGACCTGTGATGGGTCGCACTTGCACTTGCCATGCGCTTCCTGGGAGGACTCGTTTTAGAGTCGCACTCGCAGGGATAAAGGGACCTCCTCCCGTCAGCCATCACCAGTGTTGCAGTCCAGGCAGGACTCATTTGCTTTGCAACTTACCCAGAAGAGGCTGCCTTTGTGTACTGGAGGGGATTGTCTAAGGACAACAAACACCGCAGGACTGACTTCTGGGCCAGTTCAGCCCGCCTGGCCGGAGCCCCCCTGCAGCACCAAAGGCGGCCGACTGCTCAGACTCAGAGGGGGACATGCAGCCCCTCCACCATCCCCTCAGCCCCTCTTTCCCCTCGGCTGAGGGAAGGACCCAGAGAGGGGCGCTTAGAGTCACACCCCATGCCCATGTTGAGGGGTAGCTCAGGTGACACAAGCAGCCAGGCCTGGGCACCAATCCTGCTGGAAAGGGCAGCCAGGGGTGCTGAGAGTCTGTCCAAGGGGGCAACAGCCTGTTCTTCCCCTCCCTCTTTCAGAGGGAAAACGGTGCATCCAGATAACCGGAATGTTTTCCACCAGGACACAAAACCCAGAATCCTTGCCCAGCTTCCTCCACCCGTCAGTGGCCCTCCTAGGCCTCCATTTCCCACCCTGGGGAGGCCTGCCCTGTGCTGGAGAAAATGTGGGGAAAGGAGGAAACACTCACATGCGGCTGCCCAGTAGTTATCATCAAGCTTCCCTGCAAAAGCACAGACAGAGGCACGGATCCGATCGGATCACACGGTCCTGTGGAGCCGCCACCCTGCACCCCACAAGACCGGCCTCTGCCTTCTGCCTCACGCACTCCGGGGAAGGAGGCCCCAAGACTTCCCCCAGAGCTGCCCGGATGGAGCTCCCACAGGGGGGCCAAGCAGTTTCTCGGGTGCAGCCCCAGAGAGGCAGAATTTCCCCTCGCGTGACACGGGGCCAGGCATTGTGCTGGCTCCACGGACGGGTCATAGAATCAAGGAAGAGCCGAGATGGAGGTGGCCAACAAGGCTGCCAGGCCCACCCGCTGCAGGGCAGGGCTCCAGCTTGCGCCACCCCATTCAGATGGGCGACCCCTTTCCCCTTGACTGTCTCCCCGCTGTGCCACCCCCCTCATCCCCTCCGCCTGCTTCACGCAGGGACGGGTGCAGGGAGGGGGCTTCAAGTCGCACCGTGTGCCCATTCCTTAGTAGGACTGGTGACGGACCAGCGGCCAGGCCTGGCACCAATCCTGCTGGAGAGGGCAGCCCGGGGTGCTGAGAGATCCGTACCCGGGGTGAGTGCTCTCCCTCTCCCTTCCCAGAGGGAGGCCTGGACATCCGGAGGACCGGCGTCTTTCTGGCAGGCCATACAACCGCATTCGCATCCAGGTTCCTCCGCCCTTCAGCGGACCCTTCCATGGCTCCCATCCCCCCCCGGGGAGGCCTGCCCCCTGGTGGAGAAAATGTGGGGAAAGGGAAGCAACACTCACCCACTGCTGCAGAGGCGTCATCTCCAAGTTTCCCTGCAAGAGCAGAGACAGGGACCCATCATCCCCGCCACCCCGCACAGGACAAGGGAGACATTGAGTCACAGAGGGCCCCAGGGCCAAATGGGGGGGGCGGGGGAATAAGATAATGGGTGTTCTTGGGTTCCTTGTCTGTGTGTGTGAAGGAGGGTGGAGGAAACCGATACCCAGATAACACCAGTCCATGGCAGAAAACCCCCTCCAGCTGCCACACTCAGCTCCTCCCTCTGCCTGGGGCGAGTCCCCTGAGCCTTGACTGCTGGGCTTTTTGGGGTGAAGATCCAGGGCTTCTCAGGGCGGGGGTGGGGGGACGGTCGGTCAGCACATTTGCCGGCCAAGGAGACACTCCAGGGGCCAGGAAGGGGGGGCGATTCAGGCACCAGGCCTTGTCGCAAAAGATGAGCGCCGGCCAAGGCTGTCTGGCCAGTGGGCTTGCCCTGACCTTTCTGCAGCGGGGGGGGGGGGCAGGGGAGGAGGGGCTGCAAAGCTCTGGACTTTGGGGGGCTCCTCGCCTCCTGCCGGATTCCAACCTGGCTGGAGGTGCTTTTCCTGGACCAGCTCCAGAGCCCATCGCTGTGGGGAGGCCTGAGCTGGGAGTGGGGGCAGGGCCGCTTCCTTGCCCCATGCAGGGAGCCCCACGGAGTCCAGGTCCCCGGGATGGCGACACCCATCAGCCTGCACACTTTGGCCCCTCCCTGCTCGTCTCTGCCCCCCCACCCCCTGCCCCTCCCTCTTTGGTTCAGTGAACATTCATTTCAACCCTTGTCTTTGGGGGCTTGTGGTTCTGAAATCTGGCGTCCCAATCACTGGACTGAGCTGAAGAGTTCGAAGGGCAAAGAATGGGGGGGTCCTCTGACTTAGCCAGCCAAGAGGGGGGCCGTCCGGGCCAGGAGAGGGGCCTGCCATGCAACAAACCGGTCCTCCTTGCCCCCCCCCACTTCCTGCCCAAGGGGGGCCAGCCTGGCAGTGAAGCTGGCATGTGAGCAGGAAAACGACACTCACCTCTTGGGTCTTCATAACCCCCCAGAAGATGCCCTGCAAAGAGACAAGCACAGGTCCCGCCATCCGAAACCCGGCCACGGGTTCAGGGGCCCAGCAAACCAGGGGCGTTTGCCTGCCTTGGAGCCAGCAAACAAGTGAGCAGGGATCCCTGGCGACACTCACGTTTTGTGACTCTGTAGCCATCTTGAAGTATCTCTGCAAACACAGCACAGCTCCGTGTCAGAGGTCCCCAGTCCCACACCCCAGGCTCCTCTGAGACGCCTCTCCAGATGCCCCCCAGGGAAGGCGGCCCCAGCGCTCTGCTCGCAAGGGCAGCGATGGGCCCCCAGGGAGGCCGGGGCAGCTCCTCAGAGGCAGCGCAAGAGATGAGGATTCCCCTGACCTGATGCCAGGCCCCCGAATACAGCAGCACCTTGGCTGACGAGCGTAATCCGTTCCCAGACTCTGATCGCGAACCGAATTTCCCCATAAGGTTCAGTGTAAATAAGGTTAATCTGTTCAGTAATTATTTTTTTAATCACAAAAATGTGAAACAAAGTAACAAAGAACAACAAAATAACAAAATACAGTACAGTAGAGAGCACCAACCTAGGTGGGGGGAGGTTATTGTTTGGAGGGGGAGCACAAAGGATAATCGTGCTACCGCGATCGTGCTGGGGGGCAGGGAGAGGGCCACAATCATAGTCGCACTCGTGCAGGGAAGACTCGGGGAAGATGGCTGCAATCGCGATCGTGTTCGGGCGGCAACAGGGCCGTGATGGGGGTCATCACCCAATGTGGAGTCCGAGAACTGAGGCAAGCTTTTTCTGAAATTTCTGTTCATGACGTGGTTTGGTTGTGAACTGAGGGGTTTGTGAGCCGAGGTGCCACTGCACGCACCCCATATCGCTCGTGGGGCACCAAGGAGGGGCTGCAGTGGGGGACAGGCCGGAGGGCACGAGGGAATCCTCTCCTGGGATCGCTGGCTCTCTGCCCAAGATCTGGCGCACTCACTCCTCCTCCGTCGGACACGTTCATACGCACGGGAACAGAGACGCGGGAAGGACGCCTCCCCTGCCAGGCCTTCCCTGAGCACAGCATGGTTTTAGAAAGCAACGTTAGGGTGTTCCCAGGTAAAAAACCAAGAAACACCATGTCGGGGGTTGCCAGGCAGAGACGAAGAGAGACGGCAGAGAAATGGACGGGGAAACTGAGAAGCTGGGCCCCAGAGCAAGGGGGGCACCAGGAAGGGCAGGTGGGGGGCTGTTCCCCATCACAACGCCGTATTCCTTCATCCTGCCAGGAAGCACCTCCGTCTGCCTCGCGCTGCCCCTGCCGGGTCCTCCCTGGGCTTCCACCTCCACTTCACCTGAAACGGGACCTCCTTCCCAAAGCCGTTCCTTGTGAGTCAGGGAAGAGGTCCTTTTTCTGGCAAATGCTCAGACAGAGGTGGGCACACAAACACACCCGTTAGTCCTCCGAGATGTGTGTTTCCTGCCACTGAGAGCGTGGGAGACACACACAAGCACACACACGCTCTCGGGGTCTCACGGCGTGTGTGGTGGATCTGGGGCAGAGTCACAGCCTGGCCGGGGCCCCAGGACCCCTAGATGGGAAGAGCTCCCTTCGACACACTGGCAGGCTGGGCGCTTCTCTCTCGGCACTCCAGACGGACGCATCACAGGGCTGAGCCCAGAGCCCCCATTCCACCTCCCTCCACCCCTCAGCGGATCCTCCCGGGACTCGTTTGCACCCGAGATGGGCCTGCCCGACCTTGGAGAGACCCAGAAAAAGGGGGGGGGGACACTCACTTGCCACTTGTCTGTAGGCACCTCGAAGCATCTCTGCAGAAACACAAGCAAGGCCACAGCTCCAGGTCAGGGACCGTCCCGTCTCGCCCTCAAAGCCTCAAAGCCGCCCCCCTGTTGCCCTCCAGACATTTCTCCAGGCTCCCTGGCAGGAGAACCTCCCCCAGCCCCAAAACAGGCCGGGACGATCCCAGGCAGCTGCACTGTGACAACACGTCACATGAAATCGGGCCACAGCAGCTTCTTCTGGGCGAAGCAGCCCAACCACCCCCCCAACAGGAAATGCGCCCTCATTTTACTTACTGGGGTACAACATAGCAAGCACGACTGCCGGGAGCAGCACGAGGACCCCCATGATGAGCCCGAAAATGGGGCCAAGGATGGATGCTGGAGGGGGGTTTGGGGAAGAACAAAGGAGGCCAAGTTTTGAAGTCTGCTTCATGCAATGAGTGGCTGGAGGAGGACCAGACAGTCCTCAGAATCTGAGGAGGTGAAACATATGGGGGGGGGGAGGCACAGAAGAGCCCCCACCCTCCATCCCGTGTTCAGAGTTGCCGGGGTCCTTCCTAAATTCTGCAGGGAGCTGAGGGCTCCTTTCCCAAAGCTGAACGCATTTCCAAAGAACACAAAGAACATTTCAAGCTTGTGCAGCCGTGGCACCTCATCTCGGGCAAAGAGGGCCGTCAGCGCTGGCCTGGCACACAGAGCTCCACCTGAGGGCCCGCGAGGCAGGACTCGGTTGTCCCAGGTGGCTAAAGCAGCATTAAAACGCACTTTAGTAAGCCGTACCCAAAAGATGCCAAGTAGGGATCCCGGGTGCAGCGCAGGGTTCTCACGGTTTTGCCCTATATCTTCCTCGAGGGAAAATTCACCTCCCAGGATCCTCTGCTCCAAGGAAGAAGCCCCCCTCCCTGCCCACCTCTGCAGTCTCTCACCAGGCTCCTTCCAGGCTGATTTCAGTGGCGTCTGCAAGGCGTCATGTCCCACATGACACAGAAAGTGCCCCCTGTCCCAGGAGTCGATTCTGATGCTGAGCCAGGCATGGAAAGTCCCGTCAGAGTTCGGGGCCAGGGCCCCATGGAAGGGGTCCTGCAGCCAGACCTCCCCGTCCCTGGTCCACGCCATGTCGATCTCTTCGGGGTAGAAGCCGTGGGCCCGGCAGGTGAGGGTCTCCGTGTCGTCCTGGCCTGCCCTTCCGGTCACCGTCACCTCTGGGGGCTCTGCAGAAAGAGCACCCCTTGGATGAGCGCAGAGCCTCTCCAGCGCCTGGCAGGGGGCCGGCCCCTCCTGGGCACCAAGGAGATTCCCTCCAGGGGCTGTCTAGTCTGTACCAAAATATTCAACTATTCAGATTTAGGGGCAACAAAAGTTCCAAGGAAGGGGTCGACCAGCCCCCCTTGGCAACTTGGTGAGCTCAGCTAATACCCACTGGCTTGGGGCAAATGTCACAAGCTCCTGGGAATCCTCCTGGCCCAGATCAGTCCAAACTGAAGGCCACAGACTGAACACGAAGGGAGAGTAATTCTGGCAATTCCCCTCGAGGGGCAGATGCCCGAGTTGCTCCTCCTCAGTTTTCCGGAGTCGCCTCCCACCACTTCCTCGCTTAGCCCCTTTTTCGTGCCTTATGACCTCCGACATGAGCTCTGGCAATCGAGGCAGATGCAAGACGCCCCCCTTCTCTCCTCCGATGCGGATCTGGCTGGAGGAGGGACAGTCAAAGGAGCACCAAGAGGCCAAGCCAGACATCCAGGAAGCGGGAAAGCAGGGGAAAAAAAGGAGGGGGGGTTTGCTTTCTTCCATTACTTTTACTTGTAAGGAAAAAGGTGGTACTCTTGAAGGGACATTCGGGACATGCTCAGAGGCACCCTGCTCTTAAGCTGACCTTTAAAATTTTATTTTCATGGGACAGAAAATGGTGTTTTGTGCATGTTTGCACACATATGGTCTGAAAATCCTGATTATTAAAAGAAGCCAAAGCAAAGCGTGGCAGCCCTGCCCAACCTCATGGGGAGAAGCCCTGCATGGAACTGCGTGTCTGCTCCGTTCTTTACTTGCTCCATTTGGGCCTCTCCTCCCACCATCTGCAATTGGCTTCTCTCCCTGCCCCGGATGAGCAAGTCGTGGGGTGTGTGGCTGGAAAGGGAACCAGTGGGCGGGGGGGGGGGGGTCACTGGACCCAGCAGGTCAGGGCTGCCGGAACTGGTCCGGGCCAAAAAAGCCTCCGCAGGCAAATCCTCAGCTTCTGTCCTTCCAGGAAGTTCCCTAGAGGGCAAAAGGGGGAGGTGGGAAGCTGCAGGCTCAGGCCGAGCGGGACTCAGCTTCTCAGAGCTCACAGAGGAGGAGAATAGGAGGAGGAGGAACAAAGGAGGAAAAAAGAAGAGGCAGGCGAGGGATGAAAGCTGGGCTGATTCCTGGAATAGATTTCTATTTGCTGGGGGTGGGGGAACATGGGGAATTCCTGCCCCAAAAGTTTGCGTTTCCCTCCCGGTCTCACCTCTCCTTCGCAGTCTCTCCTTGTCATGATCCAGCCTGGCCTGGGACCACTCTGCGCAGGTCTCCTCCACGTAGACCCTGAAGAGCTGGGTGACGCCAGGGTTTGCCTCCCAGCTCCTCTTCGTTATTTGGGCCGTGGCATCGGCTGCCGTCCAGGTGAGGGTCTCCAGCTCCAGGCTGAGGTAGTCCCTCCCATCGTAGCCGAACTGCAAATACTGCCCTTTAGGCCTCCCAAGACTCACCTTGCAGCCGGCCATCATCTGCCAGGTGTGCAACCCTGAAAGACACCCACAAGTTGGGGAACATCAGAGCCAGGGCAGACCCACACCTCTTCCACCCCACATATCCAGTTCCAGAGGGCTCAGGCAGAGGGATTTTGCTTTATCTCAGAGGCAGAAAATGTGGCTGCTTAAAATATGAAGATTATAATTAGAAGCTGGGCGATGAACCCTTGAGTTATTGTGGTAGCCACTCATCTCTGCAGCGCCGCAATCCTGAGCTGGTACTCAGCTCTTGCCCAGGGACTGACGGCTGCAGCAGCATCCCTGTCCCGGATAAGCGCTGGCTGTAACTGGGCCTGGATTATCATTTGCGGCTGGTCAGTTTGAAGGATGTGGGCACCCATGGAAGGCAGGAGGCCGGCAGGAGCAAGGACCGCTTCTGTGTTTTCATCACTCTCCAGAGCATTAGGACGGCTCCTTGTGAGGAGGAGAAACTGAGGCACCAGCAGCAGTCCTTGGAGGATCAGAGAATTGGAGTTGGGTACAGTTGGAATGCGCCAAGAGGGCCAGTGAATCCCCCACCTGCTCACTGCAGGGCTCCAAGTTCAGGGAGCCCAAACACACGGCTGTCCAGCTGCCACCCCATGCATGGTCCCCCGTTGGGGAGAGCCCACCACCTCCCTCGGCCATCGGTTCGATTGTGCCGTTGCTCCAACACTCGGGAACATGACCATCCGGGACTGGCTTCCCGCAGCCTGAGCCCATTATTCTGTGTCCTGCTTTGGGGAGGATCAAGAAGAGATCCTGGCCTTCCACTTTTGGGGCAGCCTTCAGGTCCAGGCAGGATGCTGCCGTATCTCCCCGTCCTCTCTCCTGTCCAGTTCATCCAGCTCTTCCTGACGGAGTTGGTCCCAGTCCCCCAACGATGGTCCCAGGTGCCCCTCTCTGAACGTTCTCCGGTGCGTCGTCATCGTCCTTCAGCAGAGCTGCCCAGACTGGATGCAACACTCCAGGTGTGGCCCAACCAGGACCGTACCGGGGAGGGGGGGTGCGATGTGGAGGGGGTCCTTCTCTTAACGCAGCCCCAGAGGGCTTTCCCTTTGTTTGCAGCCCCATCACAGGGTTCTCCCGGAGTCATCAGGTCACCTGCACCAAGCCCGAGAGCCTCCTTGCCTGCGGTGTGTTGAGTCGAGCATCCCCCATGATGGAGGGGCCCCCCTGCAAAGGCATTCCCAGCTCTGGCCTTAGCAGGCATTTCCGCGGCTGAAACAGAGACACTGATACATCCTGGCATCCCCAGAAAATGCCGGAAGCTGCACTGTTGTGTTGTGGATAAAGTGGGTGGTTCAACAGCTCATCTGGCCTCTAGTGGTGCTGCCCATCTCCTCCGAACCCTCCTATACTAGCTGCAAGGAAGGCAGGGTGGGAGGGGGTCCCCAGGCCTCCACTCACCTGCACTCTGGTTGTAGCTTGCCTGCCGAGCCATCAGTCCGGCTCTGAAGTTGGCCTCATCCTGCTGCACCATCTGGGTGTACTTGTCCCTGTACTTGGGATGCTCTTCCAGCATCTTCTTCATCCAGGAAGCCTGAATCAGGAGCGCCCTCATGTTGCTGTCGTAGCGAGCGATGGGCAGGTCGCCCACATACGCCGCAGCTGTGAACTGGGGCAGCCCCGGGCCAGGCTCAGACACAGCCGTGTAGGTTGTGCGAAAGATGCTGCGGGGGGAGCCTGCAAGGGGAGAGAGCGGAGCCGATAAGGGGGACCCGCAGCCTCAGGCGGCAGGGCCTCCACGGTCCACCCATCCTCCTGCAGCTCCCAGTGGGAGGAAGCCTGAGCGGGGCCTGAGCCACCCGAAAAGGGGTCTCCCTGGGAAGGCAGGGCTGGGCGAGGCCTCGGGGGACGAAGCAACCCCGAAGGTGTCCAGTCCAGGGTATTTAAGGGTCTCTCCATCAAGCCCCCCAGCGGGAAGAGGGGTGCTCTCTCCCCCACCTGCCCACAGGCCCTTTCCCTTGCCGGGACTCCCACACGGTCCTGGGCCCGTTTCCACGAGCGAAATGCACGACCCTGAAGGCTCTTGCACAGCAGGAAAGCTCGGACTTGTACCCGCAGCTGAGTTTCCCCCCACCCTCGTCAGCTTCTCGTTCTTCTTGTTGCAAATCCTTGTGACTTAACACGATTGCTTCCAGGTATTTATTTCTGCACGCCAAGGAAATGCTTCAGGCGTTCAGATCCGCTTCTGGTGATCATGGCTGGGAGTCCGACTAGTTCATCCTCTGCATCGCTTTTCCCTCCACCTCCCTTGAGTACTGTTCCCGTCGATTCTTTCCTGCCCCCCAGTCCCGTTTCCTTCCTCCTCCTCCTCCTCCTCCTCCCCGCAATCCCAGGAAGGGCTTCGCAGAGGCGCCGGCTCGAGTCCCGCTCCCGCCGCGCTCCCTCCACCCCGACCGGCCACCCGAGCCTCGCCGCCCCGGGACTCACCGGAGGCGCCGCCCGCCTGCAGGGGCAGCAGCAGCAGCAGCGGCAGCAGCAGGAGCGGGAGCGGGAGCGGCCGCCGCGCCATCGCCATCGCCATCGCCAGCCACACGCGCCCGCCGGGAGCCCCTCCGCGACCGGGACCGGCCAGGGCGGATATTCCTTGTCGGGGAACCGGCGCCTGGCCTCGCAGCGGCCGCGGGGGCGAGAAGGAAGGACGAAAGTCGCGTTGCTCACGGGATTCCCTCCCGGAGCCTCGCCCGAGGCCCGCCGCCCTCGGAGGCGCGCCCGGTCAAGGTGCGCCTGCTGGGAAGGGGCAAAGAGCTTCCTCCTTCCGGCGACAGGCCCGGTTTTCCAACCTTCTCGGGAGACCTTCGGCATTGCAGGGACTCTGCACATGCTCTTTTCCCGTGTGTGCGCTGAGAGAGCACCCGCAGCAGCACACGCAACTCTCCCGAAGACCCTCCCGGGCATCTCGCCGCCTGCCCTCTAACCCGCCCGGCTCCTTCCCGCCGCCTGCCCTTGAGCTCAGCCCAGCCGCCGGGCGCCTCCGGCGCGAGGAGGATCGGGCGAGGAGGATCGCAGATCCCGCAGGTGGGGCCCCTCCGGGCAGCGGGTGGATCCTGCTCTGCCTCCCCCGGGAACCTTCCCCACCCTGTGCTAAGGCAAAGTTCACGTTTCTTAGTTTATTGTACTTGCATGGCACCCGGCTTGCAAAAGGCGCTCTGGCCAGGCCACATCATGTGACTAAATGCACAAACAACGTTACAACATGGTGCAATATAAAGCACACTTCGCCAGTACATAAGCCTTGCCCACAACTCCTTCAAACCTGTGAGGAGAAGAAAAAGGTGCCTCCTGGTGCCCTCAAGGGGGGAGGCCTGCCAGACCCCCATTTATGGGCCCCGAGGGGGCTGATCCAGCTCCACACAGGTAAAATTTCCTGATTCCAGCTAAGGATGCAAGGCAGGGTCCCCCAGGTTGGCCGGAAGGATGGTGGCTGTTCCGAAGGCCTCCCAGGAAGAAGCGGGATTCCTCCCTCACCCCGGCCTCAGATGGAGGGGGTGGCCTCGGGGATCCCACCTGCAAAGGAACAAAGGGGGGCTCAGTCCTTGGGGGCCAGGAATGGCAGGAGATGTGAGCTGGTTGGGGGAACTGAGCCAAGCTCCTTCAGCCACAGGCTGACGATATCAGGCAGCATTTACAGATGCAAGACATTAAATCCATCTGAGGAACAACCAATTTCTGAGCTGGTGAGTGTCTCCCTCAGCCTCAGCCCTGCCCTATATTTCTGGGACTAACACCCCTCCCCCGGGGTTCTGGGGCCAGGAGCAGCTGCTTCCCCACAGAACTGAGCAAGGGCAGATGATCTCAAGCAAGGCCAGGCAGCTTCTCAGAGGCAGCCCCAGGAAGTTCCCCGCATCTCCCTGGAAGGCCACCGGGTCCTTGGCCGTGCATGGAGCCAAGCAGGGGCTGCGCCCGGGGCCAAGCCGGGGCTCAGGGCAAGGTGCCTCCTGGGAGCAGCAGCTCCACTCCGACTCAGGAGCAACCCCTGCGGCTCCCCCGTCAGCAGCGTGACCCGCACTCTCAGACACGCGTGAACTGAGCCGGAGGGGACGCACCACAGACTGGATTTACACGGACACGGATTCCCTGAGTGTGGGAGGTTCTTAATGAACGAATTTCAACTGTAGGGCCAGGCCAAAAAGTCCTTTGGTGATTACCAAAGTGAGCCAGGAAAAGGTGGATGGGGAGAAGATGGGTGGTGGGGGCAAGAGGTCTCTGGGAGGGGTGAGGGAGAATGGGGGTGCTGGAGGGAACGTGGCCCGGCCCCGAAGGAGCAAGACAGCCGGGGGGTGTCGTGGTTAAGGGGGGCAGCTGGAATCCAGGAGATCTGGGCTCTTGTCCCCGCTCACCCATGGAGCTCCCTGGGCCATCCGCAGACTCACACCCCAACCAACCCCAGAGGCCCAGACCAGCTGGGCCTGCTTGCACTGATGTGCTCAGCTCTGCTTGGAGTCTGGAACCATTCAAGCGTTCTGCAAAACTCCCCTTGCTGCCCAGCAGACATTTCTCCAGCCTCTCCCTGACACCCCCCAATGTATGGCTGTGAAAGCCGGACCATAAGGAAGGCTGAGCGCCAAAGAATGGAAGCCTTTGAATTGTGGTGCTGGCGGAGACTCCTGCGAGTCCCTTGGACCGCAAGGCAATCAAATCCTAGAGGAGATCAACCCTGACTGCTCTTTAGAAGGCCAGATCCTGAAGATGAAACTCAAACACTTTGGCCACCTAATGAGAAGGAAGGACTCCCTGGAGGAGAGTCTAATGCTGGGAACAACAGATGGCAAAAGGAGAAAGGGACAGCAGAGGATGAGGTGGCTGGATGGAGTCGCTGAAGCAGTCGGCGTGAGCTTGGGTGGACTCCGGGAGATGGAGGACAGGAAGGCCTACAGGAGTGTTGTCCAGGGGTTCGCGATGGGTCGGACGCGACTTCACGACTAGCGACAACAGCAGCAGCAGCAGCAGCAAAGCACCAGGGGAGCGGGAATGGTCCGTCAGCGCATCGCGGGCTGAGGAGAGGCTCCAGGGGCCGGGAAGCAGGGGCGCTTCCCGACGTGACCTTGTCCCGGAAGGCGCGCTCCGCGGCGCTGGCTGCTGGGGGCTCGCACGCGCCCCGCCCCCTGCCGAGCCCCGCGCGCCCGCCCCCGCGGGAGCGGCCGAGAGCCCGATTGGCCGCGCGGCGGGGGCTCCGCCAATGGGAGCGAAGCGCGGGCCGGCGAGCGCGGTCGCCGCAGAAGCCTCGGCGCGGGGCGGGCGGCGGCCGAGCGGGAGCCGGAGCGGCGGCGCAGCTGCGGGCCGAGCGGGCGAGGCTGCCCGTGCCGGGAAGCGCCGGGCCCCCGCCGGTCGCCGGTGCGAGGGCGCGCAGTGCCTCCTCCCTGCAGCAGCAGCAGCAGCAGCAGCAGCAGCAGCAGCAGCAGCAGCAGCAGCAGGCGGGTTCCCGACCCCCTTCGGGGCGTTCGAGGAAGGTCCTGTCCCTGTGCCTGTGATGACGGATCGCAGCGTTTCTAGGGGCATTCTTGAAAAATCGCTTTGTCTAATGCTCCGTATGCCACTCGTTTTGCCGTTCCCTTCCGTGTACCGGCCTGGCCTAGATCTGAATGCTGCAGGTGCGCCCTGTGGTGACAGACGGGGCCTCATCCGGCGCGGCGCCGCAGCGAGGAGGGCGAGATGGCGCGGAGCTTCTTCAGTCTCGCCTTTTCAAGGGGTTGGTTTTATGGCTTGCCCTTCTGTTTGCCACCCTCCTTGTTTTTCATCCTCATAGGATGGGGAGAGAATTTTTAATTATTTATAATTGCATTGTGTAGAACTGTACATATTTGCATTAATATTTATTTTTATGCATGACACCTTATGTATGACGCATGTATGAATGGAACCATGCATAATGTATGCATAATTCTGTACTATACCATTCTGCTAACGTCAAGGATGAAGGGAAGCCTCTAAATATGTATATTGATAAATGATTCTCCCCCTCTTAAATTGGCCAAGACCAATACAAAAGCTGGTATTGTTCCTACGAACCATTTTCACGGAGCAAATCAAGCACTCATTACACTCTGATCAATAATATTTTCATCACCCCTGTGAGGGGGCTTGACAGTATCCCCCCACAGTGGAGGTGGAGTGGGGCAGAGACAGGATGTGGGCCTGCCCTTCCCAGCAGCTCTCACAGGTCCCTCAAGCTCAGGAGAAATGGCCACTGCCATCAGCATCCTAAATACATCAGCTTCATTTCCTTTAGGTGGAGATTGTGTTTCACAGAGCCACCACCGCCAAGGCCCTGCAGCCCCGGCAGCAGCCGCAATAGTCCCAACTTCCCACAGACTCCAATAGGGAAAAGGGCTGAGCTTGAAGGCTCCACTTTGCATGAGTATCTATGCCATTACGGAGAAAGGTGATTTAGGAGGCTTTCTAAAGTCAAGACCAGCACCATTACCTAAGTACAGGTATTTATCTAAATGCATATTTAAGCTGCATATATTCCTATTTATGAACACTGATGCATCATACATACTTGTTCCAGGGTAGCAGATGATGCAAATTAATAGAAAAATAATACTACTGAACAATGTACTTCAATAAAGCAAAGACCACATTAGAACAGCAAGGTGAAAAGCTTTACTTCCCATATTTAAAAAAAACTCATAAACCTTGGAGGAAGGACTGGCTCTCAGCCCCCAAAGCTGGCCCTTTCCCCAAATTCTGTGAGATCCCTTTGAACACGGGAGGTCACCCTTTCCAGGGGGACAGGCTGGGCTGGCAGCCAGCCACTGGCCCGGCTCACTGGGTCCCGCTTGAGCCCCGTCTAGCTTGTGTCACAGCAGGGAAAGCACAGCCCGCGAAGATACGCGTGTGATGGAACCGATCTGACTCCCACAACGACTCTGGAAGCGGAAGCCTCACTAAAGGGCTTGGTGAAGAGCCCCTTACAATAAAAGAGGCACCGCCTTTAAAAGCAGGGAGAGAATTCGGTGGCCTGGCGACGGGGCAGCCCAGGTATTTTAGGAACCTTTCCCAGCGCAGCCCAGGACCGGACAGGTTCCGACCGGCACGGCGGAGACATCCCGGACTCCGTGTGGCCAGACTGGGGCACAGAGGCAGGAACGGAAGCCCTCCTGGGCTCTCGTTCAAGACAGAGAAACAAAAAAGCGAATCAGAAGGCGCATCCAGGGGCATCTAGTCTGACCCCCGGCTCCATTATTACCTGTCAGTCTTCTTGCCTGTGCAGCAATGAAACAGTTTAGGGGTGAATTTTTAAGTGCCTAACATCCAAAGCGTGTGCTGCAGGCCTTGGCTTGAGCAATTTATAGCAGCCCTGAAATTTGTGTGTATATAAAGCAGTGAGACACCCCAAGCAGCTGACAAACGCAGGAGCCGCAGCAACTGTGAACGAGCGGAGAGAGTGCGAGGATGATGAGGGCCTGCCCGGCGGCAAATTGCAGGCAGCTGCAGAAGTTGAGCTTCCGGCATCCTTCGTGGGGAAGGGATGTGAAGAAGATGAAAAGCCTCAGCAGGGCTCTGCGACCGCCAGGTGCGGAGGACCGTTGCTTCACTCACTCCCTAGGCGTGTGCGACTGGGCTGTCACGCCAGGGCGGCACCCCACTTCTGCACCGGCTCTGGGCCAGCAGGCAGCCCCGCAGAGCGAGAAGGGGCTCCAGGCCACCGGGCCCCCACAGCTCTTGCGTGACAAAGGCGAACCCGGGTGCACCCCCAGGAGAACCCAGCCCCTTCCAGCCCCTGACCTACTCCCCACCCCCAGGACCCCCCCCCCATCGCCCACCGCACTTTTGCCTTGCCCAGGTGCAAACTCGACTCACTGGCCCTCGCTCACCTCCCCTTCTGGGCACCCTGCAGAGGCCTGGATCCTGGGCAGGAAAACGGGACCAGGGGAGCAGGGCCTCAAGACCCCCTCAGTGGCACGACTCTGATGCCCACAAGGGGGGATGCCTGCCAATTCGCTCATTCATGGGCCCCGAGGGGGATGTTCCAGCTGCACACAGGAAAAATCCCCTGATTCCACATATGGGGGGGATGCAGGGCTGGGTCCCCCAAATTGGGCGGAAGGATGGTGGCTGTTCTGAAGGCCTCCCAGGAAGAAGCAGGATTCCTTGCTCACCCGGCCTCAGACGGAGGTGTCAAGCTTGTAGCTCCTCCCTGCAAAGGAACAAGAGGCGGTTTCAGTCCTTGGTGGCCAGGAATGGGGGGATGATCTGAGCTAGTTGGGGGAGTTGTCCTGCCCGGTGTTTCTGGGAGCATTTTGTGGGGGAGCTCCAGGGAAGGACACGCAGCCAGGCCTGGGCACCAATCCTGCTGGAAAGGGCAGCCCTGGATGCTGAGAACCTGCAGAAGGGGACAACTGCCCGTTCTCTCCTTCCCTCCCTCTTTCTCTCTCTCCAGAGGGAGGCCTGGGCAGCCAGATGACCGGATTGTTTTCCCTCAGGTCTGAAAACACAGAATCCTTGCCCAGCTTCCTCCACGCCTCTGCAGACCCTCCAGTGCCTCCATCTGCCACCCTGGGGAGGCCTGCCCTGTGCTGCAGAAAATGCGGGGAAGGGAGGGAACTCCCCCTTTTCACTGCAGAAGAGTCACCATCAAGTTTCCCTGCAAAAGCACAGACAGAGGCACGATCCAATCAGATCACACACCCCTGCGCCCCAAGAGACTCTCCTCTGCTTTGTCCCCCAAACTCTCCAGGGAAGGAGGCCCCAAAGTTTGGCCCCTACCCAAACTCGGAGCCATTTTAGTCTCTCAGCCAGGAGGGGAGCAGCGCTCTTCTCACGAGCAAGTGAACCGAGATGCCCCACAGGGAGGGAACCCCCTGGAGAGCCCCGGCACACGGTCCCAGAAGAGGGCCCTGCTGCCCCTCCAAAAGCGCAGAATCCATTGCTTGACCAGGGAAAGTTTTCACACACAAACAGGCCCAGAGACCCAAACAGGGTCATGCGTGTTGGATGGAACCAGCCATCCCTGATGGGGCCCAATGAACCTACAAGTGTCTTCTTGGAGGGCAATATGTGGTCTTGTCCCCTGGCAAGAACCTCCCTCAGCCCCACATCAGCGCTGCCCCATATTTCTGGGGCAACACCCCCCCCCCAGGGTCTTTGGGGCCAGAAGCAGCAGGTACCCCCACCTGAAGGATGGATCCGTGATGGTCTCGGTTTGTCATTGCCCTCTCTGGCCTGAGAGGACTCATTTTAGTGTCTCCCTCTTTCGGATAAAGGGACCCCCCCCCCGCCCTTCGCCAGTGTTGCAATCCAGGCAGGACTCCTTTGCCTTGTGACTCACTCAGCAGGGGCTGCCCTGGTGTCCCGCAGGGGACCGTCTAAGAGCAGCCAAGGCCGCAGGGCCGTCTTCTCCTGGGCCCGTTTCTGGGAGTTCAGCCCGCTTGGCCGGAGCCCCCCTGCAGCGCCAGAGGCAGCCCAGCGCTCAGACCCAGACGGGGACACGCAGCTCCTCCATCCCCCCCCCAGCCCCTCTTTCTGTTTGGCTCAAGGACAGAGGGGCACTTAGAGTCACACGATGTGCCTATTTTGGGGGGGGGGGAGCTCTGGGGACAGGCAAGCGGCCAGGCCTTGGCTGGATAGGGCAGCCCTGCATGCTGAGAATCTGTCCCAGGGGGCAACTGCCTGTTCTCTCTCTCTCTCTCTCTCTCTCTCTCTCTCTCTCTCTCTCTCTCTCTCTCTCTCTCTCTCTCTCTCTCTCTCCCCCCAGAGGGAGGCCTGGGTATCCAGATGACTGGACTGTTTTCCACCAGGACTGAAAACCCAGAATTCTTGCCCAGCTCCTCCACCCGTCAGCGGACCCTCCTAGGCCTCCATTCCCACCCTGGGGAGGCCTGCCCTGTGCTGCAGAAAATGTGGGGAAAGGGAGGGAATACTCACGTGCGGCTGCCCAGTACTCATTAAAAAGCTTCCCTGCAAAAGCACAGAGGCACGGACCCATCATCCCCGCCACTGCCCACAAGACAAGGGAGACATTGAGTCACAGAGGGCCCCAGGGCCAAATCGGGGGGGGGGGGAATAAGATAATGGGTGTTCTTGGGTTCCTTGTCTGTGTGTGTGTCCTCCTTGCCTTGACTGCTGGGCTTCTCAGGGGCTGAAGATCGGGGCTTCTCAGGGCGGGGGTGGGGGGACGGTCGGTCAGCGCATTTGCCGGCCAAAGAGACACTCCAGGGGCCAGGAAGGGGGGGCGATTCAGGCACCAGGCCTTGTCGCAAAAGATGAGCGCCGGCCAAGGCTGTCTGGCCAGTGGGCTTGCCCTGACCTTTCTGCAGCGGGGGGGGGGGGGGCAGGGGAGGAGGGGCTGCAAAGCTCTGGACTTTGGGGGGCTCCTCGCCTCCTGCCAGATTCCAACCTGGCCGGAGGTGCTTTTCCTGGACCAGCTCCAGAGCCCATCGCTGCGGGGAGGCCTGAGCTGGGAGTGGGGGCAGGGCCGCTTCCTTGCCCCATGCCGGGAGCCCCACGGAGTCCAGGTCCCCGGGATGGCGACACCCATCAGCCTGCACACTTTGGCCCCTCCCTGCTCGTCTCTGCCCCCCCACCCCCTGCCCCTCCCTCTTTGCTTCAGTGAACATTCATTTCAACCCAGTATGAACTTAAAAGCCAAATTTAACAAGCTACAATTCCTTACCCAAAGTAACTTGCAAGACCTTTATGCAAATGACAGAATGCCCCAATATAAAAATAAACTCATTAAATGCCTTGTTGCACAGGGCAGTCTTAACCCTGGTCCGAAAAGGTATTAAAGCCAGTGCCAGTTGGGCCTCAGCGAAGAGCCTGGTTTAGAGGCCGAACTGCTGTTCGTTCTCAGATGTTGCACCATCCCACTCAGGTGGCTGTCCAGTTTCTTCTGAATGTCTCCAGTGTGGGAGCCCCCCCCCCCCCCTCCAGGCAGCTGGTCCCACTGCTGTGTTGCTCTGGCAGTCAGGAAGCTTTTCCTGATGGCCAGCCTGAATCTGGGTTGTCATAATTTGTATTGATTATTCCGTGTCCCACACTCTGGCATCAGCAAGAAGAGATCTTGACCTTCCTCTTTGTGACATCCTTTGAGGTACTTCTAGAGGGATATCCTGTCCCCCTCAGCCTTCTCTTCTCAAGGCTGAGCATGCCCCGTTCTCTCCGTCTCTCCTCACAGGGCAGCGTTTCCAACCCCTGGATCATTTTTGTTGCCCTCCTTCGGACCCTTTCTACTTTTCCTGCCACTTTCTTAAATCTTGCTGCCCAGAATTGGACACAGTATTCCAGGTGAGGTCTCACTAGTGAGGAGTATAGAGGAACTACTACTTCTCGTGATTTAGAAGTAATACTTCTATTAGTGCATCCCAAAATAGCATTTGTCGATTTTGCTGCTTCACCGCATTTTGGGCTCATACTTAGCCTAATATCCATAATTACTCTGAGATCTTTCTTTTTCAGTTCTGTTGAGCCACGTATTCCCCATCTTGCATCGATGCATCTGGTTTCTTTTTCCGAGGTGGAGGACTTGGCCCTTGTCCTTATTGAATCTCAATCTGTTGCTTTCAGCCCAATGTCCAAGTTTATCAAGATCGCCCTGGATCTTCATTCTGTCTTCTAGGGTGTTTGCTGTTCCACCCAGTTTTGTATTGTCTGCAAATCTGATTATCGTTCCTTGTACTTCCTCATCTAAATCATTAATAAAGACGTTGAAGAGCACTGGGCCCAGGACTGAATCCTGCGGCACCTGAGTAGTTACCTTCCTCCAGTTTGAGATGGTGCCGTGGATGAGCACTCTTTGCATCCAGTTAGCAGCCACTTCTGGATCCTCCTAAATCCACCCAATAGTTTTTCCTTCTAGTCCAGTTGTTGCTCATTTGCATATCGCCATGTGGCACTATGGCGAAAGCTTTGCTAAAGTCTAGGTAGATTGTGTCCACAGTGTCCCCTCTGTCCATTTGGGAGGTCACCCAGTCAAAAAATGAGATTAAATTAGTCTGACAGGATTTATTTTTGAAAAATCCATGTTGGCTTCTATTAATCACTGCATTTTCTTCAAGATTCTTGCAGAAGGTTTTTTAACAAATAATTTGCTCCAGAAAAACGAAAAATGTTCCCCTTCTACCAGGTGAACACACCAAGAGCAATGGATTCAGCAAAGGCATTGTACTGACATTTAATTTATACCACTGACACAAAAGAGAAAGAATTTTTAAAACTTTCCTTTAGACATAAAACAAACATGAGTTCATACAGCACAAGAGCAGAACAACAGGTTTTTAAAATTAAATTATTTGTTCCGTTTACACTTACACTGGCTACAGTTCATTGTACAGAAATTCTTAATGCATACATTGCTATCGACATCAGCGCATTACATAGTGTTACTGACTCATTGCTTCATCACTCTGCTCCTCCCATTGAACTAGGTATTACACAGTCATAGGCTATTCAAAATTGGAACCTGAGCTGGTTCAGTTGTGTTACCTGTACAAAAAAAAAGCACAATTACATTACTTGTCTCTTTTCTTTTGTTCTTGTGACATCTCATATGCTAACTCACATTTTTTGCAAGTGCTCCTTCCTGTACTATATTAACTTTCCTTATATTTAGACCTTTTGCATCTCCCCAACACTTGACTATCAGCATATTTGCTATTAAAAGAAATTCAACTTTTCACGTGTTTTATTTTGACCATCAATTTTTATCGCGTTGCGCCAACTCTGGTGTTTTGACTACTGTTTCCCTTATGGAAGGTGTTTCCTGAAACATTTCCAGCTAGTGCCTTTGCTCAAATGATAGAATTCCCAACTCCGTGATCAGAGACTCTACTCCAATTTCTGAGCCGGGAACTGAAGTTCCAGGCCCCTTCCCTGCCACTTGCTCTCCAAGCTTTTAAAGCAGCCTCCAAAGGGCTGTTTTGGGGTAGTGAAGAGCCTTGGGCGGTGAACATGCAGGGTATTCCGCGGTCATGCCAGCCACCTTTGCTCCACCTCTGAAACCGCACTGACAAACTGCCCAAAGTGTCTCTCTTGTAAAAAGGTGGAGCAGGGGATTGCCTTAGGTAACCACGAGCGTCGAAGTGCAGAGTAGCGTACCCACTTCCTGGACTGTGCCCTGAATTCCACAAGTTCATGACTGCTGAGCCACGCCGTCTCCTGTTGTAACTTGTCCATCTCTAGGCATGCATGTTTATCTAAATTTTCTCACGATCAAACAAAATCATGAAACAAAGATATTTTAATCTACAGTACTTCTAACCATGGAACATGGAACACTACTTCTACTCTGTTTAACATTCATCAACACATCCTGACCCAGGGAGGAAATGTCATTCCCTAACCAGGTATCACACACTTATGTTGGGCGAAGACACCATAACCCCCAGCCCACACTATCCATAAACCTTCAGCAAAGCTGACTGGGGGAAATAATGGGAGTTGTAGTCTGACATGTCCAGAGATCACCAGGAAGGGAAAAAAATGACCCAAGATAATATGTACATGTTATATCTCAATTCCTAGTTTTCTTAAGTTTATTGTTCATCTTATTCAACCCTGTTCATTTCAGTGCTACTTAGCTTTGATTTAGGGAATTAGTAACTTGAGACAACATTGAAAAAGGCTTATATGCTTCATCTGTTTCTGAGAGTTATGCTATCTGTTCTGTACATGGTTTCCTCCCGGTATCCATGCTCATTTCTAATTTTATTAATTAATTTAATTTTCAAGATTTATGGATCATTGTACAAGGTGAAACCTTGATGGTAGCTCCCAACATGTTTAAAACACTGGGGCATGTCTACCTAGAGGAAATGCTTAAAAATTAACGGTTCTTGTTGGATTAAAAGTGGATACAAGCCATCGGGCCGGATCAAGTTCTAAGTGCATCAAAGGGGTGGATTTTGCATCAAGAGGGTTTGCCTGCCGCCAATTCCCCTACAAGTGTGACATCAATGATCGGGGGACCGTGCTGAATAGGATGAGGTGTGACCCAGGTGGCTCCCCAAAATCAGGAAGAAGCAACATCTGCTAATTGGGCAAAGATAATTGTGTATGAAGATTTCTGCTACTGCTGAAGTTCTACGTGAATGTTGGAAAGTTCCTTCAGTGTGTGGAAATGTTAATATTGGGTAAAATCCTGGCTCCTCTTTCCATACTCCATGCATCGCAATGGTTTCTCCCCACATGCTCTTTAATGGGAATTGAGGTCGCCGCTCCCATGGAAGCTCATTCTACATTCCATACATTTACATAGTTTCTCTCTTGTGTGTGTTCTTTGACATATACTAGCGTCAGGCGCTGGCCCTGTCTTGTTTCGCACTCTATGCACTTATAGGGTTGCTCCCCTGTGTAGTAACTTAGATGCGTTGTGAAGTGCTGACTCTGACTGAAGCTCTTTCCACACCCCACACAGATGTAGGATTCCTCCGTGTGGTTCCTCTGATGCCTGTGCAGGCTCCCATTACGACTGTAGCACTTCCCACACTCAGTACATTTATAGGGCTTTTCCCCCGTGTGGGTGGCTTGGTGTGTAGTTAGGATGGATTTCTGACCAAAGCTTTTCCCACATTCCAGACATTTATAGGGTTTCTCCCCGGTGTGGGTTCTCTGATGTCGTTTAAGGCTCCCACTGCGGTTGAAGCTTATCCCACACTGCATGCATTGATATGGCTTCTCTCCAGTGTGGGTTCGCAGATGTGCGGTAAGAGTTCCACTATCACTGAAGCTCTTCCCACACTCCGTGCATTTGTACGGCCTCTCCCCTGTGTGGATCACACTATGCCTACCAAAGTCTGATTTATATCTGCATATTTTCCCACAAACAGGACACTTTATCCCCTTCTTTCTCTGGTAATCCTCTTGCGGTGTTGTTAGCTGCTGGCTGCCATCGCTCCGAGAGGGAGAAGACTTCTTCTTCCCGTTCTTAGATTGGTTCCCCTTGACCTTCTTGGGCCTCCTTTGGTTTCCAAATTTCTCTTTTTCGACTTCCTCCTTAGGGGTGTCCAATGAAACTTCAGAGGTCTTTGTCTCATTTTCATTGTCCTGCTCACCGCCTGCTTAGGAAAAACAAACACAAGAAGTTGCTCTTATGAACTCAAGGCAGAAACCAAGGAGGTCATCAGGGCAAAGCCCAATCAGCTGCTTTATTTACATTTAGAACTCCCAAGATTCTTCCCTTTCTTCTTGTGTATTTCCTGGTGATCTGAATCCTTCATTATCACCTAGATGCAGTCCTGGACAATAACACGAGTTCTTTTCTGGGCTACTTCCCACTTAACTTCACTAGGCATGGATGTGTGTCTATATTTCCACCCCTAACACAACTGTGGCATTCATTTCCACAATTAACAAAGAGAAAGGAGGAAAAATTAGAACTGCTGAGCGGTTGCAGGAGGAGACCGAACCGGTAAGAGCGGGCTGCTCTGCGTTTCCCATTAATCTGGGCAGTCAGCACAGTAGATTTGGGTCCCCAGTGTCTTTGATCTTCTGGGCATACTGGAGATGATGAGCAGGCTGGATCGCACAATCCCCACAGCCCAGCATGGGTTGTTTAAGCCACAGTGGGCGGCAGTTATGCTGGTGGCTATTTTGGGCAGGGTTGCCACCATTTGCAGTATCACGAGAACAGGCATGTTGGATCGGACCAAAGGTCCTTCCAATCCAGCATCCCGTTCACATGGTGGCCAACAACTTGTCCAACTTGTCGAGGATCCCTCAAGTAGGGTGGGCACAGGCCCTCCTCCTGCCCAGCAACTGGCACCTGCAGGCAGGCCCCTCTGGCAAAGGAGGAGACACAGCCAGCAAGGCTAGTAGCCACTGACGGCCTCCTCCGCCTCCAGGAATGTGTCCAAACCCAAGCAGCCGTGGAGTCGGAGACACGCAGTCAGAGTACTCTGCATCTGACTCCTAATAAACTAAATTAAAATTGTAATATAAATAATGTGTTAAAATTTCCTGTATCACAGATACTGATTTCGGGGGGGCGGGTTATATTTTCAGGATGTGTTCAACTTCATATATTAGTGAAAGCGGTGCCCCATGAAAAAATCCACAATGCAGAAAGTGTTGACAAAGTTGGCTGTTTTTGAACACTTTTGTCGGGATCTGGGCCGCTCCAGGGCTCCCCCTGCTGGCCAAATGCCAGAATAACCACCCTGATGTGGCAGGATTGCTCCCAGTCTCTGCTGCGGCTGCCAGGGCCTTCATGAACGGCACTTGGGAGGCCTGGGGAAGAGCCGTTCAAGCCGGGGCTCTTCTGGGAGAAACTGCCTCAGCCACACGGGCTTCCAATGTGCTGAAGCTCTCCGTGGCGTCTGGATCCTGCCTGCGCCTGCTCCTGCTCCAAAGGCATCTCTTCCCTCCTGCTATCTTCTTGTCTCCTGACCTCTGGCTTGTTTTGACTACGCTTGGCTATCTGCATTACGCTTTGCTTGCTTCCCTGCTTGCTCTGGATATTGACTTGGATTTGGCTGGTGATTGGACTTTGGTGCTACAGTTTACTAACTGTATTACCCTTGGATGTTACGACTTCACAGTAACAACTTATGGGCATATTATGTGAAACTATGTACAGTGGTACCTTGAAGGCTCACGAACTCAGTCCGTTCCATGGCTCTGGTCGCGACCCAAATTGGTCATGAGCCAAGTCAAATTTCCCCATAAAGTTCATTGTAAATAAGGTTAATCCATTTTGTAACTATTTGTTTAAAATCACAAAAAATTTGAAGCAAAGTGACAAAGAACAACAACGATCGTGGCCATCCCCGCCCCCCAGCGATCATGGGGGTGGGGGAAGACGGGTGCGATCGTGGGTGTGCGGGGGGGGGAGGCGGGCAGGGGTGCGCTCGGGCAGGGAACACGGGTGCAATTGCGGCCCTCTCCCCCCTCAGCACGACCACGGCCATCTCCCCGTTCTCCCGCATGTGCCTGTGCATGGAAAGCGGGCACGCTCGCGATCGTCACCCAATGCGGAGTGGCAAGATGTTTATGACATTTTTATGAAATTTTGGAGCGGCAAAATGTTTATGAAATTTCTGTTCACGGCCCAATTTGGTCGTGAACTCAGGCATTCGTGAGCCGAGGTACCACTGTATTATAGAAGATGGTGACTAACAAAAGCGTCTCTCAAAAATTAGTAGTTTTTGTGGTTCTGATAAAGATGCACCTGCAGGAGCATCACATTTATTTCCTTTCAAACAATATAGGAAACAATTAGCACATTCCTATGTTGTTGTTAGTCGCGAAGTCGTGTCCGACCCATCGCAACCCCATGGACAACATTTCTCCAGGCCTTCCTGTCCTCCACCATCACCTGGAGTCCACTCAAGCTCACACCAACTGCCTCAGTGACTCCATCCAGCCACCTCGTCCTCTGCTGTCCCCTCCTTCTTTTGCCATCTATTGTTCCCAGCATTAGGCTCTTCTCCAGGGAGTCCTTCCTTCTCATTAGGTGGCCAGTATTTGAGTTTCATCTTCAGGATCTGGCCTTCTAAAGAGCAGTCAAGGTTGATCTCCTCTAGGACTGACTGGTTTGATCACCTTGCAGTCCAAGGGACTCGCAGGAGTCTCCTCCAGCACCACAACTCAAAGGCCTCAATCCTTCGGCGCTTGGCCTTCCTTATGGTCCAGCTTTCACAGCCATACATTGCAACTGGGAAAACCACAGCCTTGACTATACGCACTTTTGAGATATAAAAACAGGAGTCAGAGGCAAGGGTACCATAAATTGAGGAGCTGGGGTCAGAGTCGAAGACTTTAGGTACCAAGTCCACAGCCCTGGCGGCATGGCCTGCTGGAGGAGGAAACAGACTTGTACTAAACCTACAAGTGGCCATCAGTTATTGGAGCGTTGTTTCCCCCTCCAACAAGCCATCTCACCTGGATTCAGATTACACAACAGGCTGTGGTTTGAATACAGGTGCCCACAGATGTTGCGACTCACCGAGGCTGAAGTAAGCCACACCGGGCTGAAGTTGCTGTGCAAACCAGGTCGCAGCGTTGTGGGTGCTTTCACAAAATGACTGCCACAAAACGATGCCCATTGTAGACATGGCCAATCACAAACTACCCATTTCCCAGAAGGCAAATTGGTAAGACTGAAAGAAAAGTGACTTGCCCAGGAACTGAACTACAAGGAAGAAGTGGGAAATGGATCCCAACGCAGAAACCCTTTGAGCGCACACTCTTCTGCTCCACATCCATTTCCTCGTAGGAAAACTGCAGCTGGCTAAAAAGCTGAGTGCAAAGCAGAAATCAGTGGCTTGGCATTTGAGCCTCAGATCTGATCTGCCACCACAAAATGTGCATTTCACAGGAAGAAAAGTGGTGGTGCGCAGAGAAATCCTGGCACAGGGAAAACCACCACCTATATATGCATAAACCAAGCCTAACAGAGCACATGGAAGCAAGCAAAATGGACACACAAGCCAAACTCCCTCCTGCTGCCCGCAGCATCTGCGAGACGCTCCCTTTACTCCCCACCATCTCTTTCAACACCACCTGAAGCCCGCCAACTCCCGGCTTCTGTGTTTTTTTTTTTCTGGGTGACTGACCACACTTCGTAACAAAACACTGGGCTGCAGTCACCCCATCATGATTTTCTAGAAATCCCACTGGGACCTAGGCAGGGACCGGGGCAACCTTAGAAGTAAAGGTACTGCTGGAAATAGGCTTTTTGCTTGGACAAGCTAGACAAGTTTCTTTCTTATGGGTTGTGTAAAAAAAAACCCAGAAGAGCAGGACACCTGGGAGGCACCAATGGAGACCTGCATGGGCACCATATGAAAGATCCCGGGAATAACTGAATTATCTCCATCGTTCCATGAAATGGGACCAGGTAGTGGCAGGGAAGGGGATTTTGGCTAAACATTAGGGGAAATTTTCCTTCTAGTAAGTGCTGCTTCAGCCTCTGGAGCTGGGAGAACACCTGTTGGGTACCACTCTAGTACCTATTACCGTATTTTTTGCTCTATAAGACTCACTTTTTTTCCCCCTCAAATGTAAGGAGAAATGTCTGTGCATCTTATAGAGCAAATATGTGTGTGCAGTAAGTCTGTCAGATGTGCAGCCCATGGGGAAGTGATGGGGAATGTGCCTGTGATTATGTGCCCACTGGATTCAGAATATTGTTTTTCTTGTTTTCCTCCTCTAAAAACTAGGTGCATCTTATGGTCAGGCGCATCTTATAGAGCGAAAAATACGCTAACTAAGATAGCACGTCCTTACCCACTGAGGGCACACTGCCGTAATTTTCCAGCATGGCTTCAGTGCTCAGAGCTCTTCGGTCTGGATCCAGGAGATCCCACTTTCCGCTTGATAAAACACAGAGCCACCTCCTCAAAGCTCACCAGCTGCTACCGAAAGAAAACAAGATTCTCTGAATGGCAAGAGCAAAACCCCTTTGGCAGAGTCCTCTACAAGTTACACCAGATTGAAAGTGCTGGAACGGGACTTGGGGGAATCTGGGTTCCAGTTTCTACCCGGCCATGAAGCTCACTGGGTAATTTTGGGCTAGCGCAACCAACCCACAGGGCTTTTGTGATAATGAAAAAGAGAGGCAAAGGATCGTGTAAACCACTTTGGGTTTCTTGCATGAGGATACAAGGTGAGGTGTGAATATAACAATAAATAAAAATGGATGAAGGGGGAGAAGGGGGAAAGCCAACTCGGACACCAGTTCTTAGTTACAGAATTCTTCTAACCATCTAGAGTAGAAGCAAGAAAAGGACTGAAAAAGGGCTTATCTCTCTGCAAGTTTTCTACGTTCTTAGAACATGATCTTATGCATATTGTTTTTTTTTTAAAGGCCTACAAAGCCCAGCATGCTGCAGCCAACATGGTGGTTTGAGCATGCTGAGAGGTGTAGGCCCTTGTGCTGCATTTTGCCCTTAGTCTCTGCTCTGTTGCTGCCCAGCCTCCATTCTCATCTGGTGGACAGACAGCAAAGACACCCACAAGATCTTGATGTAATGCCAAGGTACTGTGGGTTAATTTCCCCACAGAGCTTTGTCGAGTGCACTAGCTGAATTATGCAGATGGCCGCAGTGTGCCCGTCATGGAAACATGGTGCTATGCAGCATTTAAGACAGCAGACAACCCACAAATAACCCACAGCTTGTTTTAGGGTTATTTGAGGGTCCCCTGTCCCCTGGAACAACCCATGATGCTGGGTTCATGTGACAAGGCCCAACCACAACAAACAATGGGACCCGTGGGCACCGGACACAATGCAGCCGCCGCCGCTCAGTTGAGCCATTGTAGGTTGTGTCATGCAAACCTGTTCCTTGAGCTTACATACCCAATGAGATTCCAGACAGACAGCTTTCGCCCAAGAAAATTATACAATGATTTGAGAGAGAAACAAAAAAATCAAGCAAGGAAGGAAAACATCTCTCTGAATCACAAATTAATATCATGAATACCTCCAGTATATAGAACTACAGCCATGGAAACCTGAAAAGTGGAGGAAATGGATGTCTAATTTGGGAATGAATATTCACAGTTTATCTGGGGATTTTAGCACTTGGGAACGTTAGCAAGTTTTATTCAGTATTATACACACACACAGACCCAATTGGCTGGCAAAATGAAAAAAAAAAAAACCCTTCTTTCTATTGTTGCTGTTCCTGTTATTATTTCTATGCAGCACAATGAAGTTCTCTAATATAGGCAGATTATAATCTACATTTTCCTCATTTTTCCAAGGAGTTCAGGGTGGCAAGCATGGTTCTCCCTAACTGATCCTTACAACACCCCAGGTAGGTAGGCTGCACTGAGAAAGTAACTGGCCCAAAATTACCCAGTGAGCTTTGTAACTAAGTGAGGATTTGAACCTCGGGCTTTCCCTCTTTGAAGCTTAACACTCTCACCCAGCTTTCCCCAATCTGGTGCCCCCTGGATGTTTTGGCCTCAGACTCTCATCAGCCCCATCACCATGGCCAATGTCAAGGAAGGCGGGGCATGGAAATCCAAGAGGCGGAGGAGGGCTGGGCATCTGGCCACTGAATTGCATATCCTCTCACATCAGCGCACCTTTCAGGGCTCTTGCAAAGGCTGCTCTCGTGCTGCGCAATACAGTTTAGCAGTCCGTTCTGCAACTCGATTCTTAGGGGTGCCTTCCTTCATTTATGAGGGCTCCCTTCTGTCCCCCTCCCGCCACGGGGCGAGACTGATTCTCTGCAACAAGAACTTAAAAAGAGCCCTTCATACGGTGCCCACCCAGCCACCCACGGGAAACCCACACGCAGGACACGAATGGGACAACAGCCTCCCACCTAAGCTTGCGAGCAACAGCTGTGCAGAGGCCTGTTGCACTGATCCTGCAAGGAGCTTGCAGTCGTGAGGACGAGCTGCCGTTAGTGGGCTGATCCTCCGTGAAACCTCCGCCAAAACACCCCCTGCCCTCAAACCCCGTGGGCTGATCTCCTAGGCGTGGCTCGGGCACAGCCACATCCACCAAAGATGCCGAGCGAGCGGGGTCCCCCCTCCGCGCAGATCCTTCCTTCCCAACCCGGCGCCCTTACCCTGTCTCCTGTCCCCGTCAGCCGCCAGCCTCCCTCTCCGCCCAGCCCCCTCCGCTAACAGGAAAGGAGGCACAGTCACTGTCCCCAACCATTTGCCGCTTCCTGCCTCTCTAGGAAAAAGAGCGTGGCGCTTTTACCCTTAGAATCCCGGAGCAGTAGAGCTGGCAGGAGCCTGTAAGGCTATGGAGCCCAACTCCCCGCTCAGTGCAGCACCGCAAGTTAATGCGTCGCGGCCGCCCCGCTGCCTCTCGCACACCACCAACCACAGCAGGAGAGCCCCGCTCCCTCCCGGAAGTGCGTGCCGCGTCCCCAAGCCCCACACTGCCCGCCTCGCTAGGCATCTCAGCTCAGTGCCCTTAACCCTTGGAGGAATGAATGTCAGAGGCGGCCCGCGGGAGCGGGAGCGGGAGCGGACAAGGCTTCTCGGCCAAGCTCACGCAGCGGCCCGCGGCGCTCGGGTTCCTAGAGGGGCCGCGAGTGGCGAAGCTCGCGGGGCGCGGAAGGCCCTGCCAGGGCTGAAGGAAGCGCGCTCCAGTTTCTAGCGGGGCGGACATTGGAGGAGAGGGAGCATTCGGGATGGTACGGCGCTGCGGTGCCTAGAGAGGCAGAAGGGGCGGAGCCTGGTGGTGCAGCCCGCCCCTCTGGGAGGCTAAAGCAACGAGCTGCGTTTCCTAGAGAGGCGGGGGCGCGGCCTGGGCCACCGTGGCGCCGGGTGAGGCCCGCCTGGAGCCGGAGCTCGGCGCAGGCAGCGGGGCCCCGCCCGCTTCTCCGACCCCGGGACACGGGTCGCCCTGGCGGAACGCCCCCCCCACCCCCACCGACGAAGCGCGCAGGTGGCCGCAGATCCTGCGGCGCGTCCCCCCTGCGCGCCCCCGCTGCGCGCCTTCCCTGGCCGGGTCCCCGAAGGCTCGGCGGGTCTCTTCCTCCGCGGGGCCTTCGGGCACCAGGCGCGCGGGAGCACCCGGCGTGCTCGCATTCAGCGGGAGGCCCTTTCACACGAGCCCGGCTCCTTGAGCGCGGCCGCGGATCTGGCCGCCGCGGTCCCCATCCCGGTGCGCCGCCTCCTGTGCGAGAGGCACCTTCGTCCGCCGAAGGCCCTCGCGGGACGCGGGTGAAGCGGCTGCTCTCTGCCCGGAGGGACCGGCCGCCAGGCAGAGACGCAAGCCAGGAAGCGACGGACCGCGGTGGCCAACCCGCCCCCTCGTCTGCGCAGCCACACGGCCCCGGGCATCATATCTGGGATTGCGATCGGAAGCGTTGCGGTTTCATGGTTGCAAGCTTCTGGGTAACTGCAGTACTTAAATGGCTAAACGTCACCTCTGTGGGAATATTTGCCATGGGGAGAGTGGAGGATATTCGTAATAGGTCATGTTATTTAGAGAAAAGGGAGAGAGGGGTATTTACGTGCGTCCCAACTCACAGTATTAAATGGGCTTTGCAAGCAGGGGTTGCAACTAGCCCAAAGTCCCCCAGCTGGCTACACGGCTGAGTGGGGACCAGAGTTTGCCCGAGTCCCAGACGTGTGCTTTTAACCGCTGCACCACACTGGTTCCTTCTAAGTTATGTCCTTTACCCTTATTTTACTCTAAAGTGCAGTGGCCAAAATATCAGTTGGAGCCTTGTATGAACCCTCCTTGGCTCCCATTATTTCAAACTAGACCTCCTAGTGACAGCTCACTCACTGAAAGTCCCATTACATTCAGTGTGACCTGTTTTCACACCCTGAGTTGTTGCTATGTTTCTTAGCACAACAGCCTTTGATACAGCAAGAGCAGCCCCTGGAACTGAGGCATCTTAATGGGAAGATGTCCAAGAGGACATCCCACTAGGGACTACAGCGAGCAGTCTGGTATTTGCCGCCAAATAAAGACTTTTTTTTTTGCTAAGTACTTGCTTATAGAACGATGGTCTCTTATTCTTGTTTATTGTTTGAATCACAGAATAGTGCCATTGCAGGACACTAAATTACACCTTCAGATGACTGCCCAGCCACTTTCTGAATGTCTCCAGCGAGGGAGAGCCCACGGCCTCCCCAGGTAGGAGGTTCCATTGTCGTACTGCTCTGACAATCAGGAAATTCTTCCTGGTGTCCAGTCTAAATCTGCCTCCTTTTAACTTCAGTTCCTTTGTTCATATTATCCTCCTGTTTCATATCTTACATTAGTTGATTTTATGCTGTTTTATTCTTTTACTTTATTACAGTTATGTTGTTTCTGTTTTTTGTGAGCCACTCGGAGAGCCCCAGGACTATGGAGTGACATACAAATACAATAAATACAGCTATAAGTCCCTACCCCTTTCATCCTCTCTGGACAGCTCCAGAATTTCCTCATTCTCTAAGAAATCCACAGCCACCTGCTGGGGCAGCCTCAGAACCAGAAACATTCTTCAACATGTGATGTCATGAACTAGTCCTTTCCCCACTTCCCAGGGGTCCCAAAGACTCAAGACCGTCCTTTGAAATGCAGTTCTTTACTGTGATTCCACAATGTACAGAACAGTTTAACTCTAAATAGTCTTTTTCCAAAACTGGAAGGAGAAGCTCATGTGCTGAACTCTGCGGTCCCTCCCTCTCAGGAAGGCTGCAAGCTCCACACCCTTGGGGGGCTCTCGCCACTGGAGAACAGGGTGGCAAGAACGATGGAGCCCCTCTGGCTGAGCAGCTGGTCTCTGCGATGCCTCTTTGCTGGGTCAAGGACTGGGTCCTCCCCCCACCCCCGGAGACCCTTCTGTTTCTTCCCAAACAGATGGACTCTCACGCTCACTGTGAGAAACTTCACTAGGCAGCCTTGGCAGTGCACCAGAGGGTACAGCCCCTTGCTCCTGCCCCTCCTTCTTCCCCACTTGAGAACCGGATGGTGATTCTCACTGCTTGGCCTGCCACAAGCAAAGGACTGGCGGCTCACTGCAGCTGGCAGAAAAGGTGGGCACCTCCTTCCAGAAGGGCGCTGGCCAGCACCTGGGGAGTTTCTTTGTTGCTTCTGTCACTCTCAGCTGCCAGGAAGAGGAGCTCTCACCACTGTTCCGGTTTCTTGGCCTCTTGCTGCCTCAGGAGGGAATCCTCTGGTAGAGAAACAGCTCTCAGAACCTTGATCCTTCACCCAGCTCTGCATCTCCGAGAGCAGGACAGCCAGGAACTGCTCCAGGATCACCAGGTCTAGAATCTGCTCCTTGCTGGCATCAGCCTCTGGTGGCACATCTGGAACTGGCTGTAAACTCCAGCCCCCAAACGTCATGGTAGAGCAGCTGCCTGAAGTGCCGGCACTAGCTCTCCAGGCTGGTGGCATCTTCTCTCTCGATCTCTTTCAGCTGCCTGGGGTCACCTCTGCCTGTAGGTTCTGGCCCCAAATGGACTTGCTGTGCTGCTTCAGGGGAACTCTGGCCTCACTTTCTCCTCTGGTCCATTGGCTGATGGCCACTGCCTCCTTGTAGAAAGGCACATAAGAACAGCCGTGGGTTTCCCACTGCAGGGCGGGGGGTCTACATCGTTTGAAGGTACTCTTGCCATTGGTTTTCCCATCACTGTGATGACAACTCCTCTGATGGTTCTTGTTTAATGTGTTGTGGCTCCAGCCAGCTCAGAGGCGAGTCTCCATCTGTGAGGCAGAAGAGACGTCCCCTGGAGCTTCCAGTCCAGTCTGGTTGCATCCCTGAATGGTCCCAGCTCTCCATTTTCAACACTGGCTTCACACCATCTTCAAGTGCTGCCTGGCACTGGAGATTCGGGGTTGCCAGGAATTCTTCCCCTACAGCCATGTCCACTCACAGGGGATGATCAGTCAGGCCTCCAGCCACTTCTGCAAGCGCGATGAAACGATCTGTCCAGTGGCTTCTCTGTGCATTCTCACAAAGCCCCTCGCAATGATGAGGGGGGAGGGAATGCTGCTTCTCAGAGGCCCTTCATCACATCAGGTCTCTGGCCAAAGAGATCATGTGCAAATTGGCCTCTTTCCCCAACTGCTTGCCTGAAAGAAACAGAAACAGAAAATGCGGTGAGGGAATGGGCAGAATAGGGTGCTTCTGAGCAACAAAGCGAATTGCAGGGGTGGGTAGATCGTGGCCTTCCAGCTGCAGTGCTTCACCACTGACTTCTTTTAGCGGGGCTGATGGGAGTTGTAGGCAAAGACGTCGGCAGGGCCACAAGCTGAGCTTGGGCTATGGGCTAGTGTAGAAATAAAATTAACAGTAATAATAGCCCTGATCCAAAGCCTAAGAAGAGCCCCGCTGGATGAGACCAGAGCCCCCCAAGCCAGCACGGAAAGCGACCAGCCTGCTGCCTCTGGGAAGCGCAGGAGCCGCTCGTGGGGTCCGCCGCAAGCCCCTCCACCTCTCCCGCTTGCCAGCACAGCCGCCTTGCCCGGGCACGCCGGGCCAGCCCATCCGGGAGACGCAGACGCGCCAGCCACGCTTCCCGCATGGCTCGACTGGAGCCCCCCGGGGCCGCGGGGAGCGCCCTCCCCTCCGGCCTTCAGCCAGAGCACGGATTCCCAGCCAGCGATGCGTCCAGGTCCGCGGGCGGGTCGCGCGGCTGGGCCTCGCCCTGGCCTGGGACCGCCTGGAGCTGGTCGAAGGGTTAAGAAGCGCGAGTCCGAATTCCTAGAGAGGCGCCGGGCGGCTGGGAGCGGGGCGGAAGCGCCCACTCCCCTTGCCGCGGGGACGCAGCCGCCCCCCCGCGCCCGTCCCTGGAGTGGACCGTCCCCGCCCCGGGATCGGGTGAGTGCGAGGGGGGCGGCGCGGGGGGGGCGATCTGGGGGAGAAGCCCGCTGCGGAGGGGGCGAGGCTGGCGGATCCCCCCGACCCGCGCGGGCTGGGCTGGGCTGGGCTGGGCGGATGGAGCCTCCGAAGAGCCTCCGGGCGCCGCCCCAGGTGCTCCTCGCAGGAGCTCCCCCGACCTGGTGACCGCCAGGGGTATCGGACTGCGGCTCCCGCCCCCTTCAGAAGACTGCAACTCCCATCCCCTGCCAAGCGCATCAGACGTCAGTTCCCATCCTCCTCCAGATGTGTGGGACAAGGACTCTATCCCTCTTCAGAAGCCTGGAAGTATGACTCTCATCCCCTTCCACATGATGAGACTGTGATGCCCGTTGTCCTCCATGTGTGGCATACTACAACTCCCATCCCCCTCTAGATGGGTCAGGTTATCAGTCCCCCCTCCCCTCCCCGCTAGAAGGGTCAGGTTACCACTGCCAAACCTCTCCAAACCCACCTGCTCCAGGTGTGTCAGACTCAAACTCCTATCCCTGCACTAGGACTCCCGTCGCTCTCCAGATGCCTCAGACTACGGTTCCCATCCTGTCCACATGTGCCGGGCTACACTTCCCAGCTCCACGATATCTTTCAAAGGGAAGAGTGGAGGAATGCACACACCCTTTTGGACCTGGGTTCGAAAATGCAGCTTTGCCATGCAGGAGAGGGTGCACGTGGGGGGCTTGGGGGAGGCATCTGGGGCAGAAGGAGGGTGGAGCCGGCAGAGTGGTTGTGTGGAGGGGTAGCAGGGTGAGGAGAGCGCATGTGTGGGGATAAGAACTGGGATGGATGGGTCATCCTTTCCCAGGCTGATGCCTGCCGGCTGTTTCGTGACCTCTGGACCCAGCCAGCACAGCGATTGTTCCAGGATGCTGGGCGCTATAGTCCAAACACCTGAAGGGAACCAGGCTGGAGGAGGTTGGGAAATGGACTGTGGGTGGCTGTCAGCTGAATGAAGCTGGACTCTGTGCAGCCTCGCTGGAGGATCGCCCCACGGTCTTTGCCCCCAAAGTCTCTAATTTCCTGCACCTTGGCGTTTGTCTGTCTTGCTTACAGGGAGAGTCCCTCAGCCCCAGCAGAAGCCATTTGGTCTCTCTCGCAAAGCATCTTTCCGCTTGGCGGGCCTAGTTGTTGCACCCGGGAAAGCTTTCGTTAGCTCTGCAAGGTTTGTTGCCACCCAAAATCCAGGTGCTTCGCAGAGATCCTTCCGTCCTGCTGGACCACAGCCCAGAGATGCCAGAGGGACACGCAGCAGGGCCTCAAGCAGGAAGGCCCCTTCAGGCCATCCTCGCTGGGAGCCCTGGGGGATTCTGGGAAAGGGCAGCGCAGACAGTGCTGGTGGAGGACGCCATCAGCTCCAATGGGCAACACCAGCGCTTCCGGCAGTTCCGCTACCAGGAGGTCGAGGGGCCTCGGGCAGTGTGCAGCCAGCTCTACAGTCTTTGCCACCAGTGGCTGAAGCCGGAGCAGCACTCCAAGAGCCAGATGCTGGACTTGGTGATCCTGGAGCAGTTCCTGGCCATCCTGCCCCCGGAGATGGAGAACTGGGTCAGGGAATGTGGAGCGGAGACCAGTGCCCAGGCGGTGGCCCTGGCCGAAGGCTTCCTCCTGAGCCAGGCAGAGGACAAGACCCAAGAAGAGCAGAGGAGTTTTGATGAGCTGAGGGTGTGTGATGTGGTACATTCAAATAGTCAGACTACAATAGATTGGATTATTGTAATGTGCTCTGTGTGGGGCTGTTCTTGAAGACGGTCCAGGTACTTCGGTTGGTCCAGAACAGAGCGACCAGGCTCTTCACAGGGACTGGTATATATGCTCACATGACACTGGTTGCATATCGTCTGCACTGGCTGCCAATTGAAATCCAGGCCCAATTAAAGCTGTTAATGAGGACCTATGAAGCCCGAAATGGTTTAGGGCCTGAGTATCTGAAGAAGCGTCTCCTTCTTTATACACCCGCCCATCCCTTAAAATCTGTGTCTGAGATGGTTCTTCAGGAGCCCTCCTTGAAGGAGATCAGGAGAGTGGCTTCCTGGAGAAGGGCCTTCTCTGTGGTGGTGCCCCAGCTGTGGAACCTGCTCCCGAGAGAGGTCCACCTGGCACCACCCCTTGATTCATTTTGGCACCAGGCTAAAACTTTTTTATTTTTCCTGCATTTTAGGACATAATTGTGATTTTAATATTGGATTTTATTAGATTTATACTTTATTCCCAGGCTAAAACCTGCATTTTCCTGCATTTTAGGACATAATTGTGATTTTAATATTGGATTTTATTAGATTTATACTTTATTCCCAGGCTAAAACCTGCATTTTCCTGCATTTTAGGACATAATTGTGATTTTAATATTGGATTTTATTAGATTTATACTTTATTCCCAGGCTAAAACCTGCATTTTAGGACGTAATTGTGATTTTAATATTGGATTTTATTAGATTTATACTTTATTCCATGCTGCCACTTTGCTTTATATCGCCATCCTGAGACCTCTGTAAAGGACGGGATAAAAATGCTTAGAATATATAAGTAAATAACATTCCCACAAGTTGCTCAGCTCCTCTAGAAATCGCCCAAGAAAGGCGTGTGGGGCCAGACTCTGCTTCCCACACGCTGTCACGGCTGCTTTCTGGTGGTGGGAAGGTCCAAAGGCAAAAAGAAGCAGACCCAAAAAATCCCAGCATATTTTAGCATCATCATCTTCATTATTGCATTTATAGTCCACGGTTTTAATTGCAAGGAACCCAAGGCAGCTTCCAAAGTTCACCTCCTCTCCAGCTTATCCTCGCGATGACAGCCCTGTGGGAGGTTTGGCCAAGTCTGGGATAGGTCAGAGACACCCAGAGAGCTCCATGGCTGAGTGGGGAATCAAGCCCAGCCCAGCGCTCTAACCGCTACCCCACAGTGCCCTTCCATGTGGCTCTCAAAGTTCGTACTGCTGATAACTGGGAATGAAGGTAGGAATTTTGTGGGTTGGGGGAAGCGAAATTGCCCTGAACCCAGGAACCTGTGCAAAGACCGGGGAGCCACCCAGTGACTGGCGGTCAGGGGAAAGAGGTGACAGCCATCTAGGAAAAGCGCCCCCTGCCCACAGGCCAGGATGACTGGGGCACATGTGCTTTGGAGCCCACAACATCAGGAGTGCCACTGGCTCCTTACCTGTCAAGCCAGGGGTGCCTTCTTCCCAGTAACAGGAGCTGAATTAATCTCTCTCCCTGGGGCAGATGCCGTCACTGAACCTGGGCACTAATTTCTCCGAAGCAGAGACGGCTCCATCAGATTCCAGGCAGAATTCACTTTTCCGGAGGATCAGGCAGGAATGTGGAAGAAATGCCAGCTTCTTGGGTAAGGATTGACCGGAACTATCTCAGTCTGGTCTCTTTTCTCTGCATGATCGTTACCATGATTAAATTACTTTTACAGCATTGCTGTGGCTTGTGGTTGTAGTTGTATTTTACTGCTGTCTAGGTCAGGTGTTGCATTGTTAATCTCTGTTGGGGTGGGATGTAATGACTTTGCTGTTTTTTCAAAAGATAGTTTTTAGGCTTGCTTTTATTATTGCAGGCTGCACTGGGAGGGCTGAAAGATGGCTTGGAAGTCCTTTGCTGCTGTTAGATGCCATCACGTCATCTCCACTTTATGGCTGTCCTTATGAATGAGTGTCCTTCCAAATGTCCTGTTTTAATAAATGGAAATCTTAAAAAATATTAAAATCCTCCTCAAATGAATGAAAGAAAAAAAGACAGGCAGGCAGACAGACAGGCAGACAGACAACCTAAAGAGAGTCTCTCCCAAAAGACTTAAAACATACAGAAATGGAGCACAGTTTTAAATGGTTAAAAACAATTAACAAAATCCTGGGATGCTGAGAGTCATGGGAGGTTTTTCTGCCTTAACACACATTGGATTGTACTCTAAAGTGCATTCGCTTCAGAATCTGCATTATGCACACTTCCCAGAATCTGTCTCATGTGCTACTTTCATTTTAATTAAAAATTGACCTCAATTTCATAAGGAAGAGAGACTGCTAAGGGAGGAGGAGGAGGGGGAGGTAGATGACGAAGAAGAAGACGAAGATGAAGACAAAGAGCTTGTGATGATTATTAACTATGGGCCTGCTTCTGCAGATGCCAAATACTTCCAAACCTGAGAGGTTCTTCCACATGAATGATGGGAACCAGCACTTTGAATTTTATGCAAGAGTCCATAAGAAGAGAGATAATTATCACATTTATTACACTGAAGAGGAGGAGGAGGAATCATGGTCTGGCTTCCCTCATCCATATTCCATCAGACATAAGATGAACTGACTCCATAAAGGAATCCACATGCTTGAGTTCACAAGTGCTGAGCGGATGGACATTATGGAGGACTTCCGTTCATAGGATTGCCATAAGTCAGAGACGACTGGACGGCCCATAATGACAACAGCCACGTTCCAACTTCGTATTCAATTCGCGAGGTATCATCTTGCTCACGAATGACTCTTCCTGCCACCCGCGAATTTCAGCCGAGATGCCCGTGCTTGGACCAGGCCCCTGGGATAATGGGGTGCGTCTGCAGGAAACCGAAATGCAAAAATGCATACGAAGGGTGCGGCTCCTTCCCACCATTTGTGTTCTTTATGCAGGCAGCAGAAGGTCTCCGGCGAGCCCGGCTCGGTTGCCTCTTCTTGGTGGTGCAGCGGAGCCTGCTTCTGCGCGGCCAGACCAGGTGGGCCACGGCCTCGCAGCAGCCCTCATGTCCCCTGCTCGTCTCCCTGGCCCGAAAGCAACGCCCCGCCCCATTATGTATGAAACGCTTGCGTTCTGGATGCTGCTGGGAATGCGTTGAATCTTGCTGTGCAGCAAGGAAGCAGAGTGGCATTCGGGCCGTGGCCTGGATTGCCCGTCACCAGACCCTCCACAGGGCAGATGCCAGCTCTGGGTACCACACCTTTAGTTGTCGCCTTGCCCAGCAGCTCCATCCCCTTCCCCTCTGGGCATTTTAGCCCTTCCCTGTGCCACCCGCCAACTCCCTGGCTTTGCATCATGCCCAGTACCTCTGTGGGGCGCCGGGCGCCACATAAGCCGATTGGTCCGGTGCAAGGAAAAACAACCACTCTTCTCAGCACCTGCCAAGTCCTTACAGGCCCCACAGTCCCGCTGTTAGCTCCGATTTGAGATTGGAGGCAACAGCAGGGATTCCCTCCCAGAAGAGCCCCAGGAGGCTCCGTGGGCCGGATCAGGGAGGCCAGCAGGCTGGATCGGGCCCTGGGCCAGAAATTCCGCACCCCTGCTTTGTGGAAGCACCCGGCCCTGTCACACAATGGCGACGAAGCAGGGTTTTCACATTCTCCTTTCAGAGCCCAGTGTCCTTCGAGGAGGTGGCGGTGTGCTTCACGGAGGAGGAGTGGGCGCTGCTGGATCCGGGCCAGAGAGCCTTGCAGTGGGAAGTCATGGTGGAGAATTACGGGATTCTGACCTCCCTGGGTAAGGCTCCCTCTTTTAGGGGATTGGGGAAAAGCCCTCCCTTCCAAGGGAGAGATTCTTGGGATAGATTTGGGTGACTTTGGGCCAATCGTGGACTCTCAGCTGAACCTACTGCTCAGGGCTTTTGTTCTGAGGATAAATGGAGGAGAAGCCCCCTTGGGTTCCTTGCAAGAGAAATAAGGCAGAAGACACATGCAAAGTAGCAATAATGAGAAGACGGCTGGCTATGGTCAGATTCGGTTGTACACAAAGCATCTCTGCTTGTTAAGGCTGAAGAACATATTCGTGCGGTTGCTCTGGATGTGAGTGCAGTTGACTTCGGAGCTGTTTTGTTCAGCTGATTCAGGCTCATGTTCTGCTATTACCTGATATATCAAGTTAGGTTGCTTGTATTAGTCAAATGCAAAACAATGTCCCTGAGGAAGTCCGAATCTCAGTTTTGATGCTTATTGTTGAAGGCTGCCTTGCAGATAGAAACATAGAAACAGAGCGAGTCAGAAGGGGCCTCCCGGGCCATCTAGTCTGACCTCCGGCACCAGCCGGCTCCACTCATGACATGCCCACCATGTGCATATCCAGCCTGTCTTTGAACACCCTCACCGATGGGGCCTCAACGACCTCCCGTGGAAGCCCATTCCACGCCCTCGGGGTCCTACCTGTCAGGAAGTGCTTCCTGGCACCCAAATGGAACCTGGGTTCCCTGAGCTTTGCTCCGTTGGAGCGCATCCTGCCTTCCTCTGCAGGGGAGAACAGGCCTCTCCCCATCTCCATGTGACACCCCCTCACATACCTGTATCCTTTCTTCGGTTGAATGGAGCCATCCTGTGTCCCCCAGACCACGTCTGGAGGTCCTTTTCGGGTCCCTCGGAACTGCATGCCACCTCCCTGGCAAACTTCCAATGGGCATTTTATGGGAATGGGCTCCCCTCCGGATAGAACCGCAGAGGTCTACACACACTCCATGAGGCAGCCTAGGAGGACAGGGTGCCTCTTCGGCCATAGGGATTTTCTGTGCGTCCATCGGAGCTGAGGGAGAAGGGAGGGAAAGCAGAGCCATTCCACCTGACCTGCTGGAACAATGACTTTTCCTCCTCTTCCCTCCTCGCTCCTCCTTCCTTGTATGCCATGCCTTTTTAGACTGTAAACCTGCAGGCAGTCTTTGCAATCTTGCTTAACTGATTCTACATAAGCCACTCCAGGAGTCTGTTTGATGGAAGAGCGACATTCATGTACTTCAAATAAATAAATTTAAAAGTCTGCACAACACTTTCTGGCAAGCATACTTCTCAAAAATGCTTTCCCACAGATGTCTGCTAGAAGGTCTCCATGGGAAACGGTATCCTGCGTCTGGCCCAGCATCCATCTCTGGGCATTCTTTTAATGCACAGAGGTGGGGCATGGGTGCCCCCCTTGCCAGTCAACAAGGGCTACTTTCTCCTTGATGAGATTTGCCTTCCATCTGGGTCTTGTCCATTTGGTCCTTTGGGTGGCTGAAAGAGAGGCCTTCTTGGTTGTGGCACCACATTTGTGCAATGCCCCAGGAGGCTCACCTGGCACCTACATTGCAATGCTTTAGGTGCCAAGAAAATAGCTCACCTGACCTGCATTTTGTGTTCTTTCAGCTATTTGTGATCCACCCAAAGAATATTTGTTATTGGGTGGATTTAAAATACAACAAAACCAATCAAGTAAACAATAATTACTGTATTTTTTGCTCTATAAGACACACTTCCCCCCCCTCAAAAGTAAGGGGAAATGTCTGTGCGTCTTATAGAGCGAATATGTGTGTGCAGTAAGTCTGTCAGATGTGCAGCCCATGGGGAAGCGATGGGGAATGTGCCTGTGATTATGTGCCCATTTGATTCAGAATATTGCTTTTCTTGTTTTCCTCCTCTAAAAACTAGGTGCGTCTTATGGTCAGGCGCGTCTTATAGAGCGAAAAATATGGTAATTAGGTTTGTTGATTTGAGGCTCTGTTTCTTCCTCAGATCCGTACAGGTTTTAGATACAGAGTAAGGTACAAACCCTATAAATTAATTCATACCATGTTCCTTTTATTCCAGCAGGGCATGGATGGAAAAACAAGAATGAGGAAGAACCATGCAGAGACTCTTTGGAAAGAGCCAAATGGACAGAGCTGGGACAGCAAGGAAGGGAAACCAAGCTGAAAAAGAAGGAGGAGCAAAGCAACGACTTTCGCGATGCAGCCGTCCAAGGAAAGATGGACAATGAAAAGAGAAGGAGCATCTGCAACGTCTGTGGGAAAAGTTTTAGCCGTAAATCTCACCTTAACGAACATAAAAGAATCCACACAGGGGAGAAGCCGTACAGCTGCTCCGAATGCGGAAAGAGCTTCAGGCGGAGCACAGACCTCACCTCACATCAGAGAACCCACACGGAAGAGCAGCCGTTCAAATGCTCCGAGTGCGGAAAGAGTTTCAGGGGCAGTTCCGACCTGAGGTCCCATAAGCGCATCCACACTGGGGAGAAGCCGTACGCCTGTTCCTTGTGTGGGAAGAGCTTCAGCCACAGCATCAGCCTCAGTTCCCACCAAAGAATCCACACGGGGGAGCAGCCCTTTAAATGCACCGTGTGCGGGAAGAGCTTCACGCGGAACACAGGCCTGACGTTGCATCAGCGCATCCACACGGGAGAGAAGCCCTACACGTGCGCCTTGTGCGGGAAGAGCTTCAGCCACAGCAAAAGCCATGCCATCCACCTCAAAGTGCACGCCGGAGAGAAGCCATACACTTGCCTGGAGTGTGGGAAAAGCTTCATAGGGAGTTCATACCTTAAGTCACATCAGAGAATCCACACGGGGGAGAAACCATACATGTGTGCCGTGTGTGGGAAGCGATTCAGGTGGAGCACAAACTTTAACGAACATAAAAAAATCCACACGGGGGAGAATGCTGGCAATCCTAGAAATGGCTGCATCGTAGAAAGAACTCACGGTGAAGCACAGAAGTTTATTTCCGAGGATTCACTCAAAGGAGAAAGCATATATATATAGACTAGAGTTTTTCCGTCCTATCCAGTGATCTTCCTCGTCGTATTTATTTCATTTCTATGCTGCCCTATAGCTGAAGCTCTCTGGGTGGTGATACTAACCAACAGAGAATGAACAGATGGGAAGGGGCATATAAAGGCTCAAAATGTAGCAGAAAACTTGCTCCATGTGTAAAGTATTTTAGAATTCTGAGAAGGATGTATGAGCAGGAGCAGGGGGAGAGGAGGTAGCTCTGGGAGACTTCGGATTGCAAGATGTCCTAGTTGTCTTGGCATTGGCTCTCCACCTTTTTGCAAGAACGTTTTACTGAAATCAGGCTGTTGGATTGTTTCATCGTTCTCTCTAATAGCAAATGTGGCTGGTTGAGTGCCACGGTTTAGAAGCAGAACGAGGCCATCGAAAAATGCCAGGAGTGCTTTATGCATACCTGAGATAATCACTGTGTTTTTTCAGAATGGGGGGCAAAATGTTAAAATTGGAACATGTTGCATATTTCAGAAGGTGGAGGCTTTTACTTAGATTTTAATGCATTACTAGGTATGCTATGCTTCAGTAATTGCTTGGGGGATATCTTTACCCATGTGTGTGCACAGATGGGATGCAAACCTCCCAAAGTGGCAGAAGGGTGGGGCAGGGGCTCACCCCACTGAAAAGAGTCCCTTGGAGCGGCTCCTAGTCTTCTCCATGGCTCCCGGCATGTTCACCCTGAGCATCCATTCCTTTGCCCTGCGGCTGCTCTGTGCCTTACAGGAGTTTTGTCCCGTCCGAGTCGCTGGCTGCTGTGCTGGACAGGCAGGGAGGTGGGTGCCGCTCCGTGTTGCTCGGGGGTCTTGGGTCACATGCAGGCAGCTGCCCCAGGGCTGGGGAAAGGCGGGCCTGGCTGGGCAGCTGACGGGAGCCCTGGAGTTGCTGCTCTCCTTCCCCTTGCAGCCTGCTGGTTTGGCAGCCTCTCGCTCTGGTCCAGACCATGGGGCCAATGAGGAAGCAGAGCAGAGGAAGCCCTGTGTCCTGTCCTTGCTCCCTGTCACTCGGCTTCCAAGCCTCCAAACATCAGCCATGGTGAGAAAGAGGAGGAGGAGCAGGGGCCGCCGAGGGCAGTGGCGGAGGGAAGCTACTCTCAGTCAGGGAGGGGCCCCTGCCCACGGCCCTCCAGAACCCGGAGCCGGCACTGCTGCTTTGTGCCTGTGCGTGCGGGTTTGTTCGTAGGGCTTGGTCCTGCCCGCTGGACTGGATGGTGTAAACTTCTTCCTTCTCCTAAAGCTGGGCCAGGGGAGGTGTTTTTATTTATACACGCTTCTGGTCATTTTCTGCATTTCTTCAGGGTTAGTCCCATGATTATGGGGGTGCGCCAGTAAAGTCTTTTCACGTAAGTTGTTCTGCTTTTGTCGTCCATTGGTAACTTGAAGCCACACAAGGGTAAAATCTTTATTTTTATCTCAAATGGATCAGTTAAGCATTAAACCAGACCAATTCTGACACTTGCTCTTTTATTTTCATTCCTTCTTCATAGAAACAAGTTTGACCTGTAGCAAAGCTGTCATGTGGCGTGTTCTCACTCACCATGACAGCCAGCCAGTCCTTTCCCCACTGTGTTCTGCTTCATTCCCTCTTTTGTCTGGGTTTTCTGGTTTCTACTCTGGCTCCTGTGCGTAATTGATCTAAACAGGATTGCTTTGAGATCCCTCCCCACAATTTAGGTATAAACAAGTCTTCAATCCCCCCTCCCCAAAGACCAAAGAGGGGACCATGTGTAGCTTCCAGGGGAAAAGATTCCAAAAACACAGGGCCAACACAAAAAAGACTGTGCTTTCCTTACTATTCAACCAATCTCAGCTCAGAGGCAGATTTTAAAACTCAGACAAATTTTGGGGTACTTCAGATAATCTGGTCCCAAGACCTAAAAACCAAAACTAGCACCTAGATTAGATCTAGGAAAAAATAGGCAGTGAATGTAACAGGTATGGCCTAGGCCTACTGTGCATTTAGTCAGAAGCAACCCTCATTGAACTCTATGGGCCTAACGCTCAGGTTAGTGTCCATATAAACAGTATAAGCAGAAAGGCCAGGTGAGAAAAGGCCATCCGGAAGGTTCCAAGGGGTGGGGAGAATGGAAAGCCCCAACCCATCACTGCGTTGGGGCAGTCCTTTAAGGAGGGGACGTGCAAACCTTCCCGCCTTTTTGCCTTCACCATTTTTTTCTGGTATCAGGGCTTCACGGAGGAAGCTCTGCCTGATCTGAAGGCAGAAAAAGTGGCATCAGCCATGAAACAGGCTGTTCTTTGAAAGGATCATCCAGGGAAACCGCCGCTTGCCAGGCAAGGATAAAAAGGGCAGAGTCTATGAGTTGTCAACTTTATCTCTACCTTTTCCCGCAAGCAATCCAAGGCAGCTTCCATAATGCAGTTCCTTTCATCTGCACAGCAGCCTGTGAGTTAGGTGGCCGAGAATCAGTGACTAGCCCAAAGTTATCAGTGGAGAACAGAACTTGGATTTCCCCGGTTCCCCAGGTGTAGCCACTACACCTGGAGTGTGGGTTGTTGCCAAACCATGGGTTGTTGCTGAAACGGGTTGTAGTGTTGTCAGGACACAGCCAAGAAAACAAACCATGGCTTGTTAACTATGAACAACCCATGAAGAAAACCCGTAGTTCGCTTTTGGGTTCAGAACTATGGGTTCTTCACGCCGGTTTGTTGTCTTAGCTGGGTCCATCAGTAAATATATGTTTTAACAGAAAAAATGAGACTATTTTATATTTGGTTGGAAAAAGCCAAATTAAAGGACTAAAATCATTTATCATTAGGGAAACTAAGCAGAATGATTTTGGTTATGTTTATAAGGGTTGTTTGTTTGTTAATCTTTGCCTTTATGAATCAATGTAAAATGAATTTTTGTTTATCTACTGGGAGTTTCTTTTGTACTAGCAATCAAATAAAAATGCAGTTATTTAAAAGAATTACACAATAAAGCAGAGCAACCTTTCTAAATCTGAAACAATTACAAAGCATTACATGATTTCAATAATCACCCACATCACAAGAATCTCACATTAAGAAACATAGGCCAGGAATAAACAATCCAATCATAATTAGGCTAAGGTTAAACAAAGGACAAATACAGGAAAAATGGCCATTTCCCTGCTCTATTTTATCCTCAGATTCAGCAGACTGGGGCATTGTTCTTTTCTTTGTTTTTCTGGATTGTCACCTCTGACTCCGTGCTTGTGTGCTTAATTTACTGGAGTAACCTGCGTGTTACATCTTTTCCTTGTGTCCATACCTGACAGCGGCCTGTTCCTAATTTAAGTTGTGCTAATAAATCCTTGAAAGGTAATTGTGACCTCCACCTTGATCAGCATTAGCCAAATTAGCCACTTGTGACCACACTGTGGACTAGGATAATGCATATCAGTTTTGAATCTGCTTCAGTCCGTTCACGTAAGAAGTTGCAGGGGTGACGGGGCCCCCTTTTGGGTGTGAGAGCCAAGTTCCATTTCTGGGGTCACATCCCAGCAGTGGGTGGAGCTGAAGGCTAAAAGGGGCTTGGCTTGAAATACCACAATATTTGAGGCAGGTGGAGTTGAAGGGGACATTGAGACAATTCGAAACAACACAAAAGGAGGCAACTGCCAAACGGTGGAGGAAGAGCATGTGGCCAGTTGGAAAACCCCAGGAAGGCTGGATCTGGTACTGGTCAGGCTGGTATTAGCTCCCTGATACGTTAATATTACACCTCCCTTGGGCTGGTGGAATAATTACTTTTATTACGAAGCACAGATCCACCTGTTCTGAAGAATCTACATATGAATAAAGCACAACATAAGACAGCATGGAACACGTAATTAAGCAGTTTAATAAGCCACAGTGTAATAAGCCGCGGTGAGCTGTAGTGAGCGTGCAAATCCCGGATCAATACAATCCATATGACAGGTAACCTTAGAAAGGAACCCAAGCCGCACCCTACAGGCCAGGTCTGCTTTTAGGAGCGCGGCGCTGGGTTGGTAGATGACTTGCTGCAGCTCTAAAAGTACCGAGTGATTTCTTCGCCTGGACCGATGGTGGTCAGTGGAGAAAGAAAATGCCACCTGCACCGAATGCCTCAGATTTGGGGCGCAAAGCTTGTGGGGTGCGGGGGCCATGTTCCCCTCCATTCCAAACCCGACAATTAAAACGTCCCACCCTTTAGAGCGAAGGTCTTGCATTAAAAAAGCAGGGGCAATGAGGCCGTGACAGCCCTCCGATGTGCCTCTGTGGCTGCCTGGCAACTTGGAGAGCTCGAGAAGCGACTCCTGAGGAAAGGGAAGCGGGAAGCGCCGCGGCGAGTGCGGGAGGGGCTCGGGCTTTTGGCCACGGGATCCCCCGGGAGTCCCTTGGGATGCCCGCGGAGAAACGAGAGGAAGGAGCGCAAGCCACGCTTGGCCCAGTCCTCCACCGGGCGCAGGGAGGCTCGCCTGCGAGGCGCATCCCGCGGGCGGCGCGTCCCGACGTGCGAACGCGCGCCCTCCTCGCGCAGCGCACGGGGAAGGAGGCGGCGCGGCCTGCCGGCGCGCGGGCAGATTCCGCCCAAGGGTTAATGCGAGTGAGTCGGGACGGCCAGAGAGGCCTCCGGAGGAGCGCTTCGTGAACGGGGCCGGTCCCCCCTCCCTCCCCGCGTGGGGAAAGCGGCCTCCTCTCCCGGGATTCCGCCTCCGGCGCAGCGCCGGCGCGCCCCTGCCCGCGATCCGTGCGGCGACCCGGTGGGTGCAAAGCGCGCGCAGGGCAGGGCAGGGCAATGGGGAGAGGGGCTTGCAAGTGCCCACAGGGGGCGGCCAGGCAAAGGCGGGGGGCGGCTGCAGGTGGGAGGGGGGCTGAGAGGGAGGAATGGGGGCGCCATTTCACCCCACCAAAGGCAGGCAGGCGGGCCGGTGCCCTTCTCGCCGGAGGTTGCTTTCCCACCCTTTACCCTCTCCTCTCCTTCATGGATCGCTGCCTTGTCGTGGCGAAGGCGCTTGCGTGGCTCAATGAAGCTACGAGCTCTGCCGTGCAGGGCCACCCAAGACGGACAGGTCACAGCAGAGAGCTCTGACAAAAGGTGATCCGCTGGAGAAGGAAAGGGCAACCCACTCCAGTATCCTTGCCATGAAAACCCCATGGACAGTACCAAAAGGCAAAAAGATAGGCGCCGGAAGATGAGCCCCTCAGGTCGGAAGGTGTCCAACATGCTACTGGGGAAGAGCGGAGGGCTAGTACTAGTAGCGCCAGAAAGAGTGAAGCGACTGGGCCAAAGCCAAAAGGACACTCAGTTGCCGATGTATCTGGTGGTGAAAGGAAAGTCTGAAGCTGCAAAGATCTATACTCCATAGGACCTGGAATGTAAGATCCATGAATCAAGGCAAGCTGGATGTGGTCAAACAAGAGATGATAGGACCGAACATCGACATCTTAGGAATCAGCGAGCTAAAATGGACAGGCATGGGTGAATTTAATTCAGATGACCATCAGGTATACTACTGCGGGCAAGAATCCCTCAGAAGAAATGGAGTAGCCTTCATAGTCAAGAAAAGAGTAGGAAAAGCAGGACTGGGATACAATCTCCAAAATGACAGAATGATCTCAGTTCGAATCCAGGGCAAACCATTCAACATCACAATAGTCCCAAGTCTATGCCCCAACCACAGGTGCTGAAGAGGCTGAAGTTGACCGGTTCTATGAAGGCCTACAACACCTGCTAGAATTAACTCCAAAAAATGATGTCCTTATCATCATGGGGGATTGGAATGCTAAAGTAGGAAGCCAAAAGATAACCGGAATAACAGGCAAGTTTGGCCTTGGAGTACAAAATGAAGCAGGGCACAAGCTGGTGGAATTTTGTCAAGAGAATACGATGGTCATAGCAAACACTCTTTTCCAACAACCCAAGAGACGACTCTATACATGGACATCACCAGACAGTCAACACAGAAATCAGAATGACTATGTGCTCTGCAGCCAAAAATGGAGAAGCTCTATGCAGTCAGTAAAAACTAGACCAGGAGCTGACTGTGGCTCAGATCATGAGCTTCTTGTTGCAAAATTTAGGCTTAAGTTGAAGAAAGTAGGGAAAAGCACTAGGCCACTCAGGTATGACCTAAATCATATCCCTGATGAATATACAGTGGAGGTGACAAATAGATTTAAGGAATTAGATCTGATAGACAGAGTGCCTGAAGAACTATGGACGGAGGTTCGCAACATTGTACAAGAGGCAGCAACTAAAACCATCCCAAAGAAAAAGAAATTCAAGAAAGCAAAATGGCTGTCTGAGGAAGCTTTACAAATAGCTGAGGAAAGCAGGAAAGCGAAAGGCAAGGGAGAAAGAGAAACAAACAATTGAATGCAGAATTCCAGAGAACAGCTAGAAGAGATAAGAATGCCTTCCTAAATGGACAGTGCAAAGAAATAGAAGAAAACAATAGAATAGGGAGGACCAGAGATCTCTTCAAGAAAATTAGAGATATGAAGGGAACATTTCATGCAAAGATGGGCATGATAAAGGACCAAAATGGCAGGGACCTAACAGAGGCAGAAGAGATTAAGAAGAGGTGGCAAGATTACACAGAAGAGCTATACAAGAAAGAGCTTAACATCCCTGATAACCACGATGGGGTGGTCACTGACCTCGAACCAGACATCCTGGAGTGTGAAGTCAAATGGGCCTTAGGAAGTCTGAGCAACAACAAAGCTAGTGGAGGTGACAGAATTCCAGCTGAGCTATTCGAAATCTTAAAAGACGATGCAGTAAAAGTGCTACACTCAATATGCCAGCAAATTTGGAAAACTCAACAGTGGCCACAGGATTGGAAAAGGTCAGTTTACATTTCGATCCCCAAGAAGGGCAATGCCAAAGAATGTTCAAACTACCGCACCATTGCACTCATTTCACATGCTAGCAAAGTGATGCTCAAAATCCTACAAGCTAGGCTCCAACAGTATGTAGACCAAGAACTACCAGAAGTATAGACAGGATTTCGAAGAGGGAGAGGAACTAGAGATCAAATTGCCAACATACGCTGGATCATGGAGAAAGCTAGGGAGTTCTAGAAAAAATCTACTTCTGGTTCATTGACTATGCTAAAGCCTTTGATTGTGTGGATCACAACAAATTGTGGCAAATTCTTAAAGAGATGAGAGTCCTAGACCATCTTATTTGTCTCTTGAGAAACCTGTATGTGGGTCAAGAAGCAACAGTGAGAACCGGACATGGAACCACTGATTGGTTCAAAATTGAGAAAGGAGTTCGGCAAGGCTGTATACTGTCACCCTGCCTATTTAACTTATATGCAGAGCACATCATGAGAAAGGCAGGGCTAGATGAATCACCAGTTGGAATCAAGATTGCTGGGAGAAATATCAACATCCTCAGATATGCAGATGATACCACTCTCATGGCAGAAAGTGAAGAGGAACTAAAGAGCCTCTTGATGCGGGTGAAGGAGGATAGTGCAAAAGTTGGCTTGAAACTCTACCTTAAGAAAACTGAGATCATGGCATCCAGTCCTTTCACTTCCTGGCAAATAGATGGGGAAGAAATGGAGGTAGTGACAGATTTTATTTTCCTGGGCTCCAAGATCACCACAGATGGGGACTGCAGCCAAGAAATTAAAAGTCGCTTGCTCCTGGGGAGGAAAGCTATGGCAAATCTAGACAGCATACTAAAAAGCAGAGACATCACCCTGCCAACAGAAGTGCGTATAGTCAAGGCTATGGTTTTCCCAGCTGCAATGTGTGGCTGTGAAAGTTGGGCCATAAGGAAGGCTGATTGAGACCTTTGAATTGTGGTGCTGGAGGAGACTCCTGTGAGTCCCTTGGACCACAAGGCGATCAAACTGGTCAGTCCTAGAGGAGATCAACCCTGATTGCTCTTTAGAAGGCCAGATACTGAAGATGAAACTCAAATACTCTGGCCACCAAATGAGAAGGAAGGACTCCCTGGAGAAGAACCTGATGCTGGGAACAATTGACGGCAAGAGAAGGAGGGGACGGCAGAGGATGGGGTGGCTGGATGGAGTCACTGAGGCAGTTGGTGTGAGGTTAAGTGGACTCCCAGGGTTGGTGGAGGACAGGAGGCCTGGAGGAATGTTGTCCATGGGGGTGTGATGGGTCGTATACAACTTCGCGACTAACAACAATACCCTCTCTCCTCTGCTCAGCCAGGAGATCCCTGCAGCATAGCCCAGTGGAACGAGCTCAGGTTCAGTCACTTACATTTACAGCCATTTGCATGCATGACAACCAGTTTCAAACTGGTTTGCCCCATGAAGAAGAGAGGATCCCGCATCTGGTGAAAGGCCTGGGTGAAAAAAGGGAAAGGGCGTTTCATTGCCTTGGACTGTGCTGTCTTGGACTACAACTCCCATCTTCCCTGGTCATGGGCTATGCTGACTCTGTGGCAGGTGGGAGCTGTACTCCAAGATGTCCGACGCATGCCATGCTGGGAACGGCTGGGGTGTGGTTGTCAGGGTGGCTCAGTAAGGGGGATTGTGTGTCAAGTCTTCCCCTGTGCGTGGAAACCAGCCAAGGGCTTTGGCCCTTCCCTCTTGTCTTGGGTGAAGACAATTCCCTGCCTCCAATTTCCCTTTTGAAGTCTTCCCTTCATTTACCTTACAGAAAGACCATCATGGCATCGGTTGTCCAGCTTTTCTAGGCAGCCTCTTCCCTCTTGTTGTGTTCATTGTGTTCATTGTTGCACCCAGAAATAATTTCTATTTGACCGGATTCTTCTCTGCCCCAAATTCAAGCCATTCTTGCACCGAGCAGGAAATTACCAGCCGATCGCAGCAACCGTTTGCATCGGGGCCCGGATCAAAGATGGATGAGCAAGACCCGGCTGCCTGCAAAGCATCGAGAGGTCCATGTGCCAACCAGGCTGATGCCTTCTGGGAAAGAACAGTGTGGAAGATCCTGGGTGGCGACCATCTTGACCATCTCAACGTAGACATACAATGTCAGCAGTTCCGGCAGTTCCGCTACCAGGGGGCGGATGGTCCACGGAAAGTTTGCGGCCGGCTCCATGCTCTTTGCCGGCAGTGGCTGAAGCCGGAGCAGCACACCAAGAGCCAGATGCTGGACCTGGTGATCCTGGAGCAGTTCCTGACTGTCCTGCCCCCGAAGATTAAGAACTGGGTGAGGGAGTGCGGAGCGGAGACCAGTGCTCAGGCGGTGGCCCTGGCCGAAGGCTTCCTCCTGAGCCAGGCAGAGGAGAAGCACCAAGGACGGCAGGTGAGCGCATTTCACTGCTGACTTCAAGAGACCAGAATGGGAGCAAAGGCCTGCCCAGGACCTCTGCTTCGCTGGCTCTGCTCTTGGTACCATCCCAAGGTGTTTATTGGAGGAGCAGGAGCAACAGGCAGGGCTTAAGCTCAAAAGTTTTCCCCTGGCTGAGGTCTGGGAAGCTCCTTTTTGAGCATCACCTATAAGAAAAGGAAGAATGTCTACTTCACTGGCATGTGATTCATAGATACAGTGCTGCCTCGTACTTTGAATGACCCGAAGTTCGAACGCTCCATAGTTTGAACATTAGAGTTGAGATAAAATTGCTCTGCAGTTCGAATGATGCTTCTGAATTTGAACTGCAGAGTGAAAAAAATGTGGTCGCTGTGGAAACATCATTTGCTGTGCGCCCAAGTTGTCTCTCACCTGGGAAAGGATCTCTCTGCCTTTTCAGCGTGTGCCTTTTCGATTTTTCCAGTGCCTTTTCTCACTTTATTTTTTGGTTGAGGTGGCACAGTGGTTTAAACCGGTGAGCTGCTGGGCTGGTAGATCGAAAGGTCGCCAGTTCGAATTTGCACACGGGGTGAGCTCCCGTTGCTCCATCCAGCTCCTGCCAACCTTGCAGTTCGAAAGCATGAAATGCAGGTAGATAAAAAGTACTTTGCAGGTAGATAAAAATGCAGGTAGATAAAAAGTTATCTGCCCACTTTGGTGGGCAGGTAACAGCGCTCAGTGCACCTCGGTGTTTAGTCATGCCGGCCACATGACCACGGAAACTGTCTGGACAAACGCTGGCTCCCTCAGCTAGGAAACAGAGATGAGCACCACCCCCTAGAGTCAGGCATGACTGGACTTACTGTCAAGGGGAAACCTTTACCTTTACCTTTTATAACCCCTACATACCGAAATGGGTATTGCTTAGGGTCTGGGAATGGATTAATTCACTTTCCATTATTTCTAATGGAGAACATTGCTTCATACTTCAAACGATTCAGAGTTCAAACAGCCTCCTGAAATTAAGTTTGAAGTATGAGACACCACTGAATTTACAAGAGGTAACCTTGCTGATACCAGTTTGAACAGCTTTTCAAAATGTTTCTGCTGTTGGTTTTTATGCTGGTGAGCTTAGCAGCTGTGTTTCGCTGCCAGTTCTCCAATTCGGATTGTGGCGCTCTTCTCTTTCCTTCTAATGGCAAGCCCAAATGGTGAGGGACTGCAGGAGGGTAGCCAGAATGGGGCACTGAGAAACAAGAGGGAGGCATCGCATTTACCTGGGGGAAACCCTGGGTGAAAAACAGATCTTAAAGAAGCAAGCCTGCCCAGAGTCCAATGAGGAGCAGGTAGGCTCACTAGCTGCCATAGGAAAAATGAAGGGAATGGTTGACTGGAACCCTGAACCGGGCTACTCCTTTTTCGTTGCACGTTCTACATCTTTTGGTCCATATTTCTGCGTTTGCATTTTATGTGACTGTTTCTGTTCCTATTTGTGGTTTTAGGCAGTATTGCATTATTGCTTTAAAAGGCACATTGCTCTCATGGCCCCTGTGGGCAGAAAAGGAATTTATCAGTACTTTAAGAAATATTAATTCATCTTTCACACAACCGTTTTGGACATGTTGGTAGAAGAGCAGCTCAGAAGCCATATAAATTCCCTCCCAGTTACATAACTTTTTGGGGAAATTTTCCAAAGATGGATTATACCTGCCATCCCTTTGCCCCATTCCTGTGCTAGGTCCCCTTCTCATTCTCTGCGTGGGCGTCTCTCGATTAATTTTATGCAGGGCTTACTTGCAGAAGTTGCTTCCAATTTCTCAGCCTCAAGGGCAGTTCCACGGAATGCCAGAAAGAAGCACCTGTTCCTGTTGAACACACAGGAGAGAAATGAACATGGCGTTTTTCCAGGTAAGGGCAAACAGGCATACGGGAATGCTGCCCCCATCTCCCGGTTAGGAGATCGGCGGTGGGGGTGTAGTGGAGGCGGGGCCCATGAGGGTCTAGCGCCAGCTCCTTTCTTATGAGCAGGGCCACTGAAGTTATCTGCACCCCCCGCTCAGAATTCCCTTTCCCTCTGAGCTTGGATGCCGTCCTCATAGTAGCCAAAATGAATTTTCCCAGCAGCAATATCCTTGCTGGAATTCAAGGTATTTGGGCTGCCTCAAGCTTGAATGGAACATATTCAACTCCATCCCAGCTCTCTTCAACTCTACTATTCTATGAGTTGGAAGGGGCCATGAAGACCATCTAGTCCAGCCCCCTGCTGTTGTGGGACACCAGGTGACACTATCCCAGATGGCTGTCCAGCCTCTTTTCGAATAGATCTCCATGCTTCATAATAAAAGAATGCTGAAACTTCTCATGCCGTGGAGTTGTACGATTCCTTCAGATGCTCATTGCAGATGTGCCCAAACGCCAATACGGTGACTGGTGGCTTGTTTGCAGACAAGGTACTGAATTATGTCATGTTTATGAAGGACGTCATGCTGTCCTACCACGTCTGTGTTGCTTACAGACCTTGGAAGGCTGCTGGCGAGGCCGACCGTCTCATCTCTTCTCGGTGGTGGAGCTGAACCGGCTTCTGTGCAGCCAGATCAGGTAGGGGAGAGATTGTTGGAGATCATCTGGGTTGGCGATTGCGGGGAAGACTCTGAATGGGATTGACTCTGAGCAGAACTCTCTGCGGTGGCAGCTCCTGCCGCCCGGCCGTTCTGGACCTTCGGGTGCCCCCCTGTCCCTGCGAGGAGGAACTCTGCCCCTCTTCTCCTTTCAGGGCCCAGTGTCCTTCGAGGAGGTGGTGGTGTGCTTCACGGCGGAGGAGCAGGAGCTGCTGGATCCGAGCCAAAGAGCCCTGCAGTGGGAAGTCATGGTGGAGAATTATGGGAATCTGACCTCTGTGGGTAAGGCTTCCTCTTCTTTTCGATCAGCGGAATTCTTTTGCAAAGGCTAAAAACAGAATGATGGATAGCATTCTGCTGGGTTTGAGCATCTGCCGAGCGGAAAACACATCCCTTTAAAGGGAGACAGAGCCCTTAAATGGTGGCTGTTTGCTAGAACTGCCTCAGATGGCAGAAGACTTGGGTGTTGGGTCCATGTTCGTGTTTGACCTGCCTTGGGTGTGCCGTACCTTGGCTGGCTGGCAGAGGAAGAGGAGACTTCAAGTCCCAGAGCCCTTCCCTCAAGGTGGAGCTGCTCCAGTGGTCAGCTCCCTGGCGGCAAGTCTTTCTGACTGCTGCTCCCCGTTTCCTTTGAAGCCTGGCTCTTGGGCCTTGGATTCCCACCTCCTGCTCGCTAGGGGCCTGCATTCCCACGGGTTCAGGGGGCTCAGCTTTGCTGTTCTCTGAAAGGTTCAGTGGCAGCCGCATTTCCTGTGTCTGCCGTCCTTTCCGGTCTCCTCTTCCGCATGCCTTGGCTCCTTGTCAGCACTGTCCTGCTCCCCATCTGACTTCAAGTCAGTTCCCATGTCTTATTGGGGTTTGTGTGCAGAGCTGTTGGCCCAGTCCCTGCATCTCATGATAGAAAGATGCTGAACCTCACTGTGCGTCTCCACGGAGAAGTCAATCAATGCCCAGAGCAAAGGTTTGACATCGGCTCATCCATTCACTGCTGACAGCAAGAACTGATAGGGTTAACTCCCTGACTTGAGCGTCCCTTTCCCACTCAGGATCTTACCCGTTTTCCCTTTATTCCAGCCTGCGACATCTCGGAGAGGAAGAATGGGAAAGGGCCACATGAAGCATCCTTAAGAAGAAGCCGATTTACAGAGGAGGATGAGGAGCATAGAAGGGTACCCGAGATTGAAGCTAAACAGAAGCAGAGAAAGGCACCTTCCTTTTCGGAAGGTTTTGGCTTCCGTGAAAGAGCAGAGGAGCAGGAAACAACACGGCATGGCAATAGCTTCTTTGCTTCTCAAGAGGAACTAACTTTTAATGAAACAGAACTCCGAAAAGAAAGGAACAAAGGAAAGAGAAGGATTCAATGTGACGTGTGCGGGAAAAGCATCAGCAAATCGCACCTTAATGAACATAAACGGATTCACACAGGGGAGAAACCATATCAGTGCTCAGAGTGTGGGAAGCGCTTCCGTCGGAGGGAACACCTGACATCACATCAGAGAACGCATACGGAGAAACCATATAAGTGCTTGCAGTGTGGGAAAAATTTCAGACACAGCAAAAGTCTTACCTCGCATCAAAGCATACACAGCAGGGAATTCTCAGGGAGTGGGAAAAGTCTGCCCTTACATCATGGAACCCACTCAGAGGAGAAGCCGTTTAGCTGTTCCGACTGTGGAAAGAGCTTCAGCCAGAGGACGCACCTCAGGTCACATCAGAGAATCCACACGGGGGAGAAGCCATTCATGTGTCCATTGTGTGGAAAGAGCTTCACCCACAGCAAAAGCCTCAGCTCCCATAGAATTACTCATACAAAGGAAAAGCCATTTAAGTGTTCCAAGTGCAACAAGAGCTTCAGCTGGAGCACAAGCCTTACCATACATCAAAGAATACACACAGGGGAGAAGCCATTCACCTGCTCACTCTGTGGGAAGACCTTCAGTCACAGAAGAAGCCATGCCATCCATCTAAAAGTGCACGCAGGGGAGAAACCATTTACATGCTCAGAGTGTGGTAAAAGCTTCATTGGGATTTCTTACCTGAAGACACATCAGAGAATACACACGGGGGAGAAGCCATACACATGCTCTGTGTGCGGTAAGCATTTCAGGCGGAGCACACATTTTAAAGAACATAAAAAGACCCACACAGAGGAGAATCCTGTCACCCTTGGAAACTAGTGGGTTGTGGAAAGAACTGGGGAAGAACAGATCTCTATGTTGAGGGAGTCATTCCATGGAGAAACCACATGCGTAGACTAGAGCTTTTTTGACACACCAGACTGGAAAAACATGGGAGAAATTACATGAATGTTCAGAAATGTGGCAGACACTCCTATCAGCCTTCCCATGATGACATAAGGAGAATGAGTAGGTCTGAGAAAGAGCCAGACGACGTCTGAGTGGCATTCCTGTGGGACACACACCTAGATCCAAGCATGCAGCTTCCATCACAGGCAAAGGAACCTCCGAACGTTCCAGCCGGTCCCTCCACTCAGTGTCACTTCAGCCTGATCTAAGCTGATAAGGAGCTTGGGGCAGAGAGCGTTGGAGATGCCTGTCCTCGCTGTGAGATCCGGTGGCAGCTGGTTGGCACTGTCTGAACAAGATGATGGGCCAGAGGGACCTGTGGTCTGATGATTCTCTGTCTGCGTCATGTTACTTAATCATCTGTACCATGCTCCCCACTTACACAAGTGCTTTTGGAGAGAAGTCCCACAGGCTTGCCAAGTCCTGGGGCTGGTGGGACATGATCGGGTTCGGTTTTCACAAGTCCCCGGCTTCATCCGAGGGTGGGCAGCTTCCAGGTATTGGGAAGACTCTCTGTGTTCTGCCCTCGCCCCCCATCAGGAAGCAAAACACTGCCACCAAATTTGCCACTGGGGTGTCAGTTGCTTTTGCTTTGAAAAAAGGCACACCAACTTCCTTGACCAGTGGAAATGCTTTTCCAGAGAGTTTCCAGAAGAACAATTCTGCCCATTAACACGCAGCTTTTTTCAGTGCCAAAAGCATCACAGGTCGGTTGGTTGCTTGCTTGCTTTTGGCTGCTGTTCTGGGTGACCATCGGGGTGGAAGTAGGGGAGGAGGTTGCTGCTGATAGTCTCGAAGTCGCGTCTGACTCATCACGACCCCATGGACAACACTCCTCCAGGCCCTCCTGTCCTGCATCCCCCAGAGGCCACTCAAGCTCACCCCGACTGCTTCAGTGACCCCATCCAGCCACCCCATCCTCTGCCTCCCCCTCCTTCTTCAAAACGGATTGTGGGGGGCATCTGACAAACAGGGTCACCTAACAGACTGAAAATCTCCCCAAAGCAGCTTGACTGCCTCCTCCATCTAACCAGCAGTGAAACTCAGCCCTGGTTCTCCTTTTAGGGAACAATTCTGTGCATGTTTACTGGCTCCCAATTGAAGTCCGGGCCCAATTCAAGGTGTTGGTGTTGACTTATAAAGCCCTAAACGGCTTGGGACCTGGATACCTAACGGACCGCTTACGCCCTTACATGCCCTCCCACCCTCTGAGATCTGCAACAGCGGCCCTCCTCCGGGAACCCTCAGTGAGGGAGATTAAGTGGGTAAGCACCCGGAGAAGGGCTTTTTCGGTGGTGGCGCCCCAATTACAGAATGCGCTCCCTGGAGAGGTTCGCCTGGCGCCGTCGTTATTTGCTTTTCGGCGCCAGGCGAAGACCTTTTTATTCAAGTCTTATTTTAATTGTTAATTTGTTTTTGGTTTATAGTTTATTATTATGTATTTATTTTTATGTTTTTGTACTTAAGTTGGGTATATATTAAATTTGCCAAGATGCACCGGGGGGGTGGGGAGGGATAAATAGTGAGGACTGATGTTTTTACTGTTATTTTAGTATGTTGTAAGCCGCCCCGAGGCTTTGTTGCGATGGGGCGGCGTATAAATGTTTTAATAAATAAATAAAATAAATAAATGTTTAGAGAGGGAACATAGTCCTTCCACTGCTGGCAGGGGCATGCTGGGAGGCCCAGGACGCTGTTTTCTGCTCAGCATGTGGCCCGGGCATGAAAGGCGATCGAGCACCGGATCGCGGCCAGCCGGAGAAGGAAAGCACACGGGATCGTCATCCGTCCTCGTCACGCAGCCGAGCGTGCAGAAAGGCATCTGTCTCAACAAGGCTTGGCAGCACATGCCTTTTGGGGAACCCAAGTCAGCTAAACGTACGCAATTCTGGCTGCATTTTCTCTGGAGGGAGCCCAAAATAGGAACAAGTCCAGAAAAGGACATGTGGAATTGGAAAGAGAGCAGAGGACTTCCAGAACATCAGAAGCGGGCTTATTGCAAGGCAGGTCAGTGGGGGGTCCGCCTGGCTGTGGTCCACAAAGGCTGCAGACTGGACTCTTTCCCAGCCCCAACTGGTGAAGCCGGAAGTTGAACCGGGAGATTCTGCCTGCAAAGCAGGTGCCGATCACTGAGCTACAGCTCTGCAAGGAAAGGGGGAAAGCGCTTGTGGCGTTTTAGCTTAAGGGAAGGGAGACCTGATGGAGGCACACAGAATTATGGTGCCCGGTGTGGAGAAAGTGGAGAGGGAAACATTTTCCCGAATTTCCATCCTCCTGGAAGCCCATGAAGCTGATGTGTGGGAGAACTTCACACAGCACAGAGTTACATGATGTGATCCACTTTCACAAGGTGTAGTGAGCACCATCTCTTCAGAAAGCTTTAAAAGTATTGGACACATTAATCGAGGAGAAGATTATTCATGGCTACTAGTCCTCATGGCCAGGTACTACTTCCAGAATCAAAGGCTTGAAGGGAACCAGTTGCAGGGAACTTGGGTGGTGGGCGCCCTTGAGCTCATGTCCTGCTTATGGGTAACTGGCCACTGTAGGAACACGGTGCTGGACTAGATGGGCCTGGCCTCATCCTGCACGGCCTTTTCATCTTAAGGTGTGGCTCTAAAGGCACTGAGCTGATCGATCTGCCTTTGAGCATAGTCTATACTTTAAGGAGCTATCCATGGTCCTGAAGCCTTTCCCCCAAATAGCTTCAGGGCCATGGCGAGTTCCTTTGACATTCAGACTGACACCTGGAGTGGATACCCTGCCCCTCTGACATGGAGCTACCGGCCACTCTGCTGGTACAAAGCGACTGAAGAGAAAAGTAGTAAAAATCAGTATAAGGATAATGGCAGGTGTAGGGGAGACAATGATGCTCTTATGTGTCTAACACTTACCAGAGAGCTTTGGCTTTGGGTGGTATAGAAATAATAGTAACAGTAACAACTATAGTAATACATTAAAGGTCGCTCCATAAATTTTTTGAGCTGTAGATTTAGGATCGAGAGAGTGCTGCTATGTATCTCGCATAATCGACTAGTGGAATTCACTTACAAATTCAAAATGGGGTTGGCCAAGAGTAAGAAATGATGTATATAGCTTCTGGATGAAAAGGATTTGGGAAAAAATCAACATATATCTGTAGTGTGAGCAAACAGAAAAGAGGAGGAAGCAGGGACACCAAGATGCTTTGGTTAGTTGTACCATGCACCTCGGTACCCCATTTCCACCAGGTCAAAAGGGGGTACAGATGTTTTTCAGCCTGAGAATCAAACTCAAGTTTTGGAGAATCCACATTCCAAGGATTCCTGGGGCAGAAACCCCAGGAGACAGGAGCAAGATATCAAAAACACCAGCACCTTTGAGCTTAAAGTTGCTCATAACTACACCCTAGAGAAGCATTTCTTTTGGAATCGCAAAGAAACTGCAAAAGCTGGGAAGCCACCAAATATTGGTGGCTGGAGGGAAGTGAATGGGACCAGGGAAGGGGGCTTAGCCCCAGAGTGCTGGACAGAACCCAGAAGGGTTAGATTTCAGCATCGATGCTGTTTCTCTGGTTGTGTGTTTTTGGAGATGGAGCAACATCTTAGACCTGGGACCTAATTTCCTTTTGACATACCCAAATGTTGTCATGATGAGGGCAATGCGCAGCTAATCTTTGAGGGATGGGGCTACACACACACACACACACACACACACACACACACACACAAGTTAACCCTTTGTTAACTGTGCAGTCTCTGTCGAGAACCTTTATGTCCTTCAGTCATGCCTTTACTGGATGGGAGCAATCTTTTCTCTCCCCAGCCCTATTTTAGGACTACTAAGTTTTAAAAAAACAAAATCCTGAATTGTTAATTCCAACTCTTTGCATGTTTATTTTGTTGTTGTCAACCACAGATTCTTGCTAAAAAAAAAACTACTCAAGTGCATTAGCAAAGGTTACAGTTCATTCTTTTTTCTCACAGGCCTTGGGTGGTGAGTTAGAAACATAGAAACAGAGCTAGTCAGAAGGGGTCTCCCGGGCCATCTAGTCTGACCCCCCAGCTTCAGCCAGCTCTGCTCATGACATGCCCACCATGCGCATGTCTAGTTTTTCCTTGACCAATGGATAGGCCTGCCCTGCTTCTAGGCTGCCCTCACTTGTAGGCTTCTTCTCTGCCAGCACCTCCACAGACGAGTCCTTCGAAGACATTCCATTTTGCATCCCACCATCATTTCATTTCAGTTTCTCCATTTTTCCATGTATGGGTGCATTTTGTCCACGCACCTGATGAGTGCTAGTCCACAAAGCTTAATAAATTTCCCTCTCTGGTGGAACAAATCTCTTGGTTCCCATTAACGATTAAGTTATTTACATCTTGACTGTATCTATTGTGTTATTTTATGGTTTTGTAGGTTGTGTTAAATAAAGATTTGCAATGTAACTCTTCCTGTGTCAGGTCATCACTGATACCCTGAGCGATTTATTGATTTATTTATTTAAAACTTTTGTATGCTGTCACCGCATGCTTTGGCATCTTGGGATGGCTCACAATATATACAATTAAAAACAATAAAATGATCTTTATAAATAAATTCAATAAAAGTTCATGTAAGAACAAAAAACTGAAAACAAAAAGAGTGACTGTTCAGTGATAAAAATAATTTTTTAAATAGCGATTAAATAAAAAGGTTTTAACCTGGCGCTGACAAGAATATAAACTCAGTGCCAGGTGCACCTCTCCAGGGAGCCCATTCCATAATCTGGATGCCACCACAGAGAAGGCCTTGCTCCGGGTGGATGTTCTTTTTATCTCCTTTAAAGAGGGCTCCCGGAGCAAAGCCTCTCCCGCAGATCTTAAGGGGCGTGAGGGCATGTAAGGGAAGAGCTGCTCCTTCAGGTATCCGGGTCCCAAGCCATTCAGGGCTTTATAGGTCAAAACCAGCACCTGGAATTGGGCCTGGACTTCAACTGGAAGCCAGTGTAGCTGGTAGAGGACCGGTGTTATATGAGAATAACGACCGGTCCCCGTCAGCAGCCTGGCATCTCTATTCTGTACCAGCTGAAGTATCTGGACTGTTTTCAAGGGCAGCCCCACGTAGAGCACATTACAGTAATCCAACCTGGAGATTACTAGAGCATGAATCACCATTGCTAGGTGGTGCTTGTCCAGGTAAGGGCGCAGCTGGTGGATCAGCCGAAGCTGTAGGAAAGCACTCCTTGCCACCGCCGCCACCTGGGATTCCAGTGACAGCTCTGGGTTGAGAAGCACCCCCAAGCTGCAGACCCTGTCCTTAGAGGGAGTGCGACCCCGTCCAGGACAGGGCCAAAGTCACTTACCTGAAACCGCGATCCTCCCACCAACAGGACTTCCGGCTTATCTGGACTGATGCTCATCTGGATCAAAAAAATTCATATCCAGCAAGGTCCTGGGACCAGCCTTCCCCAAGCTGGAACTCTCCAGCTGGGTCGGGTGACTGCCCCCTGCACAACTCAGCCAGGGATGCTGGGTGGTGTAGTCCCAACATAGCTGGAGGCACCAACCTGGGCTGAGGCGATGCCTACTATTTTGCTTTCTCATTAAACCTCCCCCCCCCCATGTTGATGTCATGTCTTTGTCGCTGCTGACCGAGGTGGGCCAGGGGCCCACAATTCTGTTTGCCATGGCGAGTGCCGGCCACCCCCATGTGATGTGCCCTGGGCTTTCTTCAGACCCGGAAGGTGGAGCATGGGTAGCCCCTGCGGGTGTGTGGCGTGGGAAAGATCCTACCCTCCTTCCCACCTGCCAAGGGGGCAGCCGAAGCCGCACGGCAGAGCCGGAGCTCTCCGGTGCTCTCCCACATCTGCAGGCGGGGCTTGAGCATCCGCCGCAACCCCTTCGCGGGGCCGGAGCCCGCCCGGGGCGACGAGGCCGGGCTCAGACGGGCCGGGGCTTGGCCCGCCCGCAAGGCAGCTGTCCATGGTCCTGGGCGGGGAGGCAGCCCGGGGTTTGGCGGCCCCTCGGGGGCTTGTGCAAAGGCCGGAGCGCCGCAGACCCGCAGCCAGCCCGAAGCGCCTGCCAGGCGGCGCCAGAAAGCCGGGGCCGGTTCAAGCGCTCTGCAGACCCCGGAAAGAGGAAAGCGCAAGCTCTGCTAAAACCGCTTGCAAAAAAAAGGGAAATAAAAAAATGAGGGAATAGGAAATCAGGCGGCAGCTCGCAAGCTCACGCCTGGCCACGGGACCCGCCGCCGCCGCCGCCGCCGCCGCGCGGGGCTGACAAGGCAGGCGCTCCCCGACCCCGCGATCCGGGCTCCCGCCGCGCTCCCGGACCCTCCGTCGGACGGAGACGCGTTTCCCCGACGCCTGGGAGCCGAAGGGTTAAAGCCAGAGAGTCGCCGTTCCTAGCGAGGCGTCCTGGGAGGCGAGCCGGGCGGCTGGAAGGGCCACTTCCGGCTCCGTTCCTGGCAAGCCGCCTGCCCCGGGCCTGGCGGGCGGGCGGGCGGACCGGCCCGGGGGCTGCGCGGGAGCTGGAGCAGCACGAGGCCGGCCGGGAGGACAGCGACTGCGGAGGCGCGCTCGCCCGCCGCCGCGGCGGGATCTTCGCTATGTGATGCCATTTGAAGCATGTCCTGGCCGGAGCCTCCAGGGCGACGCGCAGCAGCCAAACCCGCGCGAGGGGAAGGAGCGCGGCTCCCTTGGGATGTGGGTGGCGCCAGGCGGGCTCCGGGACGCGATCCTAAGTATGCTTAGCCGCAGAACATGGCTGTGCCAGTCCCCGCAAGGCCCGGGCAGCAGGGCTGGCTCGGGGGTGCTGGAGGCGGGGGACTTGCTCCTGTCTGAACGGGCATGGGACTGCAGCTTTAACGTCTTTAAGGTGCAACCCTCTGCACCTTTAGCCAGAAGAAAGGGCTCGTGACTCCTGGCATGCTCCAGGCGGTATGGCCGGCTGGGGAATGTTGGGATTTGTAGGACTGTTTTGTCTAAACTGGCATAGAGTTGCGCTTTTACTTAGAAAACTAGTGCACCCTCAGCTGGCTGAGGAATGCTGGGAGTTGTGGTCTAGTACATCTGGAGAGTACCTGGTTGGGAAAGCTGAAATATAGTATGGACAAATTGCCAAAGGACATATCTAAATCCAGAACTGTCATACTTTGGGCACGTGCTCAGAAAGCAAGGTTCACCAGGGAAGGCAGTCATGCCAGGGAAACCCAAAGGCATAAGACGAAGACCAAACCTGAGATGGAATGACTCCATCAAGGAAGTCGTAACCTTGAGCTTACAAGAGCTCAGCACAGCTGTGAAGGACAGAATATTTGGCACTCATTCATGTTGTTGTTTTGTGCCATCAAGTTACCTCCGGCTTATGCCAACCCTCACAATGAAATCCGTTGTCTAAATCAGAGATTGCTAACAAATACAGCTGACTGGGAACTCTGCTTGCACAGGTGTATAAAGGAGCAGGTAATTCCCAGAGCTGCAGCTACTTCTTGTTCCTTCTCTGCTGGTGGCTGGACCTCTTCATGGCTAGACCATCTTTAGATGTAAGCCTAGCCATGAAACATATATTCAGAAAAAATAATGCAGTTTTTCCTTTGCTGACTGTTCTCTTGCCCAGAGTTTTCCATACCAAAGCCCCATCTGTATCCCTTGGTTTGGTCTCCAATCAGTACTGACACTGCTGGTGTCCAAGGTCAGATGGAATTTACGGGCAATTTAATTCCACAGGGTCTAGCGTGCCCATCTGAAATTGTTGGCTTTCCCAGGGGTCACATTATTTACCACAACTTGATACTTGGGCATAGCTGAAATTTGTGGTAGCCCTACTCACCAGAGTCATCCACTAACTTCTTTGCATCACCAGGTGGGTCAGCCTATGGAACCCCCCTGATTCTCAGAGCTGCTTCCATGCAGTGGCTCCAACAGAGAATTTTCTCGTGAGGCAGTGAGAGACTGAGACTGGTGTCTCAGCTTGGTCCTTGGACATAGTCCCTGAAAGCTGCCTCACAGCACTGGGTCAAAACCTTTTTTGATGTTACAGGTCCTGGGCCAGTTCCAGGAAGTTGCTGTGACCCTCACTGGAAAAGAGGAGCCTTCAGTCCAGAGAGCTTACCAGCAGCACCTCAGCAGGGAAGCCCGGCAGGAGGATAAAGAGGGCAGTGTTACAATGGGTAAGGATTGAGCATGCCTGAACTCCTCGTGATTCACAAGTCCCTTATGCAGCAATTTAGCCCAGGCTGGGCTGAATATTACTGTTACTAAATGTATTTGTAGTTTGCTTTTCTTCCCACCAGGTTTGGTGGCACAGGGCTGCAGATGGGAGCTCTAGTCTGAAATACCTGGACAGCGTGAGGGAGCAGAAGTGCTGGTGTATTTGGGGAGAGGGGATGCATGAGATGGAAGTGCCACGCTCCTCTATAATTGTGTAGAGAAGAATGATGGGATCTCAGTTAGTGGAGAATGTACAGGAAAGTCTCCTTGGGAATGTGATGGGTTGCTAGATGAAAATGCTGGCACAGTGTACAGCTGCCGTGGAAAAGGCAAACTCTGTGTTGGGCATAAATAGGAAAGGAATTGAAAATAGAACCACCAAGATCATGCTCCCCTTGCGCAAGTCTTCGGTGTGACCACCCTTGGAATGCTGTGTAGAGTTCTGCTTGCTGCATTGAAGGGAACATACGGAAGAGTTGGAAAAGTGCTAAGAAAGGTGACCACAGTAATCACAGGGCTTGAGCAAGGAACAGTTACGACATCTGGGATCTTCTCACTTAGAAAAGGGGCAAGCGAGGGGAAATATGACAGAGATGTGCAGAATTAGGCGTCATGTGGAGAATGTGGGTAAGGACACTTGATTCTTCCTCTCATAATCCGAGAACCTGAATAATATTTGGTAGGGTGGGAGATTCAGGACAAGTCAAAGGAAGGGCTCCTGGATGCAACTCCTAGTTAAACAGTGGCATTCGCTTCCATGAGGGGGGGACGTTATCAAGAATGGAGGGGGGACGTTATCAAGGCTGCTGGCCCCGACGATTCAGTGCTACTTCCAATACCAGAGGCAGTTTACCTGCGTAACCCTGTTGCTAGGCAGCTTGGAAGGTGTTGCATTCATATCCTCCCTGTGGGTTTCTTGTGGGCATCTGGTTGTGAGAACAGAGTGCTGGCCTAGGCACTGGCCCTTTTCTGTTTTTAAGACAGTCCAAACCTGGTGCCTTTTGAACTGCAGCTCCCAAATTTCTTGGCCATAGGTCACGTTATCGTTATCTGGGACTGATGGGAGATGAAGTTTAAAACCCAGAGAAGGTGCCAGGTCGAGGAAGGCTGGAGGAGAGGCATTCAGGCTGGATTTTTTTTAACAGTAGAGGAGGTTTGGAGCTGGTGGTTTGCTTATGGTGGCATATCAAGACAGCATCTGCCCTGGGGTTCCCTTATATCTTGGCTTGTGTCGTCCCTCATTTATATTCCTTCCTGGTCAGTTAAAGCATCCGCAGCAAAAATCAAGCAAGAGCTCTTTCTCGTATGGCAGGGTCTCTTTCCTTGCCAAGTCTCTGTAAAGGGATAGGAAGCAAACCCTACCCACTTCTTGACCTTCCCCATAGCACTGAATTTTATTTTTTAACCAGAGGTTCATCTGCTTATTTATTAGACTTATATCCCACTTTTTTCTTACAACAAACTCAGTATGGATTACATAATTTTCCTCTTCCTGCACTCGCAAGTATCCCCACAACAACCCTGTGAAGCAAGTTAGGCCGGGAGTCTGGGACTGGCCCAAAGTCTCCCAGTTGGCTCCATGGCCTGGTGGGGCCCAGAGCCCAGCTGGCCTGAATCCCAATGTGCTCTTCACCACTACGCTGTGCTTCGGTTTTCCTTTCTCTCCTTTTTTATCACAGGAGGTGATGGGCAGGAGAGCGAGAGCAAAGGAGGGTCTTTGGCAGTATCCGAAGAAAAACCCAGGCGTTGGGAGATGCAAGAGGAGCCTGGACATTGCTCAGGGACAGAGGAGGGAAATCGAACGCAGTCCCAGGGGAATAAATCTGGGAGCTCTCTTGCAATCCCAGTTCAAAACGAAAACATCCATGGAAGGAGAGAATATAAGTGCCCCATGTGTGGAAGCTCCTTCAGCACTGCATTAAACCTGGAGGGACATAAGCGAACACACACAGGGGAGAAGCCGTATACCTGTTTGGAGTGTGGAAAGAGCTTCAGTTGGAGCACCAATCTTGTTAGACATCAGATAATTCACAGAGGGGATAAACCATACAAATGCACTGAGTGTTGGAAGAGCTTCAACTGGAGCACACACTTGATAAGACATCAAAGAATCCACACAGGAGAAAAACCATACATCTGCCTTGAGTGTGGAAGGTGCTTCAGTTCAAGCACAAGCCTTGCATACCATCAAAAAATCCACTCAGGGGAGAAACCATATATATGCTCCGAATGTAGCATGAGTTTTTGTGTTAAATCAAGCCTTATGAGACATCAGAGAATCCACACGGGGGAGAAGCCATATATATGCTTTGACTGTGGAATGAGCTTCACTGCTAAGTCAGATCTAACTTTGCATCAAAGAATACACACAGGAGAGAAGCCATATAAATGCTTGGAGTGCGGGAAGAAATTTGGCCGGAGAATAAATCTCACTTCACATCAAAGAATTCATACTGGGGAGAAACCATACAAATGCTCTGATTGTGGCAGAAGCTTTCGGAATACTTCGCACCTTCAAAGGCACCGGAGGATCCACACAGGAGAGAAGCCATATAAATGCTTGGCATGTGGAAAGCAGTTCAGTCGATGTGAACAACTTTCTTCCCATCAGAGAATTCATGTAGAGGACAACCCATAAGGGTGCCTGGAATATGGGAAGACTTTCAGTCAAAGCGCAGCCCTTAATTCATATCACTAAACATGCTCAGGTTTAGTTCTCATAAATTAGTCCCCACAAAAGGTGCTGTAATGGCCAACATCACGGAGTCCTGTGGTAGCATAAAAACAAGCCATTTAATTGTGGCAAGATCTTTCCCGGCATGGATCTGGTGGCGATTCTTGTCTTGCACCATACGCTCTGCTGGTCCATCCCAGCTCTGGGGCGCTTAACCCCATCCTTTTGTTCTACTGAAGGTGCAAAGGATAGCAATAATGTCCAGTAACCGCATTCCTGAATGTTGAAAAAAAAGAAGCAGAAATCTTAGAAAGGCAAAATGTGTATCAAGTACGATAAAATTATTCGTGAAGGTGTAGCTGTCTGCATCACAACAGGAAAATGTGTTGGTTAACCCCCAGGTTGGTTATAAAATACTATCCATATATCTGATGCCTTAAGAGTCAAAATTGGTGAAAACAGGCAGAAAACAAGGAGCTTACAATTTAACAACAGGGAAATTGGAAGTCAAGAGGGATGGAGGTTGGCAGATATCCTGTAGAATATCATGTTAGAAGAAAACTCCAGTCCAAGTGATAGAGGAACAGGCCTGGAGAAATAGCATGAACAGATGCCAAGGGTGAAGGTCCGGCCTTTATCTGTCACCATGGTGAAAAGACTGGCGTTTTGCAATGTTTTTCCTTGGACGCAGGGATCAGAGGGCGCTAGAGAGCCAGTGCTGTCATTGTGCACTGGTTGCTCCCGGATCTGCTGTGCTTCCTCTTATCTGAGCGGTTTATTTCTGAGGAAGGCTAATTGGCTACCATCCTGTGACTGGCTGGCTTCTCCAGACACTTGCCAGCCCTTGGAGCTGACGGAGGAGGGGAGGATTACAATACGTAAATGGGTGTTTTAGGAGGCCCGGTGCACTTCCGGCTGTTGTGATTGTTGTTGTGAATGAGCCTTTTGCTATGCCCGGCCTGCCTAGCCTGATGGGTGACCTCAAGCTTAGCAGAAGGGATGGGCGTCCCTTGATGGTTCCAGCCTCCGGAATGTGACCCCCACCAGCTATGGGGAAAGGGGAGGAGAGAAGGGAAGGAATGTTTGCCTTCCCGTTGCGAACTGGGTCCCCAGCTGCGCCTGGGGTACTGTCTGGAGCTGGCCGCAAGCGAAGCATCTTGGATGAAACTCCTCTCTTTGGGAACCTGACAGATGGGTCAGTGGTCTTGCCAGCTAACTTTCGTAAGCCCTCTTGCTTCTAATATGGTTCCCATGAATTTTGTAAATAAACTTATGCAGCAACGACCCTCTTCGCCTTCAGTCCCCTCTCGTTTGAAGGACTGCAAGTCCTGCAGCCCCAGGAATTACAGAGAGGCGTGTGCTTTGCAAGAGCAAGAATTTTTTAAGGCTTAACCTTTGAAAGTCAACTGTGGCAAGGATTTATGGTGCCTGTATATGACCTCCAATACCGGGAAACTGCTGAGGCGTGTGGGAGGGAGGGAGGGAGGGAGGGAGGGATGTGTGACTTGTGTATTTTCCAGCAGTATATAACCATTGTGGGGAAGAACATTCGACCTTTGATCTCACTGAACACTATTCTTACCTTCTAGATTTTTATCTAAACGTATGAGAGGTTTGTTTTTTAAAAAAGAAAACACTTAGGGCTTACAAGGGACAGTTTTGCTTGTCTTGTGCTTGCAATACTTGCCTTTTGTCTTGTTGCAAAGAGATTATTTTTTAACATTGTGAGCTGCCCAGAGAAACCTGTTATGGAGGAGGCATACCAATACTGTAAATAAATAAAACACTGAAAGTTTTGTATGAATCAGTAAAAATCTCAGTAAGTCCATTCTTCATCTGGGGCATCTCATGTCCGTCGATCCTGTTCTGGGGCTTGTTAAACATTCTTCTTTCGACTGAGACGGGATTCCGTGAACAGAAAACAAAAGGGTTACTTTTGCGGGCATTTGCTATGACAGAAAGAGGAGGTTTCTACCTGGCAAACCCACCAACTGCTGCAGCTCCCCTCCATTGTGACCCCTGGGTTTAGGGGATGCTCTCTAACATTTCAGCATCTGCAAGAGAGAGATAAAACATAAACGGCGAAGTTTGGAGATTCTGATTGTTTGAAATTAATTTCTTGAGCTCTGGGGCTTCACTATCTGAGGTTGCTTTGGAGTGATGTTGGATCGATGTTCTCATGCCACCATCAGTTTCACATGATAGCTGTGCAGCAACGGAACCTTTGTGGTGGCAGCTGGGATCAGTTGTTCCGTTAGTGTAACAGGAAGCTGTGGCAATCCAAGGAACACTGGTTTTTAACCAGACGGGCACCTTCCGCCCTGCGTGCTTTCGCATCCTGTGTATTTACTCAGAAGTAGGTGGCAGCGAGTGAAACGGGGATCTGCCCAGTGAAGCTTATATAGCAGCCCACTGGGCTCAGGACAGAAGGCCACAAGAGAACCCCTGGTGGCCCCTCCTGGCCAGCACCTGGCCCACCCAGCGGCCAGCCAGATGCCCACCGGTCCCTCAGGCGGGATGAGAGGAGGAGTTGCACCTGCCCAAGCTCCTCAGGAACAGGAGTGCAGTGGAGGCAGCGCATGGCCCGCAAGGCTAGTGGCCACTGCTAGCCGTATTTCTCCAGTCCCCCCTTAAAGGCAGCCAAATCGGTGCTCATCCTTGGTGCCTCCTCTATTATTTACATTTATTACATGCCTATGGGAGGAGGCAGAGGGCTCACCCCTTGTCCGAGGCTTTCCACAGAGCAGGCCAAAGTCCACAGGGCGAGGCTGGATAAAGGAGCCGCGGAGCAAGGAGGGCGGGGAGACGGGAGACAGGAGAGGACAGGAGAACAGCCAGCCAGCCAGACACACGAGGACGGAGGACGGCAGGACAGGGCAGGACAGGACAGGACAGGAGAGACCAGAGGAGAGGCGAGAGCCCCTGGCAGGCAGGCAGGCCGGCCGGCCGGGCAACCCGCCAGCAGAGCCCGGGGAGCGTTCCCGGCAGGAGGGAAGGGAGCCGGAGCAGCCAAGGGCCAAGGCGCTGCGGAAGCGAGCGGTGGACGTGGGACCGAAGAGCGAAGGCCCCGTGAGTGCCGCGTCCTGCCTGTGCTGCTCCCCATGGAAGGGCAAGGGCGGGGAGCTTCAGCCGGCGCCCCCCTCCTGGCTCACGCACACGATGCCCCACTTTCTATTCCGAGGCGCTGGAGGGGCTCACGTCATCCTCTCCCTCGGTCTCGCCCCTGAGCAGCAGCCTTGAGAGGCAGCTCGGGGGGAGGGGGGCTGCCCAGTCCCCCTGCGAGCGCCACTGCTGGTGGGGGGGGGGGACCGGGTCTGCCCAGCCCCTCGGGTCGCTTCCTGGACCCGCTGTTCTAGGGCAGTTTCAAGGGCTGCGAGCATTTACTTATTAGATGTCTCTCCGCCGTTTTTCTTACAAGGAACCCGAAGCAGCTTCCACCATTCTCCTGCTGCGCCTCTCGGTCCAATTCCCGCAACAACAGCCCTGAGAGGTGGGCTGGGCTGGGCTGGGCGCCGGAGACGAGCCCGGGGCCTCCCGGGGCTCCTGAGCAGGCGGCGGAGAGCGGCGTCCCTCGGCGATGGCGCTGCTGCTGCTGCTGCTGCTGCGCCTCCCGGTGCCCGTCCGGGCGGGCGGCGGCTCCGGTGCGTCCCGCGGGCGGGCAGGGGCGGGGGGCAGGGGGCGGGCGGGGCGGACCGGCTCCTCACCTGGCGCTGCAGGCAGTTCCCGGGCAGCCGGAGTGAAGAAAGCAGCGTGGGAAACAGATGGTGACAGAGGAGCGGCAGAAGAGAAGCCCCTGAAGTTGGCGAGAAGAATAGGCAGAGACAGACAGTGACGCCGCGAGGCATTTGCTTGTCGTGCAGGAACGGGGATGGGGGCTTGGGGAGACGCACCTGTAGCTTAGTAATTAACCTTAACGAGGAAGGAGCAGGAAGAGATGGCGAGGAGGTTCGGCGGAAATTCCCCGCTGAAGGTGCGGTCGAGGCTTTCCTCGCGTGCTGAAGCCCCGGGATCGGGATCGCCCCTGCCGGCCATGCGGGGGCTCCAGGCAGCGCTGCCCCTGCTGCCTCCGTCGCTTTCTCGCTGGGTCCTGGACGGGGATGTGAGCTCTGACGTTTGGGGTGCCGGTGCCCAGCCTCACATGCCGGCCTTTTCCTGCTTGGGGTGCGGTGGCTGCGACGGCGCCCACGGACTCGGCCCGCTGCCATCAGCTGCAGTGTCCGGACCAGAGTGGCAGCCCCTTTTTGCTGCTCTAGTCAAAGGGACCGAGGGAGGACACGTCACACGCGCTCCGGCAGCCTTCTCTCCCGCGGCCACACTGGGAGCGCACGCCTCGCACTGGGCCCCCTCCCGCGGCCACACTGGGAGCGCACGCCTCGCATTGGGCCCCCACGCCTGGGGAAGGCGCGATCCGCTGCTGGCAGGGCTGTGCTCCCAGTGTGGCCGGCGAGGAAGAGACCAGGCAGGCCAGGCAGAGGGGCTCGTTATCAGATCTCTATTCATCATCCTGGTTTGCACCTGCAGAAGCAATCAATATACTCCTGAGTTACCATCATAGCACAGTGTAGGTGCTTTGCAGCAGCTCCCCTATACAAGTCCACCTTTTCTTGGCACTCTTGTTCGCTCTTTGGAGGTAAGCCCTGCTGCCAGCCCTTCCCACTGATTGTGGGTTCCTGGCACGCCCCCTGCACTGCGAACCTTTAACTACTAAAACAACGGATGACACCTGGCTGGTGTTTGGGCGTTGCAGGACAACAAACTGCCTTGAGAGTCACCTGGACTTTGACCTCTTTCGGTTTCTTGGGATCAAAACACCTGCCTGGCCCACAGGCGGCTCAAGATGCTGCCACTGTCGTTGACTTCCAGGTGTCCTAGGAACGCCCGCCCTCCAACACGTCTCGCCCATGCCAGCCCTCGCTTTGGTCGATTTAGGACCTACAGTGGTACTGTGGCTCACGAACTTAATCCGGTCCACAACTCTGGTCGGGACCCAAGCTGGTTGTGAGCCAAATCAAATTTCCCCATAGGGGTCAATGTAAGTTTTCTTTACATTGCAACTATATTTTTTTACTGACAAAAATTTGAAGCAAAGTGGCAAAGAACAACAAAGATGGTGGCCATCTCCCCCCCCAGAGGGCGATCGCAGTCGCGCTCGTGCAGGGAAGACGGGCGTGATCCTGATCGTCAACCGATGCGGAGTTTGCGACCTGAGGCAGGATTATTCTGACATTTCGTTTGCAACCCGATTTTGTCCTGAGCTGAGGCTTTCGTGAGCTCAGGTGCCACTGTACATGCACTGCCTCCATATCCCTCCACTTCTCCACTGCGTTTTGTCCTCGCAATGAGGACCCTGTGAGGTTGGCTGGGCAGGGAGTTTGCAGCTGGCCCAGAGCCACCCAGCGAGCGTCATGACTGGGTGGGGGCTGGACCCAAGTCTCCCAAGCCCGGGTCCAAGCATTGCCCCCCAGGCCAGGGCCAGCGTCTCCCCCTTCTTTACCCCCTGTCCTCCTTTGCTTCCTGCGATCTCTGTTCGCCTGTCAGTATCCATATTTAATTTTACTTTCATTGCTATACCGCCCAATCGCTGAGGGTGCCTGCGCCATTTACATTTGAGGAGTTCTATTCTGTGCCCACAAACAGCCTCACAGACAAGAGGAATCGGGGCCTTTCCAGAATGGGAGCTGCAGGAGGAGGGGGGATCCTGGAAGCCCTGTGGTTTGAGGACAGACCCCTCAGTGGCAGGTCCCCTCACTCTGTGTTCTCTCTCCTCTTCCAGGATCCTCCCCCCGCCTCTTTCAGGTGATCTACACAGCAGTATCACAGCCTGGCCAGGGGCTGCCCCAGTTCACTGCCGCGGGGTATGTGGACGGCCAGCCCATCGCGCGTTATGACAGTGAAACGAGGGCCTTCCTGCCTCAGGCCGCCTGGATGGAGAAGATGCTGGAGGAGGATCCCCAGTACTGGGGCGGCTACACGCAGATGCTGCAGCAGGATGAGTTACACTTCAGGAACAGCCTGAGGAGGCGGCAGATGAGCTACAATCAGAGTGCAGGTGAGGGAGGAGGTTCTCTGCTGAAAAGGGGTGGTGTCTGGGGATCCGAGGGTCCCCCCCGCCTTGCAGTGGAGGGAAGGGGGGAAGCATGGTTGACGCATGGCAGGAGGAGTGAGGGGGCTCAGCAAGAAAACTATCAGTGCTGGAAAATGCAAGCGTTCGTTCTGCCCCCTGAAGTGAGCCGTGCTTCCCAAGAGAAGAATTCCTCCTGCTCAACACACAGAAGGGCATTTCCGACTGGAACTGCACTTGGGGAGCTGGACTGAGCCTCCGCACTCTCCGCAGCCGCAACTCAGAGTCCCCTCCGCCTGCTGGTGACTCTCCCTGCATACACTGAAAGCTCCCCATAGTCTGGCGTCTGAGGGTCGCTCAGGAGATGGGCCCAACGCGAGGGGCCGGAGGAACTGCCAGGCGAGGCAATGTCTTGGTCAGACGTTTGTGAGGCCACGGAGCTGTTGGTGGCCCAGCCGTGATCTCAGAACTGCCTTCTCAGGGTGAAACAAGGCTTCAAAACCCGTGACCTTCTGAGTGCAGATGTTTACTGGGGGCCACGTTGGATGGCAGCCTGCAGGGAGATCTTGTAGATGGGGGAACCCAATATGAACTTTGGTGTGTGGGTCAACCTCTTCCTCAGGACCAAAGAGTTGCTATTCCTAGAAGTGTTCAATGACTTTCCCCCTCTGGCCACCCCATAAGCTCTGCACCAGCAAAATTCCTTCACAATGAAGTCCAGCTTTATTTATTTATGTATTTATGTATTTACATATTTATATGCTGCCCCCTTGCAGACAAGCCTCAGGGCGGCTAACAACAATAAACGAACAAAATCAGACAATTTCAATAATTAAAAACTACTTAAAAACTGGCCCATCTCGAGATGAAAATTAAAAATACAATAAATACAATAAATATGATAAATATAAATTAACAATTGAAATAACTTTTAAATAAAGAGGTCTTCGCCTGGCGCCAAAAAACAAATAACAACGGTGCCAGGCGAGCCTCTCTGGGGAGCACATTCCATAAGTGGGGCGCCACCGCAAGAGAAAGAAAGCCCTCCTCCGGGTACTCACCTTATTTCCCTCCCGGAGGAGGGCATCAGCTGCTGATTGTAAGGGGCGGGAGGGCATATATGGCCGCAGGCCGCTCCACAGGCGCTTTGGAGCAGAGTCTTCCTCCAACTGGGGAGGTTGTCCCC